>CM060950.1:191671891-191764391 GCA_030765055.1 Mantis religiosa
GAAACCAGGGAAAATCAAATCATTTTCACATATATCTATCTAGATAAGCATGAAGAAGACAGAAGAGTAAGCATTTGCAAAAATAGTTTAATCAAAGATTGAATAAAAAAATTCACGTGAATGAACACAGATATTTTATGCTACTCGTTCCAGAAGTTATAAATGGAAAAATGACTGTTCGTTGGTTGTCCCATTTATTACTCGAAACTCTCCCTCACTCACTCTCACCCTGTCTTTTTCTCGCTGTCTCTGTTCATACTGTGACTTTGTGGGTTCGTGAAATTAAAAGTCCAATTGCACAAACTCAAAATGTTGTTTATTTCCGCCGAATTACAGTTGGAACACTTGCCGATTACACAGAATTACGTAGCGCACACAATTACAATTCGCCAGTTCGTCTGTGTCAGGTCCACTCTACATTCCCAATTACGTACAACTCCTCTGATACACGCAAACAGTCTTCCAGTCCGTTCACCAGCACGGCGCTCCTCACGACTGCTCGCCAAGAACTGTACTGGCTCGTCCACTGCAGGCGTTATATAGGAAGATCGCTGTTTCTGAAGCTTCCCGGGTCGGAAAACCATCCCGAATATTCCAGACGTCAGGGAGAGGGGAAAGAGACGGTATACTGGCTAAAGATGCTCTTCTAACCATCCTCTCTGTGACACGAGATAAATGGGTAGGCGTAGCCTAAATGCCTCCCGTCCTCATTCAGTCGTCAGTTGGTCGTGCCTTCCGATAATTGGGTGACAATACTTTAGTTTCTGCTTCACATTGCAATGCTTTATCTATACTTTTAAAACATGAATATCTTTCTTTTCGCACTTTTAGTCCGTTTAATCATATTACTCATGCTCTAAAGTACATGCTCTCTTCCCCTTTTATTGCGGGCATTCGCACAATCATCTTACCCCTATACTTTCTAAATTTCCTGAAATATTTTTAAGTACTCTTTATCACCTAGACCACTAGGTATTCCGCTTTTCGATGCTGTCGATCATTAATTTAACTTTATTCCATATTTATCATCTATTAAATATCTGTTAATAATTTATATCGGGAATTGCAGTTTCATGGGTCTTGTTGTTTGACATAACCAATTTTTCCCCATTTTGTTTTCTCTTATAGCTTTAAACAGACGTTGAGAAATTCCCTTCTTATCTTGACTGAATTTTATAATAATATTTGAACTTTTTACCATCTGTTCCCAATTCAAGTGAAACTAGCTCATTAGTAGTTACACTGAGGAGTCCTAGAATTATTTTACAAAAGGCCTCAACACTTCCTTGTGCGCCAAACTTCCACCCAAATCATCATTTTTGATTCGACAGTACCCGAATAATTTCTGTGTCCAGGCTACACCCATACTTGGTAAGTTATTTGTTAGGTTTGTCATCAATCGAGGCAATTTATCAGTTTTCTCTACATCACTTGTGGACAGGCATAAGGTTAGCTTCAAGTTAGCTACATTCGAACCATTATCACGACTTAAAACATATGCAACTAAACCTCCAATTAAATTAATAGATAACCTAAATGTTTAAAATATTGTTCCAATTCCTATTAAATATTCGAAAACTCATAATAAACCATACCCTCCTAACAGCGACCATGAGACACTGATGACAGATAAACGCAGTCCTGTGATTGGTTTGGACACGCCAGCAGATTATACGAGGGATGGAAGTGGGTTCTTATCTATGACGTCACAGCGTATAGTCCGGTTCAACCTAATTTACTTTCTTCCCATATTTAATGACTGGAAATTCCTACGCCCACCAATTAGTGAAATTATTGCTTTTTGTTTTCTTATGCGCTGAAGGGGACAGAAGGTCTTACCTAGAGAGGGGTACGTGGGGTGGGCTTAGAGAAAATGAGGGCTGGAAGAATTATAGCGGAATGAATGAAAATAGCCTAAAATGTCCCGTGAAGGGCAAATGCCTCGTCAGATAGGGAAAGCTCAGCTATTCCAACATGGTGAGCTATTACACGTTAGACGTTGGACATGTTTATTGTCACTTTTGTCTCATTATGCGGTGCACTATTTAGCCATTGCCTAGTAATAACACTATTTAGTGCCTATACTATTCCCACTTTAGTCGCTACTATACCGTATATGCAGTATTCGCCTTTTAGCCATTACTATTCTGTGTGTATACTTTTCACTATTTAATCATTGCTACTCCGTATTTACTCTAGTCACTATGGCGAACTTTATTTATTTTCACACCAATAGAAACTGCCGCTAATTATTTTCTCCCAAATCACTTACACTGGTCAGGAAAAACAACCTTTTTTCAGGTACAGAGATAAACCATGAGAGCTTAGAGTTATCCGACATTAGTCTTTCAGGATAAGGGAAAACCCCGGAAGAAACCTTATCCAGGTAACACACCCTGACCAAGATTCGAACTCGGGACCTCTTTAAAGTGAGGCAGACGCTACGACCACGCTACCGACGCGGGCATATATATCGGCTTTCCATTCGCAGAATGTCCTAATGGAACCTTTCTCCGTGTTCGTCACTAACAGCTCCCAAATTGGTAGGGAAGAAATCTAAATGAGAATGAAGGAAGTACATTTTTAGTGACATTCTGCATCCAAGATTTTTATATTTCTCTAAAAGAGTTCCCACTAATATGTCACTGTTTTCTGCTTTTATATTCTGAAGCAGAAACCACAGGTTTCCGATATTAGAATGTAAGAGAGGGACGATAAAACTATAGAAATTATTAACGAGCATTTTGTAATGAGGAGTAGAAGAAGTAATATAAGAACAACTATTTAATCACAGAGTAGAATGTTTAACACAAGCAAAGCAACGCAGACTTAGCTTCAGTTAGAAAGGGTTGTTTGAGACAGGACATCGAAACAATGAAACAAAGGCAAGGCAAAACTCTCCCACCAGACCCACGCCACTAAGGAATGCGCTACATGAGGAAAACACAGGATACATACCGTAAAGACGCCAAGGGTGGGGTTGAACTAAAACTGCTGCATAGAAAATGAAGGGATGGAAGACCAATCAGGTTAAATGTAAGGAAAACAAACTTCCAATAAAATTTAGTATATATCATGTGATAGGAGTGAAATAGACATGGACTAGAAAAGAGGAGTAGGGTGAGGGCGCGAGAAAGCGAGGCAAGTGGCGGCACCTCACCGGAGGGATTTCAGCGGCTAGGAAGGACTTCACCGCAAGAGTGTGAATTTATACCTTTATGTGACTATGTAGAGCCAAACTTAAGAGTAGGTGTCGGAACGCGAAACCGGGTAGCGTAAAGAAAGGCGTGATCTAATTTGTAGTGGCGAGCAAGTGAGGGGGAGAGCAACCTTGCAGTTTAAATATTAAATCAATAAACTTCTCAGAGAAACCGATGAGGAAGCATTGTTTACTTCAAGTCAAACACTGGACCCTGAGAGAAAGAACCTTCCTGTTCACCTTTACCGACGACGGAACCTTCAACGACATCATTAAAAGATCAGCAAATTCAACTATGTTATAAAACTTGCAGATCATAACTTTTAATCCTGACGTGATGGACACTTTCTGATTTTACATGTTATGTGACATTACAATATAGAATTATGTTTTATATGTACTTTGTCTGTACCAGAACCACTGTTGGCTAGTGCTATAGGGCTGTTTGCAGCTCTCAGAGCATTTCATCAAATTAACATGTAGTTATATATATATATATATATATATATATATATATATATATATATATATATATATATACATATATAATGTACTTACGTAAACATTAGAGTGGAGGGAAAAATGGTATATATGCCAAAACAAAGAAAAATAAAAGCATTTGAGAGTCCGTTCTAAACAAAATAACTTGAATCGTTGTTTAAGTAGGGCACTTATATTATAAATATTATGTAATAAGCAACTTAAATGTACTTTATATCACATATTTTAAACGGTTTTCCTTTGACTTTCTTTACCATTTTGGTATCCGTTTCCATTCCCCCTTTAAGGGAATTATGCTCCAGGATTAACTTATGAGCGATATTTCCGACGTAAATTTTAAACAAATATGTAATATTTGTGTTATAAATGATGTCTCAAAATAATACTGAATACAACTAATACTATTACAGACAATGCCTACGAGACACAGATTATTTTTCAAGAAGGAAAATGTCCAGAAAAGTACAGTTTGTGAGTAGTAGGGTTTGTAGTTTGAGAACGGTGGGATGTCACAATTTGTTTAGATTGTTTATCTTTAGCAGTTATGCAACCCATTAGCGTTGAACGTAATATGAAAGGAGATATGAGCCACACCTGCTGCCAACAAACTGACAGGATCGACCTATCTAACATTTATTGGATGCAATGCTCCTACAAGTACGGCAGGTAGTATGACTACAATATGATGGAGCTCCAGCACACTTTGATATGAATGCGTGGAAACACATGAGCGTCACGTATCCAAATCGTTGGACTGATAGAGGGGGACTTCATCTATGGCCACCACGCTCACCAGATCTTACACCCCTCGATCATTTTATGTGGGATACAAGAAGAATACCGTGTATTATACTTCTCAAATATCAAAAGAAGACCTTGTAGGAATCCACGTGGCGATAGAAGCTCTTATCATCACAATGTACCCATTGGCTCACGTGTGTCAGGCTCAGAGCCCGCCTTGTGGGTTCTGTGTTCAAGCAGGAGAATTTGAAACCATTCTGTAATGTACTGCTCTTCTTGAGCTTACTGACGCTCTTCACGATCTCAAACGTCTTAAACTTCAACGTTCTACACTTACAGCATCCAGATCGTGCTTTTCCGGACATGAATTGTTTCTTGTAAGCGTCATCAGTGTTGTTTTGACACACCTGTATAACATACTAATAAATCGTGTATTTATTTTCCTTTCTTTCCTCCCTCGTCCCGTCCTTGTTTGTTTGTTGCTATTGTTATCTTATTTTATGAACCATACGTCGAAAGGTAGCATTTTTGATAGGTTTACCAGAAATACAAGTTAAATATTCAGATAACTTTGTTGAAAATATCACATTTACTAAATTTTAGCTTTCTGCTATGTCACATCTCGATTTAACTGTTTTATAACTTCAATTATAGAATTGCACCATCAATGGTAGTAGCATTAATTTCTATTCTCGCCTCGATATAATAGACGGTAGTGAGTCTACCTGACGTTCAAGAGGTCCCGAGTTCGAATCTCGGTCACGGTCTGTTACCTGAATAAGGGTTTTCCAGGGGTTTCCCTTATCCTGAAAGACGAATGGCAGGTAACTCTAAGCTCTATGAACCCTCGGCGCATTTGAGCATCATTTCACCCATTCCATTCATCGTCCGATATGACAACGTTGGAGGACGTAAATTAAAGAAAATTAATTTTTACCTCAGTTATATCTCGTAAAAATTCTATGAGTCCTCACTTTGAATGTTTCATTGCTCCGAGGTTGCGGCAAGTGTTGATGTTGGGTCTTGCAATCTCTGTGTCTCGGGAAATCTTAATTCTCTAAATCTATATTAATTTTATATCGAGAGCATATTTTTAAGTTGTATGTGAATGTAGGGTAATATCAACCCCTCAACCGATATTAATAATTCTTTCATAATTGAAAACCCCTATTCTTTATGCTGCTCCATGAGGTATAAAACATACTTTAATTTCATTTCATAAATTGATAAAATATTAAGAAATGTTTTAGAGGCGTACTTACTAGAATATAAACACATTGGGATAACAAAGAAGGTACTCTGAAAGAGGGCTTTCACTTTCCGTTAAGATTGCTATGTAGATATTATGTCTACTTTCCCCACCACTTCCTACTTTCAGTAAACAGAGCAAGTATTTTGCTTCCCCAAAAATTGGATACTGAGATTTTACTGGAAATGCTATTTTGATACTCTTTGAATGAAAAAAAAAACATATTTAGAAAAAGCCCTGTGTGTATGTGTGTTTGTGTGTGAGAGAGAAAGAGAGAGAGAGAGAGGGAGGGAAGGAGAGAGTGTGTGTGGGTGTGATTGTGAATAGTGAAACTAACAGAAAAAATCAAAGAAAAATCCCGTTAAATACTATTTAAATTCAGCGTTTTCCCAAGGATGCAACACATATGCTTTCAAGAGAATCACACCTCCTCAGACTACAGTTTACCTTCAAAAAATTTAATTTTGTCAAAAATGACTTTAACAATTTTGATTAAATTAGCATATCTTTAGGGCATTTTCATGAGAAATGTAGCTATATATTGAATTGTCTTGAAATAACATCTCAAGTTCTTTGCATTCTGAATAATATTTGCATAACTGGCAAACCGTAATAAAATCTTACTACATAGAAACTGTAGATCTAGTTAAACTATACAATTTATCTGAAATATTTTTATAAAGTTATCTGTTTCTGAGATATTGCTTGTTATTGGTCTGAATTTTCCAATACTTTTATCAAATGACAAATCATCAGTCTTTTTCTTTCTCCTGGCCATGCAAAGAGAACGCAATTTTAAATCCACCACATAGCCACGGCTCTAAAAAGTTTTAGCTACCGCTTAAGCATACTGTATTCCCCTGTTCCTATTGTACCTATAAGGAAATGTGTAATAAAAGTAATTCTAGCAAATCTTACTTCGACTAACATAAAGTAGATAGAAGGATAAGCTTTTAAAGAACATTTTGTTCAATAATTGGTAGAAAAGGTCATGGGAATATAACAATTTAGAACTTTTGTAGGGAGGAGGGCTTTTGTTCCTCAAAGACCCTTTGCGCATCAGGATGTTCTATTTATTTTAAATTTACACTAAAACACACACACACACACACACACACACACACACACACACACACACACACACACACACACACACACACAAACACACACACACACACACAGACATACACACACGCTTGCGCGCGCGCGTTTATACTCTCACTTACAAGGCCGCGCCGTGGCTGAGGGTTAGACCACTCGACTCTCACCGGGTTCGATCCCAGGCGACCGCAAAGTGAGACTTTTGGTGGACAACACGGCGCTGTGGCGGATTTTCTCCGGGATCACCGATTCTTCCGCCATCTCACTCCACCGGTGCTACATTTTTATCTCTTGTATCATCAGTGTCACCGCCTGCGATGCTTGTAGTAAAAGCGGGCGTTAAACACTACACAATACACACTACAGACACACACACACACACACACACACACACACACACACACACACACACACACACAGACACACACACACACACCCACACAGTCTCTCATGTATACTTCTGGACAGCAAATATTCCCATTGTCTAGATTTTGAAGCTTCCTAACAACCAGATCACAGAGGCAGTTAGGAAAGTTACTCCACAAAAATGCATGTAAAGACAATTGCTACCGATTTTTTACAGTAAAAATATATTATTATTATTATTATTATTATTATTATTATTATTATTATTATTATTATTATTATTATTATTATTATTATTATTATTATTATTATTATTATTATTATTATTATTATTATTATTATTATTATTATTATTATTATTATTATTATTATTATTATTATTATTATTATTATTATTATTATTATTATTATTATTATTATTATTATTATTATTATTATTATTATTATTATTATTATTATTATTATTATTATTATTATTATTATTATTATTATTATTATTATTATTATTATTATTATTATTATTATTATTATTATTATTATTATTATTATTATTATTATTATTATTATTATTATTATTATTATTATTATTATTATTATTATTATTATTATTATTATTATTATTATTATTATTATTATTATTATTATTATTATTATTATTATTATTATTATTATTATTATTATTATTAGTATTATTATTAGTATTATTAGTATTATTATTATGATTATTATTATGATTATTATTATGATTATTATTATGATTATTATTATGATTATTATTATGATTATTATTATGATTATTATTATGATTATTATTATGATTATTATTATGATTATTATTATGATTATTATTATGATTATTATTATGATTATTATTATGATTATTATTATTATTATTATTATGATTATTATTATGATTATTATTATGATTATTATTATTATTATTATTATTATTATTATTATTATTATTATTATTATTATTATTATTATTATTATTATTATTATTATTATTATTATTATTATTATTATTATTATTATTATTATTATTATTATTATTATTATTATTATTATTATTATTATTATTATTATTATTATTATTATTATTATTATTATTATTATTATTATTATTATTATTATTATTATTATTATTATTATTATTATTATTATTATTATTATTATTATTATTATTATTATTATTATTATTATTATTATTATTATTATTATTATTATTATTATTATTATTATTATTATTATTATTATTATTATTATTATTATTATTATTATTATTATTATTATTATTATTATTATTATTATTATTATTATTATTATTATTATTATTATTATTATTATTATTATTATTATTATTATTATTATTATTATTATTATTATTATTATTATTATTATTATTATTATTATTATTATTATTATTATTATTATTATTATTATTATTATTATTATTATTATTATTATTATTGTTATTATTATTATTATTATTATTATTATTATTATTATTATTATTATTATTATTATTATTATTATTATTAAATACATAGGCTACGATTTAGCAACCGATAATACTGATGCCAAGGTCGCAGGATGAGAGCGGTCTAGACCCACGGTCTTCAAGTGTGCTTAAAAGCTACAGCCCCAAGCCTGGGCGTCTATCACAGCGGAGATTCCGGCATTGCAGCAGAGATCACAGCATCAAATGCAGAAGGAAGGATGAGATGGAAGTACCCTACAGGCGACCAGAACCTATCCCAGGTTCAGCCGAGCTGAATCTCTAGCAGATATAGGCAGTTTTTTTTTTTCAGCCCGATGGAGTTTTAGGCTGCTCGAGAAAGCCCACCACCAGCCAGCCAAATCCGGCTGATCAAGCAACCTCCTAGTCCCGTGCCATTAGATTTAGTGGAACGTAAAATAACTCTTGCGAGACAAAATTCTGGACATTTACGGCGCTGTCATGATCCTAGAAATTGACAGCATCCTAGAACAAGATACTAAGCAAACTTAGCAAAGAAAACAAAACGCAGCAAACCAAAAAAGAACTGATTCTCCTTATAGCGCTACGATAAGCACGCGATACTAACGCTTAAGCAGTTTAATAGCCTTCATGTATGAAAGATTTTCTTCTATATACTTAAAATTGTAATGTTAGCAGGGCGATTTAACTGTACGAAGAGAGAAATTTGCTAATATTATAAATCAGTGATTCGATAATCTAAAATTAACAAATTTTGTAATTTCCGAAAAGGTTAATTTGGTGACTTGGAAGTACGGAATATTTATATTCACCAGCTTTTATCTCTATTTCGTTGTATATTTATATCCATTATATGATTTCTAATTAGCTATAAGTTATAAAATAACTATGGGAATAAAGAAAGGTACAAAGGTTAAAATGCCACCCAGTGTAGACCACAGACCAAATAGGAAGTCGTTCGGCTTGTTAACTTTGTAAATTGTAAATTAAATGAAACTTTAAGCTAACCAATTCTTAAAAGATTTGAGTATTACTTTAAACCTGTGTGTGCAGTTATTTCCCTTGTACATAAAATGAAATATACTTTATTTATTTGCGCTCATTTTAGCTGCTGTGGTTCTTAGCGTCCCATTTGATAATGGGCATTAACAACATTTAATTTTGCTCAAAGGCCTCTCCACTGATATTGAGTTTTTTTTACGTGCCCTAAACCTACACCATGGGGCTACTGGCTTTATCTTATTTCCGAAGGAAGTCACGCTAATGATTTTTACACCGAACAAAATCCATAGCCCTCCTCGGGGTTTGAACCCACGACCTCGGGAACCACAGGCTAGTAAGTTACCGCGGACCACCAAAAGGAAAGCCCAATGCTTAATTTGCAATGTCAACCTAAGTATAAGACCTTGAACCGTTCGACGGCATTAGCAAAATAAGCATGCTTCAGCCGACAGTCTGGCCGGCCGTTCTCCGGCTCTGACATTTCTAGAGAGGGGGAAGTGGGCTATTGCCAGTACTTCAGCGGGAACTTCAAGACAAGGGACATGCGTATGTTAAATATTTCATGCATTTGCATATTTCACGAACCAGTAGCCATAATAGCGATAATAATAGGACTTACAGCCACTAAAAATCGGAATTCACGCTCGCACAAAATAGTAAACAAACTTTATCAGCGCATGCTCCAAAAGCAACGAAAGCCACGTGGTCCAAACAAAATTAAACTGGCAACACGGATATAGGAACTCTTAATACTACCAACAGAAGCAGTTAGTGCGTATGAAAGCTGTGAAAGAAGTATTCGAATAGAATGATGTAATGAATATCTTGCATGATAATGAAATTGCAAGTTGGATTCCAGTGTTTCAAAGATAATATAAATTTCATTCTAAAGATAATTTTGAGGATATGTTTGCAATTGCTGATTACTTTATGTTGGTATATTAACCTCCTGCAATCGCAAAAATCCAGACTCGGAGATCCAACGGCCGTACTATAAGACGTCCGCGCTGTGGCTGAGTGGTTAGACCATTTGCCTCTCACTTAGGAGGCCCGGGTCCGATCCCAGGCGATCGAAAAGTAAGATTTGTGGTGTACAACACGACGCTGGGGCGGATTTTCTTCAGTATCTCCAGTTTCCCCCACCCTCTCATTCCACCAGTGCTCCATCTTCATTTCATGTATCATCAGTGTCACCACCTGCGGTGCCGTATGTAGTAAAAGGGGGCGTTAACACTACACATTTCACATTTTTTCAACCTAAGATGCCATTGCTGGCGAAGCAAGAAACGAACGAAATTATTCAACATGTTTGTGTTTTTAAGAAGGTTTAATCTTGAGATGTAGGTTTGCTGCTAAGAAAATTAAGGCAAATTTTGTTTCCCTATCCCAAAGTACTTGAATCCAAAACTGCAGAAAACTCAGTTCGACTAATTTATATATACTGTTGCTATGAAAATTGCATGATATGACGACTCCTCACTGGCGGTGAATTTATAAAAGGATGTTTAATAGAGTGCTCAAAAGTATTCTCCCACCTGGAGATACCATCGAAGTTAAACTATATAAATAAAAACAGATCTCCAGACAGGATGCAGCTACGTTCCGTTTTATTTTATTGCCGTTTGTTAATATCAATATTCTTTGCAATATGTAATTGAGGAAATAGCTTTGTTTATGGAGATGAAATGTTCCGCATATACACCTTTGCACAATAAACAATGGGTGGCTGATATCCGTTCTTGGTGGATATAACTTCGTATTTAAATTATTTAAATATTTCGTTGCAGAGGAGAAACAAGTTGATCAGCACCATCAGTGATAAAATTCAGACTTTCAGAATGCAGAGTTTATTATTTAAAGGCCAACTTACACACGGACATTTTGACAATTTACTTTCATTAAAATCATTAAATTTGTGTACTTATGAAAACCAAGGGGAGTACCAAATGTCATTACAGAATTTTCACGATGAATTCAATGCCCGATTATAAGGAATCATAAACTTGAAACTTTTGACTGCATTTTCAGTGCACCTTGTGCACTTTCAGTGCAGCATCAAGTTTCCAAACAGAGCTGATAAAATTATAGTACGACGCACTACTAAAAGACAGCTACCGCCACTACGACGGTGGTTTAATGATATTTTACAAGGGTGTTAATTAACAATGATTTCCCAAAATTCATGCACTTACCTTAAAATTGGTCAATGTTGGGTACAACTTATGCATGACAACAGATGTTTTTAATTATAAATTTAGGTAAAAGTAAAAACAGGATGTGACTGATACTGACTTAGAAACAGTACTACAAGTTTCCACTGCCAAATTTATTGTGCGGAATATTGGTACATAAATTATAAGTTGCGGCAGAACGATGTATAAAATCGATCCTAACGAGATAACGATAACCAAAATATTTATTTACAGTAAATTGTATGTTCGAGTACTCAGAAAAATCTCATTTAATAATAATAATAATAATAATAATAATAATAATAATAATAATAATAATAATAATAATAATAATAATAATAATAATAATAATAATAATAATAATAATAATAATAATAATAATAATAATAATAATAATAATAATAATAATAATAATAATAATAATAATAATAATAATAATAATAATAATAATAATAATAATAATAATAATAATAATAATAATAATAATAATAATAATAATAATAATAATAATAATAATAATAATAATAATAATAATAATAATAATAATAATAATAATAATAATAATAATAATAATAATAATAATAATAATAATAATAATAATAATAATAATAATAATAATAATAATAATAATAATAATAATAATAATAATAATAATAATAATAATAATAATAATAATAATAATAATAATAATAATAATAATAATAATAATAATAATAATAATAATAATAATAATAATAATAATAATAATAATAATAATAATAATAATAATAATAATAATAATAATAATAATAATAATAATAATAATAATAATAATAATAATAATAATAATAATAATAATAATAATAATAATAATAATAATAATAATAAAAATAATGTTAAGCTGTACGCTGACTTAACGACATATCCCATTCAACAATCAACGCAACATTCGCTCCGTCGCAGATACTTCGACATTGTTGCACCCTCAGCCACTTCACCTTCCCTGATGCCTCCAGTCTCAGGTCAGCACCGCTGTACTATAGGTGCATGTCGGGGCCAAGACGGCACCTCAGGTTGAAAGATACAGATAAACATTTATACGCATTTTTTTATAAAAGATTAGAGAACCTCTTATGAATACAAAACATCAGGCCTTTTTTTGTTTCGAATGCAATGGGACATATAACTCTAGTTGTTAATGTTGAACCTCGTCGTAGAAATGAGACCCAACAAGCGATAGGTATTATAACCCAGAATGCAAGACATTAGATGAGAATAATTTACGTGTTTGAGCTCTGCATCATAAGGAAGCAACACTTGTAGTGATCCATTGGATTGGATAGACCAGGTTACATTTGTAGTCATATAGGGGAGTAAAAGTAACGTGCAACGAATATACGAGTAGTTTCACTTTCGCTCCTCTATTTTATGAATGGCATGCTGTGTTACCGTTATAGGACTCCGGTTTTAACCTCAAGACTTCAAGAATGAAACTCTCGTGCGAATTTTTTGTACCGCCTTATCTCTATGCTTCACGTTTAACTGCTTACTTCCTATTTAACCTCATAATTCAATATATCTTTCTTGAGTCGACCAATATATCCACTGCTAACAGTGGAATTCAAGGACAGGTTTCCGTATTCTATTACCATTCATCCTTAGAACGTTGTCTTTCCGGTTTGTCCTGTTTTAAAAGATTCTAAATTTCTTTTATTTATTGACAGTATTTCAAACTCATTTTTATTTCTTCTTATTTTATTAACTTTGCAAGGGTATCCATTTACTTGTATAAGAAACCGCGTTTCAGATATGTATCTTGCAATTTCTTTCTCTAACTTGTACCTATTAATCATAATACAAAGAAAATAAATTGTGCTAATCACGTTTCGCTTCCGTACATTAAAGATGTATTTCATTACTGTTTGTATTTTCGCTTGCTAGACGATGAAAACTTTATATTATAAACCTTCTTATTTCTCACGGAGTGCCGATTAGCTACTTTCAACCCGGAGCTAAAAATAATTGTCCTAAATGATTTTCAGAACATGCATTTAATACCTTTAACAAAGAGATGTTCATGTGCATTTTACACCGCCGATTTTTACTTTCCTACGTACATTAAGTTGAGGAAGTAATGTGTTTCACCCAAAAATTGGGTACTGAGGTTTCACCAAGGTTTTACCTAGGTTTTGAGACCGATGCAAATAAGATTGGTTAGCGCAGGGTATGAGCAATGAGGTTCTCTCAGCATATGCGTGGATATGTATGTGAGTATGGATGGTTCTAATGACACTGGAATGCCCGTTTCAAACTGGTTTAATGACTGCTTCTTTTTATCTTTACATCAAACTCGAAGTTGCCGACCAATATCACTGTTTAGAATCACTGTAGGTGGTATGCTTATTAGTCGATAAAACTTAATTCGTTCTTCACGTACATATGAACCGAAAATATCTTCTCTCATCGCTTCTGGCCTGCCTTGCCCAAGACAGAACCAGATAACTGCGTTAATCGGCCCGAAGCCGCGGACTGTCTGTCCTCACACTATACACAGCTGTGCGTGGCTTAATCGGTCCGAAGCCCCGGACTGTCTGTCCTCACACTATACACAGCTGTGCGTGGGTGTGTGCAACTTTCACTTCTGGAAGCCCTCTCTTCACACAAAGATTCCCTTTGTGACTATTTTGTCCATTGTGATTATTAGTCTTGGTCATGCCATTATTAATGGTCTGAAGAATATCCTCTTCAAACAAAGTCAAGTGCTATCCCTTAGAATTCTGTCTCTTCCCTGTCTTTTGTTACACGATTCAACTCAACTGACCCTGCATGTGTTGTAACAAAGATCCAACATTCCTTTGAAATCCATCACGATTCTCTACTTATTGCAAACCTTTAATTTCGGTATCAAGACTCACTAAATAAAAGATAACGGGGAATGGGAATTCCTATAAAGTGATATGTTAATTCCTACAGAATTGGAAGTTAAGTAAATTCCTACAAAGCCACGGTTAGCATCATTAAAATTATTTCAAAATTACAAGATATTTTTCCTCCCACTTTGTACAGCCTCGGGAGTGTGCAACCATGCTATTGGTTGGTGTGGTTAAAACAGCTATCTTGGTTCATCGTCAAAATAATAAAAGTAAAACAATTAATAGCTTACTGATATTTGGTTCTTGTACGATACTCTTTTAATGTACTGGAATCTTGTGAAGCACCGACTTGAATATTTATGCATGGTCTCTCGTATAAATACCCATTTCTTCAACGCCTTCTTTCTTCTAATCAAGATATTCTTTGCAGCACTGAGAAGTTTTACATGTGTTTGTTTACATAGTCTTCGAAACTTATAAAAATATGAATTTATGATGATGATGATGATGATAAAAACTTTCATTTAAATCTGTATGAAAAGCGGTACTATGTAGGGAATGTAAAGAAAACAAGACCACATCTCTGAGCGGAAACCATTATCTTCGCTCACATGTGTTCACAATATAGTTACAAAAATCGTCTCGTGTTTGGCTCTGAGGCTTTATACACATTAAATCCTCAACAAATCATTCACTTATGTCACTTTGATCAAGAAATGGCAACCCAACCATGTACGTCATTCACTTTAATATTTCATTCTCACATGTAACATATTCTTTGGGAAGCCCTAATTATTGCATTTTCCTGTACCAAGCCTGGCCTAAATCAAAAGTGCAACCTTACTCTTTGGAAATACTGATTCAATTGCTCCTTTTGTAGCAGCTTCAAAATTGATGACAAAGTTAGAAGAAACAGCTCCTAAATTTATCATATTAGAGTCCGGTATACTTTTCAAATATCTTATCTGGCAAAAGTGCGAAGATTAATGGTACTTAAGTATTATTTATGAGGCCAATTATGTAAAATTGGTAAAAGTGTGGTCGGGTTCCTTCCTCGACTGTGAGTGAGTCGGGGTGAGCAACTGACCGCGTGTTACTAGATAAACCAGTTTACCAATCAATAGATGTGTCGGAATTAATATATCTCCATTTTATAAAAACTTTACCTGCTACAAATTTGTAGGAATTCACAGCCACCCAAAAATGCTTTTTATGAAAAGCTCCGGGTGTGTCTGTGAATAGCATTACTAAAAGCAAATAAAGTTTAAATGAATACCGTATGTTTAGGATATGTTCATACAAATGCAATATATATTGACTTTGTGGGTTCGTAAAATTAAAAGTCTAGTTTGCAGAAATTCAAATTGCTCTTTATTTCCGTAGAAAGACACATTGTACAGCCCTTTACAGTAACACAATTACGTAACATACACAAACGCAACCTCAAAGTCGTCTGCCACACGTCCACACAGCTGTACACTCAATTCACAGCTCCATTAAAAACTAGATAGCAACTAACTCGGGGCTCGCTTTCTCGCGTCTTCTATACCCGAACCATTGCTTCTCGAAAGTTGTTGGAGTTTCACGATCTTTCACGGCGGCGAGAGAAAAGAAATAATTATCCAGATCTCACTCTGGCGCGGTTTTTACACTCGCTTTGCATGCGTTTACTTGAGGACTGGGATGCTTAGTAAATAATACAAGGAGGCTCTAGTTAACTGACTTTCAATTATTATTCCAAACGCATTCAACATTACCTTTACATAACGAACGGGGAGCTCACATTACTATTGTGGATGGAAGGTCAGCCTCCGAACACACATATCCGTCTACCACACACGGCTACTCTCAACTGACTAGCTACTGGCTTCTCCTAAAACCCCCACGCTAGCAAAGCGGAAGTGACATCAACGTCAGTAGTTCCGCGCCCCGCCCAAAAAGCTGGAGAACTTGGTGGAAGGAACGAGATCTTTCTAACCAGCCAACACACGGACACAACTCACGCCATCTACCGCGATTGAATATAACCCCAACCCCTAGCTACCCAGTCCGATAGCTACTGCCCTCTCATGAACAAATATCAAACTACCTGTTCATTTGAACCTTCCATCCATCACATTTCACCCTAGTCTACAAGAGTTGACGTCCCAGTCAACAGGTTAACAACTGAACAGAATAAAGAATTACAATAATGTACCTAAGTGACATGATCAACAAAATAAAGAATTCTGAATATTTTGCCCTAAAAATAGCAATTTTAATTTGTTTAAAAGTCCTCCAGCTTACAATTTTCTTTTGTTTGTTTTTACACAATATTTTAGCACTATGAGTAGCCCCGCGCCACAATAAGTTCCCACAGTAAAGTTGATTTTCTTGGACACTGAATAATACGTTTTGATGGTACGCATGGCAACACATAAAAATAGTTCTCTTCTGTACTGGTTACCACGAAGGTTGTGCATATAGTTGACTCCAAGTGAAGACTAAAAGTTGAAGTTATGTCCACTGAAGAATGACTACAGAGGCCAGGCTTATAGCCCAGCCTGGTGCCAGGTAACTAGCCTTCGAGATGAATGACATCCAGAAGCTTACTTTCCAGTGCTGGTTACCGCCGACGTTATGGTTGACCATTCAACCTTCAGCGACTGCTGAGGAAATGGAAGAGGTGTTGTAGTTTCCTTCATAAAGTAGGTGGGGTGCAGAAGATTGAATTTTATCTGCACTTGGTGCAAAGGTAACCAGCCGTTGACTTAAGTGATACCCAGAAATTCTACTGCCATGCTGCCTACAGTGCCAACACCTGGGGACGGGAACTACCTCCAACAGCTACTATGCGTATAGGCGATTCTAGGAGGGCTAGCGGACTAAACATAATTAATAAGCACCATAATAGATTTCCGGGACAATATTACAAATGTCAAACAAAACAAGAGCTGTTACCAAATAGACCTGCTATATAAAATGAAATTACATACAATGACCATAATCATGAAATACAATGACCAACAATTAAAATTTATCTCCAGACTATAACTGAATTTGACGTTACAATTTATATCAAAATCCTTAGACTATACTCCGTTAGCGTGAAGAAACAAATAACTTTGATTGATCAGTTCAATTACATAACAAGTTTTTTCGTAGCCATAAGAATTTTGGTACCAGTAATAAAAGGAAAATATATCTTAACTAATGCTTGGAAGCAAATAAACTTAAGTGGTGGCCACCGAGACTCTAAGGGTCATAAACATAATTTAAACAATATAATACTGCATCAACGCTAAATACGATTATGGGGATCCCCTTAACACTACAATAACTTACTACTGCTATTTGATTAACTACCACTATCATACACTCAGTTTTACTACATGGTCTACAACAATTTCTATATTATCAATACCATTACAACTGAAAGAAATAAAAGCCCATCGAAACTATATGGGAAGGATCCACTTCATAAAGATGTTACACGGCAGCGCAAAAGGAACAGGAATTATGTATCCTTTGGCCTCCTACAATTTATGATATCCTTGTGTCAGCATGAAGAAGTAGTTATATCTCCCTAATCTGAAACATATCACAGTTAGCATTAAACTTAGGATCACATGTATATAATAGTAAACTTTACATCTCGGTATATCAAATAATCACACTGCTTATTCAGTAAATAGAAACTAACAGAAGACTTATTGAACGTAGTCATTCAAATTACTTATTCACCACAACTTACCAACTCCCAACAACACATTTGTTATATCATAGCGCTTCCAATGAGTTGCAAGTATTAACATCTCCCGAGATAGGCTCATTTCAGCCACACTATCTGGATAACCAAACTTGCATAGGCCCAACATTTCCAATAATGACGGTTATACACCAACTTGGTCATTACTAGAACCTACCATACCTAACCACAATAATCTTTATTACAAACAAACATGTAGGGGAGAGTGGTACAATGGCGCTCAGCGGACAATAGCACTCATGTAACATTCTTGAGATACTATAATTCTAGCATATACTGCATACCACTGACATATAGCCAACAGTCGGCGTAACACAGAGGAGTATCGTGGTCGTGGAGCAGTGTATACGGGTTTGTTGAAAATAAGTGCATTTTGCGTGAATTTCTTAGTGCAGATACACCAAGATCATTACAAGGTAACACTGATTAGACTTTTAAACATATTTTATAAAGTAAATAAGTAGAGAGTCCCTATTTATGGCTACCGTTTTATAGTTTAGTTGGTCTTGTGGTGCTGTGTTTGAAGCGTGATTCTCATTATAAATTCAACATGTCGTCGCCGGGTAATGGCGCTCAGTTCTTAGCACCATTACCCACCAGGCGACCACCATTGTCCACCAAATATTGGATGTTAGAATTATTTTATCCAGTGGATCACTTAAAGTGATATGGGATTGGTTACTTTCCATTAATCTTATATAATAATACAAAGAAATAGCAGCTCATGTGTTTCAGCAAACGGGCATTTGGCCTCTCAGCCCACATCAGTTCAGTGATGCTTTTATGGCTGTAGAAAACTTACAATTACAGGTAGGCCAACGACCAGAGAATAACAGGCACTTTCTCTTGCGGACGAAGATCATGAAACATCATCTAGTGGATCTATTCATCAGGAAACGCCTGTATTGGACAAATACTTAGCAACAACCAGTTCTACCGTCACTGAAGCAACAATATCAGAGTGCTCTAACAAATTCCTTGTTCCAGTTTGCAGAATTGGGCCTATCCCTTCCTCACCAACCACATCTAACTCCAAACCCAGAGACGCTCAGAAATTCTACCAAAATTTTCGTCGTAGATATTTCCCACATTCCAGGTCCCAGGTTACAACATAACCACTCGACGAAAGCCAAATAAAATTAGGTCTCTGAATCCAATGAAAGAACAACTGCAGCAAGCAGAGAGACGGCGATCCCTAAAAGGTTGCATAAAAGAATTGGAACCAAAAGGAATATCACCAAAAAGGCCTAAAAGAAGAATCCCACGAAAAACAGGAAAGAAAATCAATTTGACTGATATATCCAATGACGAAGATCATATCAAATAATTAAATATATGTGACGATGATGAACTTGACGATTTGGAGCCTGTGTCAAAAGATATATGTTCTATTTTGGAGAATTCGGATAAAATAACGAACTGTGGTTCCGTTGTGTCTCCTGATCTGTATGGAAACATGAGGAATGAAGTGGAACTAACACACCCGATAACTATAAATGCGACTATTGCATAATTAAATACTAAATTGGTTTATTCAGTTTCGAATGCCATTAGCCGCACATGGTGGGCAATACCGTTTGTAAAACCTTTTATATTTGGTTATTTTTATAGCTTACTATTTAAATAACTGTCTTAATTTGTATTCGTTTCTAGAGACTATTCAGGTAACTTGCAATGTATTGTTTCAAAATTGATTTCTGTAATTGTACATAAGGTTACTGAACAATCTTTCTTAAGTTAGCGCCGTTACTCTACTCTCCGTTAATTGTTATAACATTAAAGTCTGTTTAGCCAACGTGTGTGCAGTTCCCAGTCAAATGGACCTCAAAGGACGGGACCTCCCCGCCCACTAATGACCGTCATAAATCTATCTCCACACTTCAGAAATGGAACACTGACGTTGGGGACCAATAGCAGCCCCCATTTGTTGAAAATGACAGTTGCATGTCTACTCCGCGTGGAGTCTCAGTTGCCAAATTTCCAACTTCCAGTTGCTCTGTTTCATTAGGTGCAAGACGGTGATGTTAAAATGTTGCAACATTGTAGAAAGGACCGTCAGGAGGAGGGTCCATGTTGTAAAACGATTATGAGGGTTTGTCAAAGAAAGCGGCCGCCGTGCACTTGCGTTGGGTAGACAGACTTTAGTGGCAGTCGTGCTTCACCATATGGTCAAGTTGAACACAGTAAATCCGACACCTGTATTGCATAAAAATGGAAACAAAACATGTTCAATCAACATAATATAATTGGTTCTTAAAACATTACAATTATTCAGCTGGTATCCTTCCTAGTATTATACGAGTATTCATATACCATTCCACAACAGAATAAATAGATGCCTAAGAAACCCTTATAGGCGATATGCACCTGTAGGATCATAAAATGGGAAAATATGAGACACTTGAACCATTTTTAATTTAGCTCTTGGAGTATTGGGACGGGGACTGTATATGTTACTGGGGTGACCTTTTTCACAATCAAAACCGGACCAAAGTACCTATGTATAAGTTTAGTAGCTTTATCCTTCTTTCAGATAGGGGTGAAAATTTTTACAATTTGTCCGACACTAAACCTCACATCCCTATGTTCAACCTTCATATGAAGGTTTCTGTCTTACTTGACGCCGATTGATATTATTGATGGCGAGCTCTCTAGCCTTTTGAATGTCCTGATGTGTTTTCCTAACAAAGAGGTAATTAGATGTGGCCTTTATCTGAACTTCATTTGGTAGGGCTGGTTCACGACCATTACATCAGAAAGAATGGTGAAAATTTGGTAATTTCCTGCACTGAAGAATTGTAAGAGAATATGACATAGGGCAATATAGCATCCCAATTTCTCTGGTTGTCGTCCACAAAATGGCTAAGCATATTAACCAGTGTTTGATTAAACCGTTCACTTAGTCCATTACTATGGATCATAGTCCATTGGAATACATTAATAAAACTCTGAGAAGCTGACATCCTGGGTTATTTCACTTAGAAAAACTGTGCCTCTATCAGATATAAACTGCGCTGGATCACCATGTTGACAAATGATACGGTGCAAGATAAACATGAGAAATAGTAGCAGCTGGTAGCGCAGCACACTCAACCCAGCGAGTGGCATATTCTGTGCAAACAATAATGTGTCTGTTACCAGAATTAGATCGAGGCAGAGGGCCCAAAAATCTATTCCCCACCGTTCACCCACAGCAGTAACACAGTGGTTGAAGGAAACCTGCAAGTTTCTGATTTGAAAGAGCTTTACAAGACTGGCAGCTAGGACACGTTTTCACAAAATGCTCAATATCTTTCTTCATCCCAATCCAATAAAGCTTGGAATGAATCTTATTACAAGTTTTTGAAAATCCTGAGTGATCGTCATGACATGAGGATAGAATTTCGTGTTTTAAGGATTCGGGAATAACTAAGAGATGAAGAGGACCAGTAGAACCAGAATTTTTATGATATAAACCATTGGACTTCAAGACATAAGAAGCAGCCTGCCGCTATAGCTTAAATGAGGCGTCAGAGCTATCCTGTAAAGTTTGAACTAAAGATGCCAAAAGAGGGTCAGACTTTTTATTTTCAGCAAACTCAACTTAATAAACATGTAATCACTTCATCCAATTGGCCAATTTCATAATCAGCAGGTTGTAACACAGTAAATCTAGATAAAGTGTCTGCATCCAGGTGCTTTCTACCAGACTTATAACAAATAGTACAGTCAAACTCCTGTTATATCAAACTCCAGCGGGCCAACCTACCAGTGAGATCCTTCAAATTGTTAAAATGACACATATAATGATGATCAGACATAATATTGTCGCGAGCATTGATGTGATGCAGCGCAGCCGACGCGTTCAAAGAGATGGACATTGCAGTGCGGAGATAAAAGCTTGCCGAAAACGGTGGGGGGAAGGAGGTGGATTTCTGGAATGTTCGTCTTTCTTCTAGCGCCGTCTAGATTGTTTGACAACATTCCAAAATGTTCCGGAATAGTGAGTGAGCTATAAAAAGGGAGCCACAGCTCCTCAATGTAGAACAGTTGTTAATTGGACTCGTGTGTGCAAACAGCTGTGTCTTGAAGTAAACGTTGTTTGTGTTCGATGACCTTGAAAGTTGTATTGTGTATGTGACGTAATTCTGCTACTGTAAGGGTTGACCAAAGTGTGTTTCTACGGAAATAAAGAGCAATTTTTAGTGTTTGTAACCTGGACCTTTAATTTCATGAACCCAAAAAGTCACATTTGTTGTCAGAAGTGGAACATACGACGATGGAAGCTGTATTGGCACAGAAGTTGGAAAAGGCAAATAACAACTTGGTCGCGACGATGACCGCGAAGATAACCAAATTAACAACGAAGGCGGAGACGGCAAATAGCAACCTGACCGCGGCGCTGAAGGAAATGAAGACGGGGAACGACATCCTCGCTGCGGCGATTACAGAAATTAAGGCCGAATTGACCACGGAAATGAGAACAGCGAACGACAGCCTGGCCACGGAAATGAAGGCTGCGAACGAAGCCGTCGCCGCCAAATTTGAGAAGCAATTGGGCGGCGTGAAGGAGAACATCACTGAGCTGGGCGAGCGCGTCGAAGACTTGGCGAGTCGTGTTAACAACCTAAAGGGAAAGGCCGACAGAAACACCAAGTCCCTGAACGCCATGGTGGAGGACATCGTCGGTAGAAGGATGAAAGATTTAAAACCGGACGCGCCGGGACGCGACACAACATCTGCGCGTGTCAAACCGCCGAAGTACGACGACACGTCTACGTTCGAAGTCTTCCGCCACCAATTTGACAGGGTGGCCAAGCACAACAAATGGTCAACAGAGGAGCAGGCTGCACAGCTAATAGCCAGCCTCCAGGCACGGGCCGTGGAGGTTGTGAACGCGGTCAAGAAAGTACTGGTACACAAGAACATCTGGAAAGCCCCAGAAAACCGCTTCAGGAACCACCGCTTACGCAGCCTACCGCAGCCAACTGAAGTCCAGGTCGCAGTAGCCAGGGGAGATGCTGCAGGAGTTCGCCTTGGCAACTGAGCAGCTAACCAGCAAAGCCGTAGTCGACCTCCCACCAGACTTCGTATCCCGGGAAGCTGCCTACACATTCGTTGACGGGGTACGAGACACCAAGGTACGTCAGCGCCTAATGCTCGGCAACTACAAAACCAGCCACGAGTTGCTAACGGCAGCTTTAAGGATGGTGGCAGCCAAGGTGATGGCTACCTCGACGACGAGAACCAGGAGTATCCGTTACACTGGATACCAAAGGCCAGCCGTCGGACGTCGGTGAAGACCTAGTTGTGTGTGTTGGTGTGTGGACAGCCGGAACACCTGTAGATAGACTGCCCACACGAGGAAGAGCAGCCGGAAGAACAGCAAAGGCCCGGCGTGGTAAAGGGCACGTCGGCGCCATCATCACCATCATAACGCTGTGCACCGTTAGCCGACATATGGATGACAGCCTCGTCGGGGACGGTTGGGTGAAAGGGTAGCCGTACCGCGTTTGCGTAGATACCGGGGCAGCCGTGACTATCATCAGACCTGACATGCCCGCCTCGGTAGCGTGGTGGTAGCATGTCTGCCTCACGTTCAAGGGGTCCCGAGTTCGAATCTCGGCCAGGGCGAGTTATCTGGATAATGTTTTCCGGGGGTTTTCCCTTCTCCGGATAGACGAATGTCGGGTAACTCTAAGCGCCAAGGACCCCGGACTCATTTGAGTATCATTTCACCCAATCCATTCATCGTCCGATATGACTTAACGTTGGAGGACTTAAATTGAAAAAAAGAGACTTGACATGGCCAAGGGTTTGCCGTCCAGGAAACCGAGCCGACCATACCAGCTAGTGACGGCATCGGGTGACACCTTGCCCGTGGAGAGGGAGGAACTGCTGCAATTGACCTTGGGGCGAAGTCGCGGAGGTGGCTGAGGGGGTGATAGTGAGACTGGATGCCCTCAGAAGTCACGAGGTGACGGTCGACATCGGCAGGAAGGTCCTGCGGCTCAAAGGAGAAGAAGTGATACTCCGGCAGCGTTCCGCTGGAAAAGCAAGCGGCGGTACGACACACGCTGGAAGATATGAGATCCAGGGGAGTTATTTAAGAGTCAGACAGCCCTTGGTGTTCCCCTGTAGTTCTGGTGACGAAGAAGAACGGCGAGCTACGCTTGTACGTGGATTACAGGAAGCTGAATGCTTTCCTCAGGAAAGACTGCTTCCCCTTACCTCGGATTGATGACACCCTGGGCAGGCTTGCTGGTGCGCAGTGGTTCTCGACCCTGCACCTGATGTCGGGTTACTGGCAGGTAGCTCTGGACCCGAGAGACAAGGAGAAGACCGCATTCTTGACGCCAAGGGCTTCGGCAGTTCACAGTTATGCCCTTTGGCTCTCTGCAACGCACCAGCTACCTTCCAACTCCTCATGGATTGAATGATGAGAGGATGGACCTATGACGCCTGCCTGCTATACCTGGACGACATAATTATCGTCGCCAAGACATTCGAAGATCATCTCGACAACCTGAGCAAGGTATTACAGAGACTGCAGGTGACCAATCTGAAGCTGAACGCGAAGAAGTGCCAGCTCTTCTCCAAGGAATTTCACTATTTGGTGCACATAGTTTCACCAACCGGAGTGGGCACAGACCCGGAGAGGACACAGGCCGTAAACGATTGGCCTTGGCCGAGGGATGAGGGAGAATTGCGCAGTTTCCTGGGGCTGTGCAGTTACTACCGCCGCTTCGTAAAGGGCTTCTCCAACATCTCCAAGCCCCTCATCCGCCTGACAGAGGAACACCAGCCTTATGTGTGGACGTAAGACGCTGAAGGCGCTTTCCAGCAGCTGAAGAAGTCACTGCGCAGTGCTACCATTTTGCGATTCCTACAACCAGGCAGCGCCTTCAATTTGGACACCGACCTCAGCGACCATTGCATCGGAGGCGTCCTATCCCAAGTCCAGGACGGCCATGAGCGGGTGGTAGCCTACTATAGCAAGACGCTATCCAAGGTAGATAAGATCTACTGCGTCTCCCTGCAAGAGTTATTGGTGGTAGTAGAGACCTTGCAGCACTTCCACAAGTAACTATTCGGTCACCCATTCCACCCGAGGACTGACCACTCCGCCCTAACCTGCCTACTCAGCTTTAGGAACCTGGAAGGCCAGACAGCCCGTTAAGTCCAGAGGCTGCAGGAGTACGATTTCACCTCTGAACATCGTAGAGGGAAGAGCCACGGCAACTCACACCTCATGTCTCGAAGACCGTGCCCAGAATAGTGCGGCTAGTGAACAAGAGGGGAAGAGAAGGAGCGTGACGCAGCTGTCACAGTGGTCATGGCACTGCCTGCAGACGGCTGGGATTACGCAGACCTGAGGAGGGAGCAGATGGCGGACGCCGATTTGGAACCACCCTTGAGGGAAGTGGAGGCAGGGACAAGACTGACATTGTAGGACATCGCACCCAGAAGCGCTGCGTATAAGTCGTACTGGGTCAATGGGAATCACTGAAGACCAAGGAGGGTGTGCTCTTCCGGGTAGGTAATGCGCAGAGGGAGCAGTTGGTACTTCCACGGAGTAAGGTCCTGAACGTCTTGGAGGAAGTGCAAGCCGGTACTTCAGGAGGACAGCTGGGAGCAAGCCGAACGATCTACAAACTCCGACAGCGCTACTACTGGCTGAGGCTTCGAGCAGACGCTGAGAGATGGTGCAGTCAATTTCACGAAAGCGCGGTGAGTCGCGGGCCCCAAACTAGGAGCCGGGATCATATGCAGCAGTGCAACGTCGGAGTGCCATTCGAACGCATCGCTGTCGACATAGTTTGGCCATTCCGAGTGTCCGACCGAGGCAACAAGTACCTGGTGGTGGCTGTGGACTTTATCACCAGGTGGCTGGAGGTGTATGCCATCCCGAACCAAGAGGCAAAGACGATCACGGACTGCCTCACGGAGCAAGTGTTCTGCCGTTTTGGGGTACTGTTAGAGCTCCACACCTACCAGGGACACAATTTTGAGTCTAACCTGATGAAAGCGGCACTGGAAAAACCTGTGGTGAACAAGACCCGCACAAACAATTTACCCGCAGTTGGACGGCATGGTCGTGAGGTATATCAAGACCCCAGAAGAACATCTGAGGAAGGTCGTGGCCAGCCATCAGCGAGACTGGAACGTCAAGGTGCCACGGTTCTTGCTGGCCTACAGCTCGTCGACACACGATGCCACTGGGATGACGCCAGCCAGCTGAATGTTCGGCCGAGAGTTACGCCTCCCTTGTGACGCGGCTTTTGGTAGCCCTCCGGAAGCGAAATAGCCAGCAACCGAATATGTGGAGAACCTGGTGGACCGTCTCTACGACATGCATGAGATGGCTCGTCAGAACATCGAGATGGCGAGGGGCCGCATGAAGACCCGGTACGACGAGCAAGTTAACAGCCAAGGATGATCTGGTCTGGTTGTAGCGCCCTACCCGGACCGAGGTACGCTGCCCGAAACTTCAATAGCCAATGGCAAGGACCACTCTGGTTGGTAAAGAAGATTAAGGACGTGGTCTACCGCATGGAGAAGGTGCCCCGAGGAAAAATGCTGGTGGTACCTAGATCGCCTGGCTCGCTACGTTGGTGCTGTTTGGGACGGCCCACCTTGAGGAGGGACCAGTGTCGCGATCATTGCTGTGAGGCGGCCGGCCGACGCGTTTAAAGAGATGGACAGTGCAGTGCGGAGATAAAAGCTTGCCGAAAACTGTGGAGGGGTGAAGGAGACGGATTTATTGAAAGTTCGTGTTTCTTCTAGCGCCGTCTTGAATGTTTGAGAACATAACAAAAATTTCGGGAATAATGAGTAAGCTATAAAAAGGGAGTCGCAGTTCGGCAATGTGGAACAGTTGTTAATTGGACTCGTGTGTGCGAATAGCTGTGTTTTGAAGTAAACTTTGTGTTCGATGACCTTGCAAGTTGTATTGTGTATATGACGTAGTTCTGCTACCATAATGGTAGACCAAAGTGTGTTTCTACGAAAATAAAGAGCAATTTTTAGCGTTTGTAACCTGGACTTCTAATTTCACGAACCCAAAAAGTCACAACATAGACCTTATACCCATAAACCACGAAAATGGGTCAACCCAAGTACAATACCTAACAATTCAAGCTCAGAACACTATAATTATTTTCATATTTAGAAAAAGCACGAGATGCATAAGCAACAGTTCTAAGAACACCATTAACACGCTGTAATAAAATACATCCAATACCTATACCACTTGCATCAGTATGTTTTGGGTATAAGCCCCTGGGGTATAATGTGCTAAGACTGGAGCGGAGGATAAAGCATTCTTTAATTGTTGAAAAGCTTGCTGTTGATCATTTCCCCACCTAAATTGTCGGTTCTTCTTAGTAAGCTGAATAAGGGGATAAGCAATCTTAGCATAATCCCTAACTAATGTTCTATAACAGTTAAATAAACCTAAGAACATACGAACTTCTCTAATATTTTAGGCTTAGGCATCTTTTGGATAACTAGTATCTTATCTGTATGTGGGGAAATGCCTTCCTGGGAAACTTCAAAACCTAGTAATTTAGCTTTGTTCATAGCAGAGAAACGCTTGGCAAGTTTATGTTTGAAATTAAATTCTGGTAGTCGCTTAAAGCAGCTTCAAGATTATCCAAGAATTCTTCAAAGGCTTTGCATAAACCAAAATGTTATCCAAACAGGCAAAAGCATTTTGGAAACTAAGAATACCCAACAACCTATCAGCACAATAGCCGAAAAATCTAGGGGCATTAGTCACCTCGAAACTTAATCTTTAACATTCAAACTGATCTGTGGAAGTAACAAAAGAAGTGTACTTCTTAGAATTTTCCTCAAGCGGTACCTGAAAATGTGCTGAAAGCAGATCGAGACTACAAAACCAAGTAGCTTCATTAAGGCAACTGAAAATATCATCAGTGATGGGCAAGGGAAACGATGACGTGACTGTTACACTATTTAATTTTCTGTAGTCAACAGAAAACGTACTGTGCCATCCTTTTTGAGCAACACCACAGGGGATGCCCAAGATGATTGGGATTCTGTAATAATACCTGCATCTTTTATTTCCTGAACTTGTTGAGCGATTATTTTCCTTCTGATTATGAGGAATCCTATAAGGGCGTTGCTTGATTGGTGTAGGGTCAGTGACCTGAATTTCAAATTGTCACAGTAGTGCCTAAATCTTTCAACGAAGTTGTAAAAATGTGTGAATAATTTAACAGCAAATCATGAAGTTAAAGTTTCTGACTTTCAGAGAGGTTGTTATTAACATTAAAATTAAATTTTGTTACTTTCAAGTTTGTTACCTCTTAAGGGGAGATAGAATGACTTTTTACGAAAGCAACATCTTGCAAATCAGCAATAACGGAACGCGCAAAGTTTTAGGCTCAGGTGTCACACAGGTGTAGGTTGACTAATGATAGTGGGAATTGGAATTTGCTTCTGATGCATAATACAGGTTAAAATAACACATCATTATTATCAGAAGTAGACAATTGTATATCAACATGAGTGACAGAATAAGGAGGAATTCTAACATCCTGTTTTACAAAAACCTGATTCACAGATGCAACATCATAATCAATAACAGGGTTAAGAGCATTACCTACATCAGGAGAAGCTGTATTCATAACAATTCGAAATGTACATGTGTTACTATCAGAAATCTGAATTGAAACTGTTAACAGAATAATCAATAGCAACATTGTGAGCCTTAAGAAAATTATTTCCAAGGATAAAATCATGAGCAAGATCTTTCACAACCAAAACATTTTCCTGAAAGGAAATATCATTAATAGTAAATGAAGCATTATATAATAATAGGAAGCATCTAAGAACTTGTTACCTGCAGTACGTATTTACTAGTTGTAGTTTTGAAATATCAGATATATGAGCAGAGTTAGTAATTGAAACAGCACTACCAGTATCTAAAAGAATTTGTATACTAACACCATTAAGTTTAATAAACAGTAGTAATACATGGCTTAAAGTTAAAGAATGCTTAGGTTTTATAATTTGTGATAAGTGTACCGGCTGGAGGCCAGGCTCTGGTCGTTTTTGGCTGTCGTGAAGATGACCACTGGGGACAAAAACGAGCAATGTGTCCTCTCTGATTACAGCTATAGCAAACATGTGCAAAAGACCTAGACGTAGATGGGTTAATACTATATGACATTCTTGGTAACATCCTTGGTATGCCTTTAACACTTCATCCACCGTAAGTAAATTAAGAGGCAGTAGAACTTGTACACACTGAGGTTTGAGTCCTTTAAACAAAGTTTAATACGTTCCCTCTCAGACTTTATAACAAAGCATCAACACATCATAAACATAATTAAGGACATGTTCAGATTTTAATTGTACCCTCTGACGAAGTTTAATTTCTAAAAGCTCTTCTCAATGTGCTATTTGAAATGCAGACAAAACCTCACATTTAAGTGTATCCCAATCGTGATTAAGATTTTTTTTAACAAAATGTTTGGTACCATGATAAAGCTGTGCCTTTTAAATAACAATGAAATAAACTAAGCTTTTGTTCATCGGTCCACAAATTTGCACTAGCTACAAGATCAAAGTTATGAAGTAAATCAGTAAGCTATTCACTCTATGTGATCTCAAAATAAGGTGGTTCAATAGCTGGCTTCGCCACCGGTGTTGATAATGCACCAACAGTGCTAGTAACACCTGCTTGCACAACAGCAACAATATCATTAGCTGTAGATTCAGTACTGCCTGAGACAGAACTTGCGGACGCCATGTCGTTAGATTCAGCAACAGCCATATATAAAGATTGTTTGGTTCTTTTACGTGACATAGTGACAAGGAAATACAGCTATGAATACTATAGCATGTTAATTTTGATAGATAGGGTCAACATGAAAAATTCAATGCCACGGCCGGGATTTGAACCACGGATCTCTTGGTTTCCGTCCAGTCGCTCTAACCCATTGAGCTACCTTGGCCAACTTGCCGTCATGACATTAAATTCTCCATTTGACTCGTATATTTCCCAGGTAGACCACTAGGGGCTCTCGCATTCGAGATACACCGTTTGTGGCTACTTACTTAAGTAAGTACTTAAGTCCCAGGCTTCATCATTTAACTCTTATTATTTTAGTTACTTGATGGAAATTAATCATTTCTTCACACTAGTCGTACATAGGCTAAGGTTTCTGATAGATGGAGTCAACATGAAAAATTCAATGACACGGCCGGGATTTGAACCACGGATCCCCTGGTTTCCATCCAGTCACTCTAACCCATTGAGCTATCATGGCCAACTTACGATAGGCATTGAAAATAATGCACCACTAAATCGTTACTACCCAAGTCCAAAATGTTATGTATCTATATCAACTTAAAACTGTATAAGAGTTTGCCCACTAAACTCATATTAAAGAGTATCTACTGAATACTATCCACAAAATTTGAAACGATGGTGAGGAACTACCATCTTACCAGAGGGCAAAATCAGGCTATAGACTGGATTAAAAATTTACGTTAAACAGAATTACCATATGTCTGAACATAAAAATTGCAACTGAGATGGTCTGCAGGTCTCAGCAGCGTCCGCCAGGTCACAGGGCACGTTTTGAGATCCTCCCTCAAAATGACGGCTTCTGGCTTCTGCTATTCTATGATTTTGGTGATGTTGGATACCTCGGCTGCGTCAGGAGCTCACTAAGTGTAGGAGCAAGGACTTATCTGTGCCGGACTGGCTACAGGTGTCGGAGATCCAGGGTCGAATGGACAGGTCGGAAGGCTCGAATTATACGTCGAAGAAACAGTCATAGATACCTTTTATTTCTGTTACTACACGTACATAATTGCCAGATACAGTCGGATGTCAGTCGACTAATGTCCTCGGCTTGCTGGCTCCACAGGAACGAACTATACCTTCATCTGGCATTCGAAATTATTGCCCTCGCTGCCGGATTTCACTTGCTTATCGCGGGATCGACGGGCCAGTTTAAGCGCTATAATCTAAGTGCGAGTAGCGGAGATTTTCCGTGGCACTGTATGTCGGCAAATGGGGGTTGCTGTACTTTTCCTATATACTTATACATAACACAGCCTCCCCGTGGTGTCAGATCATCTGAAACACCATTGGCCATGTTTTCGCGCTATACATAGCCTTCAGATAGGCTGCCAAATATCGGCTGAGGCCTAGTTGTTTCCCTGTTTATCAAACTTTCTCCAAAAACAGACGCTTTCCTGGGATCTTGAAAGCTAGCTTATACAAAAGCCTGCTCCCCTTAGGGTTGGCGGACAATGGTTACTAGTAAACAGAATCATAAGAATCTCCCCTTAAGAGAACTTAAGCTGCCAAGCAAGCCAAGCACAATTTACATATGTACACGTATATGAAAATAATATATGCAATTAAACCATATATAATAATTAGTATATATAAATAATATATAGATAATATATAAATAATTATATAATAAATATTTTCGAGCTGGACAGAAGTTTTCGCCTCACAACCATAACAAGCGAAAATCTTGCTAGAGGGCAAAAATGACCCCCCCCCCTACTGGGATTTTCCACTGAGTATATTTTATAACGAAACTTCAAAATTGCTTCAATATAACACGTCTTATAGGTAAAGAAAAGAATTCACACACTTTTAAGGTGCAAATATTACCTCTTATCTGTGAGGAGAGTGACTTACCATCCACTATATAAATTTTGAAAATATTTATAGAAAATAACTACAAAAATGGCGCCAAGGATGCGTGAGCAAGACAAAGAAAGACAAAGAAACATGGCCATCCGGAAGAAAGAAAAAAAATCACCAATTTCTAACGGCTTACACTTTACATTATTAAGTTTCATCAAAAGCAAAATTACTTTTATCTAATTTACTTTACTTTATCCAGCGACTAAGCACCAAATTATGTGGCAGCCTTGCTTTGCTAGCGTTTACTTGAGGACCGGGATGTATTCAAGATTCATGTTTAGTAAATAATACAAGAAAGCTCTTGTTAACTGAATTTCAATTATTATTCCAAACGCATTCTACATTACCTTTACATAACGAACGGGGAGCTCACATTACTATTGTGGATGGACATGGCCTTCTAGCCATATCCACATCCTATAGGTACTGTCCTTCACATGGAATACTTTTCGAATGTTCTGATTTACTCAAAAAGTGACTAACTATTGTGATTCAAACAGATACTATAAGATATTTTATGCCAAATAAAATATAACTCTTTATATTTTGGTTGGAAGATATCATCTTAAGTCTTCCTCATTCTGGATGACATTTTCATAACCAGTAAAACGTAAGAGATAGACAAAATCTTAATACACAACAAATGTAGATTCTCGTTAAAACAGAAAGTTCATCAAATACATTCTTTTTCCCATGCAGTAAACAATTTTTGAGGAATACCTCTTATTGTTATCCTGTGGTTTGGAGTAAGTGGGCTGGAGCGTTTTACTGTGGTTAATTACACTGGAAATGCGCCCGCGTTCGGTGCCCCCTTGGGGATTGCGGATTTTATGTCTCTGATGTAGAGCTGGTACCCACTCTGTATCAGAAGCTGTGATAGGTAGCAAATCTCAGTCAAGAATGCCAGCTTTCTGACTGGCGTTACCTAAATACCGACATCTCCCCGTATCGGTTGGATGATCGGATACCTCCGTCCGGCTTATGTGGGCGTGGGTCGCAGTTCAGGTCCACATCGGGGTGTTTCGCCGTGGAATTTTTTGTTTTACCTCTTATTATTTTGAATTTTCAATACTTATACTTTTCTCAAATGGGAAGCTATTATTTGCTCTTTTATCCTTTGGTCATGCAAAAAGAAAGGAATTTGAAAGTCAAATACATAGCGATAGGTTTTTTAAAAGATTTAACTACCGCTTTAGCCTTATACGTTCCATGTATCTATAAGAAAATTAGCAAGAAGTTAATTTCTGCAAATTATTATATCGTTAACACGAAGTAAATATAGGAAAAAAGCGTTTGTTATAGTGTGCACAGAATATTTTGTAGAGCAATTCAAGCGACAGCAACACATCAGGTATTCCATATTTTATGTGTTGAAATGCAAAGACAATGGAAGGAATATCAGTACCAAGACGTAGCACTATCGCTTAAAGTCTACTCTTTTCTGCTGTTATCACTATATCTATACGGGAATATGTAATATAGAAATTTCTGCAAACTTATCTCGTTTATCATGAAGTAGAGAGAGGAATAACGTTTTTTAAGAATATTTTGTGTGAGATTAGAGAAAGTAATATGAGCGAAACACACATTTTGTTATTAATTTACGACTTCAGCGTTTTTTAAATCCATTTTCTAATGTTATCATTCTGGAAATTGAAAATTATTACGTTCAAGCTTTTTAACTTTAGACGTTAATAAAATTTATTTAGTTCGCAACTATTGGCATGGATACCAACTATCCATGGTCCAACATGGTCAAACAGCCCGGTCTGTGTGTATGTAAAGCATGTTGTGAATGATGATAATGTGAAGATTATTCTTAACGAAACCCATTAAGACACCTATAACTTACTCCTTAAGCCTACGTCTGTACTTTTCATACTTTAATATGCAATATAGTTGTAGCTTCCGCAAGAAACTGAGAAACTATGATCACCTTTAAAATGAGTAAAATATATCAAATAATTATAAGTCAGCATTCATCTCAAATAATATTAAAATTTAACAGAAATATAACAAATAAATATGAAATTAACTTAAAGGCTTCAATATTAATGTTCTCACTTTTAGAAGCCAAAAGAAGAAGAACATTACTTACATTTATATCATGCAGATTGGGATTGGGATTGGGATTGGGATCTCATTACGGAGGGGATTTGGTACGTAGGTCACCATGCTGGGCCCATTTTTCCTATGCCCCCAAGTGGGAGTACCCCCGAGAGGAAGGATGAGGAGAGTGGGGACAGAGGGCTGCCGACCCAAGGAGTCACGACAGCGCTGAGATATCTGCCGACACTTCTACCCCGAAAGAGACAACCAGGTGAAAGATGGTGTGAAATGATAATGGAGATCAAATGGAAAGACGGAAAATTCGGGGGATGTAATTAACCTACCTAGCATTGGCCTGGCGACCCGGGAAACCCCGAAAAAACCCATGGGTCAGGTAATGACTATGGTAATCGAAATCGGGCCTACCGAATACGAGCCACAAACGAAACCGCCTGAGCCATCCCGCTCGGTTGTTTTTTCTATTAGTTACTTGGGTAGGAGGACTGGGTGGATCGGACCCGTAACAAAGGTACAGAAAGCTAACTCTCAAAACAACTGCCGCTTAAGGCGAGTTCTTATGTTCAATGTTATTTAAAAACAGCTGTTTTGTTCAAATCTACCTTAATAGAAATAAAATAGATATTGTGATTTTGACGTGAAGTCACTTTCCTGAAAGTAAAGTCGACTTCCATTGACGAAAACGTTTATATCACGGAGGGGTCCTTAAAATCGGAACAGAGCACCGCACGACGTGAACCAGTGTAGTCCTTCATGCTTCGAAGAAGAGAGGGACGAGAAAAAGACTTAGAGTCATAGGTTCCAATTTCTTTTTTAAATTTACATCCTCCAACGTTAAGTCATATCGGACGATGAATGAAATGGGTGAAAATATGGTCAAATGAATCGGCGTCCATGGATCTTAGAGCTACCCGACATTCGTCTTTCAGGATAAGGGAAAAACCCGGAAAGACCTTATCCAGGTAACTCGCCCTAACCTAGATTCGAACTCGGGACCTCTTGAACGTGAGGCAGACACGTTACCATCTACGCTAACGAGGCGGGCCGTCGGTTCCAAGAGACGATATGCATAAGAATAGTTGGGGTTCCTAATGATTCCTGATTGAACGTATTCTACACTACTCAAGCCCCGAGGAACAGGATGGTCCCTCTGGTGAAGCCTGATCTTTCAACCCTGAAACAAATGATGATGATGATGATGATGATGATGATGATGATGATGATGATGGACATTATGCATAGATAAGTGAAGGCAGAATAACCACCACAGGATTCGGCAACCCACCGGAGAAAAAAAAAAAAAAACATGGTCAGAATTGAATTTGGGATCTCCAGCCCCACACATTACTGCGAAGGCATCTCGCTCGTTTCCACAAGCTTTATCAAGAAGAGGCCTATCTAATCGAATTGCTTCAGCTTCACCATTGACACTTTGAGGTGTTTTACTGCTAGATTCACCCCTTTTGTCTCCTATTCCAGGTATTTCTTTAGCATTAGTTTTATTTTCCCACGTAACTACCACTGCGTATATGTGCCAGTATGACCGAGACCATTCGTTCATGACATAACACCTTTATATTATGAATTTGGAAATAGTCTATAGCGCCCCTTTCCATCATTTCCTATGTCTATACAATAAGAGACCTATGGTAAAGTAAATGTTTTTCGGTCAAGTAAGACCGTATCCATTTCCACTATTGAACGTGCCCACCGTATACACGTGCTTCCTGCATTGATCCGGAAGAACCTGCTAGTCGCCTTAGGCTAGTGGAAGGCCAGTCTAAGAGGTGCACTGTTTGAAGGAAAGTGAACAGAGCTGTTTATCTAGCATGTGCTTTTAGAGTCTCTAAATTGGTATGAGCCAACTGAAGAAAGGAAACTTTTTCTCGCAAATACGCACGTATACTTTAAGTGGACACATTTCAAACAGCCCGGTCTGTGTGCATGTAAGACATGTTGTTAATGATCATAATGTGAGGATCATTCTTAACGAAACCTATTAAAACACCCACAACGTACTCCTTCAGCCTACGTCTGTACTTTTCATAGTTTAATATGCATTATAGTTGTAGCTTCCGGAAGAAACTGAGAAACTATAAACATTTTGAAAATAATGAGTAAAATAGATTAAATAATTATGAATTAGGCGTAAATTTTTAATAATATTAATATTTAAGAGAAATATAAGAAATGAATATGAAATCAACTTTTAGGGCCTCAATATTAATGTTCTCACCTTTATAAGTCAAAGAAGAAGAAGAAGAAGAAGAAGAAGAAGAAATAGGAAACGACATGAATCCAAACAATCGATGCTAGCAATTCATTTAACTAGAAAGTTCCAAAATGTCGCAGAAATATTTAGAAAGAAACGTAAATAAAGCCAGTTAATTAGCATAAAATGTTATCTTAAATATTTTTTCTATTGCATGTAAAATGTGGAAAAGGTAAAGAAATTAAAAAATATAACTAACAAAGACGGCATTACTTTAACTATGCTAAAATTTAAGTCAGTGCAAGTAAAACGCATGAAATAAATAAATTACGCAATACCCTATGTTATTTTTGTTAAAACGTTTCAAATAGAACTAGTTGCGTCCTTATCGTATAAATGTTTATGTTATTTTAACATTTTAAAAGAAGAATACATTTTTTGGGTGAATACTATAAATAATTATGTAAACAGAAGTTCTAAAATATGTGGCTTTTGGGGAAAAAGCATTTCAAAATTTAAGGAAATAACAATAGAATTTTGTGACTAACAAACGAAGTTTTACAACTTACTTGATTCCTGACCAAAATGATTAGCACATCGCTAACTTACACTTATTCTCACCTGCTCAAATACACGGAGCAAACAGGTTTGTTTCGTAGTCCTAATGTTTTTATGTCTTTGTTGCACAGACCAACCCAGACTGGCCGTAGCTTCTCGACACTCACTAAACTCACTGCTCTCCGACTAACTCCTTTAACACTGCTGCCGCCTTGACAATATGTTCTGAACGTAAACAAAAGGGATGTCACTGTAATCACCAAACAACAAAAACTTCCAGTAAACTGATCACAACAACGAAACATCACTTTCTAAAAATCTGATATGTTGCATTCACATGACTTTCTTTGTTGAATATTGCATAAACTATTCTTACAAATGCTTATTCCTCTTTGTACTCCATATTATTTGAAACATTTGAACATTTTGTCTTGTAGGTATAACGAGTCTAAGGAATACAAAATTTAAGTGACAGTCAGGTGTTTTAAAGAGCCGCTCGATATGTAATGGTTTTTAAAATCCACTTTCTTTGCATGGACAAAGGAGTGATAGAGACAGAAAAAGAGAGAGAGAGAGAGAGAGAGAAAGAGAGAGAGAAAGAGAGAGACAAAGAGAGAGAAAGAGAGAGAGAAAGAGAGAGAGAAAGAGAGAGAGAGAGAAACTAATAAGGTTTCCTATATGGAAAATGTGAATATTTGAAAACTCAAACCAATAACAAGGAATACACTGGAAATGGTTTACTATGAGCAAAATGCATAAATTTCGTGTTGTAACAGTATTTGTCTTTGTGTAATAAGATTTTGTTTATCTATTAACGGTTTACCAGTTATGCAAGAGTCATTCGGAATGATGAAACTTTAGATGACTTTCCCAGAAAATTCAGGATGCACGTTTAATTTGTCATGAAAATAAAAATGTATTTTATATGAAATGATTGAAGAATGTTCCGTATAAAGGACAGAGTGGGGTGGGAGATTTGCTTGAAAATCTTCGTGTCACATCCTTCGAAGATATTAAAACTTAAGTACCAAGTTTCGTATTAACAACATTTTAATTTCTGAGTTACGTTTTTCATAGGCAAACCCAGGCCGCTTTCTAATAATGCCTTTTTTTTTGTTCAAGATGCTCCAAAACATCATATATAGGTATCTCTGAATGTAATTTTTGAGCGAAATACAATACTTTAATTTACCTATTTTCTATATGTCGTGGAGAAAGTAAGGCGGCCGTGTTCAATCCTAGGGAAATTGTGGTGGACGAAGCGGCATCTGGTCGGGTATTTTCCGATTTCCAACGCCGTTCATTCCACCAATGGCTCCATCATCGTCTTTCCATTATTTATCCTCGTGCCTGACTATGGGCCAATCACACGTTTCTCGTTCTCTGATCCAATGTGTAAATGCTCCTCGACAGGGTCTAACCACAATGCTCACCTTTAAGTTCTAGAGATGCATGTCCTACATGCACGGAGCGTAAGCAGACTAAGTAAGTAGAAAAAGTAAAAACGTTCTTTAAAATGGCTGTGTATTACTGAATAAAGATTTCGCTGAGCTAGCTTGACCTAACTCGGGTCAGTAGCTTGATCCACCCCCCCCCCCAGTTTGTTATTGCAGGCTCTTCCTGATGGACAAACTAAAATGAACAAAAAGCGTTTTCATTTCTTATGTGTGGAATTGGATAGTATGTAGACACTGCAGTATTTGCGGGCTGAAGATTTGACTAGCGGGGAACGAAGAAATCTAGGAGGGAGTTGGGTACTATTTCGGATGAGAAAGTGCTGTAAGATGAAAGTTATTGATTCTTTTGTTGTTTCATTGCTTAGCTAAAGGTAATGAAGAGGCAAATTAAAATGCTAAAGTTACAAAACACTTTAATTTTACAAGATTCGTAACAATATTTAATAGGTAGTTTGCAAACGACACTGTTAACTGTCAGAATCATATTAGTACCATCGATGTGCCGGAATTTTGTCCCGCAGGAATTCTTCTACATGTCTATAAAACTAAATCTCTTTTAGCACTCTTAAAAACCAGTAGTCTGGGCCAGGTTTGAACCCCCGTCTTGGGATCAGTAGAGCAGTGCCTAACCAACTGAGACACCCAGACCTGCAACTTCATATCAGAAAAGTAAGCACGGCTTGATGTTAAAGATTAAAAAAAGATAGTTTGTACATTTATTTTATACTATTTATACCTAATATATGAAAAGTCTCTAGTAATTATGATCTAGATCATTAGTGAATGAAAATACTGCTAAGAAATCTTTAAGCTTACTTTGACGCACATAGTTTCCACAGATACGAAATACTCACAGTAGGGGTTGTATTAAGTTTGTTGCTGCACGGATGTTTTGTTTAATAGAAGTCTTTAACACCCCTTCGTTTGCATAGGACTACACAGCGGCGGATACTGATGATTCAGGAAATGAAAGGAAACACATTTATGAAAGAGGCGTTCCAGGTCTCAGTTTTGGGATTTGTCAAGTATGAAGGTTGAAGAAAAGGTGGAAAAATTTCAGTCAGGGATGGCATTCCTGGTGAAATTTAAACTGCAGACCATCTGTTCAACAGGCCCTCCCTTAACTGCCTGCGCTACCAGGGACTGTACGTAGGGTTTATGAAAATAATATGGATGTCGTCTCTAACGCTCCCCATACGATCTATGACCCTCGGGGGTAACTACATTCCATCAAGTGATGACAGGACCCATTTCTTAGGTAAAGGCACCCAGAGGGCGGTATCCGGTACTTTCAATAGAAAAGTGATGATGAGGATGACGGTGGAATGAGAGAAAGCTTTCACCGTGCACTCTGAACCACTTTGACACTTGGCAAACTTCATATGAACTAGTCAGAGGTAAGGGATTCGATAGAGCGAGCTTAAAATTCCCATTCCAGAGCTATAATTCGAACTAGGGATCCTCAAGACGAGAGCCTTCAATGAAACCATTGAGCTATATCAGCCGCATGAAAATTATATATACAGGTTGTTTCAAAACGACACCGAACGAATATAGCCGTTTCGTAGTTTATAACTCAACTAGTCCGAATTTCGATGTCCCAGCTTCGAAATTCTCTTAGGTATAATTTTATACTGCATTAAATATTACATTATTTTGTGATTAGGCAGCACAGGAACCAGTGGTGTGCGAACCGCAAAAGTTGCTATTGGGACGCACTAGCCACGAAAACAAAAGCACTACTCATTGGTCTTTACAGGGGCCCTAGCCTCACTTTCAGGTAATGGGCCATAGGGCAGTTGGACAGTTCCAAGATTGCTCATTTTGCTATGACCTTAATTGTACAGTGCTTTCAACCAATTACTGTAAAATCAACAGCTTCCTTTTAAGTTTAAAATGTTTTATTTAGTATTATTAAACACAGTGAAATAAAATGCTTGTCTCATTGCATAAGGCGTTTAGTTTTGGTTAACTTTATCTACAATTCTTTGACTACTACTACCGGGGTTTTAGGGCTTATTTCGCCCATGGGTTTATTTCACCCTGGCTTATTTCACCCTATGGTTGTTTCAGGGGTGTACCCTCTTCATCCTTGACTTTATTTTTGGGGTTGAGGGAGGACGGTTTTTCCCTTGCTTCATTTATTTACATTTGCATATGTTAATAACTTGTCATGTGTAATTGTTAATGACTAATTGTAATAATGTTATTACTTTTGTCATATATTGTTCTGTTATTTTTATCATTTAATACTTCAATTCTCAAACTCACTAACATTAACTTCCCTCTGAAAGGTTTAAGCTGCATATGTCCGTCTGTTTATTTGCCGTCATCGACTGTTATAACGGAATGTGGAAGACGTTAAACACCCATAAACAAATAACTAAGGAATTGCTTCTTTATTGTGGTCTCATAAGTCAAAGATATTCTTAATAATAGCAAGCTACCGTGGAATATGTCGGCATATTTACAAACAGATACAGGACGCGACACGGTGCGTCACCTACCTGCGAAATTCGATAGCCTGAGGCACGTGGTGGCGTTGTTCCCGTAACTGCCTAATCCACACTCATAATAGGTATAGGACTGATTAGCCACCATGTTCAGCTGTGATCCAACATTTACTTGCTCTTCGACAGGCTACTACATTGTTTTGTAAGTTCTTCGGGGTGTAAACCCTACAAGAAGAGGCTAATTCGTTGAAGAAGATAAAGAGGACTTTAGTGCAATAAACGAAATTCAATATATACATTTCATTATCATTTTAATGCATATTAAGCATATGATGTATTCAAGATCGTTAATGACATTGTCAAGAATGAAAAATTGGTTTTGTTGTTGTTGCAAAGAGTGATTTGAAGTGGTCGGATTTTCTTTCACTTGACTCAGGTATCGCATTTAATATTTATCTGAATTTTTTCCTAACACCTGTACATCTCTAAGCCTTTCGTTTACAACCTATGTAAGCTACATGTTCAGGGAGCAGGAGAATACAGCAGTGTACGAAGTCGCCACAATACTATCTCTGAGTGTTCTTTCTTAATAATAAAGACCTAGGTTATTCATGGTGCTTTTAGTATAGTTGAGTCGTTATGTGTATTATCACTTCACACATTCAAAAAAATTCACAATGGGTGTTACCGAATTTTACATGTAGTTTCGTGGTATCAGCTGTATTGTTCACTGCACTGTTTGCACACTCAGGTTTTGTCAAGATCACGGAAGTACCCGTTTTTGCACAGTTTATGGTGATACCTATGTCCAAAAATTATATGAATATAGGATGTTTTGAGACCCCTGAAAAAGAAGAAGAAGAAGAAGAAATACTTCAGAAGGGGGTTCATGCTTGTAAGTGTATGTCTGTCTGTCTGTCTGTCTGTATGTATGTCTAAGAGCATAACTCTAAAACGAAAAGTTCCACATATACAAAACTAGGTCTCGTAGGTTCAGTATGTTCCAAATAATGGATACAAAGATATTCAAGAAGATCTACCCATCCTTAACAACCGCTTACATGGACATATTTTCGATACCTACTTTTTATTTTCACAAACAAGTTTCTAACAATTCAGATTTAACAAGCACTTTTTAAGGATTTTACGGGACAAAACGCAGGTAGGTATATCTTAGGTTTTCTGGAAATAACCTATAAATAGTGAATAATTTAATAATAATAATTATATGTCACACATTGTGCATCACTGTATTTTTCTCGCGCTTAGTCACAGATGTTTTTGTTTCTTTTAACAAATAATAGCATATGGTAGCGATCACATTTTTTTTTCACACAGTTCATTAATGCATATTTCCGCAGGCGCATGATACGTTTTGGTGGTGCAGATTCTCTGGTAAAATCCATGCACTGCCATTCTCGTTACTAGATATCGCAGATCGTGGTTCGCCTACGTCCAGTTGTCGGTTACCGAGCGGGATGGCTCAGGCGGTTTCATCTGTGGCCTGCATTCAGGAGGTCCGGGTTCGATCCCCGTGGTCGACCTACCTGACCCTTGGCTTTTTTCGGGAGTTTTCCTAATTCGCTAGGCGAATGCTGTGTATGTTAATTACATCCCCTTGGTTATATCCATTTCACCTTCATTATCATTTCATATTATCTCACCTCAGGTGGTTTCTTTCAGGGTAGAAGTGTCGGCGGGAGACTCGACGCTGCATGGTGGGATGGTGCGAACACTTTCTCTTCCAGCGGGATGGACACCGGTCTCCGAGCCGGCCTAATGGACCGATTCAGGAAAGTGGCTGGCGGGATACCGATAGTGCAAGCTTGCCTGGAGTATTCCTTGCCCTGGGGGGGGGGGGGCTGTCTCCTCTCCGAACCGGTCTCGTGACCGTTTCGGGACGACGATTATCCTGAACCGCCGGGGAGTTTCTATTTAGTAAAGTGTAGGGACCCCACGCTCTGTACTGCAGTGTAGGCTTGGCGTAAGTACAGGAGACCAGCATAGTGGAGGTGACGAATCCCCTCTGAAAAATCTAATCCTATCCAGTTGTCGGTTCCTATGACCTCTGTGATGTAGAAGTCTTTCCCGGTTTCATATTACTTCTTCTCCCTGTTATGTACAATTTTCGTTGCTGCTTGTTTATCACAATAGGTGTCTCTGCTTCAGATCTTGTATGCTCCTGATTGTAACAGGTAAATTGCAAGAAAGTTCCTGCCATTGCACAGTAAGCTGATTGCCGGCCACGAAATGTTCGATTCTATGCATAGTTCTGAGGTTGTTAAGCCCGGATGTTTCTTCGGTGTACTTCCTAGAATCAGAGTATGAGATAGGCGTAACACAAAATGATTTGCACCTGGACCTGCACTTTGCGAAGCCATAATATTAACCACTCGATTACGGAGGCAGTCCACTTCCTTTAACTTACACGTAACTTAGGGGGAATAAGTAGCTTTATCCCTCAACATTACACCCAATAAATTTATGAATTATTATTTTACGACCCATTTAATGTATCAGAAAGAATTTTACTAGATATTGATTTTTTTTTTTAATTTACGTCCTCCAACGTTAAGTCATATCGGACAATGAATGGAATGGGTGAAATGACGCTCAAATGAGCCCAGGGTCCATAGAGCTTAGAGTTACCCGACATTGGTCTTTCAGGATAAGGGAAAACCCCGGAAAAACCTTATCCAAGTAACTCACCCTGACCGAGATTCAAACTCGGGAACTCTTGAACGTGAGGCAGACATGCTACCACCACGCTACCGAGGCGGGCTCTGAATATTGATGCATGCTTTCTAAGTTTATTAATAATTTATCCAAAAATTGATTTATTCAGGAAGATAGGGTTCATTTTCTAAATTATACTATAATTTGTTTAAAATATATCAATTATTTTTAAATAATCAACCATCACATTAGCACCAAAGTAGAACCACCACACACTTAGGGATCGTCTTCAACTTCCTAATATTTAAGATAATTTAGTTTATATTAGTGGTTTCTCAGGAATCGGGCACTTATATCTGGAAATGTTATTCAAAGAAAAAGCTGTTTAAGGTAAAATGGAGACAACAAACTCGCATATGTTTGCAAAGAAAGTAGCTACATGGGTTAAGTAAGCAGAAACAGCCATGCTTAACAACAGTATCAATTTGTAGAGGAGAACTTGCTCTAAAAGTTGGGTTATGGTTCAGCCGAGCCAGATGGCTCATGCGTTAACTTCTGCGGCCTCCCTGTGAGAAGTACTTGGTTCCAGTTCCACGGGACGAGCATTTTGACAGTGTTTAAAAAATTAAGTGGCATATCCACATCCACCCTTGTAATGGGGGGGGGTGGCTTTTTAGACTCAAGGTATTGCCCTACTGGGAAGAACCCCGGCGACAGCCTCAGGCGTTCCCGGGTAATGTGAGGGGAAGTCTTCGAACTTCCTGGTAGCCTCCTATAACTTTTTCTCTTTTTTTTCAAATTGTTGCTGTGCTTTTCCTCAGTCGCCAAGCTAAATGCCAGTTTGGATATATACTGCAACCGGAAGTTTCACTTAAAGTTAAGACAATAGTAAAAATGTAAGTAGTTGGTAATAGCGAATTATCTGTCGTGCATCCACAGATAATAAAAGCAGCTAAACTAGACAACACTATAATGCCATCTGTCCTGAACGTCTATAAGCAGATATACAGTTGCTTGACACTAAGACTTCCGTGGACATGCGCCAAAGCTGCCATCTGTCTGCCATCCATGGAATTACACGTAGAGCTGCCTAGCGCTAAAGCTTCTGCAGACACGTAATGAAGCAAGAAAACCAACGATATAATTTGTTATTTAGGTAATTTCCGTCATATAGTGTTATCTGAAGTTATGCTTTTGACCAGGTTTAGGACCTACGTGGGGGTATACCGGCTCGTGGAGACCTTGAGGCCGGTACTTAGTCATCGGGGTGTGAGTAGCTCAGCTGAGCTAGCTGGTGAGGCCGGTTTGTTGACCATCCGTTATATCCAGCCATCAGCTTGCCCTCCCACCAGCACTAGCCAGTCAGTCGCACCGGCATCGCGTTCCCCGCAACTAGTGAGTGCTGTAAGATTATCCTCCAAGTACTCCCCGCGTGACCGTGTCAGTGTTTGCGGCCATGACCCGCCGTCTTTGGACCGTCGCCACAAAACATCAGGTGGGTCAATCACTAGGTTCCGTTTCTCAATTGTTTTCCGCTTTTGCATGGTTTGCAAAGTGGCTGGTGTCATGACCATCGTAGTTAAGGTTACGTTAGTATCAAGCATTTTGTATTCGAATATTTTCTGCATATTTACTTAAGAACATTCTAGTTGTGGTTTACAATAAATAATGTGTGAACTTAGTTCACCAAAATGTCAGAGTAATAGGTTTGATATCTCAGAGTGAGGTAATAAAGCTATTGTTTTCTTACATTCTTTACCCAATATTTAACACGAAAGTATACAAGAAATACAGGAAGAGGTCATCACAACTTTCATTCATTCATTGCTTGCAACCATATTACAATAAAGTGAGTAAATAATTTCAGTTTAACTGCTTTGGAGAATAGTGAACGCTGCACATTGTATTAAAGAGGAAATCGAGATCCTTGGTAGCTGATTCTTTTCTAGAACTTAGTCTTAGAATGGCAGCAAAATAGTTATTGTAAAGAATTAAATGCTACGGAAGTTATTTTGGTGCGTTATGTTTGCTGCGAATTAAAATATTGTTTTATATGCTTGAAATATCGGCATTTTGTCCTTTAAGTAAACAGCTGACGAAATTCTTGAAACATCTTCAATTTCTGCGAAACTACAATTGTTTTCACAATGCATTATAAGCCATATCACATTACTCCATTTGAAATATAATATTTAACCTTTAATAAATTATTGAAATGTCTTCCTAATATACTTTCAGTTTCCAAGGTTAAATGAATAAATAAAACATTTAGGAAATCGCGAGAGAGAGAGAGAGAGAGAGAGAGAGAGAGAGAGAGAGAGAGAGAGAGAGAGAGAGAGAGAGAGAGAGAGAGAGAGAGAGAGAGAGAGAGAGAGAGAGAGAGATAGAGAATTCCTCCTAGTAATGTCAAATACCTGTTTAAATCAAGCTGTCTTTTGAGAATGTAACCTAAACATTTTCAGTAAATTTTTCCAATCCATCTAATACATTACTCGAAAACTAGAAACAATTTTCAGTGTTTTTAGTTTTCTCAAAAGAACTAACATGATTTTGATTTATATATTACAATGTAGAGGTAAAAAGAAGCGAATTGCCTACCTTGAATATTTTGTAAAGTGCTTGTTAAGTCTGCTTCATATCTTCTGAAAATTATAAAAAAACAGCCCAAAGTTTGATGCGGGAAGGTTGTAGATCCCGTTATCGCATAGTTAATCTCCAATTATTTTTTTAGCTTTAACCAGTTCTGAACCATTTATTTAAGCATATTCATTGGTTCCTTAGTTTTTATACAGTTCCTTTGGAGGTGCTAGGTAGCCGCGAGACTGTCTTCAGGTTTAAGTTTCACATGAACACCAAAGGACAAAATATGTAATTAGAAGTTTGCCGTTCAGTCGGTCGACTGCACCAGTGTAATGTTGGCTGTATGCAAGTGCACGTCAGGGTATATGATAGTGTTCATTCTTTTGTTAAAACAATTGCATTTCAACAAGACTAGCACGGGAGTTGTTTGTGTAAATTACCCGATGGAAACGATTTCTTTCAGTGGTTTTGGTGATTGTAAGTGTGGGGGGGGGGGGGAGACGGGTTTATGCGAACCATCTGTATATTGCCTTGGAAATGGCCAGGAAGCTTGCAGATAAAGGTTTAAGTACCTTGTGAAAAGCTTGGAAGAGCAGGAATGCGACGCTGTGTTGTGTGAAGTGTGGTAAAACGCGTTTGCGGCAAGAGAACGTACCAGTCCATAACAGTGCGCCGTTTGACGTGAACTGCATTTAACCTCTCAAGCAGCTTTCTGGTAGTTGTGTACAGCCTTGTGATGTATGGATCCGGCGAATCTCGTTCGAGGACTTCAGGTAATTTGGACATCAATGTTACAAAAATAAAAATTAAACATTTCAGTCTTGCGTGATGAGTTTCTCTTTCTTGTTTATTAGCCTCTTGGTACTCTATTGCTTTCTTGCAGTAACTAGGAGGCACTGTATTCCAACCAAAAATTGTATTTTGACATTTCATCCGAAATATATGATTTGAAACTTCCAGAATCACCCTAAAAAGCATTTTAGAAGAAAAAACTTGTGTATGGTTTTTATATTTTGTTCATTCCTGAACAGAAAACTCAAAAATGAGAAGTTTGTTAAATAACAAATTTGTACTTAAAATTCAGCGTCTTATTTACAAATAAAGTTACCCAACCTGAAATATCGTTTTCATATAGTAAAACTGTTTGAAAATGTGATTTTTCAAAACCTGTTCTAAATTAATTAACTGATTAAACTTAATTTTATTAATTATCTAATAACTTAATGTATCTATATTTTAAAGATATTTTCATGAAAATGAAGCACATTGCTGAATTTTTTTTGTGTGAATAGCTTCTGAAGTCTTTCTCATTCACAATGACTTTTGTATTCTTGGTAAACCGTAATACATAAAATCTTACTATACAAAAAATTTAAATCTCATTAAGGGACACATTTGTATAAAATCACTTAACGTTTCCAAATGCAAATCGCTATTTTCTATTTGTTGTTTTTCCTTTCGTTTTCCTTCCAGTGGCCATACAACAGTGTGATTTAATAGAATAAACTTTTAAAGCATTTCACTATCGTCTTAGTTTAACATATTCTGCTTATAACAATTCGCAATGTGTAATAAAGATTTAAGGTTCACTTTTAATTTTTAGAAATCACCTATATAATCATAGATAGAAATATATATTGTATTTTCTCTTTTCCTTACAGAACCATGTTATTTTTAACATTGCTCTTGCATATTAACGTCATATTTGTTTTTAAATCTTTAATTCTTTATTTTTATATTTTAATTTTATTAGTAAGCTTTGCTCTTTTAATAATAAGCTTTTTCATGGAAAATGTTGTGGGGACATGAGTAAAAGTCGTGTAGGTATAACTTATCAGACTCTTTGTGATGTATTTATGGTTTTATTTCCTTTGATCCAGAACAATTCTTTAAATTCATTGTAGTAAAAATCTTTGGTGGTCATTTTTTTTAAATTTACGTCCTCCAACGTTGAGTCATATCGGATAATGAATGAAATATGTGAAGTGATACTGAAATTAGCCCAGATTTTATGGTGATTAAAGTTAACATAATTCGTCTTTCAGGATAAGGGAAAACCCCGGAAAAACCTTATCCAGGTAACTCACTCTGACCGAGATTCGAACTCGGGACTTCTTGAACGTGAGACAGACACGTCATTATCTACACTACCTAAGGGATCTATTAGTGGTAATTAAATGTTAATTTACTTAAAGTTATACAGTTGTTACAAGCTTTCAAAGATTTAACCTACACACAACTAATGTGAAAAAATTACCAGCGTTAAATGTAGTTAAAGACAAAAATGTGACATTAAAAGGTAATACTACCTTCCTTATTTCATAAGTTATAGATATTATACATTTTATGAGACAAGTGGGTCGTACTTTGTGATTATCACAGGTTCATGCGACAATTTTCAGGAATGTCACATTAAGGGAATATATACGAGAAATAGGCATTAGGATTACTATGGAAGGTATTCGGCACTGAAAGCTGTGGTTTATTGTACCTAAGCAACCAAGTGGGGTATCCGCGGGAGGAAGGATGAAGTGAGAGGAGGACAGAGGACGGCCGACCCAAGGAGTTACTTCAGCACCGAGACACCCAACGACACTTCTACCCGGAAAGAGACTAAAAGATGAAAGATGATGTGAAAATGATAATGGAGATGAAATGTAGGGACAGGAAATTCGGGGAATGTAGTTAACCTACCCAGCATTCACCTGGTGACCCTGAAAACCCCCCAAAAACCCATGGTCAAGGGAATCGAACCCTGGCCTCTCAAATGTGGGCCACAAACGAAACCACCTGAGCCATCCCGCTCGTTAAGCATTTGGCATAACATAACATTTTTTGTTGAGTTTTTATTTCAATTGCTAAGCACAGTTGGTGCTATATAAATTGGAGGGCTATATACATAATAAAATTAAAGTATACAGGGAAAGAGGATACTCGTATTAGAGTCCTCAAGCAAACTGGTCTGATTAGTATGAGTATAAATTAAATAATCTCTTCATTACAGAATAAATAAACATTATAGAAATAAAATGTCCTGTGGCAAGCGTGCCTTCAGTCTTTGTGCTAAATCAAGGCGACGTCCCAGTTGGAAGAATAAAGCGCCTGATACATAAGGAAGGTGAGCAAAGAATCTGCTTGTCGTTGTAGAGATGTATTCATTAATACTGACTATGTACAATGCTCTATGCAGCTGTGCATTCCGGGTGTACCACGGGGCGTTCGGCATTTGAAGCGGTTCCCGGAGTATGTTTCGTCACTTTCACAGCGAGCTGTCTGTAGGACAGATAGTTGAAACGAAGTGCTGATAGCTGCTGTAACGGTGCTCATCCAAGGCATGCTTAACCTGGCGAATGATTTGCATAAAATGTTGTCGTTGCCAAGGCTCCCTATGGCGTTGACATAGACGACGCATTTGGTATTTAGCTCGAATCATCTGGAGAAGGTGATCTGGTAACCGTGGTGATCTGGTGCCATGGCAATAAGAACGGAGATGAATGGCACATTTTACAGAGGTGTGAATCACATCTCGAAGATGGGTAGCAATAGTGCGAGGTATGTGTAGAAGAGTATCCATATTCCACTGGAAAGCATTCCAATTGACAAGCCCAGTGATAAGGCGCTCTGGTGGCTGTGTTAATATGGGATCAAAGCAGAATTTAATAACCACCGGACAGTGATCAGAATCAAGCTCTGCAAGAGGTTGCGTGTACACTGGAAGTGTAAATTGTTTAAGAAGACCTATGTCCAAAATATCCGGTTGCACAGCATGATTGTAAGAATAAACTGTTGGCTCGTTCGGAGCAATCACTTGAAGAACAGGATCTAGCGTAGCCTGGAGTAGACAGCGTCCATTATGAGTGGTTTGACGACAGCCTTCATGTTTACTATTTAGATCACCTAGGAGTATAGTGGGTTGGTTGTCCTCGAATAAATGTTGGATAGATGCGGGATGTAGCCGGCGGCGTGGCTGTTTATACGCTGCGATAATTTTAACTGGAGAAGCGTTTGGTTGAGGGAGTTGTACACACACAACTTCAAGATCAGGCACAATTGGGAGATAAACAAAATGATGTCGAAGATGACGTTTCACAAGGATGGAAATACCACCAGGGGCAATATTTGCAATTCTGTCCTCCCGATATATGAAATAATTTGGAATCTTGGAGTTTCAGAGGTAAGCAAGTGAGTTTCACGTATGCAGGCAATATCAACAATGATGTGGTGATGTAAGAAAGCTGTGAAGGAGGATATTTTCTCCCTCAAACCATTGGCATTCCAATTTAGCAATGTAAGTTGAGAGAATAAGCGATTATGGACTGCCATTGCGCAATATGTACCCAAGAAAAGATGTAATATAAGGAACTATGCCTGGATGATAGGGAGTCAGAAATGAGCGAAGAGCATTAAAAGGCTCATAAGACAGTCAGGGTCAGGCTGTTGTGATGCTGTAGAAGAAGAAACAGTGTCTCTGGGGCCAAGTGTGTTAGACGCTTCCTCATGCGCTTGTCGCGTAGAGGAGGATGGCACAACAGGGGGGCCCCGTTTGAGATGAGCGTAGAGGCGGAAAGTTGCGCTGACATGGAGGGTGGTGACTTTTGAGGCTGGGAGCTAGCAGTCCTTGTGGAAGGAGTCCTATTTGACTGTTGCCCAACAGTTCCTGTTGATGAAAGAGATGGTGACTTTGACGCCATCTTGAGAAAATATGAACATCCTTTGAAGTTGGCAGGATGATCACCTCCGCAATTAACACATTTAGGCGCAGCGGTTCGTGGAACAGTACATTCCTTATAATGATGTTGACCGTCACAGCGCACGCATCTGGGTGCAAGTCTACAATAGTTTTTAGTGTGTCCATAATGTTGACATTTAGTACACTGAGGTAGAGTGCGTGATGTACGTCGTTGCTCCACTTACACAATGCAATGACACAGGCGAGTAAGATCAAAGATTTTCATACCAGATTCGGATTTGTTTACTTCCACAGCACATAATGGAGACCTGGGAGACCTGTCTTTGTTGTATAGTCGATTTACTTGTAGGACGGGATAGTTAAGTTTGACCAGTTCATCAAATATTTCTTCGTTGCTTAAAGAATACGGAACACTCCGTATAATAGCACTTAACTTGGTGTCATATGATGAGCGGAAAGTGTGGTACTATAAGTGTCTAGGTGCTTAGTAAGTGCACGAAAATCACTGGAACTGGTGGTATTGCCTTTTACAATCGTACCTCGAAGCTGAGTAGTGAAATCAGAGGATAGGATCGATTTTAAGTCTTTAATCAGTTGCTAATAATTATCAGTACCGTGTAAGAACATGGGAGGTATGCGTTCCCCATTTGACGGCACGGTAGAAGAGGAGCTGGGTTCGGATAGTTTTTCAGTCTCCATTGTTTCAAGAGCTCAAAACGGTTATGCGTGCGAATATTGATAACATATCTGTTTTCTACAGAATTACTAAGCCGTTTTGTAGATATCAGTTCGCGGACCTTCATGGGAGCGTTTTCGATCATTAGTAGTGTGTGAGGATAACGTTGGCTCTTCCAAAACATCGAGTGAGGTAGCACAAGCACTTACAGTTGCACTGTTATGGGTAGCAGGTACTGTTTGCTGCAGAGGTGGTTGTTGTAGCTGGTGGTGTGATGAGAGAGAAACGTGTTGTGACGAAGCCACTTGGCTAGAAGCTAATGTTGCATATCAAATGTTAAGCAAATCTCGCACTATTTGACCTGTATCATCAGTTTCCATATTGTGAAGAAAAGGTGAAGACATTGTAGCAATGAAACACTAATATAAGAATTTAGGTCACTTGTCACTATGAACACACAGGCAAACAAAACTTGAAAACACTGCGCGACCGTGAATATAAACAACCTTGAACTGATCAGGAGCGAAGCAACGCACGTCCTACCTGAGCGGTAGCCAAGGGCGAACTCCAACATAACATTTGACAGGAACTGTTAAAGAATTCAAATTGTAATTTTGCAGGCATATAGTGAATAGTTTCTCAGAGTTTCACTAGGATTTCAATAACTTTGAATTTTATAAATGCATTTATACTTATATTCTTGAAATTCTTTGTGAAGCTTAGTCATACATATCCACAAAGGTAGAAAGTTCATCGATTTAAATTATATATCTTGTATTTCAAGTAAGATTTTAAAAAGTATCAATTTGAGTTGTTACAAATACCTTTTCTATCTTTTATAATATTATTAACATAATAATAAAAATGAATAATAATAACAATAATTAATAGTAATAATAATAATAATAATAATAATAATAATAATAATAATAATAATAATAATAATAATAATAATAATAATAATAATAATAATAATAATAATAATAATAATAATAATAATAATATAATAATAATAATAATAATAGCAATAATAATAACAATAATAAGAAGAAGAATAGCAACAACCATCATCCTCAACCTCGTCGTCGTCGTCCTCATCATCATCATCATCATCATCATCATCATCATCATCATCATCATCATCATCATCATCATCATCATCATCATCATCATCATCATCATCATCATCATCATCATCATCATCATCATCATCATCATCATCATCATCATCATCATCATCATCATCATCATCATCATCATCATCATCATCATCATCATCATCATCATCATCATCATCATCATCATCATCATCATCATCATCATCATCATCATCATCATCATCATCATCATCATCATCATCATCATCATCATCATCATCATCATCATCATCATCATCATCATCATCATCATCATCATCATCATCATCATCATCATCATCATCATCATCATCATCATCATCATCATCATCATCATCATCATCATCATCATCATCATCATCATCATCATCGTCGTCGTCGTCGTCGTCATCGTCATCGTCATCGTCGTCATCATAATCATCATAATCATCATAATCATCATCATCATCAATATTTATTTGTACTTTCATATCTTACAATCTCGATTACAAGTTTTACAATTCTAATCTAGGTGCAAATTTTTCCGCTGCTTATAGTATGGGCTGATAGTGGTATTGGCTCCCTGGCCGTTAACCTCTATCCTAGCCCTTATATGACCTTGACCTAATGTGCTGATTGTGTCTTCCATTTCCCTACCTCTTGCTTCCTTACCCTTCTCAGCCATTTCTCTTTGATTTTGTCAGCAAATTTCCCCACCTCCCAAATATTTTCCCTCTGTTCAACATAAGCATTTTTATTGCTACTATGTAAGCCTATTTATTGTCCCAGTTCTTATCCCATATTAGTTTCCTCCAGTTTTCAATTTCTTTACACTCCACTACATAATGTTTTAAGCTTATTTTATTTCCACATAGAATGCACTCCTTTGGTGAACCCCCTCTCAATATGGCTCCTGTCCTTAACCAAGCTCATATCTATCACATATGTCTATATATGTTTCCCTTTTCCATTCTGTCTTTATTTTCAGGTATACATATGGTGATTTCTTACTTATCAGATTTACGTCACTTGTCTGTCAATGTCCTCTATCCTATTCTTAATAATTGTCCAAAAACCTTTTACATTTCTTTCTCTCTCATGTCAGATATCCCCCACCGCTATTTTGACCAGCGTTCTCTCTAGCTCTGCCCACCAGCTGTCCTTACATGTTGAATTTCTGTTGTTCTAAACAGATCTTTAACGTATTATCATCATCCATTTTTATACAACTATACCAATATCTTAAACGTCTTTCTGTAATTACCCCACTTCTACAAGGTCTTTCAAGTTTCACTCTAGCTACTCCATTTGGCGTTGGCTTATTCAAACCTAGTATCTCTTTACAGAACTGTTCATATGTGATATTCTTAACATAAACAATACTGCATGCTAATGCCGAGTTTTTAAATGTCATGCTAAATTTTAGGAAGCTCCGCTGTATATAATCACTAAAAATTGTTTTTGAATAGAATGAACATACTTCTAATTTATAGGATTAAAATATTTTTAAAATCTAAAAAAATTAAAATAGGATAATGAAACCCACAGAAATCATGTACTAAACAGTATTTAACAAGCCTGCAAGATTAAAATTTGATATATTTTATAACTCCTGTCAAATATAGCAGTATGAAATGTCTTGAAAATTTGATCAAATGATTCTTATTTAACGTAGAGCTGTGCAGATAAAATGGTCTTCAGTGTCAAATAATTCTAAGCCCTAGGAAGCACATCGCTTTGTTCATACCACGTTCAATTAAGTTGTGTAGCTATTGCAGCAAGATGCGCTGCCTCCTACGTGTGTTTTCTTAGGTTGTTGCAAAGCATAGGGTACTTCTGCAGTAAATATCACAACTTTGCTTCTCGATGTAACAAACCTTTTATTGTTGTTAATAATGTTTAATCAGTACAGAGATGCTGCTTATTTTCAATATACCCATTTCATACAGGCATTCGGTAAAGTTAATAACGGAAAGGTTATTATAATGATTCTTTATGGGTTTGTTCTGAATACCTGCAATATGCTGCACACAAGTCCATGTGATGCGCAGAAGGGTGCGCAAACGCATTAGGCCCGAACACTGCTCTTTTCGTTGCATATTACCGGGTTTGACAATGGCTGATCGCAAACACAAAGACCTCTCCTCCAATGTTGCAGTCTTTTGTGCTCCAAGTTGGAGCTCGTACTGCTGTTTCTGCATTTACATCGCAAAGAAATGTAGGTGAGGTGATTATCCATCGTTCTGGTTCAGGAAAATGACGTGTGTCAATTGCCAAAATGAATGTTCTTTTTATTTAACGTTCTGCACCGTAGGTCATATCGCGGGATGGAATGGTTGAAATAATGCTCTAATGAGCCCAAGTTCTAGACCTTCGAGCTATCCGACACTCATATTTTAGAACTAGGGAAAACTCTGAAACAGTCGAACAGATAAGTCACCCTGACCGAGATTCAAATTTGCGACCTCTTGTATGCTAGGCAGACACACTACTCCCACACCACAGAGGTAGCCTCCGAAATTAATGCAAAACTGCTTCTGAAATGAAAATATTTCCAGAATTCCTTGGATCAGCTTTAACAGCTTTGTGACGCGTAAACAAGAAGTAAAAAGGTAACATTTACAGATTGCTGGAGAAAATGTTATTCTTACGCTTCGTGACATTTTCTTACTGTATACCGCCAAAGTGGTTCCAATATGATGCAAAATATGGGACCAAAATTTTATCGAAGTCACTTATTTGTTCCTAAGGATTGAATATCAAGGAACGATTCTGGTGTAGTGAAAACTTGACCATACACTGAACCGAAATCAGAGATATTTTCATTCCCTCTGAATGGAAGAGATCTTGATGGTATTGTTGAATTCCTGCAGGATAATCCTCCTGCCCATACATATCAAAGTGTTTGAAATTGGTTCTTGGAGATGCCGGATTTTATAGTAATAGATCAGCCTCCTTGGTCACCAGTTTGGAATAGGAGTGAGATGAGGTGAAAAGGGAGCTGAGTTCGAAATGGACAAAATAAAGGACAACGAAATATTGGTTACGGGCACATTGGAGAAGCTTGGGATGTAGCTTTTCATCCACGTTACTGCAGGGCTCGTACTGAGCGGGATGGCTCGGGCGGTTTTGTCTGTGGCCAAAATTCTGGAGGTCCGGGTTAGACTTCCGTGGCTGCCTACCTGACCCTTGTGTTTTTCTTGGGTTTCCCCGGATCGCCAGGCCAATGCTGAGTAGGTTAATTACATCCCCCGAATTTCTTGTCCCTCCGTTTCACCTTCATTATTATTTCAGATCATCTCCTTCCTCCCGGGGATGCCCAACTTGGGGAATACATACCAAAGAATAGTTTGTTTGACATGCGGAATTATCCCCGTAGAATGCTATCCTATCCTATCCTATTATATCCTAGGGTTTATACACTCAATATGAATTTGGTTCATTTTTAAATTTTTTAATTGTAAAGGATATTTTATTCATTTAAAACGAGTGTTATAATTATGCTTTTTCGTGCATAAAATTATGCCTAAAATGTCAAAGCTAAAGTTATATTGACACAAGATTTTCACACATCCAGTCATAAAAGTAACAACCTCCAAAAACAACTAATGCAAGGCGGTTTCTTAGGCACTCGACGATCGCATCGTTGTACTTTGCTCCGTTTTCAGCAGCTTATAAGGAGACCATTGTCTCCTTTATAAAATTACTGCATGCGCATTATGAGCACAGCTCCTAACACACGCGAGGTCCTAGGATCGGCTATCGGAATCTGCATAGGGCTGTATGTCATGTTACCTTAAGATTATTCACTTACACAGTATGCTATGAAAACTTAGCATTTTATAGTGTAAGAAAATAAACCCGAAATAATTTGTCCATAGCTATAATAATGTCCACAGCTGACAAAAGTTACCTGCTTCAGAAGTTCTTTCGCCGAATTTCATTTGATACCGTATGTGTTGAAACGACACCTGCATTCATTTCCTTCCTAGGAAAGAAGTGATCATTATTACGGGCTGTATTGTGGCCTATTATCAGTACAGCTACACAATGATACATCCAGATCTTAATTATATGTAATGATGTGTACAGATATTTACATATTCCATTTATCAGAGAAAAGGATATCACAAAATGGTTTCAGATTCTTTCTATAAGCCAACTCAAAATATAATTTATACGGCATTATTAATTTTTGGAACACGGCACTACGTCACTGCTATAGAAAACACACCATCGTTGCTATTGCCACAATGGGCCAGTTATTTACAATATTGAATACAGTAGCTTCCTATTTATAATGCTAGACTTGCGTAGAACTCCTCATTTGCCTTTAGTTAATCTATATTAAAAAAACTGCAAATGAACTTTTATTCTTGTTTAAATCACAGGCGTGAATTACAGGTGGTCAGAGCTTGCATTATTTAGGATTCAACTTTTTTAGAGCAGCAAATGTTACCAATTAGTGTAACTTAGAAGCAATAACATTTTTTTCATTACCTGCTTTCATGCTTACAAACTTGAAGTGTTTAACTTACTGTGTTGGCTTGAATTCCGTCTTTGGCATTACACGTGCTATGCACTGAATGTTTAACTTTCATTGGATACTACCGTTTCTGTTTAAATACTGCTCTTTTGGTCTTTTTCTATTAAATGTTTTGGCTATGATGCTGTATCCAACCCTCAAACACCTTGCGAGAAACTCAGATAAATGTAATGAACATAGCTGAATTAGAGGTTTAGGGGAGATTTTGAATACCTGGAAAGTCTGCAAAACACAGTCCCATCCTTTTTAAGACGCTTTTTACAGAAAAATCATTGCCCAATGTCAACAACTATCGCCGATGTCAATATTTTGAAACTGCTAACCCAAGTACTGAAAGTATTATACCCTGAGTACACATTATTTGAATCCGTTCATATACGCTTACTAACTTAGAGGTTACTTATTCTTGGGCTAAATATAGATACTACACTCAAATGTTGACGGCTTTTTACCTTTGAAGTGCATCGAGAGGCGCAACTTTTAAACTATGTGCCTAAGCGCAAACTAACTAGAGTAGCTGGATGAGACAATTTGCCTAAAGTCTAATAATAGAAATTTTCACAAAATTGCTATACATAATTAACCGTATATTCAAAACATCATCATCATCGTCGTCGTCGTCATCATCATACTTATACTGTCGCGAGCATTGTTGCGGCCGAGTGCATAAACGGTCAGTTAGGGCAACGCGGAGATAAAAGGCTTGCCAAAACAGATAGTCAGATGATTAGAAGGTTCGTTTTTCGTCTGGCAATTTCTAGAACAGTGCATAGAGAACATTCCACAAGCGTCTATTATATGTTTCAAATGGGAAGGGTTCTGGAGTCCAGCTAATCAGATGCCGTATCACACTCAGCGTTGCCAGCTTATTACCCCACTCCTTTATATTTCCCTCTCTCTCACACACATACAACATGCAGGTCTACTTGGCGCAAACGTAAGAGTAAGCAAATTATATTTTACAAACTTTTACAATAATTCAGTTGTCAAAATCAAAATTGGAAAAGCATTTTCGCAAATTATGTATATTTTAAAATACTATAACTATAATTATAGTTTATGAATTACCTGTTTTTCTAATCCAATGGAACTTCCGGTGGCTCATCCATATCGCTGTCAATGCCACTTCCGTTAAGAGACAATTCGTCATTGCCACTGTCTTCATCGTTTGAGCCTTGCAAATTTATAATTATATGTTCCAAAATATCATCACGTGCTATTTCTTTCTTAAAATCGTTTTCTTGAAGGTTTTCTGCATGCTTCACGCAGTTTTCCCAGTCCTGTTGTGTTATGTGGTCAATTTTTTTTGTGAACAAGTTATTTAACGTCCGTCAGTTTAAAAGTATTATTTCTGTTTGCAATCCCCCTTTTTATTTGAGCCCACATCAACTCAATTGGATTATATTGGCAGTGGTAGGTAAGGTGAGAGGCGTATTACTTCGTGTCCCGTTTCAATTGCAAGTTGATCCAACAGTTTTTCATTTTCAGTTTCTGTTTCCGAAATGTTTTTGAATAACGTTTACAGCTTAAAAATAATACTTCGAGCCTGACTTCGCAATACCTACCTTTTTGATTCGCCACTAAATTCATCGCAAGAAGTCATTGCACCATATAACTCTTACTCTACTGTTGTGTAAAGAACAACTGAATGATATTGATCTGAAATCTCCAGAGTAAATAAACACTTCTTATCCAGCATTCATTCATAAACATAAGCATACAGCATTTCACAGGCTAACAGGAAATGAAGTGTTTGCTCTTTCTCGAATTTAACGCCATGACTTATTCACAGTTATTCTTTTATCACGTCATTTCAGTAGTTTAAATTTCAGTTCTGAGTAATTAAAAGTATATGTACATACATACACACCAACCACTTTGAACTCTCTAGAGTAAATAGTGATTACGAAACATTTATAAACAAAGATATAATGTGACCAGACACGTTCTGCCAGGGCAGCCGGAAATTTGTTTCCTCTCGCTCGAATTGGATTATTCAAAGTAATTCTTTTACCACGCCATGTCAAACATTTACGTTTCAGTTCTGAGTAATTACAAATATACGTACACGCATACATGCTAACCAATAATGATATTCATACAGTGCTTACGTCGCGATTTATTGTTATAATGCAGGTAATAGTGGTTTATTTATTTGTATTAGAGAAACTGTTTGAGATAAAAATATGGTGTTTTCATGATTATGTTAGATACATTACTCTCTACCTTCCACATGGATCTGTTTCGGCAAAATCTAAATTTGTTTTCTTAGCGCGAATAGTACTTCATACAGATTGATTAGGTTGGCGCTCGTCACACACCACTTACCGGGAATGCAATACGACAACACCGCAGGACTCCGATTGGTTGCTCACCTAGTAGCGCTCAAGGACGAACACCTTCCCATTTGAAACACATAATAGTAATACAAGTGAGCTATAAAAATGAGGCGCGATCGCCAGTTAGAGTCAGAATGTAATCGGAACTGAATCGTTTGCCTGCAGCTGTATTTTGAAAGTGAACGCTTTTTTGTGGACCGTGACCTTGGAAGATTGTAGTTGTGTACATGTCGTAATTCTGCTACTGTAAGGGTTGACCATAGTGTATTTCTACGGAAATAAAGAACATTTTGAATTTCTGAAAATTGAACATTTAATCCTACGAACTCACAAAGTCACAATTGGTGTCTGTGGTGGGTTATCTGACAATTGATACTACATTGGCAAAAATTCTAGAAGAGTTGAAAGAAATGAGAGCAGCGAATAACAACGGCGCTGCGCAGACGGAAGCTGTAAAAAACAACCTGGCCGCGACGATGACTGCAATGAAGGCCGAATTAACCACAGAAATGAAATCGGCGAACGGCAGCCTGGCCACAGAAATGCAGGCTGCGAACGCGGACCTTGCTGCCAAATTTGAGGAACAGTTGGTCGGCGTGAAGGAGGACGTCACGGAGCTGGGCAAGCGGATGGGTCAAGTGGACGAGCGCGTCGAAGGCCTGGCATACCGCGTACAGGTCCTGGAGGGAAAGGCTGACAGCAACATAAAGTACCTGAACGCCATGGTAGACGACATCGTCGGCAGGAGGTTGAAGGACTTGAACGCCGACGCGCCCGGACGTGAAACAACAGCTGCGCGCGTCAAACCGCTAAAGTACGACGGCACGTCAACGTTCGAAGACTTCCGCCGTCAATTCGACAAAGTGCCAAGCACAACAGGTGGTCACCAGAGGAAGAGGCAGCACAGCTAATAGCCAGCCTCCAGGGACGGGCCGCAGAAGTCCTAAAAGCGGTCCAGAGAGCGGCGGCGCTCAAGGACGTTTGAGAGGCTCTGGAGAACCGCTTCGAGAACCACCGCTTAGTCGCAGCCTACCGCAGCCAATTAAAGTCAAGGTCACAGCAGCCAGGGGAGACGCTGCAGGAGTTCGGCCTGGTAATCGAGCAGCTGGCCAGTAAAGCCTTAGCCGAACTCCCAACAGAGTTCGTATCCCGGGAAGCTGCCTACACATTCGTTGACGGGGTACGAGACACCGAGATACGTCAGCGCCTAATGCTCGGAGACTACAAACCCATCAATGAGGTGCTAACGGCAGCATTGATGATGGAGGCGACCAAGGTGACGGGACCCCGACGTCGAGAACAAGGAGTATCCGCTATACTGGAGACTGAAGGCCAGCCGAGGGACGCCGGCGAAGACCAAATGGCGTGTGTGGGGGTGTGGCCAGCCGGTACACCTGTGGAGAGACTGCCCACACCAGCGAGAGCAGCCGGAAAACGAGTAAGGGCCATCGTGGCGAGGAGCATGTTGACGCCATCACCACCATCCCCTCGAGTGACACTGCACGCCGTCAGCAAACGGATGGATGATAGTCTCATCGCAGACGGTTGGATGAGAGGGAAGCCGTGCCGCATGCTTGTGGACACCAGGGCAGCCATGACCGTCATCAGACCTGACGTAGCCAGGGGTTTGTCGTCAAGGAAACCAAGCCGACCATACCAGCTTGTGACGGCATCGGGCGAAACGTTGCTGGTGGAGAAGTAGGCCCTGCTGAAGTGGACCTCAGGGCCGAGTGCCGTAGTCTGTGGGTGTTCGCTGAAAAGTTGGCTGAGGAGGTGATGCTATTACTGGATGCCCTCAGTAGCCACGAGATGACGGTCGATGTCGGTAGGAAGTTCCTGCGGCTCAATGGAGAAGAGGTCATACTCCGGCAACCCGAAGAGTGCCGTGGAATCTGTAGGGTCATCCTGAGGGGAGATGTAGTTGTCCCTGCGAGAAGCGAAGTGGTGGTGACGGCGCGACTAGAATGCCAGCGGACGAACAACGTGATGCTGGACCAGAAGACACCTGTGGACGGACTATGTGTAGCCAGAACATTATTGCCGTGCCGAGTAGAGGTGCCAGTGAGGCTGTTCAACCTGACAGACACCGATCAAGTTGTCCAAACTCGGACGGAGTTGGGGACGTGCGAGCCCATGGTCAGCGTGACAGCAATCAACAAGACCCAGGAGCCGGTGCCGACGCAATACCTGGGGCCCTGGCTGGAAGTGTTACTGGAGAGGGTGGCCGAACACCTGACCGCAGATCAGCTGGAGAATGATCTACAACTGCTGAGACGATACCAGTGCGTCTTCAGCCAAGGTTAGAGTGACTATGGCCGCACGGACAGAGTGCTCCACCGTATCGACATCGGAAACGCCCGGCCTATTCGGCAACCACCTAGACGGGTTCCGTACCAAGGAGCACTACATACAAGTCCTACTGGGCCCAATGGGATTCACTGAAGATCAGAGATGGGAATCACCAGATGGGGAGACGTAGAGGGAGTGGTTGGTCCTTCCCCAGAGTAGGCTTTCGGAAGTCTAAGAAGAAGTGCACGCCGGTACTTCAGGAGGACACCTGGGAGCAAACCAAACGATCGACAAACTCCGATAGAGCTACTACTGGTTGAGGCTTCGAGCAGACTCTGAGAGATGGTGCACTCAATGTCACGAGAGCGCGGCGAGTCGCGGACCCCAAACTAGGAGCTGCGGCAGCATGCAGCAGTGCAATGTCAGAGCGCCATTCGAGCGCATCGCTGTCGACATAGCGGGACCATTCCCAGTGTCCGACCGAGGCAACAAGTACCTGATGGTGGTCGTGGACTGTTTCACCAAGTGGCCGGAGGTATATGCCATCCCCAACCAGGAGGCGAAGACAATCACGACTGCCTCGTGGAGCAACTGATCTGTCGTTTTGGGGTGCCGTTAGAGCTCCACAGCGACCAGGGCACCAATTTTGACTCTCACCTGATGAAGGAGGCACTGGAAAGTCTTGGGGTAAACAAGACCCGCACAACACCCCTACATCCGCAGTCGGATGGCATGGTGGAGAGGTACATCAGGATCTTAGAAGAACATCTGAGGAATGTCTTGGCCAGCCAGCAGTGATACTGGGATGTCAAAGTCCACTGTTCTTGCTGGCCTATCGCTCGTCAACACGCGAGATTTCACCTCCCTTGTGACCTGGCTTTTGGGAGTCCCCCGGACACAAAACAGCCAGCAACTGAGTATATGGAGAAACTGAAGGACCATCTCCATGACATGTATGAGATGGCTCGTCAGAATATCCAGAAGGCGAGCGACCGCATGAAGATCCGATACGACAGGCAAGCCAACAGCCAAGGGTTCCAGCGAGGTGACCTGGTCTGGTTGTACCGCCCCACCCGGACCAAGGGACCTTGCCTGAAACTTCAACAGCCATGGCAAGGACCGTACCGGGTGGTAAAGAGGATCAACGACGTGGTCTACCGCATCCAGAAGGTGCCCTGGGGAAAGGTGTTAGTGGTACACCTGGATCGTCTGGCCCGCTACGATGGTGCTGTGCGGGACGACCAGTCTTGAGGAGGGAGTAATGTCACGAGCATTTTTGCAGCCGAGTGCATAAAGGGACAGATAGTGCGGCGCGGAGATAAGGGTCAGATAGGGCAACGCGGAGATAAAAGGCTTGCCGAAACAGATAAAGTCAGATGACTAGAAGGTTCGTGTTTCGTCTGGCAATTTCTGTTGCTGTGAATAGAGAGCATTCCGCTAACGTCTAGTAATACAAGTGAGCTATGAAAAGGAGGCGTGATCACCAATTAGGGTCAGGGTGTAATCGGAACTAAATCGTGTGCCTGCAGCTATATTTTGAAAGTGAACGCTTTTGTTTGTGGACCGTGACCTTACGCATGTGACGTATTTCTGCTACTGCAGGGGTGGACCAAAGTGTATTTCTAAGAAATAAAGTGTATTTTGAATTTCTGCAAATTGGACTTTTAATTCTACGAACCCACAAAGTCACAATATCCATGTACAGTTAGTTATTTATATTCTTAAACTTTTAAGGTGCGTCAAGTTGACAGTGGTAGTAAGACGTGATAATGATAACTATTTGCAAGTAAACACCCAACACTTTTCAAAGATGTTTAGAAAGAGAGAAATAATGGATTAGTTCATTAAATGAATACTTATAAAAATAATTTATGAATATTTCATGCACTTGATGCTGCACTGGTAAGAGGCCAGATTATGTGTACAGATTATCTCGGTGTAAGAGGACATTAAGCATGGTAATTAGCGAAGTCTGGTTTAGAGGCAAATTTGTAGAAGTGGTCCTGTCGGTTATGCGACGAAAGGATGAACGTATCCAATGTTGCTAGTTTAGGTATGGCAGGCTAGCTTCGATTTCTTGAAATATGTCAGAGTATTTCTTAGAAAATTGTAGAGTGACTTAAGCATGGAAAGAAGCAAATTTCAGAAATGCAGACATGAAGTAGCAACATCGTATTAGAAGCTAGTAGTGGGGGTCTTAGCTATTAGTGAAAGAGGAGATGATTAGGAGAATATTGAAACTGAGTAACAAATCCTTGGCAGAACATTGGACAGATCTGGTCGGATCGCTGGTGGAACAAGACGTGTCGTCATTCTTGCTTCAAGGTTACAACGCTTGTTATCGCGTGGTAGAGGATTCAAATACGTTAACTCCGGATATTCATATATTAGTTTCCATTGGTCGGTAACTTCTCGGTTAAAGTGAATATTGTTTATAAAACGTTTCAAAGTCGGAATCCGTGTCATCGTTTCTTTGGACATACGCCCACGCATACCCTGAGATAGGCCTCGGCTAAAGTGTGAGAAAGATGCATCCTGCTGTAATCGTTATAATTTTTATTGATGCTGCACATTTTTGTAATCATTGTTCTAAATAATTTGTCCTGACAACTTAATCTTTTATGTACCTTTTATAATTTATGGTATAATATTAATTTTTATAGTATTCACATAACTTTTATTATAAAGCTAGTTTTTATTTTTATTCCCTGTCACGGTAGGCTCATTTATGAGTCAGCAAATAAATAAAATGCATGAACTTATAAAAATACGTGTTATATATCAGAAAAAAAACTCTACTGTGAAGTGGACAAGTGCATGAATTACGTTTAATTATATTGCTAGACTTATTAGTTTCGTAAGTTTATATATATATATATATATATATATATATATTATTTAGGTTTAGTCTATTAAATAACATTTACTCAAGGGGAGGTTAAAGGCCCTCTACACCGAATTAAATTTACCAGCTTCATGATCTGGTTTCTAAAGGCACTATTTAACATATCAGATTGAAAATTGTACAGGATGTGCATGTCTTCTTAGTTCACCGATAAATGTTTATTAAGTAAATCGGTTTTTTCTTAGTTACACAACTCATGCTATTAAAATTTATCGGGGTTTACTTTGTAAAATAACCGACCGACGGACCGACCAAATAGATCAGTAATATATCATATTAGAGTTTAATTGTTATTTTAGAATTATTAGAGTTGTCCTTAATAGTTTTAGACAAAACGTGTCATTTATATCAGAAGATGTCATTCATAGAAATAACTGTTAAAAATGAAGAAATCTCTCTCTCTCTCTCTCTCTCTCTCTCTCTCTCTCTCTCTCTCTCTCTCTCACACACACACACCAACATACGCACGCACGTGCACACAATCACGTACGAAGCTGCCTTTCTCAGGAGTGCTACCACTTCCCCTAGATATACTTCCATATTCCAAAAAATATGGACCTTTTTATTTTTCTGTCAAGTGCTGTGGAATTTAGAGTACAGAACTGCAGATGCACTACTGCATTTAAAACACACTTAAAATTAATGTAATTATTGTGTCTACAGTGATAAAATATCTATCACATTAGAGTTGAAATTTCAATTTAAAAGTCTGGAAATTTATAATTATAATTAGGTTTAGCTCATCTGACTCTCGGTGATCTTGACAATTTAAGAATTTGACAGTTAAAATAAATATTGCAATTCTCTTGGTTTAGCAGAGCAAATTACACATTAGTTTTTTTTAACAAAAATAATTTATGTTCACTTTTGAAGTTCCAATAAATTTGTAAAGACTATCATTTATCAGCTGGTGTGTAGATGAATGCAATTTAACAACTGGAATGGCCGTGATCCTTGGATCGAGTGCCTTAATTTTTTCTGAAGCTTTCAAGTAAGGCAGCTCGTATGCAAAAATAAAAAGGGTTTTAAATTTCATATATCTATCAGCAATGAACAGTGCATAGTTAAGTATTTTTGTGTTTTCTAACACAACTAAATATTTTCTAGCGAGAAGTTGCACTGTTTTATGTATTCTTGTAATGTTAGTTAACGTTTAAATGGAGTTTACTTGTTATCTTAGCTAACGTTTCAATGGACTTTAAAGAATCGTACAAACAAACCATGATGTCAAATTGTCCACATGGTGTGTTTATTTACGTAAAGTAAAGTTAGATATTATTCATATATGTTAAATAACTGAAAGCTTTTTTTCATTTTTTGATAAAAATGTAGGTACTTATGAAATAAGCTAATCCAATTTACTTAATTTGAAGCAGGTTCTTGTCAAACATTTATTATGTTACGCATAAAGAAGACCCAGTAATTACGTTTTATATGAGTTGTATAGTAGAGACATGGCGAAAGTACTTTCTTTCCTCGAGTCGCAGAAATATGCAAATTGTACAACCCACTGGTAGCACGTAAAGCACAACTTAAATCACGCTTACTGCTGACCAAAATAAACGAGGTAACGAAAGTCTAAATGTAATTATGAGTTATCTGTTCTTCACGTAATGTGTCTATCACAAATTCTTTTAAGTGACAGAAGTATAAACAGAAAATGAAGGCATTTGTTTTGTATTTTTGTGCTTCAGTTTGAAAAAGGAAGTTATGTTGTTATACCATAGTTGTACATCATACAAATTGATGCAACAATGTATGAAGAGAAGAATTGTTATTAAAGAATTCAAATTACGCCTAGGATTCAAACTAAGGATTCTGGAATTCCTCGTTGAAACTTTGTTTTTTGTTTAATTAACGTCCTCCCAACCAACCTTAAATCATGTCGGACGATGAATGAAATGGGTGAAATGTTCAAATGAGCCCGGAACCGATAGAGAATAGAGTTACCCGACGTTCATTTTTCAGGATAAGGGAAAACACCGGAAAAACCTTATCCAGGTAACTCACTCTGACCGCGATTCGAACTTGAGACAACTTGAGCGTTAGGCTGACACGCTACTACCTACCCTACATAGGCGAACCTGACGCTTTATGGAAATTCTTTTTCCCCTCCATAAGCGTTTGGATACTCCCAGAGCAAATGAGCAATCACCCGTTCATCCATACACCTACTGTCTCAGAGTATGTGAACTTGTTGAAATCTGCATCCTTTGCTGCAATGGGTATCAATTCTCCATCTAAGCTCATTACAATACCGCTTCGATGCCATGCACTAGGAAATAACCCTAATGATACCGTTAACATTCGTTTACAGTAATGTACAGTTGAGATATGTATGTATAATTGAGAAATAACTTATAACTCGAATGTAATTGGCAATGGGGAATAACATCAATTTCGTTGACTAACACGTTTCATCGTGTAAAACGTCTGGTGGGACAAACCAGCTCGCTTCTGTGAGCTGCTTCATTCATTCCCATGGGATCATACGTTTTAACAGCAGCTTGGTGCATCCCGATGGGCATATAGCATGCCCTCAGAAGTAACCACTCTTCTTGGAGGTGCAAGAATAGAAAACACAGCCAGTTTTGCGTATACCATCCGAAACAACTGTTTGGCCTATCTAAAAGTACCTGCATATCTAATCTGAACAGTTACATTTAGATGCCTTAAACATCAGAGAAGAAAGATCCACATCAAGGATGTACCTAAATCAAGGATATCATGGTGAATGATGCCTTTGTAGTACGGAGATATCCACTAATATTACAGGAAGAAGTTAAATTTCACTTTTGAGCCAAACATAAGACAGTGGAAGTATTTCATAGCTTGCCACAGTGGCATCACACGTACAGCCACTAATGTGCAGTCTTGAAAATTTGCCTGACACCACCCTACACTACCCTACCATACTCTACCCTATAAAACAATCTTATTGATTTCAGATTAAATCGAATCGCACGATAATTAATTTCAGTGTAAATGAAAATCTTAACCTTAAGTTCAGCATGTTTTATGGTATCAAATTTTGCTTTATGTGGAATACCACTTTTAGCAGGATTTTATTCACATCTACTCATCTTATTATTTTATGAAGTCAGATACTTTGTGAGCTGTTGATGTGAAAAAGGGCAGAAATCGTGGAGTAACAGCTAAATACATAAAATATGTAAAACAACATAAACTCCAGATAAGTTAATAAACAAATGAACCGAAGGAAGCTATGTCCAATGTCTGCTATGACATGCGAAATATTAAAACCATATAAACCATAACCATAAACCATAATATATAGCAGAGGCGGACTGTCATTAAGGGCCAGAGGATTCAGCCCCACCGATAATATCACGCAACTTATAAGCGTTTCTTAATTTGAAGAAAAATAATTTTATATTTTAATGAATTGTAATAATCATTACACACAATAATTTATTATATCATAATTCTTAATGGTTACCGAAACTTGCAACACGCGGTCTTGTACAACGCAACCGCGCCAGTTTCCTTCACGAAGCAGAACGTTGGGCCTGATTACACAGGCCCGTGGTATCTCCTCAGTCCTCTACACATTTTGCCGGTCAGGTGTCTATACCTCCCTTGCTCCTCTACTCTCCTCTTCCTACATCGCACACAGCAACGCTTGGGGCCACCTAGCTGCAGCCCGTTACATGAAGCTTAGCATTTGTGTGATTGTTGGTATGTGCATTTAAATTTAAGTTTTCGTTTTAAAACTATACTGTTTTGTCTATCGAAGTCGGAACACCCACTTGGCTACCGCTCGTTATTGCGACAGCATCGTATGCTTTAGATAGGAGTTTTCTTTCAGTATTAAAAGATTGCAACTTCTTTATAAAAAGTTACTGAGTAAGTGGCTATTCGATTAAGAATCGCTAAGAAAGGCTTAATTCCTTGGCTATTTGTTCCATTAACAAAGAAGAAATTGGTGAAATCTCTAAATTCAGCAACAGAGTAATTGAAATGTTTGTCGTCCAGAAGAACAGTCATGCTCAGCTCTTGTGTACAAGTAACACTGCCACTTGAGTATATTTTATCTTTTAATATTAGTTATTTGATGTTTGAAAATGTATAGTTTTTCGACTAAATCCTGCTCTTGCAGTGTTTTTGGCAATGCAACTAAAGGTGACACGTTTTAAAAGCTATAACCCCATTTTAATTTCATTACAAGCATCTTAACATCTGGCTCCACCAAGAAAAAGGCTCACGAGCTGCCACTGCTATACAGGACTGAGGAATCAGTTGGAATGGACTAGCGCTCTATAAACCACATTATAAGGCACTGAGCTATCAATTTGGCGTAGTGTTAAACCAGGGACGGCCTTCGTTGTTCGTATCATTGAACTACATCTAACAAAAGTGATAAGTGAATGATGCGTGTAACTTGTGGTTTTCTTAACAGGAGACACAGTTACGATGACAGCATTTAGCAAATGGGAATACATACTTGTTCATTTTTCTATGAAAGAGTACGTGATGTTCTGACCATCTAATTAGGTTTTTAAAGACAGTTAGATCTTTTACCAAACAGGTAAATTTAGACGGAGACTCTGTAATGTGAGGCTTTCTGCGTTATTATAAGCTTGAATTGCTCTCTCGTTAGAATATATAGGGATATCTTAACGGTGCTTTCTATATTGAGGTTAATTTCCATAGACCATGATTGCTCCACTAGGCGCGCTTGGTGGCAGGTGCTTAGCCCGTCGCCCAACAAATCGGGACATTAGGGGAGTGAAATGAAATGGTCGATAACGAACCAGGGAGCTGCATGGTAACCACTAGACCACAGACGGCTGTCACTGTCTCGCAGTATAGCAGAAAACCAGTCAAACTTGTATTGCTATAACTCGGAATTTATGTAGAAATGTAGTAATTTGGCCGTATTTCTCTCTACGCCATAGTCTTTCGAATTAGTGAATCCATTTATTTTAAAGGTATTGCACATAAATAAGTTCTGGTGGTACATCTATTGGAGTATATTATACCTATATGATGCAAAAATTAAAAATGTATTCAGAAGATGGTTGCATTTGTTTAAGGTACACTCACACGAACAGGAAATGAGTAAGTTTAATATATATTTGGCCTATGAAAGAAGTGTGGGATACTTCAGCATAATGAATAAATATTTTTCGGGAATTTGATTGGAAACTTCATTTTACAAAATAATTGAATATATAATTAATATGTCAGTACACCATAAGCTGTCCGCCTCGGTAGCGTGGATGGTAGCGCGTCTGCCTCACGTTCAAGAGGTCCCGAGTTCGAATGTCGGTCAGGGTGAGTTACCTGGATAAGGCTTTTTCCGGGGGTTTCCCTTATCCTGAAAGACGAATGTCGGGTAACTCTTAAGCTCTATGGACACTGGGTTCATATGGGCATCATTTTATCAATTCCACTCATCGATATGACTTAACGTTGGAGGACGCCAATTGTATCTTTTGTTATCTATGTTGTTTAAAATGCCCTATTTGTGTTTTCTAACCGACATATTATAGCATTAGTTTGTGCAATGAAAGAATTTCTGCGATTATAAGGAAAGAAAATGCATTATAATTACGACCCAGTTTCATAATCTCTTCCTTCACCTTTCCTGTTATGGAAATGAACGTCTTGTTGCATAGGACACTTAAGTTAGCGAGACCGAGCGAGGTGGTGCCACAATAACATGTGCGACTCGCATTCGAAAAGTCTGGGTTCGATCCCCTTAGACAGGCCACTCTGAACCATGGATTTTTCGTGGTTTCTTTGGATCGGTAGAGGAATGCCTAGGTGGTTGCTTGTCTATCACGACTTTCTTGCCTCTAATTTCCTTTACCAACAATTTGGTTTATTCTCATATGTTTGAGTTGTAAGACTAGACGACGGCATTGGTGGGTTATAGTTGGGTGGTGTTGGTTGGTACTGGCCATCAGATACTGCCCTTGTGCGGGCTTCACTAAGGGAGACCGCTTGGGCTTATGGGCGCGTAGGTGGCCCTGGGAAGTGTGAGATGCGTTCGAACTGAAAGCATTAGGGATCCCATCCATACTTGGGTCCATCATATCTCTGGCCACCTTTCTGGTCTCTCCCCACATCCCAATAGATACAAAGGACCGGATGGCATATGCCTAGTGCTTACGGGTTCTCTCTCTCTCTCTCTCTCTCTCTCTCTCTCTCTCTCTCTCTCTCTCTCCATAGTACTACCTTTACCCTTAACAATTATGTAAGGTGCACTTTGTGTTACCGTAGTTCTAAGGGGTAAGGCATGATAGATCAGGGTTTCTCAATCTGTGTATGCGAGTCACTGCCCAGTGATACATTTTAAAACAAAATGGTAAATATATATAATATATTGTAAATTATATATGTATATAATTGTACTAGGGGTATAAGTGATATTTTAAAGATGTTACCTGTATTATACAAGTATACAACAACAATTACGTTTTACATTTACTACAAATAAAACAAACATTTTAGAAAACGTTTAATTTATTAAGTATTAGTCAACGATCAATAATACAGTATGTCAAACATACCTGATGGTATTACAGCGGAAATCTTTGTTGGAAAGGTGAGTCTAATTCAACTTTATAACCTTAACCTAGCACTCGGAGAGTTAAAACAACAATTATCACAGTCTGATTTGTGACGAGATGCTACAGCTACAATTTAGGAATTAAATTATTTGAGACGATTTTCCTTGAGCCTGAAATGTTATTTTCTAAACTGCCATCTTTTTGTGTAGTTTGAACCAGAGGAACATATCTAGTTAAAAAGTGGTTTATCCAAAGTATCGTTGAGAGGAGTAGGGGTAGATGGCAAAACAATTCTTCTAGTTCGTTAGAAGTTTAAATATACATTACGGTTGGCCCAAAGAGGTCTGCACGGACGAACAATCTTAGTTCAGCACGAATTCAACCAAGCCTGAAATCCGGTTTAAGCAAACCAAAAAGTTTAATTAAACCCGGATATATTTAACTAAATTGATAAACAATTCTTTAAGCTGCTAAAATATTTGGACATTTTATGAAAGTGTTGGTACTTTTAATCTGTATCTAAGATAAATTATACATTATTAACCCCTAACTTTTTACGCCACAAACTCGCAGCTTACAAAATGAATACATTTGTGGAAGCGTATATACCGTCACATCGGCCTTCGTGTAGCCTGCTGTGGACGACTTACGTCGCCATTGCTGTTTGGTGGTGGATGAAGCAGGAGAGACTCACCTTCCTTGGCCATGCAGTAGCTGACGTCATGAAGGCGTGAGTCAGGAACGGCCTATGCCTATGCTGTTACTTTACAAAAGACCAGTTGAGACTAACTCAAGAGTTTTCCATTACTAGAATTTTCTTGCCACCCGACAGGGTACATAAGGAGGCCGTTGTGATGCCTGAGTAGCAATAGTAAAGTTTGGTGTTTACAGTTTGTTTCGAGCTTCGAGTTAAGTCAAGCTCCATGACGAAGAGTCGGCTCAGTGAAACACTTGACAAATTAGTCGGTCAGTTGAGTTGTGCAGAGCAGTGTGGTACGTTCCAAGCTTCGTAGTGAGGAAACGGCAGGCAGTGAAGCAGTTTACGAGAGAATCGGAACTGCTGTGTTCAGAATCGGCATGTAGCTCCATGTAAGAAGTGAACCTGTGTGTAGCCAGGGAGATCAATAGCAAGTTGGTACGTGTTATAGAGACATAAAGGAACTTTGAATAGGCGTGTCGAAATTGTGTATTGTGTAAAAGGGAAGGTGATTCTAAGTTACCATTCGCTAACAATTTTGGTGACCAATAAAGCAGTTTACAGACAGTTTACAGTACAAGTAAACAATTTATATACACTAGAACTAATGTAAGCATCGACTTGTAAGTATCCTTGAAGGCAGGAATGATTGTGTACAACCTGTAGTCATAGTATATATAAAATTCACTATAAATGTAATACGTTTAGTTATTCAATAAATAAAGAGTAGAGGATATACACCTTTTACTTACTTTTTTATGTTATGTATGACTAAACTTTATAATGCTAAGCTTAAAATATGGATTATAGTGTGTTCTTTAAAGAGGAGCATAATTTAGGTATTAAGGCGCAGTCGAAATAATATTTTAAGCTTTTTTGTGATTTTATCAAGCGCGAGTAGATACTGAACACGACAGTCTCGTCTTAATTCAGGAAACATTTCATGTCTAGGCACGAGAGCTTGACCCAGGGTGTGCATATTAATGCAGCATAAATATGATTGTAATCATTATTAGGTGTTTTTTTTTTTTTAAAAAAAAGCAAGAGCTGAAACTGTTCTCCAGCATGCGAATTCTGACGAAACAATGAAATCGTTTGAAGTGTTGCCTTCCTAAGAAAAATTTTGAACGCAGGGAAGGTGTTTTAAAAGTCATAGCTTCGGACATAGCATTGGCGCATGCAAATTAAAAAAGCACCCCCATTTCGTCTGATATGACTTAAGTTAGAGCATGTAAATTTCCAAAAAATATAAATAAAAACACCACCACCACCCACCATATAAATGTTTTCATTTTGTCTTAAATAACTCTTTTCAGAACACATTCCATATAAATGGAATTACTGTATGATGACATAATATTGGTGCACACCAATTTTCACGGGCTGGAGGAACAAGTACCTAAAAGTGACTTAGCATCGTTCAATAATTTCACAGGAGGCAGTAATAAAATGCATTTCATTTATAGTTTGAGCAAGAATAAGATTTAAAGAAAGTTTTCCATAATGAAGTTATTTGCAATGAAATAAAATGTCAACACTGCACCTCTAAAGGAGCGTGTTAGCGAGCGATAGCTGTTGTTGTGGGTCATGAAGCAAGCAACTTCATCACGTTCCTCCATCTCTAACGGTGAAGAGAAAATGTTTTAAGTGTATGAAGCTTTCGGATATTTCCATTTACATTACCGAAACAACTAACGCGAAATACTGCATGTAAGCAATTTCCCAGTTTTATATTATGAACTCTGTAGCTGAAAATAAAGTAAATACGTCATTTAAAATTAAGTTAGCAAACCGTACATGAAAACGCATTCTCTTCTACCTCACACGCTTGTGAAAACAAAATATACCACTTTTATAAACACGCCTAATTGTTAATCAGTATCCTTCTCAGATGGTAATAAACTCCTATTAAATTTAAAAATGGGATGCTGAATAAATTTGGTAAAAATAACAATAGTTATTCACGATGAACTATAAAGCATGAACTTTCCTAAAGCAACTCTGCTAAGAGTTCCAATTACTCTGCTTTTATTTATGATCAGCTCTCTTGATGTATGTTATTATATTCCCCTCTTCTTCGTGTAAGAATAGGGTGAGATTCAAGATTTATGGAGAATTTGCGGGCAAATTTAGCTTGATTATTTCCAGTTCCATCTCTAGCACCAGTTCCTGTTTTATAATAATTGTTAACTGGCTATGATTAGTGAAAAGTCCTGCAGTTAATATCTTCATATAATGCTGTTTCCATCTTGCCGATACCTAATGCCATTATCCACTTATTCTCACTTTTGCGGGACCTACCTACGGTCAGGGTTATGCGACACAACACTGTGGCGTTGCAACCAAAAAATTGTAGCTTCAATTGAAATATTGTACGAAACTTAAATTTCGAATATTTTTACCAGAGAGTTACTATACCTCATTTATCTACCATAGTTAGGTGAAAGTAAACACAGAGAAGAATTGGTCAGACATTTACGGAAGAATGGACTCTTTCACATTTTGTAGTACATAAAGATGCTGCAATGTACTATGTATGTGTGTTCGTGAGCGTACATGTGTGCAAATGCGCATTTTATACAAAATGTATATACAATTCAACTTTCTCCTGAGGGCCGCACCGTGGCTTAGTGATTAGATCGCTTGGCTCTCACCAAGGAGGCCTGGTTTCGATCCCAGGCGACCGCAAAGTGAGATTTGTGGTGGAAAACACAGCGCTGGGGCGGGTTTTCTCCGGGACCTCCGGTTTCCCCCGCCATCTCATTCCACCGGTGCTCCATCTTCATCTCATGTATCATCAGTGTCACCGCCTGCGGTGCCGTATGTAGTAAAAGTGGGCGTTAAACACTACACACCTTACTTCAACTTCCTCCTGTTGGAGACTTCCCATAAGCAGAGCATACTGAACATGAAATCAATACATAAGTAATGGGTATAAAATAATTATATAATTGAAATTGTAAATAATATACAAGATAACTCTTAATGTTGCAGTTATGTAAAACATAACCCAAACCATATAATCTACTATGTGGAAATGCTTCTTATCTAAAAGAAATTGTATTAGTTTACGTACCAAAAAATGATTCAACAATATAGCTAGATACCCTTTAAATAGCGAACACCGAAGGCCATTGCTTTATTAAAGGAATATTCGATTTTTTCAAAATTATAAAAAAGTGTCATAACTGCTCCAATTAATAAACCAGTGTCAGTCGAAGCCATATGATTACAGACGCTGTTGGCATTCAGTATTATTTGTTGATTTACCCTGTAAGTTTCACGGCGATGTTATATTGTGTATTTTTTTTCTTTTCAATTTGATATGTATGAGGTTTCTTGAGTTTTTGACCTTTATTGCGTGAATGATAATGAATAGAACGCTTGATATTTGTTTTATTTCATGTATACCTCACATTCTAATAAATTAACACTCAAAACTAAGAATCGAATTAGGCCAGTGCTTGGATATGTTTCGATGTAGCAACCCTCGCTCCTAAATCTGACATGAGGTTTGCCCATAATTGATGTGGAATAATTATCGCCCCATAAAATATGGCATCTATACTCTTCTACCATACATAGTAGGAACTAATTAGTTCGCAAGACTAAAATAATGTTAATTGATTATTGAAAATACTATATGAGAATTAATGATTGCTTAAAAAGCAGAGAAAATGTGATTAATATAATTAAATAGAATTAAATATAAGATGATGTTAACTGAGGAAGGTATATAGTACTCGTAATATAAATTGTGTATACCAGTAGGAAGGTACGGGCACTAAATACCAGTTTGAAGAAGGCAGCGGTGAAGAACGGTACAAAGTTTCTGCATTGTGTCGAGCAAAAAAGATGTGGTCAATAAGTAGCACATTTCTAGTGAAGAGTTAACAATACCGCAGCTGCTTTGGCAGTCTTGCTTCCAATGGAGCGAAACCGATATGACACAATTATTTAAACTGGACTTCATCATTCCGTTGGTTGGCTCTTGGCGATGCAAGCTGTCATACGCCTCTAAATCTACATAATATGTACCGAAGATTTATTTGGCATCCATTTGCTTAAGGTCATATTAAAATAAGTGACAGATCTACCCAGAATCAGCATATAGTTGTGCTAAATCTGTTACCTTAAACTTTAAGATGATGGACAATTTTTGGAAAAGAACTAAAAAATAAAATTTTTAAAAGGCTACTACGGCCAAGAAAACGTCCCCTACGTTAAACTTTAGAGTTTACAACATATGAAAACGTTTTCAATGGAAAGGGTGCAGCATAATACATAAAACAAGAGACAAAAACCTACCACAGAAAAAATATAAATATTGTTGAAACACAAATTATATAAAATGCATCTCTTTATGGAAGCATTAATATTTTCAAGATATTTCTTTGGATTTTCAAATAATTTATACGTCTTTGAAAGGCTACTTCGGCAATGTTTGCTGCTGATCATGCAAAGGGCTTGCTTCAAAAGTCAGTATATAGCCACCCACGTTTTCAAGATTGGACTATCTTCAGCTTCCTATATTCCTCCCGCCCGGCCACCCACCCGCATCGGTAGCGTAGATGGTAGCATGTCTGCCTAACGTTCAATGGGTCCCGAGTTCGAATCTCGGTCGGGGTGAGTTACCTGGATAAGGTTTTTCCGGGGGTTTCCCTTATCCTGAAAGACGAATATCGGGTAACTCTAAGCTCCATGGACCCCGGACGCATTGAGCATCATTTCACCCATTTCATTCATAGTCTGTTATGACTAAATGTTGGAGGACGTAAATTCTCCTCCCCCCAAAAAAGGACCTTCCTATATCCCTCTTGTGTGGGCAACTAAATGTATAATGGAATCATTTAAGGAAAGTTTATCTTGATTAGTAAATCGGGTAGAAAAATTAACTTTTGTAAGAATAATTAGTGGAAAAGGCATAAGTATACACCTTAATGAGTAGAGAAATGGAAGTTTAACCCCTCGGTTGTTACCGTTTCGTCGATGCCAGTTTTGTCAACTTTCATAAAAATTCCCGTTTTGTCGACTGGACGTTTAACCTATACATCAGTGTTATTAATAATCACCTTTTCGTCAATTCACTAAACCTTCCTTCACACTTTATACAGACTTAGGACTGTCAAAGTAAAAAATTGTAAATTTACTGTTTGTTTGAAATTCACAAGCTATTGTGATGGTATATTTAAAAGTTTTATCAACAATTTTGTCTCATCATAGTAAATGACAAATATACATAAATTCATTCGTAAATACAGATTTTGTCATATTTGAGATGGTACAGCTCATTAGTAAAATTTTACTATGTAAAGTAATAATCGAAAAGTTTGACCTACTGTAGCACGATCAACTAAAAGATCTTGAAGGTTCTTTTTTATTCTTTGATCCAAATCGCGACATTTCTTTTGTCGTTTCGGCATTGGCATATGATGGTTAATTTGCTGTACAACCATTTTATAATATTCTGCCTCTTCCCGCAGAATAGCTTATAATTCGTAAATATTAGGATGGTTCTTTCCAATTTTCATCCTTCCACAGTATTGGTAGTTCTATGTTGTTCATTATAACAAACCCAAATATGATCGTTTTCGAGTCACAGACTTGCAAAATAATCGTTAAATGCGACAATGGCTTCAACTATAGGTGTTTTCATGATATATAAAGATCCATCTTCGATGAAATTGGGTGGTAAGTATGCAAGGGCAGCACACATTTTTATATGGTCTCGAATTTCTTTTTCCTGTTTGTATAATTAAGTCCAAATTTCTGAGTTTTTCTCCACATAGCCTGGTTAAATTTGAAATTACAGCCTTTGATTTCCACATTAAAAGGAAAAGTTTCTATTGCTTTGATTTCCGCTATTTCAAAATCAATATGGAAGTTTTGAGGGTTAAGTTGTGGTATTTTATCCTTCAGTAATAGGAATAACTGACAATAAGTATTTTCTTTCCGATCGAGTAACAAGGCATCCACAATTGGAATATGTTTGTTTCGTTTGTGCTTCCAACATCCATATGGATAGTATATAGTTGATCAAACAGCGCACGACAAGATTTAAAAGTTAAATCTCCAAATAAACATGTGCCCGAGTTTAACAAAACTGTATCTTCTGAGAATACCAAGATACGTTCCTCAGTGCCGTTATCCAAAAGAACGTAATCACTAAAATTCTTCCGCAATAATAATATCTTGGCGATGAGTTGGAAGGGTACGTATTACCAAAGCATTATGTCTTGCATTATGTGAAGAACATTGCACTGAGAGGAATGTGGGTATTTGGGTCACAAAAGCTTAACCTTTGTCTTTAACACTTACAATTTCTTGACAGTATATTTGCGGTATTTGCCTCTGCTCTTCTCTAGCTCTTTTTATTTTAGTAATACACATTTGAACTTCGTTTTTGGAAATGTGTTCACATGTATGGTTACTGTTTCCAATTATTGTTGATATCTGCAAGTCAGTTGTAATATTTCTGGAGCACTTACATATATAGCAGGTATAACTTTTGCTGTTTCTGGTAAAGTTTGTTAAGCGTTAGCCTACATGCGGCATATAAAATTATCGGTTTCCCTCGTTTCGATTCAATAATTTCAAACTCCATTTTTGAAAGCTGTACTGAACACTGACTTTACTCTTGTTAACTCACTGAACGTCGACAATAAACTAAGTCACTTAAAGATAGTAGAGGGTTGGGTAGGTTGTCTACCTGCGTCGACAAAACGGGAAGGGTCATAGCCAGAGGCAAGGTTTTGTGGTGGCAATTATTTATAAAATTCACATTAATAATTTTAATTGGTGGTGTTTTGTGGTTACTTTACCATAAATTCAAATTAATTTTACGCACATTTTTGGGGAAGAATTAATGAGTAATGGCATGGCTCAACAGTAACAGGTAACTAGAGTAGCACAACTCATTAAGACCCTTTTTTCCAAATTAAAACATTTTATTTGAAATCAGCAGATAGGTAACATGAATAAGATCAAATATCACACATCAGACATCGCCAAACTGCAGCATACAAAAAGTTGTGATATTGTCACTTTTCATACTTGTAATTTTGTCTGCCACAACTAAATTATCTGTAGAGAAAAATCTCTCACTGTCAGCGTTTGACATCGGCAACCAAAGATATTGAAGGGACTTTTCCCAGAAATTGCGATAAGAATCAGCTTTTGTTTTCAATGCCAGGAGTGCTTTACTACATCTAATCTGTTATCGTTACCATCATGGCTTTGCTGTTCAACAATGTCAAAGAGCTCTTTGTAATAAAGAAGCAAATCAGAATACAAGTAATATCACTGGTTTTAAATGCATTTAGTTGTTTAAATGCTGTCATTACATGATTTAAATCACCTATACTTGATTAGTAACTAGTCTAGAAGGTAAAACAAATGATATAGCTTTTATGGTTATTACATCATTAGTTTCCTTTGCATAGTGGAGTTTAATTTAGATAAAGTCATACTGAAGCAAACTTTTAGATTCTCTTCTACTGCGTTTCTAAACACTGGGATCCATTAATGATCTACAAGTGCACTTACTTTGCTTCCAAAGTGACCACTCTCATTTGGTTCTCAGCGAGTTAATTCGGGATAAAGCAAGATGAGCCACAGTGTTTTTAATTGAAATTCTAATATTGGATCTGTTAGCAATCTGCAATTTTCAGAAATAAAAACGGTTGCTGTTGTACCTTTACAATATTGCAGCACTTGGCATCTCAAAAATGATCACTTAACAAATTTTGCGCATGAGCTGAAAGCTTTTCTTTTAGAAAATAAATCGACAATTGTATGAAAATGGCTGGCAATGTAAACTACTGAATTAAACCAGCTAGACCAGCGTGTCAATACAGGCAATGGGAACACTTTTAGCTTCTAAATCTGGGTGGTTTTCAGTGAGGTATTGTTTGTAGTTGCTTTTTAACTTTCGGGCGTTCCGGAACACATTCTTAAGCCCTGAGGGACAATATTTTCAAGTTAATGTAATGTCTGAGAGTAGCTTCCTAGAAGTTCAGTACTTTCTGAGTATCTTTAGTCAGCATAATAGGAGCATTTGCTGAGCACGGTGTGATATCCAATAAATAAAATTTCCAGTTAGCATACAAAAAACAGGTCTCAGTATCACGGGCCATTTGCATGCTGTGGTGTCAGTTTATTGTTGCACCGCTTAGCTGTTATTTCAGTGCGCATAAACAAACGAAATAAATCACTTGCGGCACACTTCAAACAGCTGCAAACACACAACTAAAAGCTCCCTAGTAACTGACCCGCAATGCAGAGGAGTTAGCGGCTGAAAGACAGCGCGTTGTTGTGTACCTGTCCTAGAAATACTTAACTACGTAGTGAAGGATTTGTGGGATTTATAGGATGGCGGGTTAGATTTAGGTAGGGGGGATGAAAGAAGGTAGCCGTGGCTCCTCAACTTGGGCGCAACGGCCTTTGTGCACCGCTGGTGGGAAAATATTCATAGGAAGAGTTTAATTTAGAAAGATTCCAGTCTAATTCTCGGGCGGGTACAATTTTGAAGTTGGAATAACAAGTTTAATGTTATCGGTTATGCCCGCAAGCCATGCGGGGAAGCCGGTGGCCTTTTAAGTAGTGTTTATTAGGTTGAAAGTTCCCAAAAGACCTAACCAGGGCGCTCTGATGGTGAGGCAAGGTCGCGTAGAATTTTTAGGCCCAGCGTCTAATGACATCTTCCACATAGTGGAGAGATGAGACTCCGTGAAGATGTCACACGGGAAAGCATCGGTATACAGAATAGATGACCCTAAGGCACCTATTCTGCACACGTTGAAGCTACAGCAATTTGGATCCTGCGGCCATGCCCCAGATCTCGCACACATAGAGCATGATGGGGAGTACCAGAGCCTAAAATGACGGAACCTCAGGGGAGTCGGCATCCCGGACCGCATCATGGGTTACAACGAAGCCGAAGCCCCGCATGCCTGATGTGCTAACTGAAAGAGTGTAGGTTGGCAGGAAAGTTGAGCTTCGTGAAAAGTATGGCTTGGCTTTTCTCCTGATTGACGGAAAATCGCCAAAGCCTGCACCAATCATGGATGAGGCTTAGGTGTCTCTAACTTGGGTTGAAAGTTCTGTTTGGGTTTTTATCTGTGCTATAGAGCAGCACGTCATCAGCACATTGAGCTATATTGACGCGCGGCTTATTGGGAAGGTTGGCCACATATACGCTAAAAGCGTAGGGGATAGCACAGATCCTTCAAGGACACCGCCTCTGATGGGTCTTCTTGTGGATAACTTTCCCACGACGGTGATAATGAAGAACCTGTGTTTAAGGAAAGTATGTAGTAGGTGTATTGTGTAAGAAGGAAGCCCCAAGGAAATGAGCTTCTGTAGGAGACCTGTATGCCAGAATGTAGAGAAGACCTTCTCGACATCCAGAGAAACCACCGCGGTGTACGCCCTATCCTGGAACCCCAGCTCAGCGGCTTCCACCACACGCAGCAACTACTGTGAGGTCGAGTACCCAGGACGAAAATCAAACTGATAGGGAGGAATGGCTTGAGTGTCACCCATAAGGGTGACAAGCTGGCTAGAAATAGTTTCTCGAAAGCTTTTGAAACCACTGACAGGAGACTAATGGAACGGTAATTGGCGGGGAGAACCGGTTCCTTCCCAGGCTTAAAAACGCATATCACCCGAGCTTCCCTCAACTGTCGTAGAAAGTAGCACAGGGCGAGAAACATGTTGAAAACATGTGTGAGAAAGAGCACGGTTTTTAAAGGACCGTGGCGAAGCATGACAGGGGTTAAACCATCAGCCACGACGCCTTTTTGGGATTTAGACGCCAGAGTGCACCCTGGAGCTCGCTGGGTCTAATAACGGGAAGTCGATCCGCCTCAGCAGGAGGACTTCGAAGATATTGGCGTGCCTCCCGCCTAAAGCGTTCGGAAAAATTTAAATCCTGGGGGTCGTCTCTTGGCCTCATGGTCCTCTCGAGAAGGTCGACAAACACATTTGCTTTGGCTTGGGATTCGTGTGCCAGGCCTTGGGTGCCTTGGATAGGGGAGGTCGGTGGACTACCATGGATCCAGAGTCCTTTTGCGACTCTCCACACGTCACCATTCTGGAGGTTTACTTCAGATATCATCTCCTCCCACACGCACATACGATGCTCCGTAGACGAATATGAACCTCTTGGCGCAAGCGCCCAAGCAGAAATCGATTATGGGGCGTGCGGTGCCTCTGGTAGAGCCTGCGAGCCGCCCAACAGCGGCGGATGAAGAGATGGACGTCCATGGGAAGTACGTCAGGATGGAGAGGTGCTGGGGTGTGAACGGTAAGGTTACGAACAATTCACGCCATGATGGAAGTGAAGGATGTGATCGCAGTCTCGAGGGTTGGAATGTCTGAGATATGTAGATTGGGAGGGATGGAGTCATTTAAATAGACCCGTACGCAGTCCCAATCAATGTCACAGTATTGAACCGCAAAGTCATGACTGTCAACCCGCATATTAACCTCAGCGAGAACTGGATTGTAGTCGGAGAGTAATGCATTTAGTGGATTGAGTGATAATGGAATGGGATATGTTTGATGATTGCGAAGTCAATGACTGAAGGGTGATTGCGAAGTCAATGGCCGATGGGCGGCCTTGAGCTCGCGGGAAACGAGTGGCATGACAGGGACCCTCTACCCTCATTGAGGATCTCCATTTATTAAGCGAATGATTTATCTGCCTCTTGCATCAGTGGATCTGTGGAACTTCATGCCAACGCGGATGTTTGGCATTTAGATCCCCGGCCATAATGACGCTGGGATGTAGGGCGAGGATAGAGAGAGAATCGTTAGCTGCGAACTGTCTCCAGGTTTGGTGGTATGCAGATACTGTCAGGGCCTCGGAACCACCTAGATTCACGTAGGTGGCTGAGGCTTCGAAGAGGAGGGAGCTGGACAGGTTTGTAGACCACACATCTCTTCACAAAGATCGCCGTGACGGCACACACGGTCAACTCCGCTGACCCGCAACTCCTAAACTGCGGGCTTTTATACCTCCAAACATTGTTCTGGAAAGCCGCCGATGTTTCAAAGCCTTCCGCAGTGCAACGAGAGAAAGCTAGATCTTTATCTCTTTCTCTCTCTGTTTTCCTCTCTCTCGGCAATCGTGCATCTCGGCGTCCACGCGCCGGTTGCGGCCCACCACACAACAATGCATCGGGGACACTACTCCATCCTCAAGGCTGGTTGACCCTAACAGCACCGTCGCAGCGGGTCAGACGATCCAGGTGTACGACCAACATCTTTACTCGGGGGGCGGTAGACCTCGTCATTGGTCATATTTACCACCCGGTACGGTCCTTGACATGTTTGTTGAAGTTTTGGGCAGCCTTCCTTGGTCCGGGTAGGGCGGTACATCCGGACCAGGTCACCTTGCTGGAAACCTTGACTGTTGGCTTGCCTGTCGTACCGGGTCCTCTTGCTGTCACTCGCCTTCTGGATGTTCTGACGAGCCATCTAATGCATGTCGTGGAGATAGTCCACCAGGTTCTCCACATGCTCGATTGCTGGCTGTTTCGCTTCCTTGACGTCCCAATTTCCCTGATGACTAGCCACGATCTTACTCAGATGTTCTTTTAGGGTCTTGATGTATCTTCTCGACCGCCGTCCGACTGCGAATGTAAAGGTACTGTGCGGGTCTTGTTCACCTCAAGTCTTTCCAGGGCCTCCTTCATTCAAGTCTTTCCAGTGCCTCCTTCATCAGGTGGGACTCAAAATTGGTGCCCTGTTTGCTGTGGAGCTCTAACGGCACCCTAAAACGGCAGAACAGTTGCTCCAAGAGGCAGTCGGTGTCGTCTTCGCCTCCTGCTTCTGGATGGCATACACTTCCGGCTACTTTCTGAAGTCATCCACGGCTACCATCAGGTACTTTTTGCCTCGGTCGGACACTGAAAATGGTCCAGCTATGTCGGCAGCGATGCATTCGAGTGGTGCTCCGACGTTGTACTGCTGCATGCGACCGCGGCTCCTAGATTGGTGATGGCCGATGTCATCTTATTATCTTAGTGTTAAATTTAATCTTTCTTTTGTTCAATTTGTAAACATTTTTCTCATGACTTCTAGCTTCATGCTATGAAGACGTGAATGTTAAATTAAAGTTATATTTATGCAATTTGAAATGAATGTAAATTTTTCTATGCAGTCTACAAATAGTAGAAACTTTATCATTTATTACTAAACATATATTATTCTCGAAAAAGGAAGGCTTCGCGAAAATTCGCGAAAAAATAGTTGGAAACAAAAGCTCTTTCCTCTGGCCATAGCCAATGAGCCTTGAATCCAGGAAACGACAATAAAGAAGGTAAAATTACCAGTCGACGAAACGGTACATCGACAGAACAGGAATGTAGGAACCCCTCCGAATTTTACTTCTTTTTGGAGTTTCTTATAGTAGGTAGAGGAGGTATTATACCCGAATGTTTGAAGTAGATTTATTCCCATAGAAATACATGTTTTGACAGCCTTGGACCCAAAAGAGAGATTAGTACAAAAAGGTCCGTATATATGTTTCTGTGAATATTATAATTAACCAACGGACTTCTTATAAACAAAAAATAGGTCTTAAAAGTTCAATATGCTGCAAGGATGCGATTCGAGATTGTTCAGAAAATACCCTTCACTTCAAATGACAAGTTGCTCGGTATATGTAAAAATATTTACATGGCTAAGTAAGTGTTAAATTTTCTACGAAAACAGCTCGTGAAGTTTCGGAATGAATGTCGCAGAGTTTATATAATTGGTAAAGCGTAGAGATAAACCAAACTTTACTCACAAGAATGTATACCTTTTAAAATATGCTTTTTGTGGCATAATAATTTCCCAGGAATGCATTGTTCTTGTTTTGAATTTCTAATATATATATATATATATATATATATATATATATATATATATATATATATATATATATAAACGGATTAATTGTTTGTCTCGCAAAAACTCGAGAACGGCAACCGTTTTGCCTAATTTTTGATTTGAAATATTTGTTTAATTCCAATGAAGGTTTAAAAAGTAAGAACAAAACCGAAAGTTGTAATGAACCGGGTTATTAACTAAATATGAAGGTACATACGCAAACTTTACGGAACACATAAACCTTCTTTTATTTTAGACAAACAAAAGCTTTAAAGAGTAGAAATACATTCCACTCCTTGCCAAAGTCTTCAAAGCTACTTCACTTATATTCTGTTAAATAACGTTTATTGTTTGTTATCAAGACCAAATAAATTACGCACAGATTTCTGTCACTTCACGGACTCGAAGTGTTTTTCAGCGTGTTTCTCCAGACATAACGCAACAGTACATTAACCATAATTGGCTGAGTGAACCAGCAATATTGGTGGCAAAAAATAAAGATGTCGATGATCTCAATGCTACCATACAAGCTTACCTTCCGGGGGAGTTGTTTTCGTACAAATCAATTGACACAGTTATAAACCAGGATGACTTAGTCAACTATCCCACAGAGTTTTAAAATTAATTAGAATTGCTTAGACCTCACAATTTAAAATTAAAGGTTAGATCAGTTGTGATTATGATGCGTTACATTAACTAACCACGACTGTGCAGTGGAACGAGAGTAACCGTGAAAAAGCTAATGAGTAACGTCATCGAGGCAACAATCATCCAGGGAAAGTACAAAGGAGATGATATTTTATCCCTCGTATTCCGATGATTCCAACGGATTTACCTATTGATTTTAAGCGTCTACAATTTCCCGTGCGTTGGCCTTTGCGATGACCATAAATAAATCGCAAGGACAGTCGTTGGAAGTTTCCGGAATCAACTTGGAGTTTCCCTGTTTGTCTCATGGGCAATTAATTATACGTCGCGTGTTCGTGCGTCGGAGACCCATCATCTTTGTATATTTGCGCACCAAATATATATATATATATATATATATATATATATATATATATATATTGTTTATCGAAAAGCCTTAAAATGAATAACTTAATTGCAACGATGTTCTATTTAAACTTTAAACCAATTGCAGAATAAATAACAAATCTAAATTTGTTTTATTTATATAAATAAGTTCAGCCAACTTTTACTGTCGGAAGGGTCCCGAGTTCGATTCCCGGCTCTGGGGTTGGCGATTTTAAGTCGGCCCTATCCACGCCTTCACCTCTGTCTAGCACACGTGAAGTATCCCCTATGCCCAACGTGGTTCGGAGTCCACGGTAAAAACTGTAGGTCCTCTCACCTCACCGCCATCTTCACTATCACCCTATCATCGGAGGTAATGGACACCGCCCTCTGGGTGCCTCCACCTGAGAAATGGGTCCGGTCATCACTTGGTGGGGTGAGGTTACCCCGAAGGCCAAGGTTGCCATGTGGGGAGTGTTAGTAACTAACTAACTAACTAACTAACTTTTACTGTCGGTACCAAGTTGCTGGGTCAGCTAGTACTTCATTAACTGAAAAATCGCCATCTTACCTTTCTTGTGGTATTGAAAGGAATATGGGCTGCAGAGCCAGCATATTATAGTGACTCTCTTTGTAAAGATCTGATTTGGAAGCGTTTATCTCCTACACAACGAAACATTTTTGCGTAGGTTATTTCAAGTAACTTGTTCTAGACACAAAAATAAACTTTATATGAGTAACTTGTTCAACGATTGATAGATAAGCCTACGTAAATGTAATATATTACATTATATGTAGTGATGATATTAATGGAATGGTCCACGTATTTTTAACTTCATGTTTTGAGTGAAAATATATTTGGCAATGCGCTTTTGGTAATTCTACAAAAAAATGCATTTAGTTTTTCTTGTATATTTACAGTTTGTTATTTTTGGGTCAGTAAAATTTAGTGTCAAGTGAAACGCTTGCGTGCAGCTTCTATGGCTTTGGCACCTCCTTGAAACGCAAAAGCAGAGGGTGCAAAAAATTCCCTTTGTTGTCGACTCAAGTCTCTTAGTTTATTGACCTGAAGAGCACAATCCGTATTCAAGCATACAAAAATTAAATATACTGTTTTGTAGAACACATAGTTCCCTATTGAATTAAATAAAACTAATTGATAAAGCGTTTTATGTTGCATGCAAAACTTTCACTTAAAACAGATAAAGAAAGAAGTAGATTATTTTCACTTCCCTGTTTGTGCAAAGGACTTTATGTATTTGTATTGAATATTTTTGACAAAGGTAAGGAATAAAACTGCTTAGCTAAAGATAATATTAATCATTTTCAGCTGTTCAGAAGCAGTTTCAAGGTTGACTACACTAGCCTTTACTCATTAGTTGTCGGTCAGTCCTGAAGTGCTGAACCCTAGAGTGTGTGCTCGCTTCCCCTACATATGATTTCCCAAAACCAAGGCAAAGGGGAGACAGGCGTACTAGTATGCGTTGGATGAGTGTGTACACCTTTCTTTTCTTGTGCATATGAATAAAGTCGCAGTGCCGTCACTGGAACTCGGTAACTAAGCCTAAGAGTTCATTCTGTCGTAGCGGGTGGAAACAGGTGATTTCTTGCTTCAGCTGAACACTCCTAGTAGTGTTTATCAAGTTAACTTCTGAAGCTGACATTGTTTCTTGTGCTTAAAGTAGTACACTTAATAAGTAAATGTTAAATTAATTTCATTTTTTGTGGATCATATAGCTTTACAAAACAAATATAAGGGAAAATAAACTTACATCCACATGACACTATAAACAGTATGTTGAGCTTATTGCAGGAGTTTTGACTGTCACAAAGTAAAACGAAAGCACAATTTAAAGTGTTACATTTCATAAAGAGCATAGAAGCACTTGAAAAGAAAAAAAAAATCAGTTGGCGTTTAAATACTTTCAGATAATGAAATTATTAATAAAGGGAAGTAAATGTGTTAATTTTTAATTAGTTAATTCAGTTATCAAATATGATTGTTTCTGTCTGTAACAAGTTTGCATATCAATTAATTCCACAGTTAAATAAAGTCTATTAACGTTTGCGGTATAAATGGAAAATAACCTGGAACTTTCCTCCCATGATTACATGGGCGAAAAGGATAAAATCCACTATTGTTGAACATAGTTATTTATGAAGGCTTGGTTTTGTAAGTAGGAATATTGGCGGAACGATGCCATTGGCGGTGTGTAAAAGTTACAAGTAAATTAACATGACTTTTAACATGTGTGGCACACACTATTTTAGACAGCCCTGAAATTTATATAAAAATAATACTATAATATTATGTTGATTCCAGGTCACATGCAGCTAAAGAAAACAGGTAGCATATCCCGCTTCCTTAAATTAAATGTGTCCTATTATTTTCTAGACGTTATCGTACACCACACTGCTATTTTCATGTCAAAGTGACGCGTTTCACGTGATCGTTCATTGATTTGAAGCTCCGGGTTCGGTGTTAGACAAAAAATTTAGATGAGTTTTAACAGAAGATTAACTAAATGAAATCGGTGCCAATTTAGCGTATCGAAACCTACTGCAACAGTAGAGGGTTTCTGAGGGTCTATCGATTGTGTTCTACTTTGTTGCAATACAGGCAACGTATCCCAGCACAGCTAGCACAAGAAGCTACGTTATCAAAGAGGTCTAAGCCTTGTTGATATGTTTAAAGTCTACCATAATGTTTTATGGAAAAGCTGGCGTTGTCGATGTCAAACACATTCTCGTGAGAGGAACACAGTACATCATCCGTGAGACCTGTTATGAAAGACAACACTAAGAAACAGAGGATGAACGTCGCTTCTTAAACACAACTTTCCGGAAAAGTGAAACAGATGAGAAAGCAAGTTTGCACCGGATCTTGCCCAACAATAGCAAGCGACACGCCAGGATGCGGTCCGCTGAATTCCTCCATCTCTTTACTTTCTACGTATGGGAAAGTATCTACTTCATGCTTCGGGCTCCCAATCAAGTTAAATCATGCATGCAAATCTGGGAGGTTCCATTTCTTTCCTGCCCTTCATTTTAATCCATTTGATGGGTGCTGAACTTTACAACAATGGAACTATACATGAGAAACTGTGTGCCTCACATGACTACGTTAACTTATTTTTATAAAAACGAACCTTCTAAGATTTTATAAAAATCTTTAAAAACACCCATTCTTCTATCTTCATGTTAATCTAGATTCCCATTCCTAGAAATGCTTTTTATAACGTGATTTTTATAGTTACAACGGGAAAAAAAAACAGGTAGGAGTAAGCGATTGTCAATCTTTTAAAAGAGCTGCTTGCTGTGTGATGACTTTGATTTTCCCATTCTCTTTGCATGGCCATGGCATAAAATGAACGAGGAATTTCCTATTTGGAAAAACATAAATATATAAAAATTCAAACCAATGACAAGGAATAACTCGGAAATCTTTATATTAGCACAAAACTATATTTGACAGAAATTGTGTGCTTTAACGACATTATATTTTTGTTTAGTAAGATTTGGTCTCTTACGGCTTACCAGTTATGCAGAAGTCATCCAGAATGAAGTGAACTTCAGAGGCTGTTACTAGAAAATTCGAAATAAATCAGCAGAGCCACGCGCCCCTATTTATTCTTATCTATGCCACCCGTAGTTTAAAGTCTAATGTTGAAACATTGACCCGTTTAGCATAAAAGCCATTATTGCAGCTCTCCCCGTAATATACGCACCCAGCATTAATACTTACAGCCCTGAAAGAGGATAAAGAAGCTGGAGAATCTTAAATAAACGACGTTTTTTCATGCATATAATACTAGCAGGGTCATAAACGAATGCTTTCCCAAAGAGTGACATAGAACACGCGTCAGCTGGTCGAGTGGATCAGCTACTGGAATATGGTGATGCAAAGGCTAGGCTTGAAACGACGTCACTATGGTTTATTTCCTTGCTCCTAGTCTTTATTATCTGTATTTTAGTTACTAATTTATTTATTCATTTATTTTAGCTATTGGTTCTCTTGTGAGCCAAAGACACAAGAATTATAATCCAATAATTAGGGATCTACAGGGATTAGCTCACCATATAAGTTGTGCCAAGCTCACCCTCCCGGCAGGTAGGAGAGACCCTTGCCCTTCAAAGGGAAATTACGGCATATCTTTGGCTTTAATTAGGAATCACGTTTAACGTCGAAACGCTTATAATCTGTACCGTATCTGGTGTTGTAAACCATGTTACGTAGTTGGCATTCATTTTCTAGAAGCATGTCGACAGCATTAAATCTAATACTTTTTGTTTCATGCTGACATCTTATATGTCACTGTGCATTTGTGAAATGCTTGAAACTTGGTTGAATGGATCAAGGAAAATGTCGACCATAATAAAATATTTACTACAAACTATAAATTTATAAATATCTGCCAGTGGAATACATGGCTATTGTTGTATTTTGTAAACAACTATAATGTCATGAAAAATTTTATTTGTATTATAATATCAAATTATAGGCACCAAGAGGTAAAGCAAAGAGTAATACAATTTTTGAGGTGAACACGAAGGATTTGAACCCAACTCGAGGTGGCAGAGTGATGGAATAACCTATATAATACAATTTAGCCAACGTTACCTTGCGAGGAAAGTACGAATAGGTAACTGCAGACCTCAGACTCCACCTCGGATGTTTAAATGGCTTTTACAGTTTCATACAGTGTTTTGAGCTCCTTTTTGTAATTTTAGTGCAAATAAACTGCACCTCCATTAGATTTGCTGCATAAGTTTAAAACTGCCGTAATTTGGGATACAAGCGAAAACAATCTACCTAATACTTAGCTTTTTTGACATGGCTGTACAACGAAAACATGTGTTGGCTGAAGATTTAAATCCAATTTGTCCCACTGAAGTAGAGCTGACATTTTGTGTTCCATTGTTTTTGTCAACTGATGCAGGTAATAGGTTGTTCCTTCACGGATGTGTTTAAAGGTGTGTATGTGTGTGTGTGTGTGTGTGTGTGTGTGTGTGTGTGTGTGTGTGTGTGTGTGTGAATACATGGTATTGAATAAAAAGTTTGCAAACTCGTCTAAAATTTCTGCTGCAGCTCTCTGTGTCTGGGTATGATGTTTTTGGAATCGATATATATATATATATATATATATATATATATATATATATATATATATATAGTGATTGCTTTCTGTCCTGTACAACAATTATTTACCGCGTTTTATAACCCCCCTCTATAAAATGTTCTGCAAATCATCCTTTAGAAGGCATTCAGGAAAGGCCTAAGTCACATATGTCGCTTAGCACGTTGCATAAATTCAAAAATAAGGTGACTGAGCTGTTATATTTAATTTGTCCTAAAATAACTTACTATAACTTAAAATAATTTATATCATATTATGGCCAATTCCGAAACCTTTACCAAGTAATGGTTACTTTGGCGTTTTTGAAGATCTTCGTCACGTCTTGGAAGATGCTAAACTTAAATACCTAGTTTAATACTTGACGGACTTTTCTGCCTCCCTTCTCTCTCTCTCTCTCTCTCTCTCTCTCTCTCTCTCTCTCTCTCTCTCTCTCTCTCTCTAGCGCACACACACAACAAAGTTTTCGAAAACAATTTATTTTTGTGGACTGTAATTCTGTATATCCCTGCTTGTATGTATAGTAGAAAGTTAGTGCAAAAGGAGTACCAAGGAAAAAGAGAACTTAATAAATCGAACGCAGAAAAATATACTTGAACTACATATATTTTAAGTCCTGCGCCGTGGCGTAGTGGGCTAAGGCATCATGCGTTAGTTCCCTGCCACGGAATACGGCCCCGGATTGATCTCACCCTTGGAGGGTGCGGATTTTAAGTCCCGGGTATAGGAGCGGTGCCCACTCAGTATCGTGAGGAAACTGAGGAGCTTGCCATAGGTAACCGACCTGCTCATGAAAGCCAACTTTCCGGCTGGGGTTGTCAAATTGCTGACCAGATCTCCTACCCGTATCGGTAGGATGATCGCCCACTTCTACCTTGCGTATGTAGGCGTGAGGCCAAAAGTAGGGTTGGCATGCCCTGGTCCGATAAGAACCGTAGTGCCACAGGTTTTACTTTTAACATGGATGTTAATGTGTCTCTCTCTCTCTCTCTCTCTCTCTCTCTCTCTCTCTCTCTCTCTCTCTCTCTCTCTCTCTCTCTCTCTCTTTCGTGCTCTGGCAAGGCATTAGATCTTCCCTTCAGTAGGTCCTGTTTTTTGCATATATCAACCTTTTTTTTTGTATTCTTCATGATAGGAATAGTAAATGTGTGTATAAATAATTATCAGGTTATGAAAATGCCTATTTATTTGGTCATTTTTGGCTAGTTTATTCTGTTTTCTACATCAGAGAATTTTGTGACCTGTTTAATTTCATTTATAATGTCCTAACCTTTGCGTCATTACTTACTCATTTTCTTACATTTACGTTCCTGATGTATTTTAAGGGCGCTCATATACGGGTGCATTAGCATTCTTATAGAACTCATCAAGTAAAATGGAACATATTAGAAAGAAAGAAAATCTTGATGAAAAGCAAATCAAAGTAAATATAGAGAATTAATAATTTATTTTCGAGAACGTGTATTTTCGGTGATATTTTGACATCAAAATTTTTAACGGAATAGCTTTTTAATGGAATATATTAGCAAAGCGGGAGAGAGGCAGGGGGAGAGAAAGA
>CM060950.1:191769391-191772522 GCA_030765055.1 Mantis religiosa
ACAATTTTTGGGAAAATCAAGAACCTTTTCATAAAAGTAGTTTGAGCTGAAGATATTGTATTAAAGATTTTTGTTACACATGTGCCGTACTTAAACACCAGGTTGGATATTGAACCGAGTTTTGGGATACAGGGCGCCTCAAAACATATACTTTTGGTGGTATATCGGTATCAGCTTTTGGGTGTATTGCAATACTTCTCTACTTGCTATAAGTAAGTAATAGAGAAGGTAAAAAAGTAGCTACAAATGCTTACTTTTTGTGTTCTATTGAACGAATGACAACAATGAGCTATTCGTGGTTTGACTTAAATAATAAACGAGCATTCCCTACAAGGTATAAAGCGAGAATTGACTCTGGAAGAAGGTTAATACCTCCGGTCCATAAACATATTACAAAATAAGACAAATACGTTGCTGGAGCAGTTTAATTTCTCCGTTATTTAATTTAGAATGTTCGTAACAATCATATTAGAACCATATATTTGTCGACGATAGTGTGTGTTATGCACTTATCGCTTATGCTTTCGTACATGGGAAGTAGAAATTCCCACACACCATGCGTTTTGACTTTTTTTTTTATCGCAGCCTTACCTCATGCTTCCAGACAAGCAATTTAATCACACGATATTCCTTCTTGTACTGACAGCATAATGTGTAATAAAACCATTTCTATAAATGTATATCTTGAGTAACATGAAGTAGCTGTAGAAGTAAGCTTTTGTAAGCATAGTTTCTAAGCAGATATTAAAATAAACGGCACTGTGTAACGAAAATAATGTAAATGGAGAACTAATACTTTCACTGTCTGTATTGATAGACACACTTGACTCTTGCTAGGGTATTGGTGTTTGTATTTAGGGTAGCACTCCTCATTTTTACTAGTCACAATGAACGTTACTATGACCCAACTGATCCATGGAGCACAAGGCCGACTGCTCAAAACTTCAACGCTGAAAACAAAAACAAAACAAAAAAAAAAAAAAAATAGGAAATGTTAGCTAAACTTTCTCAATGTATGATAATGCACACCACTTCAGCTATGTGCACAGTTATTCAGGAAACTCAAGCGAAATCTCAGTGGAACAGTGAAGTATTTCTTATATAGGGATGTAATTTATAAGGCAGTTCGTGCTTTGAAAAGGCACAGTAGACCAGAATTATGATGTGCATTTGTTCATCTATTTGACAAGGATATATTTTACAGCTATGTAATTGAAGATTAACATTATCATTATACTAGATTTTTCTATCAAATACACTGCCCATTTTTACACTTCTTAAGCAGATACTCTAAAGAACACATTTTTGGAACTTAACATTTATATAGTGTCTTTAGGTAATTCCAATAATGAGAAATTTACTATTTAAGTAAGGTTCCTAAATTGTCCAATAATGTAATGAAACTAGCAATAAGCGTTTACTGTTAGTAAACTTGAAACTATGAAATATATAAAAGTAAACGAAATTAGCAGAAAGTTAACAAATACTATAATAATGATAAATAGAATAAATATTGGACATTAAATGGTGTAATATGTAACATATATTAAATATAATATGAATATAAGTTAATAATTTAAGAATTATTAGTATATATATATATATATATATATATATATATATATATATATAAAACTTAAACTTTCAAAGCTGAAATTTGTTTTCTTGCTTTTCACTATTGAATTCCTCTAACTTTTATTTACTTCTCTAAAGCAGTGTACTTGCAGGCTTCTAAAGCATGGTCAAGACTGTTGTATGAAAACAATGGTATTGTATTTTTGCATTTGCTGAAGTAAATCTTTAGGAGTTCATTTAAAAGTGGTTATAACAAATTCTTCAACCTCTTTCAAATTAGAACTTTGAAACAAATTTTGAAGAAAATGTTTTACTGTTCTTGAGAAAATGATCTGAAGAACGCATAGAACAGAACAGAACAGACATGTGGGGAGGGATATCTGTACTCTACTTCTTAAAACGTTCGGCAGTCACTTTTTATATGTTCCTTAAAAATTCCAATTGATTCCAGTTGACTGGTATATACAATGCCTTATGTTGGGGATTTACAAATATGGTATTTAGATACTCCTTATTAAAATGAAAACATTTATTAGTAATTAAGTTTAACGAATGTTTTACATTTAGATGTACAATAACGCTCTAAACGAAAATTCCAATAATTTTTTAATGGATAATTAATTATACTGATGCATATAATTGGCTAGCTTGAAGCACAAATCGAACTTATAAATTACTCCGTGTGTGCTTTTGTGTGTGTGTGTGTGTGTGTGTGTGTGCTTTTGTGTGTGTGTGTGTGTGTGTGTGTGTGTGTGTGTGTGTGTGTGTGTGTGTGTGTGTGTGTGTGTGTGTGTGTGTGTAAAATTACGAAATTGAAACATTTATCTTATTATTGTGACCTTATCTAATTTTTAGTCACCTCACTAAGTTTTCCTTATCACTTCAGTGTTTTGATCTAGTTTAACCTCCACTGTGAGTTCGGTTACTGCATACTATGTTCCTTAATGTGAACTAGTTCAGCTTTCTTTTGCATCTGAAACCTGTTCTTGGTCCTGCCGCGCCGTGTCTGAGGGGTTAGACCGCTCGGCTCTCACCAAGACGGCCCGGTTTTGGTCCCAGGAGACCGCAAAGTGAGATTAATGGTGGACAACACGGCGCTGGGCGGGTTTTCTCTGGAATCTTCAGTTTCTCCCACCATCTCATTTCACCAATTGCTCCATCTTCATCTCGTGTATCATTAGTATCACCGCCTGTGGTGCCGTATGTAGTAAATGCGGGCGTTAAACACCACCCACACACACACACACACACACACACACACACACACACACACACACACACACACACACACACACACACACACACTCTCTTCTTGGTCCATTTCACTTGCTGCGAATCGCACTGAAGTTAAATTGAATAGTCCTGTCTTAAAGAGGAAGTTCCTAGTTAATCATGAATTAAAGAAATCTCTCTCTTGAAACTATTCAATTAAATGTTACGTTAAAGCTTAAATGAAAGTTTGTAAGTAATATTTGTAATAAATGTTATTTGTTTGATGTTAACGTCACTTTTAACCTTAGAAACATTATAGTACACTCGCGTTGTAAACACAAGGA
>CM060950.1:191773522-191813522 GCA_030765055.1 Mantis religiosa
TAAGCTTAATATCTCCGAGTCTCTACTGAAAATTTGAACAGTATTGGTACAAACTCTTCATATGTATCATTTTTAGCTTTCAAAAATCTATGAAAAATGATATTCCAGTAAAGGGCATTGAAGATAAATACAGTATCATTAGAATCTGTACTTATGAACATTTGAATAGTCATATTTTGAAACATTATAGGGCTCTGTAAGTAAATTCCATTGTATTCGAATTGGAATTAAAGGTGCAAACTATTATTCGGAACATGAAGTTTCGTTTAAAATTGTTGACCAAATTTCAATTATGGGTACTCTTAAAGTAACAACGCCAGCAAAGCTGAAAACAGTGCTGGTATGCAAATAAAGCGGTTAACTCTCTCTTTGATCTCCCCTTCCAACAACTCAAATTCAAAAGTTGCCAAGCCCCCTCATTTACTCCTTTGAGCTGAAAGGATTGAAAATTTTATCATAAGAAAAACAGTGCTTTTCAGTGGTGAAAAAACATTTCAAAATCCGTCAAGTGGTTTCCAGGATGACCGACCTTAGATACACACAGATACACGTACGCTCTCTCTCTCTCTCTCTCTCTCTCTCTCTCTCTCTCTCTCTCTCTCTCTCTCTCTCTCTCTCTCTCTCTCTTCCTCTGTCTATCTTCTCTTTATGATATTAATATAGATGTGTACACCAAGCGAGATGGCTCGCATTCGTAAGACTCCGAGTTTGATTCATGTTGACCAGCCACATTAACTCATTTCCCTTTCATTCGATTTCGTCTCCGTCTCAATTTGAGTGTGATTTTTGGGCGGTGCCGGATATATGACACCGATGTTGCTACAAGGAAAGAGTATTTCCCGTGAACAGTAGCAGGCTGCCTGGTTTGAGGGTCGTTCATCACCCTCTCTAGGCAGCTCCGGTATTGGACGAGTTTTTGAGCAAGAACTGTTGGGATTTTCGCAAATTTGTGGGCTTGTTTGCTTATGACCTCTAACCTTCTGTGGTTCGTTCAATGCATCCCTTTTTCCTGCTGCAGTGTATCTCATATAGGCGCAGTGAGGGAGTGAGCCCCCGTGATTTAATAGATATCTATTCATATGCAATAAGTGACATAAGTGTCAAAGCCAGTTTTAATATTTTCTTAGCAGTTATCAAATAATAGATGATGATGATAAAAGATATTGCAAGCAAAGAAACAGCGCTCATTATTTAATGTTAGTCTCTGTAGGTGTGCAAGAATTCTTACACTGAGTTTAAATATTGCATCGAATAATGGGTTGCACAAAAATAAACAACGAAATAAACTGTATTTCTTAATTTTATTCAATCGTTGTCGAAATCTTCACCTCCGTTCATCGTCAGGATTCAAAAGCTTAAACTTGGGGGCAAACAAACTGGAGCTTTAAAAGCCGAAAAGAAAATGAAAAAGTTATCTCCAGGCAAAAGAAGCTCTTGCAGTGAAAGCAAAACGGTGCTAATAATTGTGGTTAAAATCAGGTTATTACTGTTATTACTGGGTTGCGCGTTATCTTAGGTCATTTCGTGTTCCAACTCACATGTCGAATAATTGAGGCTAGCTAAGGAGCACTAACTGCAGTATTTGGTTCCGTTCAAAAGAAACATGTAGTGTAGTTCATTAGTCCACTTTATGTTCTAGCAAAAAGGCTAAGAAGATCGTAAGTGTGTTAAGTTTCAGACGAAGTAGCTTTGTGGTGAAATAACACTTGTCAGATTTCTTACTAGATATTTGGGAAATAGGTACGCTAAGCACTGCAAATGTTTAGGAGTCTCTCAGCATAAATGGAATTGAGTTTCCTACCCATTTCAATCATTCCTTACATTGACTAACTTCTTCAAACTAATTACAAGTGTGCAAGTGTAGCGGTTTGTAGGTTTCATAAATATCACTCGAAAGATAGACAAGGCGGGCACTGCAATAAGCGTAGAGTTAGAACATAGAAGTAGTCCTTTATTGCATACTTACGTAAGAGGACTCTCCTTTCCTGTACCTGCCACCGGTAAATAAAAATTAGACGCATTCTATATACTTTATTATAGACGAAGTCAGGTATATTAGCATCTGAGTCTCTTTTCTTTAACTGAAATATTTGCGTGTAAATAAAATCTTTTGGCATTACGTTTTATTTTACTGCACAGAGAATTATGTATTATATAAAATAGTGTCTTTAGCTTTTGTAGGCCTATATACTGCTTGTTCTTCCCAGTTCTAGAAACTGGTATCTCAAGTCCGCAACAAAGAGCATTTTTGACACCATCTGCACGTACGAGCAGCTTATGTGGTAGTTTTGGCACCTCGATTAAACACAAAACGCAGAAAGTGTCGAAAATACTCTCTTTTGTCTACTTGACATTCCATTTTATTCACTTGAAATACCGAGAGACCCAAAAACATCCTAACCCGCTGTGCGGTGTTTCGGCTGTCCACGCCCTCGGCGCTCGTTGCCGTTTGCCGCTAGCATAGAAAGGCGTGGATGAAGTCATGCAAAATTTTTAAAACTAATTTTAAAGGCTTTACTTACCCATGCTAATAAAGGAGATACCGAAACTGGCCACCGCCGTTGTCCATAAATGTTTGTCACCTATTTAAGAAATTATCCATCACTCGCCGAGCTCACGTTGAGAAATTCTGGCAGTTTCCTGGCGAATATTTTGTTTTAATTCTTCCAGGATGTGTGGGTTTGTCCGTACACCTTATGCTTTAAGTTACCCCAGAGATAGAAATCGCAGGGGTTAGTTCAAGGGGACCAAGGGGTCACAAATTACTGCTAATAATTCCATCCTGAAACATATTTTCAGTTGTTCACATCGAAAGATTGGCTTTATGAGCTGTTGCAGATTCTTATTAAAAAGGGCAATATCGTGCTCCGTGACTGTAAATTCTCTCAAAAGGGGAGAGGAAAAATTGTATTCACGTATGTATGTGCGTCAATGGTTCGAAAACATTGGGCCTATAGGTATCTCTTTCTCCGCTAACGGAAAAATGTCACTACCAATTCTCAACGTGAACTATGGCGTGTGATGGACAGTTTCCTGAGGAGGTCCCACACATGTATGGACAACGGCGGTGGCCAGTTTCAACATCTTATTTAATAACATGGATAATAAAGCCTTTAAAAGTAGTTTTAAATATTTTACATGGTTTCATCCACGCATTTCTATGATAGAGGCAGACGGCAACGAGCGCCGAGGTTGCGGACAAGCAAAACACCACGCAGCCGTTCAAGATGTTTTTGGGTATCTCGGTATAATATAACTGGAAATTTAAGTATACATGTATTGGATGTTGAAAACTCGTAACTTTAAATTCCATGGCATATTGTCGGACTAGTCGTTCTGTACAAAGTGCTACAGATCTGATATCTTTATTGCTGAAAACATTGTTTTTTATACATCACATAAGGGTAAAAAGATATTCGCAGGAATTTACGAATGAAAGCAATCACTCAATACGTTACATGATCGCCAACTTCCTATGAAAACATGAGTTTTCCACTTGCGAATAGGTCTCTGGTCTTGCCACTAATGGGAGCAATAGATGTATAAAAGGGACACAAAGTTTCATATTGGTTACTATAGTACATTTTGAATTCCATAGTAGACAGCTCGATGAAGACTACAGAGATATACTTATTTGTTATTTGTTTAAATATATTTATTTTCCAAATGAAATGTATCACAAATAAAAATAGGGGAAATTTTAGCTCTCGTCCAATTGTTCTATGCCAGGGTTACAATTTTAACATTTAATTCAATTTTGGTGCTTCATAGGACTCGAAAAGACATACCTATACCGGGGGTATCAAAACAAACCGACAACGCTTAGTATGCTGTCTGAATGGCAAACTGCGATCATATTACAAGAAACAATCCATGTCCGGTGAAGCACGGTTTGGATGCTGTAAGTGTAGAGAGTTGAAGTTTAAGAATTGTTTGGGATGATGAATGTCCGCTCCACATTTCGTTAATAGGCTCAAAAAAGCAGCACATTACAAAATGGTTTCAAATTCTCCTGCCTGAATGCAGAACGCACATCGCGGGTGTTGAGCCTGACCCACGTGAGTCAATAGATCCATCGAGGTGGTAAGAGCTATTGCTGCATGGGTTCGTACAACAAGGCCTTCCTACAACACCGACTACTTGATCGAGTTGCTTTTTTCGGCGTCTCGACCGTTTCTTAATTGTCTACCAATAATTATAATTAGCCCTACTTCGAAGGAAAGGGAAGACTTCAAGGAAGACTTTCCATAAGAGAACGTCCCTCTGTTTGAGGATTTATAGGTGTCCAACTGAGTTTTGTTTTATAAATTCAACCCTCCTTCTATCCTGATTTACAGTCATGTAATGGTACTTACAAATGCGTAAAACATCCAAAGCTTCAAAATGTGTAAAACAGTAGCATGGGCTATTCCAGTATTAAGTGACACAATGTTTTTCTGACATAGCTGATCCAAAAGGTCAACATCTTATACTGTCATATTTTAGAATGTAGTCATTTCAGGTTCTTTGTCCTTCTCCCGGTGAAATATTTAATTTATAGCATCATCGAAGTGTATATTTGATAGATCCAGCACTGTTCTATTTCTCTTTGTAAAGTATGTCACCAATGTGCAATCTTAACACATAGCTAGAAGATTTGAGTTCTCTCTTCTTGTTTTATTTCATTTTTTTCATTGTTTATTTGGTTGCATTTTGCAGAAATTCCTTCGGCACTTTTATTTTTTTGCACTGTTATGATATGCTAGTTTCTTAGCCTAGAACTTTTCGACTAAAGACAAAGAAGTAAACCAGTTATCCTCAGTGATATTTCTATTTAGATATTGTTCGTGTGCGGGAACCAGTACAATATCTTCAACTGTGGTAGGCATTGGCGTTGTATGACCTCCTTGGTTGCTATACCGACGTAAGGTGTTAAATTGAAAATATAGACCGACTTTACTTGAACCAATGCAAACCCATTCTTAAACAGGATTTACTAGGAATTTGTTGCCGTTTGAATGGGCCGTTTTTCCTCTGAATGCCTAAATCTGATCGTAAGAAAATAAATTATTCGCCAGATGAGAAATATTTTTGGCAGTTATTCATAAGCAGCCAACTTATCAATCTCTCTGCAAACACAACTATCAAGTATATTATTGAATCTGAGATATTAAGATAAATCTGTATCTGTTCTTACTCGTGCACAAATAACATGATTGAATAACATGTTTCTTGAGTTATTCCACTGTTTGATAAATTCTTCCATGAACATTTCAGATATCCACACAGATACAATAACCAATGAAAGTTCGGAATTCTATAGTATCTGTTTCTTTCACAAACCTTTCCCTGGAAACGTTACCACGAAGTTCATTGATATGCGAGATATATTTTCATCCAGGATTACACGAACTTCATTTTTTTGTCCAAGTAAATGTGTAATGGTGTTACAAGATACTGGTTTAATAGAAGGGTATTTACCTTTCTTCTATGTATCAGTCCACCCTTTCCTGAAATAAAGTCGTCTTTTTAATGAATTCTCCCTGTGATTCCGTTTCTGACTCTCCCTGTTTGTTTTTTTAATCATGGCCGCTTTCATGCACACAATCTTCGTACTCTGAATCAATAATATTCTTGTCAGGATTTTCACCATTTAGCTCAGGAAACCATTCCAGCCATAATGTGCTAAACTGTGTCCTAGCGTTGCCATTTCTTCCACAAAATAAAATTAAGAGATAAATACAAGTACAAAAACACGCACACGAAGGTTGGATTGAAAATGGCAAAGAACTTGGAAACATTCACTTACCTTTTATTTCAGTTTTAGCGTTAGGGATCACGTAAACAATCAGTGTGGTCCAACTATAGGCAATGATGTTTCATAAAGAATGTTACTAGTGCAACTAAAGGTATATATGTTTTAAATTTCCGCCCCCCCCCAACATAAAGTCATATCGGACGGTGAATGAAATGGGAGAAATAATGCTCAAATTAGCCTAGAGTTAATAAAACTTAAAATTGCCCGACATTTTCCTTTCAGTGTAAGGGAAAACCCGGAAAATACCTTATTCAGATAACTCGCCCTGACTGAGATTCGAACTCGGGACCTCTTGAACGTGAGGAAAACACGCTACCATCTGCGCTAAGGAGGCGGGCTCAATAATATCTTAGAGCTAAGGAAAGGTACCAGAAATGACGCCCACTCAGAATAGAGCAATGAAATTCCCGCGCGTGTAGCGCAGAGTTAGAGGATGTATTTTATCCCTCCAAAGCTTCAGATATCGATATACGTTTTGAGATCCTCTAAACACAAAAATATGTACCATAATTTAAACAGAAAATGCCAAATGAATACCAAATTTTAAATTTTAGTTCAGAATCTTCCAAGAATGCAACACATAAGTTCTCGATTACATCCTCCTCTGTAAACTAAAGTTTATATGAAAAAAAATTCGTATTTGCCATTTTATAAACATGACTGAAGACTTCTATCGAAAATAATTAATTTAATATATGTGAATCACAAATAAAAAGTATCTCTTGAATTTTCTGTCAATAGTTGTAAGTACTCTACATTTTGAATGAATTTTGTATACCTTTTTATAAGTAGTAAACCATAAGAGATACACCGACAGTTACTACACCAAAACGCACACACAGTTTATATTAAATTCTCCAAATGTTTTCCTAATTTTATTATATTCTAGATGTTAGTTCGCATTTTAAAATATATATTTTGAGGTGCTACGTGTCCTTAATTTGTTCCTCGTGGCTATACAAAGAATGCGATTTTGAAATCGGTATACAGCAATGCACTTTATAGTCAGTTTCTTGTATTCTTTTGTCCAGAGCGGTCGCAATATGACCCGACCTCAGAACCGTGTATAGGAGATGCACCCAGTACCGCACACCTAAGGGTTTTTCAAAATTTAAAGAAAAGGCAATGGAGAACAAGTAGCGTGTTACTATTATCATGAAGGTAACAACATACAGACACAGCATTAGTAATGAATATTCATGAACGCGAGTCATGTTGACTTTTAATAACTAAAGTAATTATTAGTGATAACTGCGCATATCAAAAAAGTGTTTCCCAATACCGGACAGATGTAAATAAATACATATTTCTAAGCAAAGAAGGAGGAACTGCATAATAAATCACAAGATAACTATTATCATAATTATTGTATTTTTGAGATAAAAACGGAACACGGTAAAATGATAATATATTTTTCAAAAAGTTCTCTAGAGATTATCACATCAAAATGAAAAGGTCTCAGAACTAATAAAACATTTTTTAAACACACTGATCCAATCTATAAAAATCAATGTTCTCTTGCCCTGTACATTCAATATGTGTCCAACCCTTGCACGATACACTAATTACACTGAACCCAAGGCTCGTCTGTGATTTCTAAGCAAATGATCCACTCTGTTAGAACACTTCAATCGACACTGGTTTTGGTTCCAAAATTTAATTTTCTTTAAGTCTTCTAAGGCTCTTCACTGTCTCCAGTTTCTGTTGGCACAGAGTTAGAGCTAGGTTCTCTATTTATAGTTTTATTAATGTTAGTCTTGGGTCCCTTTGCTATTGGTATGTTCTTCTGTTTTTGTGCCTTTTCCTGCAACATCAACTTATACAGAGTCGATGTTAATGTTTCAGCAATATATATTGTTACTTCCAGGCTCATTAATCTTTCTATCGCATTCTTTATTATTTGTTTAATATTTTCTTCTAACCATTTCTTTGCTTGTTGACAGGAATGCCTATAAACAAAAATTAATCTAATGTCCGTGCAAGTTACAATTGCGTACGGTACTGGGAAAATTGCTAACGTACGGTACTGAGCAACTCACACGTACGCATGTATAACGTCATAGCAATATCAGCAAGTTATTAATAACACAGCTGCGGCTCACTAAACGACTTCTCTGAACAATAACCTCTGATTCAACGGTCAAAGAGGAGGAAAGACTTTGTTGGTAACAAAGATAGTTGTTTGTCTAAATACATACCATGGGCTTCTACTATCTATCGGTAACTACGAGATACTGACACCATGCGGTACTGGGCACTTTGCGATACTGGGCGCATCTCCCCTACATGTGTATGACAAGTTTGGTACACTTTCCATTTATGGCGTCCCCAAATGTTCAGGAGGCATTTGTACTGCCCTTCTTAGGTGGAATATGTATAGCAAAATGAAATGAAATGAAATGTGTAGTGTTTAACGCCTGCTTTTACTACATACGGCACGCAGGCGATGACACTGATGATACATGAGATAAAGATGGAGCACCGGTGGAATGATATGGCGGAGGAAACCGGAGGTCCCGGAGAAAACCCGCCCCAGCGCCGTCTTGTCCACCACAAAATCTATTTACGTTTTCGCAGATACAGTATCATGGCACTGTATGTACATAGTTCCAGATTATTCACATTCCAGCAATGTCTTCAGATAGCAAATTGGTTTCCCACATACACAATTTTATTCTTTTCTGATGTACCACCGCGTCAGCTACAGTTACAGGACACTGGAACTGAATTGTTAAACTTTTTTTGGTTTAAAGTAACTTAGTTGAAAGTTGACAGACGCAACATAAGTAAACAAAGAAATGACTGTACAAAAGCGCGGATCTATAGATCAAATAGTCTTTCACATAATTCATTTTTTATATTTAGCGAAAAAAGTGTATTTCTTTAGAAACTGCATTGCAAATTCACATTTTTAGATAAGTATGATAATAATATTTTCTGATACTTTAGTGAAGTGAAAATGGGTTGAAGTATTTTATTGAATTTGATACTGTTGCTTTAAGAGAAACATTTGTAGCATTTATAAGTTGCTGATGTTTCCATGTTTTCGTATAAATTAATTTTTTGGTGCCAATGAAGCAATCATAAAATTCACATTTAAAACTGTATATGGCACATTTGAAATTATAACTACATGTAAATCTGCATACAAATCGGAGTAAAACTGAAATGTAAGGTATAAATTCCGCACACTAATAAAAAACAGAAGGAAAACCGCCCACTTACAGAACGGAAAAGTGGGCGGATCCAGTGGGATAAAAAGGGAGCGCACGGATAAGTTAAATATGCCGTTTGACTTTTAAAAATGGCAGATTGGGAAATATCTTTGGCCGAATTTACTGGAGGGCGTCTATAGAATTATTTGTGTGATATAATTAATAAACTATTTTCATCTAACATTTTAGTTCTCTTTAGTTCTGCTTGGTGGAAAAACAAATGCAGAACGCTCTACACAGCCTGCTGAGAAGATTGGTAAAATGCACCTGAATATGTAGGGATGGCATATATGGAATCAAATGTACTTATTATAGTGCATTTTACTATTATTCATGATTAACAGCTGGAGTTACAGAATGGGAAACCCTCCTGTAGGAGATAATGCGTGGATAATGTGTACACATGGTCCGGCCGGGCAATAAAACAACCCTTCTGTAGTTATAACAAAATTCATAAGGAAAATACTTCTGTAGACTTTGGTCTCAAACTTGAATTAATGAAAAAAAAGCTCCTAGAGGAATAGTTTGTAGAATAGTGGCTAGAAAGTTATTTGTAGTAGTAACATTCACGTTTTTCCGAGTGTTGTTTCGATCCGTACGTGTGTAATGAACGACTAATTGGACGCCTGCCTATTTGGTTATCTACCAAATAAATTAATACGCGACCTTTTTTGTTGTTGTAATTTACGTCCTCCGACGTTAAGTCATATCGGACGATGAATGGAATGTGTGAAATGATGCTCAAATGAGTCTAGGGTCCATAGAGCTTAGAGTTAATCGACATTCGTCTTTCAGGATAAGGGAAAACCCCGAAAGAAACCTTATCCAGGTAACTCATCCTGACCGAGATTCGAACTCGTGGCCTGTTGAACATGAGGCACACATGCTACCATCTACGCTACCGAGGCGGGCTGCATCATATCAAGATGACGTGAGCATTATGTATTTAAATTAGCAATGCGTGACATTTAGATAGGGAGGGTATCAACACTTGATGCTGGACATTTATTTCATAATTTTTAAGTATTTTACTTCATTTATAACTCCGATAAAAAGTTTGCTTTAATATCTAAGCTCATTCATTACTATGGACAGTCACTTAAAAAGTATTCGTCGGACTAGTATTGTTAATTTTAAAAGAAAATAAAGGTTAAAAGATTAAAGAATATAGCTCATCTTTATACCAGTATATTTACTATGACCTTATGATCCATTATACATTAACAAAACATTATTTTCTGTTGTAACAAACATAAGAAAAATAATGAATATTACAAGTATCTTTCTTCATCTCAAATTACATTCGTCTCCAGAAAATAAACTATTGTTTTGAATAATTGTAGTGCATTCTTAATATTTGGTGGGTCACCCTTTTCTCTTTATTATCTCACGTAACCTTCTTGGCATTGATTGATCTCATAAGATTTTTTTTTAGTTTCTCTTGTAATTTTCTTCCATTGCTCCATTAAAAGCTTCTTAAGATCATTCTAGTTTGAGATCTTGTGTTTGCTTAAAGTTTTTTCAACTTTGTGCCAAACATGCTCAATTTGGTTGACGTCTGGTGATTGTGGAGGCGTTTCTATCCATTGTGGTGTGTTGTATAACAACCAGAACTTTGTGTTCAGGGCTGTGTGTTTGGGGTTATTGTCTTTTCTGAAGATGTAGCCATTTGTAAGACCCATATTTTTCACACTCTGTGGAAGATGTGACTTCAATATGTTGATATAAATTCTGTGGTCCATGTTACCATCAATAAAACACAGATCACCAACACCATTCGCACTCATGCACCCCCATACAAGCACAGATCCTCCACCATGTTTAACAGTGGCTGTGACATTTTTGATTTCAAAGTCGCTATTTCGCTGCCGCTATATCCTTTCTCTTCCTTTTGATACAGATATACTAAATTTGGTAGTCATCATCTATGTGAGTTTTGGCATATGCCAGTCTCCTGCTTCTGTTAACCATGGTTATGTATGGTTCTCTTCGGGCTATTCGGTTGTTGTATTGAGACTCGGGAAGAATAGTTCTTAATGTCTGAGGATGTACAAATTCTGCCATATCGTTTTCTACTTCTGCAGTAATCATTGTAGCACTCAATTTAGGATCTTTTTTTCACTTTTCTCACTATCTGATGGGTTTCAACTTGAGTCATGACTGAAGACCGAGGTTTCTTGGTTTGTTTTTGTATATTTTTCTTTGATTGTACCTGAATATGATACTCTTAACAGTAGTAATTGGCCTGTTTAATACTTCAGCCATTTCTTTGAATATCTCGTAATTTTTGACGCACTTACTGCAACTTGTCTTTCTTCCTCTGTTGTTTCCTTATTTTTTCGTCCCATGTTTTCTGTTCTGATGCTTAGCTTCGAGGCATAAAACACACTGACCAGGTACATCAACTGAAGCAGGGAGAATCATCTAATGGGGCAGTTTTGTTGCTGCTTAGTTTGCCATACGAATATTTGTTTGACCTCCAAGCGGACTGTGCTATGACATTTTGTGTTATTCTTATGATTATAAGAGAGTATATGCCAAGTTTAAGCTTTATCATTAAAAGACAGCCATTAACATTTTATTAACTGTAGACATCGGCAATGAACTGGTCTTAATTTTACAAATACAATATGTATTAATGTGATGTAGCTGAGAGGACGAATACTTTTTTGAGGCACTGTACCTATATACCTAAGTTTGATTGTCCTTATTCTGCAGCTTGAAATTATGACACCAGTTTTATCACCAATAAAAATAAGATATATCAAACTTTTCGAAAATTGCAGTAAGCTTATATCAAATTTTAGTTTCTTACTTAAAATCTAATAAATGCATAGTCGCTGTAATGACTGTTGAGATACTAATACAAATTATATGCGTTTAAACATGGTATTTATACAAATTAATGTATACTGAGATACGGTATTTGTTAAAATCGCTCTATCTTCATTTTCTAAATATTAAATGTAACAATACCTAAAAATATGTTATAATATGTTATACACTTCACAGTGTTGTCATGGTTCATTAAAGAGAACTTCATGATATAGATATATTAAAAGCATCGGACGTATCTGCTTAAAGGTGATCAGAAACGCACATAGATGTTCGTTTGTTCATACAATATCTAAGCGCGGCCTTGCGATGCTCTCGAGCGGAACGTGAGACAGTCAGTCAGTCAGTCGGTCGGCCCACCTCTTCTCTCATGTTGCTTTTCGGAACTGGGTCTCAAGTCACGCTATTAGACCATGTGCTGACATAAGATCTTCCTTCGTTCCTTCGTTTTCCTTTTCTGTCGTAACTCTTTCACCATCTTTGTTTTGCACATTAGATCGCAGATTGCTTGGGCTTACACTTTCTACAATTTGTTGAAACTCTTAGAAATGTTGACTATTTTATTATTGCGATTAAAATTGCAGAATTTATAGCTTCAAATCCAAAAGACGAAATGTTTAAATAAATGTGATGTATGCACTCACACTCATTCGTATACAAAATATTTTAAAATAGCTGCTGTTCTATCTACTTCATATTATTAGAGATAGAAGTAGAGATGGTCTTATTACACATTCCCCATAATTACAGTGGAAACAGAGGAATACTCTGAGCGATAGTCGAATCCTTTAAGAGCTGGGTGCTTTATTACCTATACCTTTGAAATTCCATTATCCTCGTGTGTTCAGGACATAAAATAAATCAATAAATATTAAATAAGTTAACAACGATATTCCCTTTGTGAAAGTATAAATATTTAAAAGTTAAATAAATACCAGGGAATATCTCGTTAATTGTTCACTCAATAAAAGTGTACTTAACATAAATTGGGTTGTAACAAGATTTACACTTTTTGTGTAGTAAGATTTTATCATGGCTTATGATATATCAGTTATCATTCAGCATGAAGAGGACGTCTGGAAAATTAAAGATGTACATCAAGGTGTTCGAAAATCATGGGATGTAAAGGATAGTTTGGGTTAGGTGGATTTTCTTAAAAATCTTAGTTTCGTCCCGTTGGGACATACTGAATTTAAGTACAAAGTATGATATAGATACACCCACCTCTGTAGCATGGGTGGTAACATATCTGTCTGACTACCAAAAAGTACCGAGTTCGAGTCTCCATCAGGGTGAGTTATCTGAATAAGGCCTTTTCCGGGATTTTCTATTATCTTGAAAGATGAATATCGAGTAACTTTCTGTTGCTGAATTGCGTTTCTCTCTTTTTCTCCCATATTCTTTTTCTAAAATGATCCTTATCTGTCAGTGGTCTATAAAAATATAGATATTTCCGATGAAATCTCGTTTTTTAACAACAAAAAATTACGTCCTCCAAGGCTAAGTCATATCGGACAATGAATGACATGGGTAAAATCATGCTGAAATGAATCCAAGTTTCATAGCGCTTGGAGTTACCCGACTTCCCTACAACGTATGCCACAGGGGTGGGAAATCTCGGTGTTGAATTTTTGGGTAGAATACAATACTTTCCCTACTTAGTATTTCTAGTATAGAAAGTAAAAGTGTTATAAGCAGAGTGTACGTATCTTCAGTCACGTTTTCCTTATACCTCATACAGCCGGAAGTTAGAGGTAATAAAATTCACTCTGAAGCAAATTTCTTTTTGCAATAGCTATTTAATACCTGTCAGGTACGCAGAATAAGACGTTAAGTTATTTGGAAAGAGACACAAGCCGAGCACCAACTGAGCTGCTTTTGCAAATATATACAATTGCCCGTCCCTGGAGGCTGACCTCTGCTGACTTCCGGTTGAGGTATCTTAAATTATTTTAAACGCACAATGACAGAAATAAGTGTTTATAATATACTTACGGTGTGAATATAAAAATCATAGTCACTCATTTGCTGATATTCTGACAGCCATCCGAAGGCTATACTTTAAACCCTACTAAGTGCTCCTACTCTGAGTGCTCGTTTTTAAACAACACACTTTTGACTGAAAATGTGAACAAGAAACTCAAGGAAATCTCAATCCAAGCCAGAAACATTGAATCGGAGCGGTTGCCTGTAATAGCTCTGCAGCAGTGTGTGAGGGAATACATTGCACGCAGAAAATGGAACAAAGTAAACAGTATTTCTATTGTGAACAAAGATGTGATACTGACTTATGTATTTATATGAGAAATCTGACACTGAAATCATTACTCGAAGAATTGGTGAACACAGCCTTGTGATGCCTCTCGCCACGCTAATACTCGTTTGCCGCCTCTTCGGCGGCAAGGTGTGAGTGTCCTGACTGGCCACATCTCAGTATACACCACTTGTAGATATTCGTCGACATACCTGGGTTGATATTCCTTCTTCGTCTTATCGGATTGTCCTGGTCTTCGAGGTAGGAGCAGTTGTCGACACGGCGGTCAGCGCCTCGTGGATGGTCTTGTAATCGCCGAGGATGAGACGCTGTGTATCTTGGTGTCACAAACTCTGTAGACGAAGGATTAAGATGCTTAACGAGACTTATAATTGGCTGGGAGGTTCACCAGAGGTTTCTTAACTAGCTGTTTAATTGCTAGGACAAACTCCAACAGCGTTTTCTCAGTCTGTTCTAGTCCTGACATGAGATGCAGGCAGTCGATGTTTTCCGAAGTGTATGTCTAGACCTTCCCAAATATCTCCAGAGACTACCGACGTTGGAATCGTATTCAGAACTTCTGCTGCCCGTCCCTGGAGGCTGACCATCAGTTGTGCCCCTTTCTCCTCTGCTGACTTTCGGTTGAGGGCGGCGAATTGTTCAACATTTCAACGTTTGATTTTCCGTCATATTGGATGAGCTCACGCGTGCAGATCTTTTGTCTTATCCTGATATCTCGATCGCAAAGTAAAGTATTTAGTCCAGCATGGCATTAAGCTCCTTCGCGAAGACGTCCTCAGAAGTCATCCAGGACATTAAAGCGTTGGCCAAAATCTTTCGCCGTTGTTCTGGCTTTTCCACGTCGTTCTCCGCGCTGACCAGTTTGTAAATTTTGCTTGATAGCTCGGTCTTCATTTGCTCCTCTACATCTTTGTTATATCGTCATTTCTTTCTTTACATCATACCTGTCCGTATCTTCTCTACTGTGGAATTCAGTATCGTTATTTTTCCTCACATCTTGTCCATCCCAGAACATACATTCGCCCGCCTCGGTAGCGTAGGGGTTGCGTGTCTGCCTAATGTTCAAGATGTCCGGAGTTCGAATCTCGGTCAGGGTGAATTACCTGTATAAGGTTTATCCGGGGTTTTCCCTTATGCTGAAAGACGAATGTCGGGTAACTCTAAGTTCCATGGACCCCGGACTCATTGGAACACCATTTCACTCATTTCATTCATCGTCCGAAATGACTAAATTTTGGAGAACGTAAACTAAAAAAAAATCACACATTCCTAATTTAACTCTCCGTGTTACCAATTCCGGATTTAAGTTACTTTTCCACCTTCTCCATCAGGGATTCTATGGTCTTCAGTTCACCTAATAATAAAATCGTTGAAGTACTTGACGTTTATATCCCACTCCTCTCAACAATGTAATAAATGACAACATTAGTTGCTTCTCAACATTCTTTATCGGTTAAGAATAGCGCAAACGGACACTTCATACCGTTATGAACACTCAAAGCAAAACACAACTGATCTGTCAAATTAAATAACAACTGAACTGATGTGTCAGAACTTATAACTGAAGTACACTCGGTACTGTCCATTTCAGTCAATTTAATTCTACTGAGCTCAACTATCATTGTCAACTATCTGCTGGGCACTAGGGTTCTTCTTATGTAGGTCCCGAATACGAAACGAAGGTTTTGGAAAGGAACCTACTCAAAACGGTCAAAACGAAACCTCTGGAGTGGGAAAGCTGCATACAATAGCTATCGTTCTGTGAAAGACTGGACATTAGCTGTGCCTAAGCCCTAGTAGACGGGCCCGTAGATAGCTTCGCGCTGAGGTAATGATAAGTATCATGCGCATGGTGAAATTACCATATATACCAGATAGAAACTTGAACTGCTTGGTACTTATTTGCATAGTTTTTGAGTTGACATAACATTGACTTATTTTTATAGTAAGTTATCGAAATTCCAGGGTAATCCTAAATTATTTTGTGATAACACTTATATTTTAAATGATTTATTGAAAGCCATTTTAAGACATTTGCGGTGATTTTACGTTTGGCAGTTTCATCTCTAAAGATTTTGTTGATCTTAATGCGGTCTCAAGCACAGGTATAGTATTCCACCCATGTATGCACTGCCGCTAATAATACCTTTTACTAAGTTAAGCATTTCAAGTACTTAATTGTGTTATCCATTAACATAATCGCCGATGATCAAAACGTTATTTTTTCGCATGCATTTCAATAAATAGTAGTACCGTGTGTACTGTTAGAAACAGTAATTAATCATATTGTGATCCTTTTTACACCTTCCAAAGGAGAATGGGTTGATGTATTTAATTCTTCTGAGCTTTATGTAATTTTTATAGTGTATTTTTATACTATTTTCATATATGTTTCACTTCAACGAAATTTAGAGTTAACAACTATTCTAGATCTTGTGTGAATAAAGTTTAACTGATAGTGGAAACGTTCAGGCAATCGTTCCATTTAACTAAACAATCTATACAGTCTAAAGAAGTATATAACAATTCAAAATCCACATATAGACGTTTATAGGTACTGAAACCTATTTCTAGGGATTCCATTTGAATGATGCCTCGAACAATAATAAAACACATTTGGAATATTTTAATGATAAATTGATTAATAAAACCTGCCTAATACGGAGCGGGATCGAACCAGTAACTTTTTACCTCGTTTTCACAGCTTTTAGTCCTTCAAAGTATTTTACTTTAATACAAGGAAGTACAACATTACAATCGCATAGAAGTGCAATGCATGAACAATTTAAAATAAAAGTTGTAAATACAAATTTGGTTCAATTTCTCATACCAGTATGTTGTCATGTTAGCTCCGTTGGTTAGTGCAACAACGCGGAATGTAAATGATCCAGGGTTCAAATTCCAACTCTGGCATTGAATGTTATAATCTAATTCTACCCTTCTGGCAGACATTTTCTAATATGTTCATATCTAATGTGCTTTAAGTGAAAAGATTAATTCCAAAATTGTAGGTGAATTGAAAATCACTTTTATCATTTTCTGCACTGTAGTTCTTTCTATAGATAATGAAATTTATGTCAATTAATAGAAATTAATTGTTCTTTCGCACTGGTTGTGTGTAGGCTAAATTGTGGAAAAATTCCATGCCATAACCGGGATTTGAACATCGGATCTTCTGTTTTACGTCCAGCCACTCTACCATTGAGCTACTAGGGCCAACGTGCCGATATGACATTAAATTCTCCAACTGACTCATATTTTCCCGGTAAACCAGTTAGCAGTTCTCATAAACACATGAGACAACTACCTTAATGGCGACTTACAACATGTAAGTACTTTAAGGCCCGGGCTTTATAGTTAACCACTATTAGGTCAATTAATAGAAATTAATTTTTCTTTCACACTGGCCGTGTGTAGGCTAAATTGTGTTATAACCGTTTAAAAAGCTTCAGAAATAAAATACTCAGTTCTCCTAAGATTATGTAGGTAAATTTCTTTATAATGACATTTTCAGTCAGGGACAGTCAGGCTATAAGTATGAATAATATTTATATATAAATAATACACCAATGTTTGTCTTACATAAATGTCTTTCTCAATGCATTGTTTCTGAACATTCTTGGATACTCAGGTTCACACACTTTAAGTTGACCGGAAATTTTACGCATTGTTTGACTTATCCTGAGGCAGTCGGGACCGAGTTCTGTTATAGAATTTGTGTACGTGCTTGTAACAACAGACTGCAGGAGTTAGCCAGCACCTTTGGAAACCTAAGCGGGCATAATTTATCTTAACAATGGGAAAAGAGAAAGCGACTTTGAATTAGGTCCAAAACTGGAAAATTTGAAGTTATATCGTAAGTGGGGATTACTACCAGTCAATGTAAAATTAAGAGTTGTTCACGTGATTTTCAAACTAAAAAAATAACTAGAATAGGGAGAATTCAAAGCAATGACTGAATGTAGATTTGTCTTGTAAGCACACTCCGGTCCTGGAATCTCGACGAGACACACCGTAATATTGCTTCTATACATCACATACCACTACTGACGCGCAACACAGCAACTCCGCGAGTGACAACTTCACGGTGGCGAGCAGAGGAGTCTTAAGAATAACAGTAACATTTCATCTAGAAAATTGGAAGTGTCTTCTTCAATGAACCCACAACGAGTCAGGCTGAAGCTCATATGAGAGCACTCACGCACGAGCTACATAAAGAATCACCTCGAAGCTGTTCCAATCTCCCTATCCTTAATCTCCGCTCGCCACCAATCCTAAATTGTGAGACGTTGAGCACAAGGGAGAGCTCGACGTGGTTCGCTACCGGCCGGATTACCTCAGTTAATTTCTAAATTTGTTCCTTGAGCTTGTGTAATGATTGCAGTAACTGATGTAATGAAATACAGCGTTTGGATATAACGTAAGATGGACACAGCTGTTGCTGTCGTTCTGATGTTCCAGAAAACCGTTTATTGCTCCGAACTCTCATCCTTTTATTCCATCGCGCTCTAAAGCTGGCTTGTTTTAGAGGGCAGCAGTTTAAATTACTGTCTCCCATGCTTAATTAAAGTGTCAATGTTTCAGAACAAATGTTATTGGCAGTTTCACATGCAGGAAATATGTTTTTAAATACATGTCAAAGCTATTGATTATTCAAATAAAAGCAAGTGTAAACATGTAATAAAATTATGAAATGTAATGTTGTGAGACATATTTACAAAATGTATATTTTGATTATTTTTACGTTTTATTGTTTCAGTCGTATAGCCGCCTTTAACAACTATAGTTATATCGGAGCTCTATCTTGAGAAACAGTTCGTTGGCTGTAGCTTCTTTTAGGTTATTTTGAACTTCGTTTTGAATAATATTTAGGTATAATCACTCACATTTACTCCATAATACTCCCAGACTCTGTGGAGGATGACAAAGTAATTAAATAAAAGTTCTCTCAAACAAAGGGGGAGAGGAATTGAACCCGGTATCTCTTGGCTGAAAAACCAGATTCACTAGACCATGCAGGCAGTCTTCTTCGTTTTATTTTACGCCTCTTTAACATCTAGGCTATATTTCAAACTAAGTTTTTCGATAAACATGGTTCAGTGTATGTACCGTCTGCCTCATACACATAGGTACAGGATGTTCCAAGTTCGAATCGCAGTTAGGATGAGTTTTTCGAGTCTTGGTGACGATAAGTTACCCACATAAAATTTAGATTTTCCCTGGATTTTTCCTATACTCAAAAGATGAATATTACATAACTTTTACCTCTAGAGTCCAGGGTTCGTTTGGAAATTGTGTCATACATTTTAATAATTCATAACCAGAAATATTTTCCGGTTAAAAGACGTTAAAATAAACTAAAGTTGATGTGTTGCACTCGCATGACTTTCTCTACTTAACATTATAAAAACTATTCTTACACAAATTATTTTATTGCATATTCTCTTGTAGCTATGTGGGAAATAAGGAAATACAATAGGCTTTGAGGAGAGCTATCTCTTTTAAAAGAACTGGTTTCCTTGTGATGCCTTCGAAATTCCTTTCTCTGTACAAAGCCAAGATAAAAATTAAAAAAAAAAAAAAAAAAAATAGAGAACCGAATACGATCTCCTGTTTGAGAAAAGTATAACTATCTGAAATCATATGTTACAGAAATGTTAGCTCCACAACAAATTTAATTTGATAGAAATGTTGTGCTTTAACGAGATTTACAAATGCAGCGCAGGAAAAATTTGTGTGTCTTTTACAGTTCACTATTTGTTTAAAAATCATCCGTTATGAAGAGGACTTTAAAGGCTGCTCCAAGAAAAGTCAATATATTGTACATTTTTTTTTCTAATGAAAATATTTTAGATTATGGTATTTTAACTAAGTCATTAGAGCTCTTTCTCAGGAAATATAATTTCCGAAAATTTTGCCATTTAAACCTTAGTTTGAGTTGGGGAATTTCTTCAAGATCTCCAAACCACATCCTTGGAGGATGTTGGGTATTTTGTCAAGTTTTCGTTTTTAAGCTACGCAATTCAGACTGCTAGCCTTTTATAAATACTTCATTCATTCATTCATTCATTCATTCATTCATTCATTCATTCATTCATTCATTCATTCATTCATTCATTCATTCATTCATTCATTCATTCATTCATTCATTCATTCATTCATTCATTCATTCATTCAGTTATTTATTTAGAGAGTTTCGAGATTTGTAATTCTGTTACAATCTAGATAACGAATTTTTGGGTGGAATACAGTACTCTGCTAACTGTTTCAAGTAATTAAGGAAAAAATAAAGAACGTTTATATTGATTGGCTCGTACAAAGGATTCTATTTTTAAAGCTCACATTTTCTAATTTCATCATCAGCCTTGATGTTGTCTAATCATAGTAAATTATTTTCAATAATTGGCGATGATACACACATTTTATTAAATTCCTTTATTATACGTAACAGTATCCTTTATTTAGTTTGTCGCCTGCGGTGCCGCATGTAGTAAAAGTGGGCGTTGAGCACTACACAGCTTTATTTATTTTGTTACACTTGTATGATGATTTCTCACCAAAACTCGAAAATAAAGCAGTACATGACAACTGCCAATTAGCGCAATACCGTCAAACTGGCTTCTCCTTCGCCATCTCGCAGATCCCGCTCCCAGGATGCCTATGGGCGCAGTTAAGTTCCAAGAGATTCTCCTCCCCCTCTGTCTACGAGCAAGCAATTTCAGTCCCTGTCTTTCATTGCTGATAATATTAAGCCTCTTTCTTCTAAGGAACCAATGGAACAGGAACCACATCCTTCCAAAAGCCCTAGTCCCACAAGGATCAAAACGGTTACTTGAAACGACAGCCATCGGTCAAGTGAAGCTGTCAACAACCATTCTTCAGTGGAATACACGTGGCGTTCGCGCACATTGGGGCAAATTGCAATTGATAATGCAACCGCTGTCCCCAACTATTTTGTGCCCTATTCTTCATCAAGAGGAACATAAAACGGTACCTCCAATTTAAATTACAACCTAATAACCCAATACCATCCGATAAAATCCTAAAAAACACTACCTGCGGTAAAACCCTTAACGGGTGGGCACACACAAAAACCTTCAAGCTTTTCACAACCAGCCAGCACCCAAATGAACTGGACTGCACTGTTTTGTGCTTACAGAAGAACAAGGTACCCAACCATGATTCTCTTACTTTTCCTGTTTAATTCCGGTGCAATTTGACCTCCCACCGGAGCCCTGTAACATTCCCGCCAACGGAGTTATTACGCTCCTAATACGTGAGGATGTCTTTTTACCAGTCTCTCACGCTTACTGCCACTTTGCAAGCTGTATTTGTGATCCTGACTGTGGCTTTTCTTTTACCATCTCTTCTGATTATCTACCTGTTCTGGTGTCGTAGCTCCCTGCGTCCTTTCTTCTATTGACACATATCCACTTTGGGGCTCATCTCGGGCTTGTGTTATGGGGTAACCATCTTGAGTTTTCCTAACAGAATCAACGCTGTCTTATTAACACTGGCAAACCTACATTTTATTTCGGATTCTACCAGCCTCAATCCCTCTTGGACCTCTATGTTTGTTCCCCACAGCTTGCACGTCGTCTCCATTGGAACGTTGTCTCTGACACCTTCTCCAGTGGTCACTCCCTTTCCTAATTAGCCTGCTGTCTCATTACGTCCCGTCTTCAGGTGTACCGTACTGGCGAATCAACGGATCGGATTGAACTCTGCATTCTAGTTTGGCTGTATTTTGGCAACCGCCCGTTTGATGATAATGACCTGCTGGTGGATTACCTTACTTCTGTTACTCTGAGTGCGGCTGACCGTGCTATGTCTCGATCGTCTTCCCACCCAAAGCGTTTATCGGTTTCCTGGAGAACCGAAGAATGTCGGACGGCAATCCGGGCTCGATAGGTTGCGCTTCGGTGTTCTGGTGCCACCGCATTATAGAAAATCTGTTCCAGTTGAAGCAGTTGCGCTCTAGAGCTCACCACATCAGGCCAATAAGCGGACATTCTGGCTTCGTTTTTGGAGTCCTTTAATCATTTTACACTATCATCTGTTGTTTGAGACAAGCTACGTCGTGTGGCAGGTAAAGTTTCACCGCTTACCGTGCCTGGGGTGAGAATTAAAAATAACAATACTGTCTGCCCTAGGGCTGTCGTTAACATACTGTACAACGCTTTTTCTGGTGTTTCCAGCTCCGTGCATTACCACCCGAATTGTATTCCACATAACCGGGTTGAGTCACATGGCCTGTCCTTTCATTACTTTAACCGAGAGTGTTATAACACCTTTTTTACTATCTGCAAGCTGGAGTGGACCTTGGCTTATTCCAGGCCCTCCGCTTCTGGACCGGATGTTGTCCACGTCTTAATATTATAGCACGTTTCCCCCGCTAGTAAACTCTTTCTCGTACCAGGTATAACCGTATCTGGCGTTTGGCCACTTTTCCTTCAATTTAGCATGAAGCTACTGTTGTCCCAATCCTAAAAGTTGGTAAGGATCACCATCTACCTTCCAAATATCGTCCGATTCTCTCACCAGTTATATCTGCAAAATGATGGAGCATGTGAATAACAGAGGATTGCATCTGAACATTTGTTCTCCAACGTTCAGTGCAGTTTTCGTTGCTTCCGTTGAGCCATCAACCACTTGGTGCCACAACATGGAAGCTTTTCTAAGAAGTAGTCAAACAGATGTGCCTTCTTTGATTTAGAGATGGCTCATGGCTCTTGATGGCTATATTGTATTCTTCGTACTCTCCATAAATGGTGGTTGTCTGTCCCTATTTATTCGGGTATTTTTGCGGAATAGAATCTTACGCGTACCTTGGGGGTTCAATTTCCTCTCGTGTGTTTGCTCAGGAGGACGGCATTACCACAGCGTTCTTTAATCAGCGTCACGTTACTTGTAATTGCTATCAATCCTATTGCTGAATGCATTCCTCCTGGTGTTCCAAGTTTAATATTTGTGGACGATTTCGCAATTTATTGTTGATATCGACGGAGTTGTCTTTTAGTATATTACCTCCAAGTGTGTTTTGAGCACCTCTTCTCTCGGAGTATCGAAAACGCCTTTTAAGTACTACGTTGCTGAAATGTGTGTTTTAACTTCTGGTGCCAGAAGGCATTTCTTGCTCTTACTGTCCATCTCGGTCCTGATGTTCTTCCTCTCGCATACGAGACTAGGCTTTTGGTTTTGGAGTTTGAGAAAAAGCTTCTCTAGTTTTCTTATATTCCTTATTTAAATGCTAGGTCCACCTTGCTCATAATATTTTATGCGGCTTAGTTGGCCCATCCTTTGGAGCTAATCAGACTGTTGTTTTACAACTACATCGCTCTCTGATCTGATCGAAGCTTGACTGCGGTTGTATTGTATATTATCGGCTCACCCATTATTTTAAATCGTCTCGATGTTGTTCATAACTGTGGTATTAGATTGAGTATTTGCGCTTTTCCAACAAACACCGTCATCAGCCTGAAGGCACAAGCTACTACATTTTCTTTTTCATATAGGCGTAACGTTTTACTATGTGACTATGCCAGCACACCTGCTAGTATATCGCAACATCCGTCTTTTAGTATTGTGCTGTAATCATTCATACAACTCGCAGTACTCAGCATGCTTCCTGGACCTACTCCCTCCTGGAATTCGATTTCGGTCCTTTTTTCGCCTAATGGCTGTTACTTTGCAGCGGTATTACCCCTCGGTGAAGACCCTTCTCCGGTTGCTCCACTCAGAAATCCATATTGATTTCACCTTGCTGTCCACGCCGAAGTCGATCTGCCCGGCTTTTTCTATTCGTTGACTTTAGAACTTCAATCACAGTTTGCTCACTGCAGTTTCATATTCACTCAGAGCTCGGAGAATGACAGGGAGGTTAGTATGTGGCTTTGTCCATCATCGCCAGAGTTTCACATTTCGTCTTGTACTGCAGTACTGCATTTTTAGGGCTGAGCATTTTGGTATTTAGCAAATTCATCGGAGGCTATGCTACCTTGAGTCACTTTTTCTGATTGTTTTGAATGCCCTTCAGAGCATTAAGTTGTTGTACAGTTACTACCCCCTTGTATAAAGTATACAGGGTATCCTTCACTAGATCGCTACTGCTGGCGGTAACGAGTTATTTGTGTGGGTCCATGGACACGTGCGGCTACATTGTAATGAGACTGCCGATATTGCTGTGAGAACTGCTAATTTAGATTCCAGTTTCTTGCTCTTTTGTCTCTTTTGATAACTTTAGCGGAGTTTTACGTAAGTTCATCCCTTTACGTTGGTGCGATGCCTAAAGTGGGATTCAGGAAAACAACTTTGTAGACTACACTGCAGCCTGTAGCCTGGATATTTCCTCACGTCCTTGTCGTCGCGAAGAACTTGTTAGCAAGACTGCGTCTTGGGCACCGCCGTTTTAGTCATGAGTCATGACTACACTGAACCCATTCCAAATTGTGCTCATCGATGGTGCGCCATGTTTTAACGGAATTGCAGTTTTAGCTCCGCTACGTTTGTCCCTATGTTTGCCAGAAACCCTACCTCAAGTGTTGAGACACTTTATGTGTATAGACAGTGTGCTGGATTTTATCCACCTCAGCGATATGGGCCGAGGCATTTGAATCTTTAACCTTTTCAAAGTTTTACATTGCAGACTTAGTTCCCGCTTTAACTCTGTAGGATGCTGGCATTATTTTAGTACTGTTTTAGTTGTAGTATTTCTTACCGCAGGTTTTGTGCCTGTATTGGAATCGTCAAGTCCTGCTTGGGCGCTGATTACCTTAGCCGTTGTGTACTCTAAAGCCCTACCACTACTGCTGCTGGTGATCACTTCGTAGAGACTAAACTAACTTCGGTCAGACATGATGTAGACAACCAGCCCATGCTTTATTGCGGTCGAATCTTTCAACGTTCAGTTCAGAAAATATCTACTTTGTTTTATTACATAGAAAAAGTTGTATTCATAACTTCTTTTATTCTTCCGCCGCTACCAACAAGCATAAATTATGACCAAAACTATACATTTTCATAATTGCAATCATGTAACTTTTCATATCAAGAAACGCATCGTATTGAGTCTTTCTACCTTGTCAACACAGTGAAAACGCTAGAGATATTATGTCACATTCCTTAGTCACGTTGTTGAGAGTGATTCAAAAACGTACGAACCGGTTGCGCGGTGTTTTGCCTCTCAGCACCCTTAGCGTTCGTTGCCGTCTGCCACAGTCATAACAAGGAGTGAATGAAAGCAAGCAACAATTTTAAAAGTACTTTTAAAGGCTTTAATTACCCATGTAGTTAAAGACGATTCTGAAACTGGCCATTGCCGTTGTCCATATTTATTTGTGAAACCTCTTTACGAAACTATCCATCACTCGCAATAGTTCACGTTAAGAATTCTTGGCAATGTCCTGGTGGATATTTTGTTGTTATTCTTTCAAGAATGGTTTTGTCGTGCACACTTTATCCTTTAAGTTACCCCAGAGATAGAAATTTCAGGAGTTTTGGTCAAGATCGAGGAGCCTACAATTCTGTCCTGAACCACGTTTCCGATTGTTCTCATGGAAGGATTGGCTGTATGAGCTGTTGCAGAGTCTTGTTGAAAAAATAATGCAAAATTACACTTCCTTTCCTTTCATTTTCTAATAAAGAGGGGGGGATTGTATTCACGTAACTACTGGCGTCAATTATTGACTTGAAAATTGGGTTTACAACTTTTTCTTCGCTACTGGTGCTCCATACTTAAACTTTTTCGTTATGAAGGGGTAATTCATGAACAACATTATGTGTCTCGTAGCTCCATTAAAATAATTATTTATCTGCACACATCCATAAGGTGAAATCAAGCCTTGTCCGTGGAAAAAGAAAATTAAATGTAGGCCAATTCCGTCATTGTATACACAGTTGAGAGTCCACTCCAAAATGTGCGTCTAATTAGAGGATCACCTGGTTAAAGAGCATATGTGACATACATCTAAAATATTTTTAACTTCAGCAATTTAGTAGCTCTTTGAAGAAAGGCATAGCAAATGCGAGCCTGCTGTGAAAGACGCGTAAGCGATTTTTAGGTGGAATTCTCCAAATTAAGACCAATGACGTCTGTTCCTTCGGCAAGAACCAACCATACGCGGTCTTTTAGATTTCTTAGCCTGGACACTTCTTGTGGCCTGAAATTTATTGTAAAGTCCATGGGTTGTTTACGGCATTGAATTTTACTGCAAATATTTTTCTAAATCGTACTTGCACTTGGTGACTGCGCTAACACATACGAATCATAAATACACACTGTGCAGCAGAAAAATGCTGAGTGCATTATCAGCCATAATACACTTCGCGACCAAGTACAGTACAAAATAATAAAGAAAACTGGCAATAACTCGGCTAAACGATATCACCGCCAACGCAATACTGATCCTTCAGAGCAGAGACAAACCCTTACTTGCAGCAGCAGCAGCGGCAGCAGCAGCAGCAGCAGCAGCAGCAGCAGCAGCAGCAGCAGCAGCAGCAGCAGCAGCAGCAGCAGCAGCAGCAGCAGCAGCAGCAGCAGCAGCAGCAGCAGCAGCAGCAGCAGCAGCAGCAGCAGCAGCAGCAGCAGCAGCAGCAGCAGCAGCAGCAGCAGCAGCAGCAGCAGCAGCAGCAGCAGCAGCAGCAGCAGCAGCAGCAGCAGCAGCAGCAGCAGCAGCAGCAGCAGCAGCAGCAGCAGCAGCAGCAGCAGCAGCAGCAGCAGCAGCAGCAGCAGCAGCAGCAGCAGCAGCAGCAGCAGCAGCAGCAGCAGCAGCAGCAGCAGCAGCAGCAGCAGCAGCAGCAGCAGCAGCAGCAGCAGCAGCAGCAGCAGCAGCAGCAGCAGCAGCAGCAGCAGCAGCAGCAGCAGCAGCAGCAGCAGCAGCAGCAGCAGCAGCAGCAGCAGCAGCAGCAGCAGCAGCAGCAGCAGCAGCAGCAGCAGCAGCAGCAGCAGCAGCAGCAGCAGCAGCAGCAGCAGCAGCAGCAGCAGCAGCAGCAGCAGCAGCAGCAGCAGCAGCAGCAGCAGCAGCAGCAGCAGCAGCAGCAGCAGCAGCAGCAGCAGCAGCAGCAGCAGCAGCAGCAGCAGCAGCAGCAGCAGCAGCAGCAGCAGCAGCAGCAGCAGCAGCAGCAGCAGCAGCAGCAGCAGCAGCAGCAGCAGCAGCAGCAGCAGCAGCAGCAGCAGCAGCAGCAGCAGCAGCAGCAGCAGCAGCAGCAGCAGCAGCAGCAGCAGCAGCAGCAGCAGCAGCAGCAGCAGCAGCAGCAGCAGCAGCAGCAGCAGCAGCAGCAGCAGCAGCAGCAGCAGCAGCAGCAGCAGCAGCAGCAGCAGCAGCAGCAGCAGCAGCAGCAGCAGCAGCAGCAGCAGCAGCAGCAGCAGCAGCAGCAGCAGCAGCAGCAGCAGCAGCAGCAGCAGCAGCAGCTGTGTTATGTTTCCGTGTACGCAGAGGAAAAACTGCACAGCGGTTTGGATGTTTTCGGGTCTCTCGTGAGCTGCCATGTTCTCTCCTACCGCTCCACAGAGCACAGGTCTCGACGCTTTTTTTTTTTTTTTTTTTTTTTGGTCCCTGCAGTATTATAAATGCTGTGATAAGTAGGGTCTAAATTTGTATGCACAGAAAACTTTAAAATGTTTATTTCGATGTGTTAACGATTCTAGAAGAATGTTCTAAAAGTGAAAAATATTTTCAAAAAATTAGAACAATTCTTAATAAAACATTTAGGTTATGCAATAACGAATATTGGAACTTGCCAGTTTTTAATTAAACATCTCGTTGTAATTTCAGTGGATCTCTAGTTTACGAACAACATAGCTCTTCCTATTATCTTTGAGTAATGCTTTAAATTGTAGAAAGGAATCTTCTAAATTACACTATCGCAACCTCGCAAACTTGAAGCGGGAAATTCACTAACGGATACATTTTCAAGTTCGCTTATGTGTTCACCTTAAAAGATTTGGGACACTCTAATCAAGGTTCGGTAGCAAATATTTTTCTTAAACAAAGCCTGACTTTTTCCCTAGAGCTTCTGCTTTTGAAGAGATAGTGCAGGATTGTTTTTTTTTTTTTTTTTACTGAACTGCATTTCTTTAACCGAATTACTTATTAAACCAACAGGAGTTTCTAGTTTATTTATTGAACGAATCAAGAAATTAAAGTTGAAAAATGTAATGGTAAAGTCAGATTTTAAATTAACACCACATATTACATTTTGAATTATACCAATTAGTACAGAAGTATCTTCTTTGTAGATTAGATTTACTTCTGATACAATTACTTAAGACCATCTGCATAATATACCGTATTTTAAGTCAGTTACTCCAATGCAAGACTACCGGCGTCGGAAGCCATAACAGATCTGAATTAGTATTTTCAAAATGCCAATCCATGATGAGACTTCTGCTAACACTTCTTTCCATAGGAGACCAGCTTGTCCATATTAGGATAAATGTGTGGAAGGCTTCACGCAATCTGTGCAGAGATTAAACGTCGTACTTACATGTATCATATTCGGGAAACATAAGACCTTGGACAGGTTTGTTCCTATATACTGAGCATTCCGTAAGCACAAACAACACATTGTCATATTTTACAGTATTTGGTCACAAGCTTTCCAAAGCTTCATTAAACACCCTAGCTAATTTCAGACTAGCAAGAATTTTTGTCGAGCCATTTGCCGTCATTTTACAAGACACCTACGATTACATTTTCCACTTTCCTACTTATACATTGACAGTTTCATCATTGGCGACCCAAATATTTTAATTGTCAAAATTTTATGAGACTAAAAGTTTTGGTAATTTCGAAGATAATTTTTGCCTAGTGTCGGATCATTAGGAATATGTGCATAATTGAAAGCTTGTGGTTTCGAAATTGTACACCTTTTAAAGGGGAGTGTTAATGGAAACAAATGCTTTACATACATCTGAATAAAATGATGAATGTTTCATTGTGCCGGAAGAAGAGGATGGTGTTGACTGTCCTATTAGAAATTGCCTCGGCAACTCAAACTGATGCAGCTGCTTAATTCCTAACGCATGCTTAACTACCTGGGAATGCTGATCTGCACTAACAGATTTCGCACGGAGATGACAAAGTAGTACTCTCCCATCAGTTGTAAGTGCTTTTAAACAATAGTGTGTACTGATGCAAACGTTTAGGTACACTCGATATCACCTTTGTCAGTTTTCATTTACACTGCTAATTAACACACCCAAATGCTTTATGGAAAGTAGTTGTAGCTAGCAAGGTGAGTTCAGTAAATTACGTCGTTGCTTAGCCAGGTTTAACAAACATAAATTACATAATATCGAACAATTCTGTACTACCAGGGCACACACATGCAATTGAATCAGCTTCTTAAAGTTGGCAATCGCACAACATTAATATTCCTATGCATATTAACTGAAACCAAAATACAGGTATATCACTTTTAATTACAAAACCGAAATAATTTCGAATAAGGAAGTGTTGATGATTAAAATAAGTTCTTACGAGTCTCATAAGCTGTGAGATAAAATTTCATGTTGTAAATAGAATAAGCAAAGTATATAATGTATTACTTGCAGACAAATTAAAGAAAATATTTATTTATACAGTATCTGAAAAGTACTAGATGATGCTAGAATACGCGTTTATGAGAAAAATGTAAAACATATTTATTGACATGTATTCTTACCCCTTTTTGCAAAATATGTATTTTTATGTGACAGCCTATGATGTCCATTATGCTTTGAGTTCGAAAGATACATGCTTTGTGAATGTTATTTGTACAGGAACGATATAGGGCTTATTGAAAATAATATGTATAAACTTCAGATTTGTATGCAAATGTATATTTATTTTGTTTTTACCTGTGATATTCATTAGGTTTTGCAATATATCTGATGTTCTTTTGTTTTGCATGTAAAGTTTTACAGTCTGTACAATTGCATGTTTCATCATTTTTTCATGCATTCGTTATGCAATATACGTATTCAACACTTTAATTTTAAAATTAATATTTAAATACATTGGTGACAAAATAGCACAGTCATTACCACAGAGACACCCGTATCATTTCTCAGGCCCCCAATGGCCTATTACCTTGGGTACGGGATCTTTCGATCCCGGGGTCCCAAGACGCTCACCACCATTTTACCCCTTCCGCCCCCAACTGTATCACCGCCATCCACTGTATTGTCGGTACTCATCACACACTCTCTCTTCTCGACTTTATTATGATTATTACTTTGCAAGGTTCTAGGTTTCTTAACTCCTGTCTCACAAGCAGGGATGTCTTCTAACTCCGTGGTTCCTTCCCACGATTCAGAAACACGTGTGCTTTAGGGAGGCGTAATGCATGAATGTTGAGCGGACACTTCGCACTTCCCCATGTGTAACCTTAACGTGCGGAATCGTCAACACTGTCGTGTACATCCACATAGCTTCTCGAGGTCCCGGCTTGTGTTAATTTCTCGACCACCAGTGGATTAGTATCACAGACCGGAAGTCTTATCGCTGACAGGATTTCGAAGTAAGCAACCACATGTTCCGTGAATCCATGTCTGCGTTTTTTATACAGAGAACAGTCTAAAATGGGGAGCCACAGCCGGATTATTTCTGTGGCAAGCGCTTAAAGCCGGGCTGTGTGTTGGTGAACGATTTGACCAAATGGGCAAGCATTGGAGAGTAGCTCCTGTTCGCCTTGAGATCTATAATAATGAGAGGATTCCCCATAATGGTGCTGACCATGAAAGTCAGGTGTCGTTTTTTATTTAACCCCCGGATGGCAGGCTGATGCCGACCGGATGGGCAGTTCAAATTATCATGAACCAGTGAGTATTCCCCCATTCTATCGTATCATACTTGCATCGTGCGTATCTTCAGCCATGCAAACTGCAGCTCCAAAATTCTACACAGGCACTACTAAACCTATATTGAATGTCCACAGATGTCATTCCAGCGTTACACCCAGATCGAATAGTCGCACCTCGCCTATGAAGTTGCAGTCTCGCTCCACGAGACACCGGAGATCTTCCGACTTTTGAACATCGGAGGAGTCCCATTTTTAAGTCATGGGTTCTAAGTCTCATTTTTACTTTGGAAATCTCCAGTGAAGTGTTAATTAGTTTCGATCGCGTTCATTGGACATACAGCATTTAATTTCCAAACGTTTACCATCAATTTCCTACGTGACAAAAATCCATTTGCAGCCTAATCACGTCTTATATCTTTGTAATTTTTTGACATTTTTGAATGATTCTGCTGCCGTAAGGCGTGCGAGCTGTGGCGTGGCTACTATGGTAGGCCTGAATTTCCTGCCACAAAAATTCCGCTAAACACATCGCTGCATTTTGCAGCAGTATACGTAAGCCGAACAATCTATCTCCACTCAGTGTCGTAATTGAGAACGATATTCGGACACTTCTCGCACAAATTCCCCCAACGTGCTGTTTAATGAGATGTGATACAAAAATGTTTATGGCGAACAAGGGTTACCACAGCTCCACGTTGTGCGCCAGTTTGAAGCAATTATGATATGGGTGTACACAATTCCACGCGTGGACGCCAATTTGTAACTAAAATGTTTATGGTTGAGCAAATTAGTCGGCGAGCAATGAGGTTTCTCTCAGGGTATGCGTGGATGGGTGTGAGAAGGAGATTTTCACAACACTGGAATGCCCGTCTCCAAATTATTTATTCACTGCTTCTTCTTTTCAAACAACGAAATGGAAGTTGCCGACCGAGGGTTACCAATCTCGGTTTAGAGTGACTGAATGCTAATTGTTTATTACTCGATAAATTTTGATGACCCGACAAATATTCAAGACAGAACAAGTTGACCGCTCTAATAGGCTTCACGTCTCAGTCTCCTCTCTTATCGGCTGCACGCCGAAGAGTTTATAATGGCTTCCTAGCCGCGAACTAGCCAAATCGGCTGCACGCCGAAAAGTGCCCTCTAACCACAGCTGCGCGTGTATATATCTCTAACTTTCACTCTCAAAACTCTTTTTCAAACAAAGTCCCTTTGTGGCTGTTTTGGTCGCCATTGTAAATGATCCAAAGAATTCCTATTCATACACGTCAAGTGACAATTCCTTTAGGAATCTTCTAAGGACACTGCCTCTTACATGGCTTTGTTATACACTTTCCCCAACTCAACTGGCCTTGTCCCTTGTCGTAACAAAGAACCAACATTCCTTTGACATCTATCATGATTCTTTGCTTCTGGCAAACCATAATTTCGGTATCAGATGCGAAGCTCGTGGTGGGCTTATAGCAGACGTTTACTTTATATCCGGCTTATTTTATTAAGTATCGGTCGCCATACTCTCTTACCCTCTTCATATGGTACACAGCTTCAGATGCTTCTTTGTGCGGTCCTACATAGTTCCACTCCTTGATGGGTCGGTGCTTTTTGGGCTATTTGTCAGTGTTCATTAATGATTAGTATTCACCTATTAGATCACTACACCGTACCTTTATAACATCCTTGCCGGATTACATATTTCCGAGGCTGAATTGGGGCAATTTCGTTCTCATACCTCGCATCAAAAATATTTCGCTACCATCCATGAAATGGTGAAGTGTCTTGCGCATTTTAACTTCCTCGACCCAGATTTTAGCACTCTATGAGGTAAATTTAAGCACGCAAGTACGTATCTGTGCCTTGGTTGTCTGAATGATGTGTTTGTCCATTAAACTACTGAAGTATTTATAATTTAGGTGCATTTTTAGGCCTTAATTTTGTAATATTTTACCATTTGTCATATTACCTTTTACCGACAAAATTTTAAATTTTAACGTTTGAAGTTTTGACTTCGGGCTCAAATGACCTAGTTGTCGACGGAACCTTAAAACTCTCACTCACTCACTCACTCACTCACTCACTCACTCACTCACTCACTCACTCACTCACTCACTCACTCACTCACTCACTCACTCACTCACTCACTCACTCACTCACTCACTCACTCACTCACCCATCACTCTCGCACGCACTCACTCACCCACTCACTCTCGCACGCACTCACTCACCCACTCTCTCTCGCACGCAGGCACTCACTCACCCACTCTCTCTCGCACGCACTCACTCACCCACTCACTCACTCTCGCACGCACGCACTCACTCACTCTTTGAGGTTCAGACTAAACATGAGAATGCTCCTTTGATGTATGGAGGAAAGTTAAGCGGAATATTGTGCAGTGCTTTTGAGGCATTTTCATATTCAAGCTTTTGTGGTGTGAATAAATGTCTTAAAGGTGAACACTTGATTTTACTGAAGAAATATATCCAGAGTTAGTAGCGATTTTACGTTTTTCCCCCTATAACATCTGAAGACGTGGAAATATCCTTCTGAACATACAAACTTGCGTTAATCACAAACGTCATAAAACTGCAGCTCAGCTTAAAGTTAGCAGTTTTAGTGCATGATTACTACATATTTTCAAAGATAAGACCACATTTTAAAAATTTGGTTGTATTAGTGCACGTTTTCTATATTCGACTAAGTACAGCAAGCACTGTATGCCCTCGGTAGCGTGGATGGTAGCGTGCCTGCCTCAGGTTCAAGAGTTCACGAGTTCGAATCTCGGCCAGGGTGAGCTACCTGGATAAGGCTTTTTCCGGGTTTTTGTCTCATCCTAAAAGACAAATGTCAATTAGCTTTAAACCCTACGGACCCTGGGCTCATTTGAGCATCATTACACCAATTCCATTCATCATCCGAATTGACTTAACGATGGAGGACTGAAATTACACACACACACACACACACACACACACACACACACACACACACACACACACACACACACACACACACACACACACACACACACACACACACACACACACACACAGGAAGTACTGTATTCCAGCAAAACATTGGATACTGAGATTTTACCAGAAATACATATTGTGAGACCCCTGAATAAAGCTATAATTTTAGAAAAATGTCGGTAAGAGAAAGAGATTGTATGGATTACGTTAAAAGACACAGTTTATTCCAATTTTTTTGTAACTCTTTTTCCGTGATACTCTTTGTTATTGGCTTGCACTATCAAATGAAAATTGCTGTTATACTTTTCTTTTGATTTCGTTTTTTTAATGATGTAAATAATGATGTAAACATATAATTCCAAAACCATCAAATATCGACCGGATTGAAAAGATTGGACTATCCCTTTAATTTGTTCTAATGTTCTTATAGGCACGACGGAATGAATAGATGAGCAGTAAACGGTAATTTTAACAACAAGTAGATCAGAAGAATAAGCAGTTGTGGAAATACTGCGTATAAAAGTGAGAAGAGGAACTCACGTGAATGCAGCGTATGGAAGTAACATATTTTTGGTCTAAGAAAGCAAATCATTAAACTTAACAGAATAGCTTACTATAATTGTTAATACAAATTCTTCAAATTTGATGTCTAATAGTTTTTACTTATTCTACTCCGCACTTACAATACATAGAGACAAGTGCTGCATTTCATTGAAAAATTCGATACTGAGATTTTTTTTGGAATATAAAGAGCATTTTTAGTAAAAGGTCTGTTTTATTGTCGGTGGTAGTGGTGGTGGGGTGTGTGCGCGTGTGTGCATGCGCGTGTATGCCTGTGTGTGTGTGTGTGTGTGTGTGTGTGTGTGTGTGTGTGTGCGCGCGCGCGCGCGTGTGTGCCTTTGTGTGTGTGCGTGTGTGTGTTGGGGTGGGGTAACTCTCGAATCTTTCAAGGATGCGATACCAAACATTTCAGTAAATTCCTCCAACCCCAAACAACACTTTATGTGGAGAATTTTTCCAAAATGTTAATTTTCTGAAGAAAAAAAAAGGTTCTAATGATTTTGATTAAGATATCATTTTTGAGAATTGTCATGACAAATGAAATGTATAGCTTGAATTATTTTGATAATACTCTCATAAGCCCTCTACATTCTGGATAACTTTGCATAACTCGGAGAGTAATAAAAAGGCCAAAAGCTACTACGTAAAATGTAGATGTCGTTAAAGCCAAAATTTATACATAATATAATATAACATATTTCTTGACTAGCAAACATAACAGAACAAAGACATCACATAGAAGGCAGTCGCTCAAAGTTCGCTTAAAACCTACTACATTACGATATTCTCCTTGCACCTCCGAGAAAATTAGCAATAAGACTCGAGTAACATCAAGTAGAGGAATAAGCATTTGTAACAGTAGTTTTATAATAGTAAAGGAAGTCATGCGAGTGCAAAATATCAGATGCTTTTCTTTTGGTTTTTGTTCGTCAGGAACCCTTAGCCTCAAGAAGTCAATATTTCTTGCTTGATTTGATGACTAAGTAAGGGGTAGGGGTCACTTTAAATCGCCAGGTAAAATTACCTTCTCAGGATATACCATATTCAGATAAATCACCCTGTCTGAGATTGGAATTCGAACCTCTTTAGTGTGAGGCAGACACGAGCCTCACTAGCAGTATTATTCACCCGTGAACTCTGCATAAGCAGACAGCTGCTAGTAGAAATATGAAACAAAGGCTGCCTTCACTTTTTGACAGATTTATACGCCGTCAGCCCACCGAATAAGCAACTGGAAGATTAGGCACCGCATGTCGACGTGATATTAGGCAGTAGATGTGAGCAGACAGGTTCCTGTTGAGTGGTACCGTTAGCTATGCCATCGCCATTCAATGATGCACACTGCCACATTCCAAGTTCGAACTCATCTCCCTCTGTTTCTAGCTAGGGGGTTTTCCCAGAAAGCCTGTATTGTGTTCTTCATGCAATATTAAAACGAGTGCATAAGAAGCTGCGTTTTACAGAATCGTTTCGTGCTCGCTGCAGTTGGAAATGAGTCATCAACTCGGCGTAGTTCAGAATGCGAAGCCCGTTATTTGTATCGATCACGAAGGAACTAATTTGGCGACGTGATAGATGACTCGCAGATCGTGAAGAATTAGGTTAAACGCGGGTTCAGTGCTCTGGTACAACAACTTCAAGTTATTATTGCAGTTGTTCTAAAAAAACACAGTGTTGTACCATTCCTTTAGTATAGCGGCCGTTTGCGTTTTTACTTTCTCTGTCACCTACTTACTGCATAGAGAAGGTGATGCATTTCAGCCAAAACTTCGATATCGGTATTTCACTGAAAATACACGCTTTGGGGGCTCCTGAATCCAGAAAATGCACTTAGAAAGTATCTGATGTCATAGATTTATGTATTAGTTGGTCTAATAGTTATTCTTAAAGTTTGTTGTATTAGCTATTTCATTTTAATCCAGGAATAGCTACATTATATTTCGTTATAGGTTCAAAGGGAACAGAGACAGTCAAGTGTAAGAATTGGTCGCTGTTGCTGGCCTTAAAATTCCATACTGCTTTCATGCAATGAAAAATACTGAAAGGGCTTAAAAAGACTGACAAAATATTGAACATTCGAACCATTAATAATGAATATCCTTGAAATGGCTGATGGTATAGACATTTATTTGAAAAAGAAATTGTGTGGCTTTAAGAGTAGTGCGTTTCCGCTTATCGCCTGAAGTTTACTAGTTGTACTTACATTATTCAGCATTTTTTCCGAATAAAGACAACTTTACAGGCTATTCTCTTCAAATAAACAGATCCAAATTTACACCACACAAACCATTTTAGAACGGCCTTTATGTTCAGAGAGACACAAAATTGTATGTCCTGTGAATTCTCGATATTGAATATTTTGTGTGGAACGCAGTAATTTCTGTACGTAAATGTTGGTATGTTACACACGTATGACCATAATTTTGAATATGATTTAAAAAAAATTATTGCATTATCAACTTTAAGTCAATTAGGTTTAATAATAAGAATTTTATCTTTAGGATTTGCTGATTTAGCTTTTTTCACTTATTAACTCATGCTTTATTTAAGGCTTTATTATTTATATGTGCAGGTTTACTCTCTCATTTATTAGTGGATAATCAAATTATTGTTTAAAAGTTTATTTTTCTATTTGCATTACTTAATTCGAGATAAGTGTTTGCAAAAATAGCTGCAAGATACATTGCGTTATAAATATTGTCACCTGATCATCGAAGTCACGAGAAAACCAACTAGCAGGAAAGAGACAGATAGCGTTGAGGTCACGCCTACTCGTGTGATGAATTGACGCTTGCTGAAGGAGTGGGGAGAGAGAGGCGGAGAAGTGTCGAGACAGCTCCGTCGCAGTCGTGACACATCGTGATGTGTCACGAGGAGTTGGGAAACTTAGACAACCAGCGATATATATATATATAAGCTGCTACACTGGTCGAGGCGAGTCAGTTTTTCAGCAAGGAGCCGACTGAGTGAGTGCAGTGTGGACCTGCGGCAGACGGACTGCGTACGTGTGTGTTACGTAATTTGTTGGTGTACAAAGTGTATTTATAAGCAAATAAAGAACGTTTTGTATGTCTGCAGCTTGGGCTTTTAATTCTACGAGCCCACAAGGTCATAATTGGTGTCAGGAGTGGGATATAATGACAAGGGACGCTGCATTGGAAAAGATTTAAAAAAAATAGAAGAAATGAAGAGGCTAACGACAACATCACCGAGAAGATGGAGAAAAGAAGGCCGAATTAATAATGATGGAAGCTGCAAACAACAGCCTGGCCGCGAAGATTACCGAATTGACCACGGAAATGAAAAGGGTGAACGAGGCCCTTGCCGCAAAGTTTCAACAGCAGATGACTGGCGTGAGGGATGACGTCGCGGAGTTGGGCAAGCGGATGGGTCAAGTAGACGAGCGCCTTAACGATATAGAGGGAAAGGCCGACAATAACACCAAATCCCTGAACGCTATGGTGGAAGACATCAAAGACCTGGCGAGCCGCGTTAACAACCTAGAGGGAAAGGCTGACACCCATACTAAGTCCCTCAACACCATGGCGAAGGACGTCGTCGGCAGGAGGTTGAAGGAGTTAAAGGCTGACCCGCTGGGACGCGACACAATATCTGCACGCGTCAAACATCTAAAATACGACAGTGCGACAACTTTCGATGTCTTCCACCATCAGTTCGTCAGAGTGGTGAAGCAAAAAAAGTGGTCTTAGGATGAAGAAACCGCACAGCTAATAGCCAGCCTCCAGGGACGGGTCACAATTTTCTGAACGCAGCGCCCAAGGACATCTGGGAAGCCTTGGAAAACCACTTTTGAAGCCACCACTTAGCCGCAGCCTACTGCAGCCAATTAAAGTCAAGGTCGCAGGAGCCAGAGGAGACGCTGCACGAGCTCGCACAGGCAATTGAGCAGCTGGCTAGCAAAGCCTTAGTCGACCTCCCACCAGAGTTCGTATCCCGGGAAGCTGCCTACACCTTCGTTGACGGGGTAAGAGACACGGAGATTCTTCAGCGCCTAATGCTCGGCGATTACAGAATTATCCACGAAGCACTAACGGCAGCATTGAGGATGGAAGTGGCCAAGACTGCTACCCCGATGTCGAGAACCAGGAGTATCCGCTACATGGGAGACCGAAGGCCAGCCGAAGAACGCTGGCGAAGGCCAAGTGGCGTGTGTTGGGGGTGTGGACAGCCAGTTCACCTGGAGAGAGACTGCCCACACCAAGGAGAGAACAGGTGAGCCCAAAGGTTCTACTCCCATTAGTCTTGAACCCGTAGGAACAAGACCCGGGCCTCTTTCAACCAGGGAGTTATCCGAGCTGTCCCAAAGAGCGCCCGGCGTCCTCCGTGGGGCTTTCCATAGGACAAGACCTGGGTTACTAACAAGCCCCCCAATCTGGTCCTAGGACACAAGACGGGATGGAAGTGGATACGCCACTTACGCGCGTCAACACCAAAGGTGAAAACTACCGATATGACCTCGGTGGGGCCGCCTGGCGATCTAGGACACCTTCTACTAGCTTTGCAGGCTAGTACCCGGGAGAAGTAATGGCTTCCCTCAACCCCGTCCTTAGACGTACCCGATTCCTACGGGTATCGGGAACCACTGCCCCCTCGAGACCATCCCAATCCGAACAACTCCCGAAGGAGAGGCTCAGATGTTCGGTCCGAGGTTCCTCTAGTCACGTCAGAGGTACCACGAGTGCTAAGAGTCCACAGCGCCCGCACCACGGCAGCTGAAGGGGACGGATCCCCTCCCCTACGGTTCAAGGAGAACAGTCGGAAAATGAGTAAGGGCTGTCGTGGCGAGTGGCACGTCGGCGCCATCACCACCGTCCCCTCGAGTGACACGGCGCGCCGTCAGCCGGCGAATGGATGAGATCCTCATCACGGGCGGTTGGGTGAAAGGCAGACCATGCCGTGTGCTTGTGGACACCGGAGCAGTAATGACCGTGATCAGACCTGACGTGGCCAAGGGTTTGCCGTCAAGAAATGCGGGCCCACTATATCAGCTAGTGACGGCAGCGGGGGACACCTGCCTGTGGAGAAGGAGGCTCTGCTAAAGTTGACCTTGGGACGGAGTGCCGTGCGTCAGTGGGTGTTCATCGCGAAGGTGGCTGAGGAGGTGGTACTGAGACTGGATGCCCTCAGGAGCCACGAGGCGACGGTCGACGTCGGCGGGAAGGTTCTGCGGCTCAATGAAAAAGAGGTGATGCTCCGCTAACCTGAAGAGCGCCTGGGAATTTGTAGGGTCGTCCTGAGGGAGAACGCGAGAAGCGAGGTGGTGGTGACGTTGTGGCTCGACGGCCAGCGAACCAAGAACATGATGCTGGACCAGAAGACACCTGTGCACGGTCTATGTGTAGCCAGGACATTGTTGCCGTGCCGACAGGAGGAGCCGATAGGGCTGCTCAACCTGACAGACAGCGAACACGACGTCCAGGCCGGGACGGAGTTGGGGTCGTGTGAGCCCATGGTAAGGGTAACACCAATCGACAAGACACAGGAGCCGGTGCCGACACAACAGCTGAGGCCCCGGCTGGAAGGCTTAATGTAGAGGGTGTCCGACCA
>CM060950.1:191816022-191855449 GCA_030765055.1 Mantis religiosa
AAGAATTAGATTTGTTAAATAAAGGATTGAAAACTTGTGTTGCTTGCTCAGAAGATATAAAAGAATTTATAGCAGATATTGAATTAAATATTAAAACTGTTCCTGTGCAAGAAAGAGATAATGTTAGATCTCAATGTACAAAAGTTCTTCAAAAATTAAAATATGGTAAATACACTTTTCCAGCATTGAAGATTATTAAACATTTAAATAATAAATCTATTACATTTGTAAAAGCAGATAAAGGAAATCAAATTGTTTTACTTAACAAAAATGACTATGAAGATAGAGTTATGCAACTTCTCAAAAAGTCTGACTACTCAGAAACAGAAAAAAACCCATTACAAGCCAACATAAGAATTATTAACAAAGTTATTAATGAAGCTAATTGTTTTGATTTAGCTCATAAAATAAGATTAAAAGTCAGTAATCCAACACTACCACGGATTTACTGCCTTCAAAAAACTCACAAAAAAGATAACAGTATGCGACCTATTATCAATAACATAGGTTCGCCATGTTACTTATTGGCAAAGTGGGTTTCAAAAAAGTTTTCATCTTTAAAAAAAATTTGAAAGTAGAAGCATTAAGAATTCTCTTGAACTTATAGAGTATATTAAAAATATTACAATCAGTGATAGTGACATTTTAGTATCTTTTGATGTCACTTCTTTGTTCACAAACGTCCCAACTGGGAAGATTTCTTCACTACCACAAGAGTGGCTTACTTCAATCAATATTAATGAAGCTGAGATTCATGATCTACTAACTTGTACTACCAGTTGTATTGACCAGAATACCTTCACATTCAATGGAAGATTATACACTCAAACACATGGCTTAGCTATGGGTAACCCATTATCTCCATTCTTAGCTGACTTATATATGAGCAACTTAGAAATTCAAGTAACGTCTACTCACTCAGATATATTTAAAGTATGGTACAGATATGTAGATGATATTTTCTCCATCATACCCAAAGATAAAATTAATGAAGCCTTAGAAATTCTCAACAATCAAGATGAATCTATCAAATTTACTATGGAAATAGAAGATCAAGGATTCTTACCTTTTTTGGATTTAAAAATTTCCAAGTACCATACTAAATTGAGTTTTGGTATTCATAGGAAAAATACACATGTGGATAATTATATCAAAGCTAATAACTATAATCCAACATCACATCAACTTGCAGTATTCCATTGTTTAATCCACAGACTTATAAATGTACCTATGCTTGAACCTGAATATGAACTAGAATACCAACATATTTTACATGTTACAAAGATCAATGGCTTTAAAGAATCAACTATACTTAAAATAATTAATGAACATATATACAAAAACCACATAAGTTCATTTACTACTTTAAAGAAACCAGAAACTACTGTTATCTACAAGAAGTTCACCTATCACCCTTGGGCATTCAGCAAATTTAAAAGAATTTTTCATAATCATAATATAAAATTAGCCCCAAAAAATAACTTCAGTCTTAAGAATCTGCTCAAAAAACCTTTAAGCAACACTATTGATAAATTAAAATTATCTGGAATATATAAAATACCATGTAACAATTGTGAAGCATATTAATATTGGAAGAACTAAGAGAAATTTAAAAACCCGTCAAACGGAACACTTGAGAAATATAAAACTTAAACAAATAGAAAAGTCTGCAGTTGCCAATCATTTCTGGAAACACAACCATGAAATTGGCCAAAGTATACAATTATTAAAACATGTACAAACAGTTAATGAACTAGATATTTGGGAAAAAATTTATATACTAAATAGTGAAATAGAAAACCTTTTGAATTTTGAGATACCACAATTAAACAGTGTTTTACAACTTATTAAAAAAGTTAAAAAATCCAACATTGATGTCGTTGAAACCAACTTAAAGAACATAGATCCAGTTGAAATTAATCCATATGTCAACCAATCTAGTTTACTCCAGGAACATATGAGTGAGGAAGCACATCTCCCACAGACAACCAGTAACTTAAATATTGGTCCAGAGAACCAGATGGAAGAGGAAATTCATCCGCCACCACAGGTCTACAGTTCAATTGATTCACATCCAGAGAGGAAACAGCTACAACCAGTCAACACCACAGATGACCATCAGTCACCTGTGTCCAGCCACAGTGTTCCAGTCCCAGAAGTTGGTATTACAAATCAGACGATAACCAAATGACAATCAACAGGAGTAAAAGTTTCTTGGAAGGTTCGGCTCTTCTCTACCTCAGTAGCTGGTCAGCACCCACTGAAAAAAAAGAGTAGCTGGTTAGCACCCACTGAAGATGGTCTAAACTAGACCGAAAAGCGCTTATGGAGATATGGAGAACATCTTATCTGAGTGAGTAATCTCAAAAACAGCTTGACAACTACTCATATTCTATATAAAAGATATCTCACTTTTAACAACTTGACAATGTCTTCTTTAAAACTAAACAGCGTTGTTGCCAGTATTGAACGCCAGAATGGAACACCTGCTGGAATTGGACGCTTAGCTGAAAGAGTAACTCCTATGGGCATCGCAAATGTGCGATCGTGAGGAAACTGGTAATAATGTGGATTAAGTAGTTCGGGAGACCAGTGCGATAGAGTTTAAGTAGCAAGCCAGAATGCCATACCTCATCAAATGCCTGTGCTACATCAAGGAAAATAGTTAGGATATGTTGACGACGCTCGAAGCCAGTGACAATGTTTTGAGTTAACCTCATTATTTGATTAGCAGTAGAGTGTTTATGGCGAAACCCGAATTGAAAAGAAGGAATAATGTGATTATTGGTAAGGTACTGCACGGGACGGCGATAGATGACGCTTTCAAAGAGTTTCGACAGTGTGCATAGAAGACTGATAGGACGATAGTTTCCTGGCAGATGTTTAGGCTTATGAGGTTTGTGAAACGCAATGATATGAGCAAATTTCCACGTGGAAGGGAAGTAACTGATTTGGAGACAGAAATTCAGAACAGAAGATAAGTATGCAAGCGCTTTCCTTGTAAGGTTCTTCAAAACTATGTTGGGCAGGAAATCGTGTCCAGGCGATTTTTTGTTAGTCCGAGGACTAGTGAAAGAAATTCGGTGTGGAACTGTAGCTCATTGGCGTTGGGCACTGAGTTCATTTTCGACATCTGCAGAGCAGGATGAGGTGATGGGAAGAAAAACGTGTGTTCGTAATGTGCAACCAGTATGTAACACTTACCTGTGACGTCCGTAACAAAATTGGCTCCATTTGAGAGTGCAAGAATCACTGTTGGTTGGTGAAGTATCCGTCTGGTGGCATCCCAAAAGGTGTGGTCACGTGGAGAAATAGTTGTCACATGATGTTAATAGGTTTGTAGACGATGGCGTTCCAGGTGAACCTTGACAAGGCGTATCAAATTGTTAAGTTTCCTTCGTAACCAGGGTTGGCGTTCCCGTTGCCATCGTCGACGAATAGCATTTTTCTCCTAAATAAGACGGAGAATGGGTGTTGGCAAAGAACGTGGAGAGTTGCACCATGTAAAGCGTGACGTAGAAAGCCTTACAGAGTAGCACACTGTAGTAGTGAAGTGCTCTATTGCAGTATCAATGTTCTTAGTAGTTGCCAGAGAGTAAGAAAAAGTTAAGCTAGCATCTAGCAGAGATTGAAAGGCTTCCCCGTTCACAGTACCATTGATGAGTCTTGGAACTGGAGAAAATGAGGCAGGCGAGAGTTGAAAGGTAGTCACAGCAGGACAGTGGTCAGAATCATGCTCGGCTAAAACAGACACGTATGTTGGAAGAGAAAGATTCCTTTGAAGATATCAGTGATGTCAGAAGTGTGCAGAGAATTATTAGGATAATAAGTAGGGTCCGAGGGAGCTGCCACAGTAAGTCCATGGATATCTAACATATTAAAGAAAAGGTAACCAGTGAAATTCGTGGACCTACACCTCCAGGAAGGATTAGTAGGGTGGCTTTTAGGGCCCGTCGACAACGACGTCATTTGGGCCCAGGAAGGATGTTTGCAAAGTTTGCAAAGTGCAAAGGATGGCTTTATGACTAATAGCACGTTTTGTCATAATGGCAACACTTGGTAGCTGCATTAGTTGTGGTTGTTTGGGAGTGTGCAGCGTGCGAAAGTAGGAGAATAATTGTAATACCAGATCAGAGAGAGAATTCAGAGATGGCATTAAAGCAGAATCCATGGGCTGAGCGACAGAGGGACCATTCGGAGGAGGAGAAGGAGAAGAAGACGTTACTTGAGAATAGGTCCGCTGCTGCACACCAGGAGCGGTGAAAAACTGCTGTATGCTGATGCTGAGTTTGCTGCTGAGGACGTCGCTCTGGTGCAGGCGCTGTACGTGACGACGGAGGTGAAGGTGCTTGGTAAGAAGCTCGGTTGCTGAGGTCATCGATAGAGTCGCTCCTTCAGCGCCACATAGTGAGGACAACCGCGATAAGTAGCCGGATGTTCTTGTTCACAGTTTACACATTTGGCCAGTGTTGTGGAAGGCTTCGTGCACTCAGAATAATGGTGTGCGCCCAAACATCTCACATATCGAGTTCCCAGCTTGCAGCAGCTTTTAGTGAGTCCAAAGTTTTGGCAGCGTATACACTGTGGCATATCAGTATTACGGCGGCGATGATCGACCTTCACGACACTATGTAACAGTTAAGTAAGATTTAGAATGTTTTTACCTTCAACGTTATTTGTTTATTCCACAGCTTACATAGGTATGGGCTCTCTGTTTCTGCCAAGCAAACTTTTTACCCGTTGTACAGGATATTGCAGTGCACAAAGCTCATCATGCACTTACTTCTTGATCGGTGGGAGTACAAGGAAGATTACGGATGACTACAGAAAATAGTTTATCAGCCGGATTGCGGTAGGTATAATATTCTTGATTACTGGTGGTGAAGTAAGATGTAAGACAGCGTGAATCAGGAGAAGTAGTGGTATGCATTTTAAGAATAGAGCCCCTGAGCTCAGTGAGAAAATCGGATTTTACACACTTTTTGACATCTTGCAATAGTAGCTGATAATTGTGAACGTTACGTGGGCAACAGAAGTTGAGTCTGAAGAACAGGGTTATCACCTAAAGGCTGGATACGGTTGGATGTAGGGATCGTATACGCATAACGTGGCATGTTAGACGACTACGAAGGTGGAGCATTACAGAGCCGTTTGTTAAGACCGGCTGAGTGAGCGGGTGAATGGCGCACATTGGATGCCCCATTAGATTGATCCATTGGGACACAGTATGTCATGTTGTCCTCATCATGAGAAACAGAATTATTAATTGTGTGAGATACCTGCGTTGTAGATAGCTGGAAAGGTCGAAGAATACATTTATTCACTGTAGCATCGGTAGACGAACCAGAATTGTTCAATAATACTGGTGGAGAAGAAAACGTGGATTGTTGTGCAGATAGTATAGAATGACCTTGATGACCGGCAGGCATCGTTGAATTAGTTAGCTTGTGAAGTAGAAACATTTTGATACGCAGTGAGCATTGCTGATCGAACAAGTTGGCCGGTAGCTTCCGACTGTTGAGCCATTGTGGAATAAGTGTTACGTAGTGGGAAATAATCCACTACACACACGAAGCCCAACCACAATCGCTATATATGTATGTAAACACTAAATGCCGTGAAATGAAATAACATGGACGTAGCACTCGTAAACACACGCGGAGAGAGAAAGGCTGACAAACGTTCCGCTCGGCGGCTAGTGTGCGACTCCTTATATAAGCTTTATACTAAAGTTTGGTATTTCACAGATCTTTGGTTTTGAGTTGTCTTCGCTCTTTTTCTAAAAAATGTGTCAATTTATGTTCAGGAGGCTCAAAGCATATATATCCGGTGAATTAAGTTATCAAATTTTGAGGGAAATGCAAATATTAATGTTACAAAGAACATTTGTTTGCGTGATCTCAAAAAGCACACAACCAACTTGAATACTTCTTTATCTGACAGATATACGGCCATAAAGTATAACTAAATTCATTTCATGAATTACTAAAGTATTGAAGAAATTACATATCCCTTGTATTGTAGTAGGAACTCATGGAGTTATACGAACGCATTTTAAAGAAAACTTTAACTTTTGGCTGAGATGCCACAGAGTAAGAAATGGTTGTTGTACTCTACAGGGTATAAAAGCGAAAGTCGGTTTAGATTGTATTAAAAAATGTTACACTTGAGCAAATAGAAGACAGTTACAACACGACAAACCCATCCTGGGTTATGTTTCTTTAGTTGACATTTATCAAATACTGCATATGTGCATGTAACGTAGCAATGTCAATACATCTGAATGACCTTTGTTCCAACTCTTTAGATGCGTCATTCGACTAGATGGCAAACGTTTCTAATAACCCTCCTGTAAGAAAGTTTTAGTTAATTTTATTTTTAGGTTGTAATAAAGTTCGTTATCAGGATATAATAAATTTTTATAAAGGGAGAAACTTATTAGAAAACAGTGAACCATTAATTTTTATTAATTGGGCTTTTTATTTTGCTCCGTGGTAGCTTCTTAGTGTCTTTTCGAAAGAAGTAGCTTAGTGGTCTGAGAATGTGGAATCTTGTTTTGTAGCATATGTTTAAGGCTTCTAGTTTATATGAAAACTGTGCAACTTGTATGTTATTTAACAACCATGGGACAAAAAAGAAGGCGAAAAGGTTTAAAATTAAAATTTAACTTAATATAATTATATAAAGCGAACAGTCGAAGACACATCCACCGCCAAAGTGTGTTGTAGGTAATGTCATGCCGCATTTTGGAAGACTGTCGGTAGAAGTTAAGGTGGTTAGATATTCCGCCAGTGTTTCACATTCTTTTGCATGGAAACCGGAGATGTTTTCACCCGTTACTCGGAATAGTCAGAAGTGTTTCAAATTAAATTAAGGGGTTAAAGGAGGGTTTCACTGTAAATCAGCGGAGAGAACAAGGCGTTTAATCCATTTCCCAGTTTTATTTTTTAGTTTTGTTTTTGACTGCCACCAGAGGCTCCTCTTCTCTTAATGTGTTGATGTGAAGTGCAACCACCTATAACACATGGTGGCGAGTCACAAATAGGCATTTTACTCTAGTTCATTATGTACAACAATCTTTAGAGAACGGTGGGATGTAAGTTAAATTAAATGGTCATTCAAGTTTAAAAGTTACTCGTACAGCGACGACAAAGTTTACGATGAACATACTACTGCTTGAAATGAACAGGATTGACGTAGAGTTAGCTTTTTAAATGAGCAGCACTTCTGTGATAAACACTTTACTTACAGAGCTTTAATTTTATTTTTGAAGTTTTAATTGTACTGAACACAGAGCACCCAGAGACAAAATTTTTAGCAGAGGTTGGCACAATAATAGAATCGGCGTTGCTACAAAACCTTATGTTTTATTGAGTTAGATATACCTATAGCTTTAATTGGGAAGTAATTAAATACATTTTCAAATATATAAATAGTAAAACTCGGTTATAATTACTGGTATAATATAGCTAAAGCGGAAATAGGAAGCAAGCATAATTGCTACTGCAGACCACAGCAAAAACTGAAAACTGAGAAAATAATTATTTTTAATATGAGTATACTTAAACCAGTTTAGTTTGTGGGAAGCGCGATTTTCCGCTGGAATTATTGAAATCATTCTGTTTGACGATTCTATAAATATAGGGCATGTGTGCCTCACTGTTCTTTCTAAAGAATTTACTAGATACGCTTGGATGTTGATTGCCTTGACAATTATTCGAAAGTTCTCCAGGAAGTAGCAGGGATATTAGCTATTAGAATTAGGTGAAGTAGTTCAATGTTATGTTGATGATGCGCATTCGAGAGAACGTGGTTTCAGTTCTCGTATACCGCAATTTGTTTGCTATCTGCGTGTTTCACGTTAAATCTGCAGCTACATATTAAATTGGATAATTTAGTGTCAAAATTCAATGCCAAATCCACAAGACGAACAAGAAAGATGGTACAGGAAGACCCAGCTTAGACCATTCAGTATGATATAAACTGCGTGAACAAAAGGATACTAAGGTCGGGAATCCAAAGCTTCACAGTCATATTAAAGCAACGCAACTGAGGTCACCTGTCTAGTCACAACGAATTGGGCTTGTCATTGGAAGATTCTTGATGTCATACTATAACAATCAAGTCGGTATTAAACTGGCAAAAATAATTAAAGGCAATAAAAATAAGGAAATGTGATGTTCATTGGCATTGTTTTCTCTACACATTAGAAATTCCGAGGTATACCTTACGTTAATTTAAATGTTATGGTTCTATCCACAATGCGTTATTCAAGATACGTGCTTTTTTGAGAAATAACCTGAAATTAAGTATTAAGATATTAGTGATAAAATGAAGAAGGAATGCTCAGATGTTAATTAGAAGCACAGAGGAATGTTTCCAAAATTAACAGCAGTAAAAACAAGAGCAGGGCAACATACACGCGAGTTTCTCTTCCCATTCTTCAACAAAATACCTATTCATAAAGATGTTATCTACTCAGCTCCAGGAATGCTCCTTTTACATCTTCTCTTGTATGTATGAGTACATAGGAATAAGGAAACATAGTAAGCTCAAGCATTAGTCAAATTTATTAGAAACGAATCGCCAAGTGATGGCTTTGCAAATCTCCTTCTCTTTGCATACGAAGGGGCAGAAAAAGCGATGGCAACATATAAGTTGAAAATGTAGAAAGCGTATGCAAGTTCATACTACTAATAAAGAATATCTCGAAAATAATTTATGCCACAAATTTAATTTTGACACACATGTCCTGTATTAATGAAGACTACACATTTTGTGCATTTAAGAACTTTTGACTATATCGTACCATTTAGAAGATAACGTCATTCCAAATGGTGATGGCTTCAGATATTACTCCCAGAAAGTTGAAGATATTATACGTTTCATTCGTCGTACACACACGCGCATATACACATGGTTGTTTTCTGAAAATGCATCTGTGTATATACGTGTATGTTCGGCGAGTCTCAAAACGTGCATTTCCTCTGAGATTTCGGTGTGAATTTTTTGCTGGAACGCGCACTTCCCCTTGTAACTGTAGGTAAGAATTAGAGAAAGTAAAAAGAAGAATCGGAACTGTTCAAACCTGTCCTCATTTGAGAAGGTATAATAATACAACACAAAATATTTCTGAAACGGGAAACGCTGCGCTAAATGCTACATTATAAGGAGCTGTATACATTTTTCTAGAACTAGCTTCGATCGGTCTCTTACGTAAAATTAAATGAAATTGAATCAGTATATAGAGGATACGGTTTAATGAGTATTCCAAGGCATACGTTTTCTGTTCCGTGAGCATATTAAATATGTGCATGGTACTGCTATTATGCTATTTCTATGGTTTATATATATTATTGGATACTTACGGTACAACAAAAAAAAAAAATGTTTCTAGTTTGGAGTGCAGCAATTTTTTTTGAAAAGCTTAAGTGTTGCATCCTTGGAAGTTACTGAACTTAAATACCAGTTTGAGCTAAGCCAACTTTTATTTCTTGAGTTACGTTCTTCTCTCTCTCTCTCTCTCTCTCTCTCTCTCTCTCTCTCTCTCTCTCAAGCGCACGTACTCGAGCCTTTTTATTTGAAAACGGTTTATTGGGGTTTCAATAGAACTCAAAATAATATTTTCAATAAAATCTTATGTAACTTTTAGGTGGAATACATTTCTACGTCCTGTATCTTCTATAAGGAAATGGCGGAGAAAAAGAAAAAGAACAGAACGAAAGGAAGAAAATAAATAATGGTGTTAGTTAGCTAAATAGTCGATAGATCAATGTAGGTTCAATTTTTCAAGTCATTAGTTGGTTATGCCGAATTCTGAGCGCTAGACGCCCCTTAACCATAGGGCCCGGATTTTTAGGTTTGAATCTTTTTTCACCTAAGAAAAACTAAATGAGGGTCTGGCACCTAAACTAATCTAAATAGCTGCTTTCCCTTTAAGAAACGAAAAATGTGATTTTCCGATTTTCAAAGTTAATTTGGAAGGTCATATTCGACAGTAAATTAATAAAACAACTGAAATGAACCCTTAAATGGCATTCGTCCAAATAAGGAAAAGATGTACGGGTAAATCAGTCCGACAGAGCTTCGAATTCTGCTCTTCCGAAGCTCTTCATTCAAGGTTTTCTTAAAAGCCCCAACACGTATACAATTGTTTAAAGAGAAAGTACCGGCAACCCCTCCTTCAGCTGAGCCGATAATTACGCGCTTGGGAACTTGGCTGTCTGCTCCCTTTTACTATGCCGAGCTCTTAAAGTACATTAAAGACGTCAATGAATTAGATGAAACACTACCTTCCTCCATTGCCAAAGCTAAGAGATCACTTGAGTGCCCCACTCTTACATCTTCCCTTGCTTATATTAACACGCATTTTGGTTTTATATCAAAAGCTATTCTCCGGTTGGAAAGTAGAAAGATGAAAGATGCTGAAAGACCACTGAAAGATGCTCTAGTTATCATTGACAAAGTTTCAAGAAAACAAATACCTGCACCAGTGGAATCGTATGTTGTTCCAAGTTGCAGAAGATTGTTTAGAGAAATCCTGATTTTGAAGACATGAAGATCATTAAGTATATTGCAGTGAGAAAAGTATACAGGAAAGCAGCCGCTAGAGCCTGCTTCAATGGCCTCAATGGTCTGCGCTCTAGTGATGTCTTGTTCCGCTGAAAAAACGTTTTCGTCATATAAGAATGTGTTGCGTGACAATAGGAAATCGTTTACCCTAAACAATTTGGGTATGTATGTACGTAACTATCTCCTGCAATGCCAAAAAATAACCTAGAAAGCAAACAGTAAAACTCTATTTTGCGTTTTTTGATGAATATCTTTGACAGTGTGGAATATGTTCATGAATAAATCTTAAAAATAAGTAGCAGAAAAGGAAAATTATAAATTCATGTACTGATAAACAAACAAAATATTTGAGAAACCTGTTTAATGAAGAAAACCCTAAAAGGAAACCTATTTTAGACTTACAAGAAACCTAAAATGAAGGAATATTCTACCTAAAATCCGGGCCCTAATAATTACATACTCATTATTAATTAACGACATACAACAAAACTTCATTCAGTACTACCCCAAAAATGTTTTTATACTCTAGTCATCAGCGTCGAAACAGTAATTAAATAGTAATTTCCAAAATACGTTACTTAATTTTTAAGAGTATAAAGGGCCAACATGCAAGAAGTAACACAAGACTTAACGTAATCATTTATTAACAGAAATATATATTAGCCAAAGAAATACTTTAAAACCATATATATCTATACAGATTTAATATGTATAATCATAAACAGCTGAATGCGTATAACAACGGAGGGGAATCAACAAGAAGTTCGCGTTGTTGGAGCAGGAGAAAATTTAACAAATTTTGGAGACAAAATAGTGAACTTATATGCAGCGTAAGTGTTGGAACCGCTCGGAAGTATAATGATTAATATTGCACTCCCCTGTATTGTAAGATAAAATTCTTTAAACTAAATTGATAGTAAACAATTAATCAGTAACATCTTTGCTCAATAATAAATATAAACTCTCACATTGTTACCAGCAAGGAGCAGGAGTAACTACCATTGTCGTTTCTTAATTTTCTTTGTAGGATGGGAAATACTTAAGAAAATATTAAGAATTCCGAAAAATCAAGAATATTAGTGTTACCATACGCTTAATTTCGTTTATTACAGAAGAGAATCCTATTGTTGTCATAATTTGTGTGTTTAACAAGGCAAGAAATTAATTGGACTTATTTTAAACGTTTAAAAATACCGTAATTAATCAACAAATATATAAGATATTATTTTACTTCAGTTCTCACTCAAGAAATAATCATCCTGAAATCCATTTCGATGTTGCGAGTCTCATACTCAAGATATAACTAGTTGGAATACAAATTAAAAGCAAGAAATATTCACCTTTGTAATATAGAGTATTGGATTTATACTGTTCACACACTCACGGACGCATGTAGACTTCTTTTTGAAAAATGCATCTTCTGTATTCATGGAGACTCAAAGCATATTATTTCGCTGAAACTTAGATATCAAATTTTCAGGTGGAATTCAATACCTCCTTAGGCTACTATATATGCGATAGAGAAAATAGTATCTTCGCGTGTTTTCTGCCACCTCAGCTTTAGAAAAAGCAACGATTGGGAAGGTATCTGCAAAACACATATTACCGTATAGTCTTATTTTGTAATTTGACATCGCAACGGCAGCAGTAAAGTAGAACCAGTTCCTAGTACGTGATTTACTCCAGGCGGGGATAATATGTCTCTTGTTGCGCAAAGTTAGATATGATCTAATTTAATATATGATTCTTAATCCTGAGAAGACAAGCGTCGGATAACTTTTTAAGGTCTTAAGGACCACGGACACATTTGAGTATAATTCCAACCATTTCGTCTATGCATTTCCTCCAATATTTTCTACCCATTTAAAGCAAGTTCATTTTCAAGCCTCTTCCAATGCAGTGCAGAAAACAACACTTTTTATCTCTAATAACAGTTGTTACTAATGAATCAACGCAGTCCAGTGTTTTAGATCCACCCTATAATTACTTTTCAGTACAAGAAGGCGCTAGGCAAATTAAGTATATTTCTCATTTTTAACGGAAAGAATATAGAAAAATAACCACGTAGAAAAATAATCTATAGAATGTTTATAAAAATGAAAGCTTCGAGTAAAATAAATCAAATGAATGTTACCTGCAGGATTTTTATATATGTGCCTTGCATCCACAAAGCGTTGATGAGTCGCTGATGCCGGAAATAAACATTAATGGTTTTTATTATTATTATTATTATTATTATTATTATTATTATTATTATTATTATTATTATTATTATTATTATTATTATTATTATTATTATTATTATTATTATTATTATTATTATTATTATTATTATTATTATTATTATTATTATTATTATTATTATTATTATTATTATTATTATTATTATTATTATTATTATTATTATTATTATTATTATTATTATTATTATTATTATTATTATTATTATTATTATTATTATTATTATTATTATTATTATTATTATTATTATTATTATTATTATTATTATTATTATTATTATTATTATTATTATTATTATTATTATTATTATTATTATTATTATTATTATTATTATTATTATTATTATTATTATTATTATTATTATTATTATTATGATCATCATCATCATCATCATCATCATCATCATCATCATCATCATCATCATCATCATCATCATCATCATCATCATCATCATCATCATCATCATCATCATCATCATCATCATCATCATCATCATCATCATCATCATCATCATCATCATCATCATCATCATCATCATCATCATCATCATCATCATCATCATCATCATCATCATCATCATCATCATCATCATCATCATCATCATCATCATCATCATCATCATCATCATCATCATCATCATCATCATCATCATCATCATCATCATCATCATCATCATCATCATCATCATCATCATCATCATCATCATCATCATCATCATCATCATCATCATCATCATCATCATCATCATCATCATCATCATCATCATCATCATCATCATCATCATCATCATCATCATCATCATCATCATCATCATCATCATCATCATCATCATCATCATCATCATCATCATCATCATCATCATCATTATTGTCATCATCATTATTGTCATCATCATTATTGTCATCATCATTATTGTCATCATCATTATTGTCATCATCATTATTATCATCATCATTATTATCATCATCATTATTATCATCATCATTATTATCATCATCATTATTATCATCATCATTATTATCATCATCATTATTATCATCATCATTATTATCATCATTATTATTATCATCATTATTATTATCATCATTATTATTATCATCATTATTATTATCCTCATTATTATTATCATCATTATTATTATCATCATTATTATTATCATCATTATTATTATCATCATTATTATTATCATCATTATTATTATCACCATCATTATTATCACCATCATTATTATCACCATCATTATTATCACCATCATCATTATCACCATCATCATTATCACCATCATCATTATCACCATCATCATCATCATCATCATCATCATCATCATCATTATCATCATCATTATCATCATCATCATTATCATCATCATCATTATCATGTTGGTAGCAGTGCTTTTTAAAACAAATGTGTAAGAAATCTTTGTTCGAATCCTTTCTGTAATTTAAAGATATCTTTATATTTTGGTGAAGTGTTTCTCGTACGTCAGTATATTCTACAAGTTTTCCGGTACGTGTGGTAGTGTTAGTGCAACGAGGGAACTATCGGTTTAGTTTTTGTGAGAAAAAACAATTGTGCCTGTGGAGCCACGATGACGTCAGCTGCTGACAGCGTATTTGAAAACGCTCTAAATAAGTTACTCAATATAGCTGACAAGTGCGTAAAAATGAGAAGCGATCTAAAGAAAGATCTTTTTGACGCGATCAGTGATATCAGGAAAGAGTTTAATAGTGTTAGTAGGGAAGTGGAACAGAAGAATAAAGTGATCAGTGATCTGGAATCGAGAGCTACAGAAGCGGCATCCATTGTCCAGGCTTTGCAATCGGGCGAGGATGACTACACGAGACATCTAGCGCCCACGGGAGACAATCACTGGACAAGCGAGTGGAGGGTGGTGCCACCTGCAGGTAGGTCAAAGAAGTGCTACTCCGAAGTTACCAAGACAAACCAAGAGTGGCGCCAGTCGGATGTGTCACACGGAAAAAAAACTTATAAAATGTTTGTGAAATCAAAAAACAACCAGAGTGTCGAGTACACTAAGACTCTACTAAAGTCGAAAGTTAACCCTGCAAAAATGAAAGTCGGTATATCTGCGCTAAAAACGCTAAAAAACGGGCAGTTACTTTTGGAATCAGAAAGCCAAGGTGAACTCAAAAAAGTTTGTGAAGCAATAACTGAAACATGCGGGTTAGAACTCGAAAGCTATTTGCCGAAGCTCAGGAATCCCAGGATCATTATATTCAATGTTCCAGAGGATATTACCATAGACAATGCAACAGAAGCCATAGTCAATCAGAATTCAGATCTGAATTTAAGCGAAAGTGACATAATTCCTAAATTCGTGTTTGCAGATAGAAGAAAAAACAAGAATTTGGTAATAGAAGTCACGTCACAAGTTCGCAGGTGCATTTCGGGCAGGAAACTTAAATTAGGCTGGCACATGTGTAATAGCGACGACTACCTATCAGTTACACGTTGCCATAATTGCTGTAAATACCACCATAGAGCCCAGGAATGCACAGGGGAACAAGTATGTCCACATTGCTCTGGAAATCATAAAATGCAAGAATGCCAAGCACCTAAAGAAAACCATCGATGCATCAATTGCACAAATTATAACAAATACAATGGATCAATGCCGATAAGTGAGAACCATTCATCGCTTGATAAAAACTGCCCATGCTATAAAACTGCCCTGAAGAAGAATATGGAAAGAATCGACTATTAACATGGATGGTCTCGCGGACAGAGGAAAGAATTATCTACGATGTGTACAGGTTAATTTGCAACACAAAAGAGCAGCAATGAATAATATTATATATAATATGAACAACAGTAGCATTGACCTCGCCTTTATACAAGAACCTTACACGATACACAGTAATGTAGCGGGAGTGCCTAAATCTCTAAGAATCTATGAGAGTGGAAAGGGAAGGAAAAGGTCAGCACTGCTTATAAATAACAAAGACATAGATGCCATTCTTATTACACAGCTCTCTGACGAAGACACTGTCGTCGCAGAAATAACGTACAAAAGAATGAAGTTTTACGCAGCTTGTTTATATTTCGATTCCACACAAGATATCCAGGTAAATTTGAGGACAATAGAACGAATTACAAACTATACAAAGGGGAGTGGTTTACTTATAGCAGCCGACAGTAATGCCAGAAGTAAAACGTGGTATGACGTCACAACAAATCACAGGGGGACAGCAATGGAAGATTTTCTAACAGTGTCCAACTTAAACATAGTGAATACTAGGTCGGAGCCTACATTTGAAACTAGAAGAGGCAGCAGTTATGTCGACCTAACTATTGTTAACAACAAGTTGTTAAGGCATGTCAGTGAGTGGACCTGTGGCTCCGTAGAAAGCTGCTCTGACCACAAGGTTTTAACTTTCAAACTCACAAAGCAGATTGAAAACACATCTACAATTGGAATCGATCACACGAGAGCAAAGTATATAGTAAGGAATGGAGATTTCGAGAAATTCGACAATATTTTCCTTTCCACGGTGATATCTAAATTCAATTGTCACTATAATGAAGAGAACTTGCAGAAATTAGATGAGGAACTAAGCAGCACAGTGGCAAGTAAAACTGAAGCAGAGGAAATGGCAAACCTCGCCTTTTCATGTATCATAACAGCTAGTAATGCAACCTTCAAAGTTTCAACAGGTGCTAAACAGGCGATAAAAAGGAAGACGGTATCTTGGTGGACAGACGAACTTACTATATTAAGAAAAAGGGCAAATGCACTGCGGAGGAGATACCAAAGAACTGTCACCGGCGAAAATCTACGACAGGAGAGGAAAGAAAAATATCTGGAAGGGAAAAGGGAATACGAAAGGAAAATGAGAGATGCAAAACTGAAATCATGGAAAGCGTTTTGCACAATAAGTGACGATGCCAATCCTTGGGGTTTAGTATATAAAATAGCTTCCGGCAAACTCCGAACTGGTGTGAGATTGACTACATTACAAAAAGACGATGGAACATTTACCACAGATACTGAAAATACAATCAAGCATATGTTAGAGCACTTTGTACCCGAAGACAATCAAGATAGTGACAACGAATTGCACAAACAAATTAGGAAAGAAATTGAAGAACCCATCAATACTAATGATGATAAACCTTTCACAACTGCAGAAATCATCATTAATATGCAAAAATTCAATCCAAAGAAATCTCCTGGGAAGGACTGCCTATCTAGCGACATAATTACAAGAGCTTTTCAACATCTCCCTCTATTCTTCACGCAAGTATACAACGCGTGTTTAAAGAAGGGATGCTTTCCAAAAGATTGGAAGCAGTCTATTGTCATTCCAATAATTAAGCCCGGAAAAGAAGACTGCCAAGACGCATCAAAATACAGACCAATAAGCCTATTAAATATCGGAGGTAAACTACTAGAAAAACTGATGATTGACAGAATACTACACCATATGTACAGCAATAATTTATTACACAACAACCAGTTTGGATTTACCCCCCAAAGGGGAGCAGTTGACGCTGCAATGGAAGTTAAATCTTTCATCGATAAATGCTTGAAGTCAAAACAATGCATAGTAGTCACTAGTCTTGATGTCAAAGGTGCCTTTGATGCAGCTTGGTGGCCTAGCATACTCAAGAATCTAAGACAGCTTAGATGCCCTAAGAATTTATATAATTTAGCAGTGAATTACTTTAGCAACAGAAGAGCAGTATTTTCAGTGAACAACTATACAGCAGAAAGAGAAGTACAGAAAGGCTGCCCACAAGGATCATGCTGTGGTCCAGGCTTCTGGAACATAATGTACAATTCGATGCTGAGTTTAGAATATGATCACCGGACAAGAGTGATCGCCTTCGCAGACGACCTGGTAGTAATGACAAGAGGAGCATACAAATCAGAAGCAGAGAGCGTTGCAAATCACGATCTTAGAAAAATCCAAAAATGGGCTGATGATAACAAAATTCAATTTAACCAAAAGAAATCCAAGGTTCTATTTATCACAAGAAGAAGAAATGTAGATAGGGATGTCAACATATTTTTGAATCATCATAAACTTAACCAAACCGAAGAAATAAAATACCTCGGAATATATTTAGATAGCAAATTTAACTTCAACGCGCACATTGAATATACTGCAGACAGAACAATCTCGTTGGTTCATATGCTAGCAAGAACAGCAAAGCTACAATGGGGGCTAGGTCACAAAGCACTTAAGACAATCTATGAAGGTGCTATAGTCCCTGTCTTGACATACGGAGCTCCTATATGGATAGATGCGATACGGAAGAATAAAAATATTGCAAAATATAGAAGAATTCAAAGATTAATCAACATAAAAATGACGAAAGCATATAGAACTCTCTCGTATGATGCATCGTGCGTACTAGCTGGAGTATGTCCTATAGAAATAACTATAGAGGAAAAACTCCAAATATATCTGGCAACAAAATGTCACATAGCAGACTTCGACAAACCATTAGAAGTAAAACACTGGCGACATCCTGCCGAAGTGGCAACGATTCAGGAGGTGAACAAAGATAACATATATAGAATGGAAGCGTACACAGATGGAAGTAAAATGGGGGAGAAAGTTGGCGCAGCAGGAATTATATTTGAAAACGGAATTATGACACACCAGTTAAAATTCAAATTGCATGGCCACTGCACCAACAATCAAGCCGAACAACTTGCTATTTTAAAAGTACTAGAGAAATTAGAAGAACTATATTATGCCAGTTCAATAGATAGAAACGGAACCGTTGCAATATACACTGACAGCAGAATTACTATAGATCTACTGAGAAACAACTGGAAAAGGAATCGACTAATAGAATCTATCAAAGACAAACTTCTTGCACTAAACCATTTAAATTGGATCATCCACTTTGGCTGGGTTAAAGGCCACTGCGGAATAGAAGGGAATGAACTAGCAGATAAGCTTGCAAAACGCGCTGCTATCGAAGATAGTGAAATAGTGTACGACAAAATACCAAAAGACGTAATTGTAACCAGAGCGAAGGAATATGGACTCAACAGGTGGCAACAAGTCTGGACGAACACAACGAAAGGTGCAGTGACTAAAGCATTCTTCCCGTTAGTGAAAAACAGATTGCGTCAAAAGATTCCAATATCCCCAGAACTCACTACAATATTAACTGGCCATGGAAAATTAAACGCATACCTATACCGATTTAGAATAATAAATAACCCACTCTGTCCCTGCGGAAAAGAAGAACAGACCGTTAACCATATAATATTTAATTGCAGAAGACTTGATGAAAAAAGACTAGAATTGGCAAAAAGTGTAACAAGCAATGGAGGGAAATGGCCTACCACCAACGAGAAGATTGCGAATAATCACCTGAAGTCGTTTGTAAAATTTGCAACTTCTATAAAAATCACGGACATGGACTGAAGGATTTGGAGTGTAACAACGACAAATTGTGAACTCTATACAATCAACTTACTCCGGTTTCATCATAATCTTACAATTAACTAAAACATAAAGCACTACTTCTAAAAATATGACAAGTATTTAAATTGAAATAATTACAAATTGTGAACTCACAAAAATCAGCTAGAAGAATAGACTCAATTTAATGTACATAGTGTCTAAAACACAGAATAACCCAATGTAAAATTGTTGTAATGTTTACAATTACTAATTCAAAATAGGACATGTAACTATAAAGCATGTAGTATTACTATGTAATGGAGCATGCTGTTGATATCAATAAAGCAAAAAAAAAAAAAAAAAATCATCATTATCATCATCATCATTATCATCATCATCATTATCATCATCATCATTATCATCATCATCATTATCATCATCATCATTATCATCATCATTATTATCATCATTATTATCATTATTATTATCATTATTATTATTATTATTATTATTATTATTATTATTATTATTATTATTATTATTATTATTATTATTATTATTATTATTATTATTATTATTATTATTATTATTATTATTATTATTATTATTATTATTATTATTATTATTATTATTATTATTATTATTATTATTATTATTATTATTATTATTATTATTATTATTATTATTATTATTATTATTATTATTATTATTATTATTATTATTATTATTATTATTATTATTATTATTATTATTATTATTATTATTATTATTATTATTATTATTATTATTGTTGTTGTTGTTGTTGTTGTTGCTGTAGAGCAATGAATGTTGTTCACAAAAACACACATTTTTGTCATCTGCATAAAGGGTTAGCCAGTTTACCATTGCAATGCGATCGAATACATTACTTTTTAAAACAAGTTCACGTTCTCTAACGGTAAGTCATATCCTAATGACAGTGCTCAAATAGTATTCGGAATATTGATAGGACGTATGCCTGGTGAGCTTCTCTTTACAGTTTCTGAAATGAAAACCGTGTGCTGCTGTTCCTATATACACGTGTCGCAGCTGAAATTTGGTTCCTTCCTTTCTTCTATTTTACTATTAACAATTAGCTAAGCTAAGTCTTACACAATCTCTTCGTTCCTTTAGAAGAGAGTGGATAACGGTGCGAACATCTTCCCTAAGATCACGCCGCAGGTGGCGAAGCATTCTTTGTGGAGTAACACTTGTCTGGCTATGCTTGACTGCATTAATGTGCTACAGGTAGTAATGAAGCGCTTGAAAGCTCCAGATTTACTCCCTAGTAACAATCTTTGTGCTTGTTCTGAAGATCCTCACTTCATTTCATCTTGTGTGCTGCCTTATGTTAAATTTTACGAATGGAGGAGCCATTATTTGTAGAAAGCATTTACGGTACTTAGCTGAAATTCTAAGGCATGTTCTGCAGCACTTATACCATTGATTGGTGGAAAAAGAAAACCTATGTGCACCAGAGGGAAAGTTAATGACTTCATCTTCGGCCATCTGCAGTCGGACACACGTGTTCATATTAATGAGTTCTCTGTTTTTAAGTGTTTTTATTGTTTATTCCTCTTCACAATTCCTCATTTTGCATCTCATACTTGTAATCTGCAAACATCATCCCAATGTATTTCCAGAGATGAGTTGCAAGACCATCGCTCCAACCCTACGTTTTTGCATGTACTCGAACTAGAGAAAGTACTGTATTTTTCACAATAACACGCACTAATTGAGAGATCTCAAACAGTTAAACTTTATATCGTAGAAAAAGAAAGCGTCAAAACTCCGGATGTTCAAGTAGTTTATGTTAACTTTGAGGTTACCCTCATAAATTATAAAGTTCCTAACTAAATTTTAACTCTTCTTTGTTCGTATTATGATTTGGTTCTCCTTTGCTTTAAACTTCATAATAACCTTCATCGGACTGAATATCAATTTCGAAAAATAAAAATGCTGTTTTTTCGTTTTTCTACACAATTTTACCAATTTTTCTCTTTATTAGAAGCTTCTTGGCACTTAAACAATATTTGAAAAAAAAAAAGGATTAGCCAAATTGGTCCAGTCGTTTCGAAGTTTGCGGTGACGAAGATTTACAAATTCACTTTTATTATATAGATACGGTAAGTAAAATAGCTTTGAAGACTTTGGCAAGGAGTGGAATATCTTTCTACTTTGTAAAGCTTTTGTTTATGGAAAATAAAAGGTGTATCTATGTATTCCGCAAGAGTTTGCGCGTGTACTTTTATATTTAGTTAATAACCTGGTCTATTATCACTTCAGGTTTTCTTCCTCACCTTTTAAACCTACCTTGGACTTCAAGAGTATTCCAAAACCAAAATAAGGCAAATCGGTTCATCCGCTCTCTAGTTTTTACGAGACTAACAAACGTCAATTAACTACTTTTTTGTTACCACTGAGAATGTTCACCTTCGGTGATAAATATTTTAAATGCACTGATTTCGAATTACTATCAGAAATAAGGGTTTGGCAAAGTTGTCTAAGATACTCAGGATGGGGTAATGGAAGTACATTGCAATTACGTATCTGACTATAAGCAGCTGGGTGATATAAATTGAGCACGCTCATAATAGTGTATCGGGTGTAACTACCTTTTGATTAACCAATTTTACTTTTGTTCTAGGAACGTATTCTGTTGATTATTCGTTCATTTCCTCTCGACTTTTCTTGAAAATGTTATTGGCCTTAATTAGTTTATGCTCTGTTTGATCATCTGCTATTATGAACCCACTTAGATGACTCAAAAGGGTACCACATTTGGACCATTCACCCAATATCATTTCTTTACCAAGAACCCACTTGAACTTACGATTGGGTATTATTACCCTTTAGAACCTGAGTGATACAATTGGGGTCACTTTTCAATGCTGCTACAAGTTTTGGTATGCCTTCAGTATCCATTTTCAAAAAATTACCTCCTTGCGCTTTATGATGATAGTGAATCCCTGGGAATATAATGTCCTATTCTATTTTTAGAGCTCTGAAAATCAAGAATGTTGTCATCTTCGAGCCATTTAAAAAAAAACTACTGTTTCCCTTTCCAAAATTTCCGCTCTTCTTTTTTCTGGAGCCTTACGTTTGGGAGTTGGTTCTGAAGTCCAGTAGAATGGTAAATTTGGAAACAGTACGGGGCATCCATCTTCAGTAAATTTAGGACTTGCTCTAGGTCCTACTCATCAATTCCCGTCGCAATAAATTCCTTCATTATGTGCTGTTCAGAAAAATTTTCAATACATACCCCAGCAGCAACACCTGGTTCATGATTATTTCTGTGAACAACACATACCCACTGCTGTCTCCTTTATGGATTCATTGGAAACCAAGACACTGTAATATACTTATCAGCAGTTGCTTTATTGTTAGAGTTAAAACCTGGCACACAACACTTTCTAGGTATTTTGCACTGAACATTACACTGTTTAACAATGTGGATTTTTGTGCACTTAATTCTCGTGCACTTAATTCTCGATAATTATTTATTGACCCGTTGTGAGCCACACGTAACTTCTTAGCACTGCAACTCACACTGAAATGCTGCATTCCTAAGATGTAGATGCTAAAAGGGGGGGGGGTCAATAACAATCTTTTTCAGCGTCCTGGCCTGTAAGCATAGAGACGGTCTTGGTCCAGGGTATAAATATACAGGTGCTCCTCGTTTCAAAGAATCTGAAATCTTCTGCCTGTTTAAAAGTCTCTTGCGAACTTGCGCGTAATTGTGCAGGATCACACTTTCAGTTATGGCCATCACCAGTGATAATTTGATGCAGAATTTACACATATTACTAACGTAAACCTATCATATTTCATTTTTAAGCTTTCTTTTGAAATCAAATTTGTGATCGTCTGTCAGAATAACATTTCTTTCCCCATTCATTACCTTCCGTACGATAGATGAATCTTCTTTCAACGACGTACTCTTTGTCCCTTAACACGTGTGACTAGAACTTAATTGGCTAACCGGCCAAGCTAATTAGGGGAGAGCCAGATTTCCACTCAGATACCAGTGGAAACAGAACTCAGGCCAATAAGTCACTCTCGTAGTTGGTACTGAGTGCATGACGAGTCCCATTTCCGGGGTATTCCTGGTTATTAGTTCGGAATTTTCAGTACTTCCCATAGTACTTATTGTACCCACAAATAAATGTGTAATAAAACAATTTGTAGCTCACACCTGGTGTAGGATAGAGTGTGCCACACGTTCAAGAGATCCTGCGTTTGAATCTGGCTTAGGAGGATTTGCCTGAATAAGGTTTCGTTATTCATTTTTCTCCACGATATACTCTTATCTTGAGAAGAATATTAGGTAAATTTATGTCCTAGGAATCCGGGCTCATTGGACCATAATTTCATATACTTCACTCATTGGGCGATACGACCTACCATATTAAGAATTAAATGTAGAAAAAATCTACAAATGCGTATCTAAACATGAAGTAAATAAAATAAGCGTTTATGAGAATAATTTGTATAAGAATAAGTAGAGAAATTCATGTGACTTCAACAATATCAGATTATTATCATACTATCTAAAATTTTATTGAAAAACCATGGAGTTTAGATTTAAAAGTAACACATGTACAAAATAAATACATAACTTATTTTTAAAATGTTGTTATGTAGCTACGATGTACAATTGGTTAGTAAATATTTCAGCACACTGCATTAATTAGTTTGTAAAGTAATAGTGTATTTACGGAAAACTGCAGCTACTTGGATATTAGTGTTAAATGTAAATTTTCAACAAAGCTTTCGTCCTATATAAAATGTCTCAGTCTTCCAGGCTCATGGTCCCCTATGGCATTGTTTGGTTCTACTCTGTAATTACTGCAGTAAAACACATCGGTAAAACAGGCAACTCCTTTTTAATATCAACATCAGGCTTATTTTCAATAATATTTTAAAGCTAAATACGATTAGGGTACGATTAGGGTTACAGGTTAAACCAAGATGAGCGGAACATTTGAAATATTCACATGAAATAAAAGTTTGAAAATGGAAAGAAATAAGACATCCCTCAGTGCTGACGCCCTTAGCTATTGGCGAATAAGAGTAAGTAATCTGGGTGGATTTTTCCGGAGTTTCCCTTCATTCTGAACATATGCGTTTACCCTAACACTCCTTTGTCCTATGTCTTTAAACTAGTCTAAGGAAAGTATTTTATGGCAAGGAAAATTCTCGGGCAGCAATAAAGTTGCCCCACCCTGGAAGTAGAGCAAATTTTTGTTAGAAGGGTTAAAATGTTATTTTGACTACACTAAATTCCATTCAATTTTGTCTGGAGTTCCACAGGGCAATATACTGGGCCACTGTTATACTTTCTGTGCTTTTGATTGTTTAAAACATTAACATTAGGATCTTAGAATAGCACGAATATACTTGACTGGGTAAAGGTGATATCCCAACATGTTCCAACCAGCTTCAAAAATTTGGCAAAGACATCTTAAACTGTGTAATAATAGAAGAACAGTTCTTAATTCCTATAAATAAAAAAGTTTTGTTTTAATGCAATGGTATCTGGTTCTTGCTTGTTGAGTCGATTTGCTAATACATCCATCACTGGACTCCTTCATGGCGTAGTACTTTCGAAGAAAATTATCTTCAGCTATGGCGACTAATTCCTCTTTCCTTTCTTTCTCCTTAACATACCTGTCGAGAGGGTGTTTAGCTGACCTCTGATGTAGGATTTTGTAATCTGGAGCAATTCGTGCTGTTTATTACGTAGACAGCTCTGCTCCCTGGTGAAGGGTACTAGAACTTCTTCGACCTTGTCGTAAGCATTGTCGCAACGGGTCGGCTGGCGGGATTTCAAAATTAATATTTTTGCTTAAATTCAAACAAATAATTTTTTTCCATATATTTAATTTGATGCATATTGAATAATTTGAAGCAACTTAATTTGTCTTCTGATATTGTGATTTTTTTTTCTAAAGTGAGATGCCAGGGCTCATTTATCTGTTTTAACTTAATATTTCTTTGATGTCTGTCAACCTAGTTTTTAAATTCCTCTTAGTTCTGTTGCAGTCCAATTAATCCATCTTGCATATTACTGGTTTATTAATATCTTCTATTACGTTCTTTAAGGGAATATTAAGTAATTTCCCCCCATAAATATTTTAGGTATAAGCTTTATATGGTATCTTTTAAATAAAATGCTAACTTTGTTTTAAAAATATGTTAGAATGCTATATAAAGTTGGTATCCATTAACTTATTTTTATTTTTGTATTTTAACTGTACTTGTAATAATATCAAGTATAAAAGCATTCTTAGCAGCTATAATTCTTATATGTTGCAGCTCAGATTGAAACTTTTCTCTAGAAAGGGTTATTATATAATATATGAACCAAACTTCTGAATGCTGATGTATTGGATTATAAAATTTATTCTTTATGTAGTTGAGAAAATGCGTAGGTTTCCTAATTTAAATCCAAAACAGGAAGGGCATATTTTTTTCTTCTGTTTCCATAGCAAATCACATGTAATTATCGTGTGCATTCAAAATGTTAAGAACTGTGTCATTATACTGTTGTGGAATTATTGGAAATACACCATCTTCGCATATGAACACAATTTTAAATATTTCTGGATGGGAAGTAATACTTTTGTTTCTCAGCCAACTCATTTCTACTAATCATTGCCGGGTATTTTGTCTGTTTATACAATTTTTATTAAAAGTGAAATATCCTTCATTTATGCAACAGTCCGCAAGTGTGATCAAATCTAATTTATGCAGCTCATTTATATGAATGTCAATTAGTCATTGATATAGCAAATATGGAAGTTTGTGTGTAGGTAAATTGTAATTAATGTTTTCACATCAAAGTAAAGTTATTACTTAAAACTATCAAATGTATATAATATTTTAAATTCATATCATATTTAATATGAAATGCATCATATTTTATCATATATGTGAAAATGTTTTATAAAGTTATAAATTTTGAAATCCCGCCAGCCGACCCATTGCAATAAGCTTATGAGGAAGTCGAAGAACTTCCAGAAGAGCTGTCCACACAATAACCGACAGCACGAGTTGCTCAAGATTCCAAAATCCTACATTAGAGGTCATCTAAACATCCTGCCGACAGCTATATTAAGCAGAACGAAAGGAAGGAGCAATTTTCAGTTTCCTGAAGGAAGGACTCAGTGGAGGAACTCCATACAGTATCTAGGAGTAGGTAAAGCATGATATCGTGTACACATGAGGGACCTCTCAGCGTGGGTACAGAAGACAATCGCCTCACTGTATCCTATGCTGGTTCTGTCTCGTTCGATGCGCGGTCGCCTAAAATTGCACCTCTTCCGACCGCTCGTCCCACTGCGAGATCCGGGGCATGGCCGTAGACAACTGGTAGTCACAACGTGAGCAAATTAGAGGACTTTGGTCTATCTATTCTGTAGGCCTCTCTTTCCTCGTGAGATTACTTTACAAAGCCTCGCCTCTCCCATCTTTGGAGCACGAAAGTTAGGCGCCAGACTACAAAATTCTATGCAAAATTACCGCACCATCAAAGCGCCATGGTTAGGTCTCTTGGGGGATTATGACTCCAAAAGACAGAGTTTTAGGCAAGTATAAGTCCTAAACTTACCCACCGGTGAATTTAGAATCAACCTCCCTATAGTAGGTAATATCGACAACAGTCAAATATCTTGGATTGACACTTGACTCGTAAGCTCACCGGAAATTCCCCAAAACGGACATATTAACTAATTGTCGAAACGGATTCATCAATTGAGATATGTTCTCAAAGAAATACACTTGTACTACAGTATAAGCGCCTCATTAACACATCAGTAATTCTTTCAATTTGGCAATACGGTTTTTCAGTGTGGGGACCTGCTTCTGTCAGTCAAACTAAACGGATTCAGACAACATAAAACAGATGTCCAGGGCTGGCAGGATCACCATGGTAGGTGCATAACGCAGTTCTGCATGACGACTGAGGACTTCCAGAGGCAACGACGAAAGCCATCAAAAGCCTCTAATTCAGCAAATAACAATATTCACCACTCAGGAGAGTAAAACAAAAACGACACACTGATTATAACTCGGATGAGTATATCCTCAGACTTATGGTTGGATAAATAACTGATCAGAAATTTTATGTTATTTGTCAACTTAAAATATGTGCACATATGTACTGTACTCAGTTTAAACAATAGTTATCGTACACAAATACATAATGGACTGACAAGGTAGCAAATCCCACGTGTCCACTTTTTAATTGCATTAAAATATCTAAAACCCAATGTTCGCATTCTGACTTGCAGCATCTTATGGACTCAGAAATGAAGCACGAATAAGAAAATCTGAAATTTTCGTTGAAATCTACTCATTGTTGTAAAATACACATAAACACTTATTCTACCTAGTTCACGTTAATGAAGATAATACACTTTTGGAAAAGGTTTTATTAGAAGTTTCCTTATAGGTGCAATGTGAATATAAAAATACAGTACGCTTAAGCGATAGTAAAATTTTTTAACAGCTGGTCACCGTATGATAGCTTTGACACTCCATTCTCTTTGCATGGCCAGGATATAAAACCTATCTTCCTGTTTGAAAAAAAGTATAATTACATTATTTGAAAATTAGAAGCAACAAGGAATATCCCGAAAGAGGTTAGCTGAAAAAAACCAACAGAAAAAAGGACTGCAATAAGATTTAGTTTGTTTCACCAGATATGCAAAAATCATCCAGAATAATGAGAACTTCTGGCGATTATTCCAGAAAATTCAAGATATATCTGCATTAAGTTTGTCACGAAAATATATGATACATCTAACATTCTTTCTAACGAAGAAAAATTGCCTTTATATCCAGGCGACCTGAAGACGTAGGCACATTTCTATAAATCTCGCTATCGAATGTTGGGATGGAAAACAGCTTTTCTGCATATATACGTGATAGAGAAATTAAAACAAAAGAATTTTAATGTAAACATTGGAAAATTCAAACAAGTAACAGGGAATACCTCAGAAATGGCTAACTCCACAAGAAAGTATTTGACTTAAATTGTGTGTTTTAGCGAGATCTTCCATTCGGAAGAAAGAGAACTTCTAAGGTTATTCTAGTAATTTCAGATATATATTTTATTTGTCATGGAAATATCTTACGTGTATGATTATTCAAATTAAAAAGAGAAATGTCTGGGAATATTAAAATTAACCTTTCCAAAAAGTTCCATGTAAAGTGCATTTTGTCTTTTATTTTATATCATTAGGCAGCCTTAGAACACTATGAATTAGTTATCAAGTTTGGTATTTTACAGACTTATGTTTTTAGTTACCCTCTACACAGACAGAGGCGTGCCTGCGCGTACACACCTCTCTCAAGAAACCTTTCTCGTAATTTATAGTGTCTCATAAGTTAGACAGTACGTCTGGCTGCGATTGCTACAATACTGCCAAGCTTGGAATGTGCAATTACGCTAGATTAAAACAAAGAAGGCCCTACAATAGCGAAACTTGCGTTATTTTTCGTTCATGCAATATATTTAGCTTATAAAACGATACACTCACCTCAAACAAGTGGAGTAGACAACTCTTCTTCAGAGTCAGACCCATTTTGGCTACAGGAGGAGGAAGAAGGAGCAGAATCGCTGCTGTCATCTCCCAGCGGAATCGCAATGCAGTTTATGATGTTTTAACTGTACCATATTTCTCCTAGTATTCGTTTTCTAATTTTTCCATATGTGCACAAAAACCCTGCCAGTCTGTTTCAGTTACAAGTGATATACCTTCAAGCGTTATATCGCGCAGTTTCTGTAGGGATAAGTCACCTGTTACATTTCTTTCTCTAACTATTCGTTTTACCTTGGTCCAGGCTAGTTCTATGGGATATAGAACACACCTATATGGGGGCAGGCGAACGACAGTGCCCCAATGAACCAAAAAATGTGTCCACTTTCAAAACTTTCTCTTTAGGTTTCTTGGTTTCAATGAGCTTATCAAAATCTGTTTTACGCATAGAACTGTCAGACTGGACCCCCTTGTCCTGCAAACACACTAGCATAGCAGATTTCACAGCACTTCTCTGTGGAAGTTTCTTCGCCTCTACTGTGATAAGGGGCCTTGTCTAACACTACAACGAAGGAGACAAATTGGGAGCCAGCTTCTCTCGAAACCATGTTTCAAAGTTTACATGGTTCATTTGTCCATGGTAGTCACCTGCAGTTGCGCCGGCCTTGTAAACGAGAAGCGCATTTTCCTGGATCCCATTTACACTATTTGCATGAAATATTATCAGGCTATTCTCTGCACTAGTACTTGCATGATTGCCAAATTCCTCCTCACTTTGCCAGCACTTGCCGAATGTGGTGTTACCATTCACCCAGCTTTCGTCAGTATAAAAGATACTTCCTCCACTTTAACGCAAATGTTTTATTTTAATCAGATAATCGTGCCCCCAAGCCACAATGTGAGGAGTTCTATAAGTGCCTTCCTTTTGTTCCGACATTTTCTCCATTTAAAGTCTATTTCCGAAATTACTTTCCAAAGAGGACTTCGTCCCGAATGGAAAATGTATCTTTTCCCGAACAACGGGCAGCAATTTATTTACAGTGTGAACACGGTTCTCAACACATTAAAAGTCATGTGTAATTCTTATATCATACACCTATCAAAATCAATATAATTACAGAGTGTTCAGGTTTAATGGTCCGGTGTTTCCCCGGGGTCATTAGAACACTCTTTTCACCACTTACACTTAAATCTTGCACCTGTTTGTAAATTCTTCTGATAGAACTTTCAGAAACCCCTGTACAAACACAGCTATTACAGGAAGTTTTATACACTTGTTCCTAACTTCCTCATAGCAACTCTCAATCACTTTCCTAATTATTTTTCGACCACCAGAATGCACCACTCTCTTTTTCTTTACTTCTGACATAACACCCACAGGGGGCTACTGTGGTAGGTACGGGAATAGGCGATCCCGGGGTCCCGAGCCACCCTGACACCCTCGATGTGGGTTCCTCTAAGTGGTGAGGGGTCAGACAATACACCCACCCACGAGTAGGCTGTGTATGGAGACCCGTGTCTGTGGAAAGGTTTGTCCTGGTGGTTGAGGGATGCGCATCTGAGCTCGTTCCAGTCTTCTTCTGAATTCAGGAGGGTGCGCATTTCCAATGCACTACTTTGGTTTCTGCTTCGCCTAAACGGGAGGTTAGGGACTAACCCGCCCCTAATCAATTGGCCAGGACTAGGTACTGTACCGAACTGTAGGGTGAGTGGGACGGTGAGCCTGCTATGTCTCCTGTGTAGCCCTGTCATCCAAGTGGGATGACCCCATGTTGGGCTCCGTGGTGGGTGGGGAGCACTGGGGGATGAAACTCATTCCATTTCTTATGGCACACCAATATGTTAATAAAAATATTAAGAAAATTGGAAAGGAAATAGCTGAGTCTTGTGGTCCTCGCTATTTGGTTACTTTTAGAACTCAGGAAGGTCGAAAATTTACAATCGTGAACCCGTTTATCATCCAGAAGGGTCTAAACAATATTGCTGATCCAGTTGAAGTATGTACTCAATCTCGCAATGACACGCTCTTGGTCGAAGCAGTTTCAACGACGCAAGCTAACATTTTAAAAGCCAATATGCTTGCGAGCTTTCCGGTGCGCGTAGAATTACATAGGACACTGAACTCCTCGTGTTTTATTGTAAACACCAGTGCATCGGACGGTATGTACAATGAGGAGATTCAGGAAAATATGGAGGAACAAGGTGTGACAAATGTACATCGAGGTCACCGCAAAGAACGAGGCGAGCTAGAGCCCACTCATACCCTGTTTCTTACCTTTGATCGGGTAGACCTCCCACAAAGGATTAAGGCACGGTATGAAGCTATTGAAGTGAGGCAGTATGTACCCAAACCATTGAGGTGTTATAAATGCCAGCGCTTTGGCCACACAAGTCATTCTTGTGATGGAGTTGCTACTTGTGTTGACTGTGGGGAAGTCAAGCATGATAATGCATGCTCTTCACCTGCAACATGTGTTAACTGCAGTGGTATCATTCATCGAACTCCAGAAAATGTCCCCGTTTTATGGAGGAAAATGTTTGGCGTCCTTGAATTACTCACAATTTAAATACTGAATGTATTATTTAACCCACTTCACGTAGTTCAATTATGCTGCTCACAGAGGCGTGCACAGACCTTTTGCCAAAAATGCTTCTGTGTGTTCAGGGGAATCTGGAAACGTTATATTTCACGTTGAATATTAGGAGGGAATACAATGCTTTTTTTAAAACAAATTATATATAACTCGTATTTCACCTCTAGGTATATTACGGGGTGTTTACAGTTAACGTAGAATTGATATATTTTTAGTCAAGTACTGTCCAAGGGAAACCCAGGGGGATGACTCAGGAGATGGCATCTGTGCGTCGAATGCCCGATTACCGTGACCAACCTTCCTGACCATTTTGTTTTTTTTCGGCAGTTTATCTGGGTCGTAAGCGAATGTTGGGAAGGGTAATTAGTGTCACGATTTTCCTGTCCCTCCGTTTCACCTCACTTTTCCATTTATTCTGGTTGTATATTTTAGGATTGCAAATGTCGGTGGAATCCCGAAATGGCGTGTATGGCAGGCAATTGGCTCTCTGTAAATGCTCATCCTCCTAATCGAGGAGGTCTTAAATATCCGGGCTCCCCAGCAGATGTGTTTTATGTCTACAAGAAAGAGCTGCTAACCGTAGAAGACGTCACCGGGGCATTTAATTCTGTAGGTGTTAGATACGCTGTACTCTGCTGTCATCTTTCCTACTTCCAGCCACCCCCAGTATCCTGTCACCTCACCCCTCCCTTCCGGTGGATGTCCCGTCAGCGAGGCACAAGAGATTTCTTTGGTCTCCCTCCGAACTTTGTTATAGTGTGTTATTTTATGTAGGTATTAGAGAACGGAAAAATTGTAACGTTGATTATATAACCAACAGAGATAAAGGAAAATGAAAGCTTACCGAAAATGACGTCCTATTTTTAAAATCTGTACAAAGGGAGCATTCTTACAAAGAAGATTTGACTTTGCTTTGACAATATCAAGGAGCGAAAAATAGTTGTTTTTACCCACAGAAAGTGTGTGTACAACAGGACATACGACGTCAATATTTCATTCCAACTAGTTTTGGTTTTAAAGTTTCCCAGTAGTGAATAGAAATTGCTTTAGAATTATACCCAATACGTATGTACGTATAATGTAGTCAATTGCTGATGCCTAATAACTAGGGGGTGGGATTTTTCGAAAATGCTATATAGCGCGATAAAGTGCGATATTGACTCAAAATGCGATACAAATGCGAAATTGAAGGTTTTCCCAAGTATTTATTTTTTACCAATGTTTTTTCTTCTGGAAACTTTAACTGAAGAGTCTATAGAAGCTTTACATGTTTAGAAAGTTATAAAGTAAGTGACCATTCTTCTGGAATGTGGAAAGCCAACCTTCCCGCTAAATTAGACTATTGTTCCACCATTGCCCATATGAGGTATGTTTGACACTGAAGCGAGTTCAGTTGTTTTAGAAAAGAAACCCCTCTCACGACGCCTAATGACTGTTTAAATCTATGTTCATAACCAGTTAACGGAGAATTTCAATACTTGTCTCTGAAAACCAATAGCAATCCTAATTTTAAGGTAGTGATAAACACATGTTAATTCCAATTGGAGTTCTCAGTTGCCAAAGTTACAATTTTCATAGTTCATTACGCGCAACTTTCATTCATTCTATACGTAGGTCACGTCAGTAAGTGCGACGCTAATTTTGTGCATTTTCATTTTATTGTGCTAGTTTTACATCAGTATACATTTATCTTTTGTGTTGTGCAGCATGCTTTAGTCTGTATCAACTTCTTCTATATTTCTGTGTATTGCTTTAACCCATATTAATGTAAAATAAATTGACACTTTATGCACTTGTAACTCACTGTCATTAATAACCATCCATAAATGTGTTTTAAATCAAATATAAATAATGTTAATATTCATCGTTTAAAAAGTCATCTCAAATTAACCTTTTTTTTTCAAAATGCTATAAAATGCTAAATTGCAAATGTATAAATCCTATAAAATACTAAATGTAGAAACCAAATGCTAAATTTTTGACTTCAAAAAGCTAAATACCACTACCCCATATCAATAATATAAGTAACCAATACCTTTAAAGTTGCAAGTAAGCTTGCAAACACCCTTTCTTGTTCATTTGATTTTACGTGTGGTTGAGTCTGTGGTCGGGTTGAAGCACCGCACAGATAGCCTCATTGTATAACTGATCCCCTGATTGTGGCGAGGGCGGTGGCGGTCACGATTTCGTCATGGGTCACGTGGTAACAAACTTCCTGCTTCTACCACCCGCTGCTGTAAAGGCTTAAGTCGCCGTTTTATCACCTCGTCTCATCAAGCGAATGTATCGCTTAATTAGGAGCGCCGATATTAACAGCTTGTACATAGAACTGCCACCAGATGGTGTGAGGTGATAATATTCGGAGAGTACGGTCTCAAAATTGCTTTAACTATGTCAAATTTTGTCCCGAGAAGATTTAGTTGTGATTTATTACCAAACACATAGTATGCTTCCAAAAAAAAGATGCAGTGCTCTTAGGAGAGATTAAGTTGCGTCAACGCAATTGTATTTTTATTCTATAATGCATAAAGGAATATAAAATGGATTAGTTACTCCCTACCAATCTCGGCATTGTATGAACTGGGGGACAAGCATGTTAGGGTTTTGGCATGTTTCCTACAACGCAACGCGTTTTTGTATATTGCAAGAAATTCTATTTCATTAAATGGATTTTATGACAGGGCCGCGCCGTGGTGGAGCGGTTAGACCACTCGACTCTCACCAAGACATTTGTGATTTGTGATGGACAACACAGCGCTGAGGCAGGTTTTCTCCAGGATCTTCGGTTTCCTCCGCCATCGTTTCACCAATTCCTCCATCACCTTTCATATCATTTCATCCCGCCCTCATACTCTTCCACTTCTCTCACCCTCGCACCAAGGAATCGGACTGAACACTCATCCTGGTTCTCTACCAGATCCAAAAGTTTGGTTCCTCATAGCCGACCTCAAGGGATAGAGGAACAAGAATCCCCTAACACAAGAATCCCCGATAAGTGATACTAACGACAAGGTAAAGAAGAAGTAGAATTTTATGACTACTACACTAGCTCTCTTACCCGTATTTGAGGGTTAAAGTAAGCGGAAAATGAATTCCTACAAAGTTGAAGTTAGTACACTTTAGATATGTGAATTACTACAAAGTAATATGTGAAATCTTAAAACATTAAAAGTTAAGTGAATTACTTCAAAGCCGCGGTTAGTATCAATAAAAATATTTCAAAAATTACAAGAAATATTTTCCCTATACTTTGTACAGACTTGCGACACTGCAACAATAAAATTGTTTCTACGACACTTTCTTAGTGTATTGAAATCGTATGATGTGCCGATTTGAATATTCCTGCATGGTCTCTTGTATAGATACCTCTTTCTTTAACGCCTTCTTCTTCTGTTTTGTTTTCCTAGTTGAGGTATTATTTTCTGCACTGCAAAGTTTTATATGTGTTTGCATAGTATTCGAAACTTCTAAAAATGTGAATATATGGGAATGATGATAAAATTTCGCATTCTAGTCGGCATGAAAAGCCTCACAGACATTGGTAGTGTGAAGGGAATGTAAAGGAATGGAAGACCACATCTCTGAGAGGAAAGCGTAATTTTCGCTGACATATGTGTTTACAATATAGTTACAAAAATCGTCTCGTGCTTGGCTCTGAGGCTTCATACACATCAAATCCTCAACAAAGCACTCACCTACGTCCCTTTGATAGAAAAATGGCAACACAAACATGTACGTCAAATACTTTACTATTTCATTCTCACATGTAACATATTCTTTGGGAAGCCCTAATTGTTACATTTTCCTTTACCAAGCCTGGCCTAAATGAAAAGTGCAACCATACTCTCTGGAAATACTAATTCAATTGTTCTTTTTGTAGCGATTCCAAAATCGATGGCAAATTTAGAAGCAACAACTCCTAAATTTATCAGAATATTAAAGAGGCTCGTGTACGTTTCAAATTCCTTATCTGTAAAGGTGCAGAGATTAATGGTACCTAAGTATTATTATGAGACCATGGTTAGTGTAAAATTGGTAACACTGTCGGGCGCAATACTAGAATGTGCCTTCCCCGACTGTGAGTGAGTCGGGGTGAGCAACTGACCGCGTCTTATTAGATAAAAGGTTCACTAATCAACAAATTTGTCGGAATCAACAGAGCTCCATTTCACAAAAATGTTTACCTGCTGCAACATTTTAGGAATTCACAGCAACCCAAAAAATATAGGGTGACTTTTACAAGCCAGTAACTTTCATTAGTATCTAAAGCAAAGGTGCAATTTTTTATGTATTGTTCAAGCGGTATAAATTTATAGCTCAAGGGGTTGAAAACATGATTAGGTAGCTTCTTGAAATTCGTAAGTTATAGGATAACTTATGCAAAGTCCTACAGCTCAATGCACTGACGGTGAAGCCTCATACTTTTGTTTATTAGACACTGAAAATAAAGGATAAGGCTAGTGGCTTTTAAAATATTTGAGAAACTATATTATTGAATATAAGGGTGGTTATTTTCGGAAGTTGTGAAATAAATCTTGCAGTAGTATGGTACACTACATATTTTGATCAGATGCGTTGATTAACATAAGATGTTGGAAACATGGTAAGCCTACTTTCTGAGACTAGTAAAATTTCCTTTGGGACCCATAGTTAAGGTAATTTTAGATAAACCGTTTTTATAGATACGCCAAAGAGTGTTGATCCGTATGCTAGGGATTGAAAATAAGCATTGTGGAAATGCCATTTCAATATTACCATTTTATCATTACATTATACTATTTCGTTGTTTCATTTTATCAATTCATTACATTATTTTGTTGTTTCATTTTATCATTACATTATACTATTTCGTTGTTTCATTTTATGATTACATTATACTACTTCGTTGTTTCTATTGTTAGAATTAAACAAGCTTGTTTATTGCTCTTTATCACATTGACAGTTCCTCATCGGAAAAGAGGAAATGATCTATTGATTTGTAGACAACAGTTAGAACTAGAATCATACGTATTAGATTTGGTTGACCTGGCGGCAGGTGGCCGCGGCGGTGACAAAGCATGGGTATGTAAAAGCAATGGTATATGGTTCGAATCCCACCATTATCTCGAGTTTGTTTTCCAAAACAGTGTAATAAAATAATAAAATCCGCAACCACAATAAAGTGCATTATGTGTAAAAATATTCAAATACTTTTATTTTATAAAAGCAAACATGGCAAATGCAGAGCATATATTGAATTTGTTGGAAAGAGGCTCTGTAGCCCAGTTTATTCTGCATGACTTTGCATAGCTAGCTGAATGGTAATGAAAATCTTAATAGACAAAAATATTTAAATATCGTTGTAACATACAATTTATATCATATATATAAAATAAATATTTAGATTATTTCGGAGCTAACCGTTTGCGGTTGGTTTGAATTTTGTAATTCTTATACCTCCGTTATTGGTGTTCACTTTCTCCACTACCCACTACACACTTAAAGAAAGTACCTACGGTATTACACTCAAACATTCTATACCAACATTTCATCGGAAATGCTCGTTTTGAGACTCTCTTAAGCAGTAAAACTATTTTTACAGCGTAACACAAAACGAAAAATTGATTAAATCATAAACTTGGTATTTAGGTACAGCATCTTCCAAGAATACAGCACAAAAATCTTCCCATCGCAAACTAACAATTACATGGAAATGTTTCGAAAACTATTTCCCCAAAGATAGCTATAATGAATCTGGTTAAATTACTGTATGTTTAAGGCACTTTATTACAAAATTTTAATATTATATTGAATATTTCTGAATAGCCTCTGAAGTGCTTTTCATTCTTAATGACATTTGCATAACTGGTAAACCGCAAGAGGCAAACAAAACGTTACTACAAAAGTAAATGGATAAATAAAATATGTGTGTGTTAAGTAATGCAATTCATGTCAAATATATTTTTGATGGGGCTAATCATTTTGGGAAATGTCCGAGAATGTCCTTGTTACTGATTTGGATTATGAAGTAATTTACTTTTCTCAAATGTGAAGTCTTGTCTTTTTATTTCCTCCTGGTCATGTAAAGAGAAGGGAATTCCAAGCCACTACATAGCGACCAGGCCTGTCGCTCAATTATCCCCTGTATTCTTCCATTTTCCTGTTACCGAATTCCCTCTTTTCCATTGTATCTCCAAATAAATTAGTAATAAAACTACTTCTACAAATGTTTGTCTCAAGTAATATGAAGTAGGTAGAAGGGTAATCTGCTATAGAATAGTTTATCGAAGAATGAGTAAGGAAATCACGTGAAATTAGCTTAAGGATCTTTTTTATGTTCAAGGAAAGAAAGAAATTTTAATGCTGTCATATAGGATGAGCTCTTAAATATGTGCAAGCCTATTGTATTCGGCTATCTATTGTACCTAAAGAATAAACATTTCTAATGCTAGTTTGCACAAGAGTGAGTAGAGGTCGTATGAATGTATTATATACATTTTTTCCATTTCTTATGTAAGACATTAAGTAATATTAATTAACAGTGATGAATTATCAGCAATTGGATAACTGATTTGTGTCCTATAATTTATTTGTTAACCAAAATGATACTACCCCAATGACAATAGTTTTTACTTATTTATTTATGTTTTCAATTTACAGTTTACATTTGCATTGTATGCCATAACTGTAATTTTTTTGGTATCAAACATCTCCATTACAACCAGTATTGGTATCACCATGTTCTCATCCATCAACGGAAAATCTACATATTCAGTTAAAACAATTATTTTGCTTTTGTTTTAGCAGCAAAAGGCTCTATGGTATGCCACACAGATTAAAAGTATTTAAATTTAGTGAAAGAAAGTTCGGGTTATATACTGTTTCCTCACTATTAAAATATTATTTAATGTATTATGCTATAAATTATGTATGCCTTAATTATTTATGTTCCAGGAAAAAGTTAATAACTCTTTGAAACATAATCTTATCACTTAGAGAGGAAAGATGGTAGAGAGTAATGCAAGGGGAGATAGCGATAGTGAAATAGAGAATGTTGAATCACTTCTTTTATTTTAAACTATATAAACTGAATAAGAGATCGATATAGAAAAAAGGTTTCGCTTTTGTACTACACAGTGTCTGAAATAAATTAAATTAAAAGAATTTGATCTTTTATTCGCAGATTATGGATCATATAACAACTTATGATATTACATTTTAAGGAGAAAGAGAGAAAGGAGAAAGCATGAGAGAAAAGAGGGGAGGAGGTTACAGAGAGAGGAGAGAGAGAGAGAGAGAGAGAGAGAGAGAGAGAGAGAGAGAGAGAGAGAGAGAGAGAGAGAGAGAGAGAGAGAGAGAGAGAGAGAGAGAGGAGAGAGAGAGAGAGAGAGAGAGAGAGAGAGAGATGAGAGAGAGAGAGAGAAGAGAGAGAGAGAGAGAGAGAGAGAGAGAGAGAGAGAGAGATGAGAGAGAGAGAGAGAGAGAGAGAGAGAGAGAGAGAGAGAGAGAGAGGAGAGAGAAGAGAGAGAGAGAGAGAGAGAGAGAGAGAGAGATGAGAGAGTGAGAGAGAGAGAGAGAGAGAGAGAGAGAGAGAGAGAGAGAGAGAGAGAGAGAGAGAGAGAGAGTGAGCGAGAATGAGAGAGGGACAGTGGCAGGGAGAGAGAATATACATTTGCGCAGTCAAAACAATAAAAATCGAATAGAATTGTATATTGTACTACTAAATCATTAATACTATAAAACGTGCAAAGAATTTAAACAAGGGGGATTAAATCTACTAGGTATGAAAGCTCCCAATCACTATCCCAAGCGTATTTGTGGAGCACACCATCGTTCCGCACGCTTGAGCCAGAGAAATTCCCAAATATCAGATTTAGATAGCAAATATCACTCTCTAAACCGTGTATCTAGTCTATTTATTATTATTTAAAATGAAACGACTCAGTTGTGCAAATCTGAATTACGCACGCACGCACGCACGCACACATACAAAGGCGTGAAAGATGCTTATAATTTTTGACACGTTTCAATGCAAAGTTCTCTTTACGTAGGTTTAACAGGTAATACTTTAAGGGAGGAAGTAAATTCT
>CM060950.1:191856449-191876449 GCA_030765055.1 Mantis religiosa
TACATATACTAAGTAGAATAAGTGTTGCATTCTACTCTAAACGTCGATATAGAATTTCACCGGAAATACATGTTTTGAGAATTCTTAAATATAACAGAAACCATCTTAGATAAAGGTGTGTGTGAGGGTGTGTGTTTGAGAGAGAGAGAGAGAGAGAGAGAGAGAGAGAGAGAGAGAGAGAGAGAGAGAGAGAGAGAGAGAGAGAGAGAGAGAGAGAGAGAGAGAGAGAGAACAGCACAGTACAACTCAACAACTTAAGAACGACATTTGTTAAAATATGAAATCTTCTGCTCTATGAGCAAGCAGCTTCTGTGACTTTGGTATCTCGATCATACAGAAAAAGCAGAAGGTCGAAGGTGTGCTTTCTGGTCCACTTGATGCATTTTATTTACCGAAAAAGAACAAACACTGTATAAAAATGCAAGAACTAAACACACTATTTTGTGGAGCACATCATTCTCTATCGAATAACATAAAGCACATTGCCAAAACATTTCATTTTGCAAGGAAATCGTTCACGAAAAATGTCAGAACTTTTGAGCCAGCCAATTATATTAATATTGTGAGCAGTTTACTTTGAACCGAACATCATTTGATACTTCTTTGAACAACCAGTCGAGTAATAATTTAGATTGCTTGCTATGATCTACTTATACTTATTTTCTACTTAATAGAATGTGTATATTTTGTTGTTTTAGGTGTTATGAAAGAAGATAACCTCTGGTACTTGCCGTGGGTTGTCCGGCCGGAGCTATTGCAGCCCCGTCTACCTTTTCAACATCTTGGAGTGACTCGTCGGCGTCGTCGAGTCGTAACGTCTTCCTCTTCTTCAGGTAATAGAAATGTAAAATAGCCCAGCCTTCTCCTCAGCTCATAGTTAACAACGTGCTAGGATACAAAGAGTACGCATTTGTTGGTCGTTGTACATAAACGGCTTCCAGTTTATGAGCAGGTCACACTAAAAGATCATGTAAATGTGCACACCTGCCTCACTGCGTTATAGTAGGCAATGGAAGTGCCATTAATTGCTAATTCACTCATTACATCTGTTTGAATTTTGAACACAGAAGAGCAACTAAGCTTGACGTAACGTATGAGTTACTTATTGATCCCAGGATCGCGGTTTCAAATCCAGCGGAGATTAACGGTTTTAAAGTGTGCTTAAAAGTAACAGCTCTATATTAGTAGTTTTACTTAAATGTGCACATCATACGTGCAGAAAAATATCTGTGAGGTAACGGATAGCCGAGGTCGATAAGCCACAGAACCCATGAAATTTCACAAGGACGGTCTTCCTTTTTCGCAGGTTTTCTTTGGTTTTCATAACTGTGAAATTCTGGGGAGATTTGCTTTACCAATTATTTAATTTCATATGTCACCAGTGTCAGCACCGGCAATGCCATATTTACGTAGTAGAACAGCAGTGAAACACTAAAAAATTGAGGTAGATGAGTATACTCGACCATAATGAATAATTTACTGATAGCCCAGGCCAGACAAGCAGCAAACTTTCCATCCAGTAGCTCAACTCAATCAATAAAACTCAGTCGATAAACAGAGGTGCTTTTTATCGTGAGCGATAGTAAGGTAATTTAGCAGTAAATATACACATACACAGAATTTAACAAATTAAGCGTCCTCCAATTGGAGGCTACCACAAACAAATAATGCGTTTAAATAAAAACTTCTGCTTCCAAGCTGTTTTGAATAGTGAAAACCTGAACAAACGAAGAAGATAAAATTGTGTTTAATGCAGTGCTTTTTTGAAAAATCGGTGATATTATGAAAACAATAATGAAAGGACAGTATATAAATATAGCAAAAGTCTACATTTTTACAATTTTAGAGAAATTGCCTTGATGTACGTCTTAATTTTATGTTGACTACATAAGCCTGTCTTTGTGTTTTAAAAAACATTCTCGACAAATGACCCTAAGAACTGCTGCTACCAGCTCTTCTACAATTTATGCCTGTTAAATTAATTAACGCTAATTAATGTTAATTTTGAATAACAGAAATATAACATAGGGCCGAGAATTAAATAATATTTATAACAACATATCGACAAAGAACAGAGGCAATGTCTTTGAAGTATAGACTGCCGCATCCGTATTTACCAACTACACCATGAAGTGTAAACAATTGTAGTTCAGTGCGCAGCTAATAGATAACACTAGCGTTATGTTGCTTCGCTCAAACCATTGCTTTCTAGATATATCAAGCCGGCGTAATCACATTCCTGATCGTGTCCGTGAACGATTACACCTACTGCCCTAAAGGTTGCTCGATCATATCATATAGTCACGTGCACTACCATTACTCTATATTGTCAGAGGCATTAATTAGGAATTGTACGTATATTATGAGACATTGACAAAAATCAGGAGCATATTTGTGATGATATTTAGAAAGCACCTTATATGTTGAGTCTGATGTTCCAACATTAAGTGACAGACCTGGAGGTTAAGGTCGCTCGTAAACATTGTAGGATTGTTAATGAAGAATCCGCGAATATGTTCTGTATTGTAGAATAGGTAAGTTATGAAGTTAATGTTAGCATTATAAACGTATTCGTAAATTAGTGATTTACGTTAGTCGGTCCAATATGAAGGGACATTTCGAAGCCAAAACTAGTGAACTCTGTTCACAACTCCAAAGTTTAACACAATTATACAGTAATAAAACTACACATATTTGATAGCCAGTGTAGGAGACAGTCGTCCAGTACCGGCCAGCATGCAGTACCGGCCACTACTGTGATTTCCCTTTTCGCCGCCATGTGGCAGAAGCTTTCAGTAAGTAGTAGCAAGTTTGTGCATCCACGTGCGCTATAGTCGGATATCTTCTTCCTCTCTTCAGTTCTTTGTCTGTTCTGAGTGCTTGATGGTGGTTAGTGTAGCGCTTAGCGCACGGAAGATATTCTGAGGCCTATAGCAGCGCTATATTTGCGATCTCTGTAAACCAGTGAGCTAAACATTTATGAACTGAGCAGAAATAGTGACAATAAGTTCCCATGCTTTTGTATTCTACTATTGTTCTATATGTGACAGTGCAATGTATCACTGGCAATCTATATATTTTAACAGAGGAGGCAGTGGCCGATTCTACAAGACTTATAATTCTATCTCTTTACTTTCGATGTAAAAAATAAAAATAATTAAAAAATAAAGTAAAAAATAAAAATCATTTCATTATACTATGTATAGAACATGTCTTGAGGTAAGAGAATAATACAGTAAGATACCAATTAACCACCACAGTTACCGAGTAAAGTAAAAAAATTAACCCGGCCAATACTGCACGACCTTCCCCTACTTAACTATTAAACCTTCCTATTTGAAAGTAAAATAGGACCTATTGCTATACGTAGCTTCTAATTTATAAATGAAATAAAAAATCACATCCTTTCTACATTATTTTTTTATTTCATTATAGATTAAGATGTAAATATCACACATTTCACTTCCTAGATCTTAACATACGATATACGCATGCATAATAAACAAACTGTAAATTAACTGATTACTGTTAAACTGAGTGGTAAACCCAAGCAATGGGTTAATTTCCCGTCAATTGAGCTGTGTTGGCGTAGTGTAGCAGAGGAAAAATAAAAGAATTCTTGAAGTGCATCCCTTTTATGTATTTAATGATTACGTAGTATTTCATTACAAGAGAAATTGCAGCTGTTTTATTATTCATTTGTGTAATTCGAATATAGGCTCAATAAAGTCCCATCTAATTATTGCTACATATCGTCATAAATATAAAATAATCTACTTAAATATGAATGAAGTCAACAATTTCACTGTCTTAATAACTTTCTGCCAGAAGTTGAACACCTTTATCGCAGAAGTTTCCATTGTGCAGGAATCTTACGTTGTTGCCATTTCTGGCACCAAAGCGCGAGCTTCTAATATCTAGAAAGAAATGGTTGGTTGGGGTGTTTAGTGATTATTATGTGCAATAACAAAATGAGAACATAAAATGTTAGAAACTAATGTGACGCAACCTGAAATTCCAGTAACTTGGTAATTACTAATACAGAATTTAACACAGCCAGTACTGATGCATTTGTTCTATTTTCAGTCGTGCTAAAACGCGATTTATATTTTACGATGGTCTGTGCAACAGTCTGGAAAAATTCTCCACTCATCATAATTTTATGACTATCTAAACTTTATTTAAAAAATCACATTACCTTTTGTGTCACGTACACAGAAGTACGTAGCATTGCATTCGATTCTAGGGCTCGATACTAAGGTTTCAATGAAATTTAAATTTTTAATGTCCCCTGAATCCTAGGAAGCATTTTTAGAAAAAAAGTAAATACACAGAGTCCGATTTGGTTCTCCGAAGTCTAAAGGATTGGATACACACAAATTGCATACCTAAGTTCACGTATATTTTAAGGGATTTTAAAATATTTGACTCCATCCTCACAACCATTATGTGGAAATGGTTTTGCAGTTAATTTCTTTAAGAAGTATACATAGCTGAAATTTGGCCAAAATTTCCAAATATTAAGAAAGTTTTTATGCTAAAAATTAACTTGAACTGCTGGCATAAATTATATACTTTGACGTTTATGCTAGTAGTCTTTTTAAGCTTCAACAAGAACACACACCTAGTTCCAATACCTTTTACCGGACTTTGAGGTTTCTTATTTTTTGCGCATATGGTGTAATTTATAATCAATCTTGTTCATACCTTTGCATAAACTCGAGGCTTAAAGAATTGACTTAGGTATGGTTTTTACTATAACTTTACATTGCCATAATTAAGTGTTGACGTATTTGCACATTTAAAAAAGTATATATTTATATATTTAAACATTCCCGGAAACAAGCAGAGGAATAAAGCATTTGCTACTCTATACCAATGTGTTTTTAAAATAATTTTGTAATATATTTTTTTGAAAATTACTATTCTTTTATCGTGTGTAACTGATAAGAATAATAAAGGTATGATAACATTCTTTTCCTCAAACACTACTAAAGAAATCTGCAATAAATTCAGACTTACAGTTATGGTAGTGCACTATGTGACAACATTTTGAAATATTGGGATAATATCTATAAGGTTTAAAAATTTCACCTATTAGTACCTTTTATTTGCACGGCAAGCACCGTTACATGGTAACAGTTTCGCTAAAAATTTTCTTTATAGAGACACTAAGGATATTTTTAAAACATGAAGTAGGACAAAAAGTATATTTTCAATTTCTCTAAATAAGAAGTTCTCTGATGTTATCAGTGTTGTTTTCGTAAATAAACCATTAGGAATATACAAAAACTGAACGTTAGTTTTCATTAAAACGTGTTATGGGGAACGAAAATGTGTACGCTTTTAAATATGTGTGTGTGTGCGTTTGCGTGTGCGGGAGCGTGCGTACGTGCGTGTGTGTTGAATATTTTGCACAATACACTTTAACCCTTGTGTTCTCTAGTATACACCCTTGGTCTTTCGAGTCATAATGATCCGTTGGGCAAACTTCAAAGATAAGGCATTAAGAAGATAGTAATACATGAAAATGTATGTAATTTAATTGTTCTTTCACACAGGCAAAGAATTAGACAGTTACATTTGATCCAGGGTTATATACTTTTGCCAGTATTTTCACCCACGATTCTCATAAGTCCCTTATAGGAGCTAGTTTGTGATTTGCGCTTGGCACCCGTCGATCAAATTTATAATCAACAGGTAAGATCTGGGAGATGCGAAAGAACATCTTTAGTGACATTGTAGCAGGAAAAATAGCTCTACTTGAATCTGGATCCCATAAGCTGCTTGTTGATTCACCATACAATTTGTAAACGCCAACTATTAATAATGCACCAATATAGGCATCTAATGTAATTTCATACAAATCTTCTCATTTATCACCGTACACTCCTCGGCCCTCAATATTAGTAATTTTCAACACAATATTGCATAGGATTTTGTTCATAATTACTTGAAAGGCAGATTTGATATCACTTACTCTGGACGTAGCATACCTGGTTGGACGAGGTGCTTGTTTTATCATGTCTACACTGGAAGCTCTTCCATTTTGTGGAAAGGGTACCAAACTCCAACTGATATTCTTATCTTCCGAATGAACTACTGCTGCATCTTGCAAATTATTATTGCCATTACTAACCTCATTGTCTGAAGTATAGTCTTCCAATTCTGATGTAGGTTAAGTGTTGTCTTCACTAGTATGCTTCTCTTCTTCTGAAATTTTCTGTCAGATATATCGCCTAATGATTCTAACTCACTTTCATTTAGATAATGTTTTGCCATAACAGAAATGCACCATCGTATTTACTGCAAAAACTAAAATAACGTCTTCTTTCTACAGTCAATCAGACCTAATTGATTTATATTCCGCTATATTCATAGGTTGAACAATACATCGTCCAATGTTGCAGAAGTAAGCAGCAGACTGTATTGCTGTGTATGCTGCCATGCACATGGATTTGGATATGATCATTAAAATTAAATTATTATTAAAAGCAATCGGGTCATATCGACCCAAGGAACATACGTGTAATTCACATACAAGAAAAATCAAATAAATTTTTGTAAAAATGCAACAGTTTATAAGAAGTAGTTATGAAGAGCAACAAATACATAAAATTGTGAGCACCAATGATTACACCTAAATGAGTAACGGAAAGAACAAATTTCTTGCCGGGTCATATTGACCCAAGGAATATAGCAGGGTTGAAATATTAAGTAGCTATTCTTTTGTTTCTCACGAACTTATGCAAAGTTAACGTAATATCAATGTGCCTTTTCAATGACATAGTGTCGTCTTAGATTATTATGTGTACCCGAACGGTTATACCACATTAATGCCAGATTTCACCAACAGATGTTAAGACTTAACCCGAGTTTAGCAATAGTTATAACAAAAATTGCACTTCACCAAGTGCTAGCTTAAAACTCGTGTTAAATCTCTGGTTAAACTAACAGGCCAAACTTTTGTTGTTAAGTCATTAACAATTGTAAATAGTCAAGGTGGCGGGCGTGATCGCAGCTGTTGATGTCGATTTGCTATGTTTAAGAACGTTTAAATGGCATTCGTAATAGGGTACGGCCTATGAGGAGAAATTATTTTGAGGAGCTATCAGAAGAAAATTTTCTACAGAGATATACTGTCAAAACAAGTTGCTACGAAGGTTACTGCGGAAGTAAAATAGAGATTAGGACATGCATCGAAAGGGATATGCCGATCTCGCCTTTGCTTCCAGTATTGATAACTTTGCTGTGTTATATTTCACTGAATTATGTGAATAATACACTGTCCATCCCCTGTCTTGAAACGTTCAAGTCACTCTTCACTTGTGCTTCTTCGCACATCGTTTTAAATTTACGTAACACTGACAAAGTTGTCCCGTGCTTTTAGTTGTGACATACGCATTTAAATTAAAATTCGTTTCCAATTTGTTTCCAAGTGGCATCTTTCTCTTTTACATTCACCGCATCCGTCGTCTTATTTTCCACGATATCCTTATACTTCGTCACCAATTCAATTAACAGTTCTTTCTCCATCGATGAGAAATTTGTCTGACGGCTTTTGTTTTCGATTCTGTTTACTCACCATTTTTCAGCTGTGTGCAGTCGAAAATGGAAACAAATGCGCATCGCAGTAGATTCAACAAATAATACGATTCATCCATAGCTTTCTATAGTTGTAATATTTACCTACAAGTCTCTTGGCGTTAACACGTGTTTGTTAACATTTTCAGAAAACAGGTTGATGAAATATAAGAAATTTAACAGCTTTGTTAGCGCTGTGATAATTGTCATGTTACATTTGTTAACGTCGATTTTAACATCTGTTGGTGAAATCGGGCATAAGTGTTGAAATCATTTTTGGCAAATATTTGCTGTGATGAAGTTAGTTTGTAAAATATCTTTTGTACAGATAATTTTTTAATAGCTAAGAAATCATAACGTACCAAAAGTTATGTGACTGGTACACATTCCTTTTCAATTTCAGATTGGTTTCTGTGGCTCATTAAAGATATGGTGAAACTAATATGAAATAAGTTTTGTTGAACCCAACAGGATAATGCAACTTCGCGATTTAATTGTCCCAGTCACCAAGTTACGTCAAAAAAGATATCGCCAATAAGGTATTAAATGCAGAACACTTTAAACGAGAAACTGTGAATGTTTCCAGTGGCAAAATCTATCAGTTTCCTGTATCCAGTAGAAATTATACATTTTTATGAAAGATATACTTTATATTCCGCGTTTTGTCTATGTTTTATGGTTTGCTACTAATAATAGTTTAATTAAAATCGTTACTTCTTTCTAATGCTTTGCTTGGCGTGTGAACGTTCTTAAAATCTTCGCTTATATCTTTAAAAGTATTAGACAGTTCAAAATACCTGTTGTACCTTTATATCTTTCCAATCCGTCATCGAATTTCATATGCTTGAGATTGTAGGCAAGTCTGTTTCCAATTTGAAACCAGTTTTAACATTCGTTCAAGATTATCTAGTGGACTTAAGGAATTACTTATTTTATAAAAATGAATGCATTATATAAGGACTGTGAGTAGTGTAATTACGGCGATTGTCATGAATTAGATTTTTATTACTTTTATCTTCTAGTTAAACTACGATAACTTTTGTAAGCAACCATCATTTCACCCTGGTCACGTAAAAGTATAATAGGAATTAGATAAACTTACAAGTATTAGCCTATCTATATTTCATTTGCAACACACATCAACGGATGAATAAATGAAGTTAGATAAATTAAAGTAAACATATCGTTTTCTGTTCAAATCAAGAAACCTACTTATAGAATGTGGTACATTCCGCTCGGAAATGTTTTCGCAGAAGCACATGATCTGACATCCTGTGAAGTAAACTCCCACCTCGGTAGCGTAGATTGTAGCATGTCTGCCTCACGTTCAAGAGGTCCCGAGTTCGATTCTCGGTCAGGGTGAGTTACCTGGATTAGGTTTTTCCGGGATTCTCCCTTATCCTGAAAGACGAATGCCGGGTAGCTCTAAGCTCCATGGACTCGAGACACATTTGAGCATCATTTCACCCATTACATTCACCGACGCAAAATAAATTACGAAAAAAGTAAATTAAACAGGAAAATATCGTGCGTGACTCTGCTTGTGTCCCTTTGGCTATGATCAGCGTTAAGTGCAAAGCAAAAGGTCTGATAAATACCAAACTTAGCTTTTTAAGTAAAGCTTTTTCCAAGAATTTGACACAAAGACCTTTGAGAAAATCGTCTCCACCAAATTACTGTTTATGTGGACAACGTTTTGCTATTTTGGAATGTTTGGAAAATGACCGTTGATTTGATTGAAATACCGCATGATTAGTATATGTATGTGGCTAATTAGATGTATATCTTCAAGTTTCTGGGCCTACTTTCTGGAGTGCTTTCATGTAGAGTGAATTTTATGTAATTCAGTACATATATGTGGTAAATCATACAATAAAGCCAAGATCTTAGTACAGGCTAAAATTTTAATGTCGTAAAAACCCATAGTATATGTCAAAATTGTTTGGACCTTAGCCATTTTCGAAGCATATCATTTTGCAGTTATGGATTTTATTTAAGCGTAAATGTGTGATTTAATAGGCATATCTGAAAGTTTACAATTTATATTTACCTTCTCTATTACGTACTTATTGAAATTAGAGGAAGGACTGCATCTCCCTCCAAAGTTATATTTCACTGATATTAAATGTTTTGAGGCTAGTAAGCCCAATAATCATTTTTCGAAAAAGGCCCACTCACACATGATATTACTTTTATTGTTTCTTATGGACACTTTCCGAATGTTAAAGCTAGCAATTGGTGCCTAATTGTAAATATTTTAAAATATTCCTAAGCTAGTCTTCTAAGAAGAATTTCAATAAAAAGGCTCCACCACCTCGTTTTTTTAATTTTCTTCCAAATGGCTTTTTACGATGTTGATTAAAGTGACATATGCTTCAGATACTGTAGAATACGTGTCTATATATTTAATTTTCTGGGACTGAAGTCCTATTCATTCTGAAAGCCTTTTTATAAGTGTAAGAAGTAGAAAAATCTTAAAAATCTGGCAACACAAAAATGTATATCTCGTTAAGGCACAGCATATGGGTCCTATTTTTGTGCAGTTAACCCTTTCCGAGGTATTCTTTAATAATTGGTTTGAATTTTCAAATATCTGCTTTTCCTTTATCTGAAGTTACAATACTCGCTTCAAGGCGTGAAATTTCAAATCCATGGTATTGAGATCCACATTTTAAAAATCTGATAGCCGCTTTAACTTCATTGTATTCTCCCTATAACTACAATGAAGGTGTAAATGTGTAGTGAATGTTACATCGATTGACAGTAAATAGATGGAAAAATAAGGAATTGTAAGAACAGTTTTAAGAAGCTTGGGTAGAAGTGATGATGCAAAAGCAACATACCAGGTATTTTATGTAAGCGGCTGAAAATGATGTATAATTTTATGAGTAGTTGACATTTTGCATATTAAAGATTACTGACTCAGATGTTCTGCAACTACTCGGAGTAGTTGGGAATGCCTCTCGTTGAGAATGACAGAAATTCAGTCGAAAACGTTCCAGCCATTACCACACAACTTCTGAGTCAGTAACCTTTAATATGCAAAATGTCAACTACTCATAAAATTATAAATGTCTCTCACTTTCAAAATTTCTTTTTGGTAATTAGAATGAAAATGATGTTGGCTGATTTTGTTTTTTGCAGGTCAAAGAGGGAGATGCTGTCATTACCATTATGCCGGGCAGGATGTCCAGCAGCAACTCCGCCCTCCTCAGCAGCAAGGCTACTGTCACTGCTGTTGCTGTAAGTTGAAACTTAATAGAATTACCCATTTAAGAAATATTAGCTGGAAGTGCTCACACCCTTGATAGGGATTCTCGCCGACGGGAACGTCGGGAGAGCCAGAGAAATTAGCGCAAAATCATCACATGTGTGGTAATTAATAATGATGGAAGAAACTACATAGTAAGAAGGATTACAGCAGGTTTTGCTCCTTAAAATGGCCTCCCAGACCATGAAATGATGAATAAATGAATTCAAGTGATAATGAACTGATGCGAAACTGATATATGCTTTTAGATATGTTTCAGACTTGAGGTTATTTACAATTTTGTGATTGAAGCTTCAGATTGATTTACTCCATCATCAAATATTTTTGGAATAGCTTCCATTTTGCACCTTTATAGAATTGGGGACACTGTAATGGCTTTCCCGCCCCATAAAACGGATATCACTGATAATTATCAGTGGCTGGATTCATAGTTTATAGAATGACTTGATGCTAATACTCTATAGGATTTGGCGTAAGAACGTCCAAACGTTTCGTCCACAACTGAAACTCAGCGAAACTCTCTCTTCGACCGCGCCTCTGAAGATGTCTACCGCAGTTGTGGACGATACGTTTGGACGTTCTTATGTCAAAAGACCACGATAAAACAGCCCGGAAATAATTAATTGTAATAAGAACTCCGGCCGTGATAGCTTACGTTCTCTCACTCTATACGAGGTTTAAAATTAACTGTAAAGTGTGTTGCAATATGGAGTGCCTGGCATTAAATTCACATGGAAAGAATACAAGTCCCGTTAAGCTTCAGAATATCCAGTCAAGAAAACAGTCAACAGCATATTTATCAAATCAAGTTTCAGTTTAACAGAACAAGGATTGTAGACACTGCATCTTCCCAGGAAGACCTTATGGTAGGTCTCAATAGATGGCTCAAATTTTAACAAGTCTTGAATACAAACCAGAACTCCTAATGGAAAAACTTGAAGATACTGGGTTTCTGTGCTTTACACCTATTAAATAAAATTCTTACCCTTAAAATAGGCTTAATTGCTCTTAATGGAGGAGTTAGTTCACTCTTTATAACATACATAATTTATTCAAAGACATGTCGAACCCAGTTTTCTGTTATGACCAGGGCTAGGAGCTTTGTACCGCTCGCCGTTCCCTATGGAGGTTGCGACCGAACGTCTCCCGGCATCCAAACAAGTCATAGATAAGAAACGCAGAGCGGAGAGGCATTGAAACCGGTTGCAAAGAGAAAAAAAAAAATGACTGAGACATTCGTACATGCAGATATATTTAGATCATATGCACAACATACAAATTCTTATATAGTACATACGGGTTTGTCTCTAGCTGATCTCATTATTTAAATAGGCACATTTCGGCAACACCCAAGCAATTATGACGTGAATTGTAACATTTGCTGATCGAATGTAAAATGATATACAAATAATAAAACTAATTTATTAAATATCTGAAGTCTCTTACCAGACAAAATGCCAAAGCAGGAAATTTACTACATATTGTGACTCTGTGGGTTCGTAGAATTAAAAGTGCAATTTGTTGAAATTCTAAATGTTCTTTATTTACGTAGAAACACACTACGTAGCAGCAGAATTACATCACATATCACAATCTACAGCACCAAGGTCGATGACAATATCAAACGTTCTGATTACAACATCAACTCTCGTTACAACACTTCACAGCTGTTTTCTGCTTACTCACTGTTTTACAAAACTCTTGTTACATGTTTTTACTACAACTCTCAGCTGGCGTGTCACAATCTCTTATATATCTCATTCATAGATTCCAGAGTCTTCTCGAGGAAAAAAGAAAAATAACTATTCTATGTCAATCGAGATATCACTAGAACCTTCCTTACGTGAAACCCTATCTGGGCCGGCAAGACATTTATCTCAAGCGCATGTTTATCTGCTTTTGCCAGCTCTTTGTGTACACTAGCCGCGCTATCGTTAACTGCTTATGCAAGCTCTTTATTACCGTGAAACACTATACGCGTCTGTTATCTATTTATGCCCGTTGCCGCGACATTGGTCCCTCCTCAAGGGTGGTCGTCTCGAACAACACCATCGTAGAGGGCCAGACGATCCAGGTGTACTACCAAAATCTTCCCTCGGGGCACTTTCTGGCTGAGCTGGACCCCGTCGTTAGTCCTCTTTACCACCCGGTACGGTCCTTGCCATGGTTGGTGGAGCTTCGGGCATCGTCCCTTGGTCCGGGGAGGCCGGTACAACCAGACTAGGTCACCCTGCTGGAACCCTTGACTGTTGGCTTGTCTGTTGTATCGGGTCTTCATGCGGTCGCTCGCCATCTCATGCATGTCGTGGAGATGGTCCGATAGGTTCTCCACATACTCGGTTACTGGCTGTTTTGCATCCGGGGGGCTTCCAAAAGACCAGGCCACAGGGGAGGCGTAACTCTTGGCCGAACATTAAACTGGCTGGCGTCATCCCAGTGGTGTCGTGTGTAGACGAGCGGTAGGCCAGCAAGAACAGCGGCACCTTAACGTCCCAGACTCGCCGATAGCTAACCAGGACCTTCCTCAGGCGCTCTTCTAAGGTCTTGATGTATCTCTCCACCATGCCGTCCGACTGTGGATGTAGGGATGTTGTGCGGTTCTTGTTCACCCCAAGTCTTTCTAGTGCCTCCTTTATTATTTTGGATTCAAAATTGGTGCCCTGGTCACTGTGAATCTCTAACGCCACCCAAAATCGGCAGAACAGTTGCTCCACGAAGCTGTCTGTGATGGTCTTCGCCTCCTGGTTCGGAATGGCATACACCTCCGGCCACTTGGTGAAGTAGTCTACGACCACTATCAGGTACTTGTTGCCTCGGTCGGACACTGGGAATGGTCCAGCTATGTCGATGGCGATCCTTTCGACTGGTGCTCCGAAGTTGCACTGCTGTATGCGACCCCGGGTTATGCGGCCTTATCTGGGGGCCGCAACTCGTTGCGCATGCGTGACATTGACGGCACGATCTCTCAGCCTCTGCTCGGAGCCTCAGCCAGTAGTAGCGCTGCCGAATTTTGTCTTTCCTTCGATTTGCTCCCAGGTGTCCTCTTGAAGTACCAGCGTGCAATTCCTCCAAGACTTCCGGGGCTTTACTTAGGGGAAGTACCAAATGCTCCCTCTGTGTCTTCCCATCAGGCGATTCCCATACCCGGAACAGCACGCCCTCTCTTGTCTTCAATGAGTCCCATTGGGCCCAGTACGAATTGTAGGTGCCGCTCCTCGGTGCGTTGTCCTCCCAGGCTGGTCTTGTCCCTGCCTCCACTCCCCTCAAGAGTGTTTCGAAGTCTGCGTCCGCCAGCTGCTCCCTGCTCAGGCCTGCGCTATCCCAGTCTTCAGCAGGCACCGCCGTAACCACTCTGACAGCTGCGGCATGCTCCTTCTCTTCCACTCTTGTGCCCTGACCGCACTCTTCTGGACATGGTCTTCGGGACATAGCGTCTGCATTTCCGTGGCTCTTCCCTCTGCGATGTTCAGAGGTGATGTCGTACTCCTGCAGCCTCTGGACCCAACGTGATGTCTGGCCTTCCAGTTTCTTAAAGCTCAGTGGCCAAGTTAGGGTGGAATGGTCAGTCCTCAGGTGGAATGGCTGACTGAACAATTACTTGTGAAGGTGTTGCAAGGTTTTTACCACCAGTAATTCTCGCCGGGTGACGCAGTAGTTCTTCTCTGCCTTGGATAGCGTTTTGCTGTAGTAGGCTATCACCCGCTCCGGTCGTCCTGTATTTGCGATAGGATGACCCCAATGCAAAGGTCGCTGGCGTCGGTGTCCACAGTGAAGGTGCCGCCTGGTTGAGGAAAGCCCAAAATTGGAGCACTGCACAGGGTCTTCTTCAGGTGCAGGAAAGCGCCTTTAGCGTCATCCGTCCACACATACGGTCGATGTTCCTCTGTCAGGCGGGTGAGGGGCTTGGCGATGTTGGAGAATCCATTTATGAAGCAGCGGTAATAACTGCACAGCCACAGGAAACAGCGCATCTCTCGCTTATCCTTTGGGCGAGGCCTATCTCTCACAGCCTGTGTCTTCTCCGGGTCTCTGGCCACTCCGGTTTGTCAGACTATGTGGCGCAAGTAGTTAACTTCCTTGCGGAAGAGCTGGCACTTCTTTGCGTTCAGGTTCAAGTTGGTTACCTACAGTCTCTGTAGCACCTTGCTCAGGTTGTCTAGATGGTCTTTGAAGGTGTTGCCGACCATGATGTCGTCCAAGTATAGCAGGCATGCGTCATATGTCAATCCTCTCATTACTGATTCCATAAAGGCGTTGGAATGTGGCTGGCGCGTTTCAGAGGCCAAAGCTCATAACTGTGAACTGCCAAAGCCCTTGGCCTATCGAGAATGCAGTCTTCTCCTTGTCTCCTGGATCTAGAGCCACCTGCTAGTAACCCGACTTCAAGTGCAGGGTCGAGAACCACTGCGAACCAGCAAGCGTGTCAGGAGTGTCGTCAATCCGGGGCACGGGAAAGCAATCCTTTCGGGTGACAGCGTTCAACTTCCTGTAGTCCACGCAGAAGCGTAGCTCGCCTTTCTTTGTCGTCACCAGAACCACAGGGGAACACCAAGGGCTGTCAGACTCTTCAGTCACTTCCCTGGGTTTCATGTTATCTACCATATCCATTACCGCCGCTTGTTTGGCCAGCGGAACGCGTCTAGCTGGTTGCCGAATAGACCGGGCGTCTCCGGTGTCGATGCGGTGAAGCACTTTATGCGTGCAGCCGTAGTCACTGTTACCTTGGCTGAAGACGCGCTGCTATCGTCTCAGCAGTTGTCGAACTTTATCCAACTGTTTTGCGGTCAGGTGGTCGGCCGCTCTCTCCAGTAAGTCTTCCAGCCGAGGCCCCAGCTGTTGCGTTGGAACCGGCTCCTGTGCCTTGTCGATTGCGGTTACGCTGACCACGGGCTCGCACGTCATCAGCTCCTTTCCGGCCTGGACGTTGTGATCTGTGTCTGCCAAGCTGAGCAGCCTTACTGGCACCTCCTCTCGGCACGGCAATAATGTCCTGGCTACGCAGAGTTCGTGCACAGGCATCATCTGGTCCAGCATCATGTACTTCGTCCGCTGGCCTTCCAGTCGCGCAGTCACCACCACCTCGCTTCTCGTGGGGACCACCACATCTTCCTTCAAGACGACCCGGCAGATTCCAAGGCGCTCGTCGGGTTGCCGGAGAGTCACCTCTTCTCCATTGAGCCGCAGGACCTTCCTACCGACGTCGATCGTCGTCTTGTGGCTCCTGAGGGCATCCAATCCTAGTATCACCTCCTTAGCCACCTTCGCGACGAACACCTACAGACGTACGGCACTCCTTCCCAAGGTCAACTTCAGCAGGGCCTCCTTCTCCACAGCAAGGTGTCACCCGATACCGTCACAAGCTGGTATGGTCGGCTCGGCTTCCTCATCGGCAAACCCTTGGCCACGTCAGGTCTGATGATGGTCAGGGCTTCCCCGGTGTCTACGTGCACGCGGCCCGTCTTCTCTCTCACCCAACCGTCCACGATGAGGCTGTCATCCATACGCAGTGTCACTCGAGGGGATGGTGGTGTTGGAGCCGACTTGTCCCTCTGCACGCCGGGCCTTACTTATTCTTCCGGTTGCTCTTCCTGGTATCGGCTGTCTGTCTCCATGTGTCCCGGCTGGCCGCACCCGCAGCACACGCCACTAGGTGTTTGCTGGCGTCCCTCGGCTGGTCTTCTGTCTCCGGTGTAGCGGACACTCCTCGTTCTCCACGTCGGGATAGCTGTCACCTTGGCCACCTCCAACCTCAATGCTGCCGTTAGCGCCTCGTGGACAGTTTTGTAATCGCCGAGCATTAAGCGCTGACAAATCTCCGTGTCTCGTACCACGTCGGAAATCTTGTAGGAGGCTTCCCGGAATACGAACTCTAGTGGGAGGTCGACTAAGACTTTGCAAGCCAGCTGCTTGATTGCCAGGGCGAATTCCTATAGCGTCTCCCCTGGCTGCTTGGGGAGAAGCTCATTACTCTGATTGCTTGTTAGCTGGAGCCGACGACATGGGTTCAACGAACGCTGGCCTTCTTCATTGATATCCGCACTTTTCCGTTTTAATGGCGGGCCCAACCGTAGTCTGTGTCAGGCTACTTTGCAGACCTCAGGACGTTCATTGGAACTTCGGAGCGTTAACTCGTCTTGCCCAACTCGCAGGATTCTGCTTCAGATTTCGAACGTTGCCTCGTGGCTTCTGATGGCATTCAGACCAAGTATCATCTGCTCAGCCAGCCCCATGACGAACATCCACAGACTTTGAATGTTTCGCCCCAAAGCCAACTACAGCAAGGCTTCCTTCTCCACAGACAGTTTGTCACCCAATGTAGTCACTATTTGGTAGGGAGCTGATCCCGGTTCCTTGCTGGTTAGCCTTTTACCACGTCGGATCTGATTCTGATTACTGTTACTGCTGCATTGGTGTGCAGCTACATCCTGCAGTACGCAATGATGCTGTCATCCAATCTCCTGTCCAAGGCATTTAGCGTCACCTGAGGATATGTGTCCTTGTGCCGTATGCTACGCCAGGTTTAGTCGTTTCCTATCAGCTCTTCCACTCGTATACTGACAGCTCTTTACCATGTGTTTCAACATACGTCTTTGCTTCATTGCCGATCTCCTTGAGGTAATCCTCTGTTTCCAGCGCACCAATGCTCCTGATATTGAAGGTGGGCGCAGTTGATACTTCATCTCCAGCTGCTCCCTCCTCGAGCCGGCGCTATTCTCTCCATCTACAAGCACCGTCCGTTCCTTGACTACGCCTTCTGGAACGCTAAGCCATCCACTCAGGTCCATTAGAACATCAGCACGTTGGGCCGGTTCTTCCACCTTTTCTCTGAGCTCTTCCACGTTCTTCTTCATGCCGGGTTGTCCTTTATCGATTTTAGTTGATAGCTCCGATTTTATCACATACACCTCTGTTTTCATTTCTTCATTCAAATTGTTCTTTTCCATCTTCATTTCTTACCATATACTTTTCATTTCTTCCATCGCGAAGTTCGCCGTTTTTATTTTATTCTTCATTTGTCTTCATGCAACTAGTCCCACAGAAGACCAAGATGGCGATTCTCGAGGGACGAGGAACCCTCCGCAAAATTGTGAGAATTGGTGGCGTGGAACCTCTTTTATGCCGGATTCGTTATAAATTCCATTTTTTCCATTCCAGAATACACTGTACATTTAATTTCCGTGTCCCATCTTCTACGCTCCAGATTTCATATTTTTCATTTCAGAATTTATAGATTTCAATTCGAATTTCATTTCCGTGTCCATCTTCTTATTCCAGATTTTATTTTATCCATCCTGAACAATAATTTCTGAAATATTACCGCCATATTGGCTTCTAATCCCGCTTCTGGCACCAGTGTGACAAAATGACAATATAAATCTTGCACCAAACTCACTTTATTTGTCACTAGAATTACTAGCCCAATGCTAATACACAATCCCTTTCACATCTTTAAAATACACCAATTAAGCTTGTCATTCTAATGCTCCTTAAAGTCCCTGTTGCATCAAACTACGCTGCCCAAAACTCTCGACGTTTACTGCTCGCATACCAATATTCAATTTCAACTACACAACTGCTCCGACCAACTGATTCACAACTCCGATACTCACTCACCAGCTTCTAAGTAGCAACTGAACAGAACTGAACTGAACTTCACTGGCTTTAGGGCTACCTTTTTATCACCTGCTGGCCATAGAAAAAGTGTTCGGGAAAGCGAAATTTCTGGAATCGAAGAAGTGGAGCATTGTTGAAATTAAATTTTCTAGATCCGCAGAAGTCGAACGGATAGAATATTAGAGCAACACAACAAAGGGGTTACTTCTGGCACATGTCAACTGGTGGCTGTCCTTGAACGTTCCATATTTCTGCGCCTTCTCTGAGAAAACGGTGAAATGGGGGCGAATCACAATTAATTCTTTTTCAGGAGGCATTCACTGCCGCCGAGACCCTATACACTTTACTGTCCAATAGATCGTATTTTCCTTTAGAGTATTGATCCAGTGATAAATACGATTTGGATACATAGAGTCAGAATGAACAATTCAATACCATGACTGGGATTTGAACCACGGATCTCTCAGTCTCCGTCCGGTTTCTCTTGGCCATTGAGCTACTACGGCCAATATGCCAGTATGACGCTAAATTTTCCAACCGACTCGTAAGTTCCCCGGTAAACCACTAGGGGTTCTCAATATTAAATGAGATTCTCACCTTTACTGGCGTCTTACTACGTAGTAAGTACTTAAGTCCCAGGCTTTATGGTTACCGCTATTAGGTTAATTGGTGGAAATGTAATCGTTCTTCCATACTAGCCGTGTGTAGGCTAAGATTTGGGTAAAGTTTGTTAAAAATTTCTGTGTTGGAAAGCTAACATGCTACAGAAGATTGTTAAACATTATGCAAACACAAGATTTTGATCAGGGAAATTCTGGGAAGCCGGTTCGTTTCTTGTGTGACAACACAGAAGGTGACAAAGAAAAAGCCAGTATTCTATCTTCCTCTCGAGGCATCGTTCATTCAGTCAGAATGATCTGATTCCTTACAATGCTGTTCATGCCATTCAAAATTCCTCAGGACATGGTTGCATTATAATAGGTTTTTACAAAACAGCTTCGTGGTATCAAAAATCCTAATGTTCAACCATTACCAACGAGTCGTCAGTTCTATGCGATATGAGGTTACCTGGAAGGAAAACATAGAATAACTCATTTTCTCCACCATTTAATGTTAACCCCAATTTTTACAACTCCACTGCAGTTTTCAAAGTTTAATGTCCTTTTAACTGGCTCGAATGGATGAAATGTATAACATGATATTCAAATACGCCCGGCCTATTCTGCTTAACATCTTATTAATATTTTCAAGAGATGGGAAAACCTCGAAAAATCTTACCTGGCTAATATGTCTTAACCGAGATTTGGACTTGAGGCTTTTGAATGTTGCAGTATTATTTTCGTCTGATGATGCTCCATCCCTATTTAATCGTGCTTTAGAGTTAATCTGAGATGGATTGGATGATTAGAAGAAGGGGGAGGGTGGAGGGGAAGGGCGAAGGAGATGGGATGGATGGGGAGGGGTGGAAGGGGGCGGAGGAGGAGGAGGAGGAGGAGGAGGAGGAGGAGGAGGAGGAGGAGGAGGAGGAGGA
>CM060950.1:191878949-191896463 GCA_030765055.1 Mantis religiosa
ACACACACACAGACAAACAGATTCCTAGCGGTGGAATACAGCACTTCCTCTGCTTTCTGTAAATACGTAGTAGAGAAACATATATAACAACTTTTTTTAATGTGGTGCAGTGGCTGGAGTTCCGGAGCTCTTTTAAACACAATCAATATTTTCAAACCACCCACTGCTCCGCTGACGTCAATTCCTCTATCTATAGCTTCCCGTCTTTCTTATTAGATTCTGCCCTTTCCTTTATTTTGCATATTGTACATTGAGGTGTAACACTGAAAATAAATATCCGGTTTCCAGGCTCCAGGTAAAGTTTAGGATTGATGAGTTTTAGGATTGCAATACATTTAACCAGAGGCACCCGCCGCTTACCATTTTGATTATCATTTCGGCGCTCAGCTTCTCTTCTTCTGTCCTGTGTCGGCCAATTGGTTAAGCGCTTGCCCGCGGATCCGAAGGTCACGGGTTTAAATCCACCCAGACCTATGGTTTTTACGTATGTTTAAAAGCGACAGCCCCTTCTCAGTATTTATAGCAAAAATATCTGCGGGACGAAAACCCCGTACGCCGGCGGCGCTGATATGATTCCGGCAGTTGATATCGTCGTTAACAAACAATACATTTTATCTCTCTAACTCTCTCGCTCTATGAGAAAGGGAAAAGAACTTGATATCTATGGCCATAAATACAATTCGAAGATATTTGAAGTTATTTGTTTGTGACGAAAGAGGAAGTTTTATCTTCCTTATGCTTATCTGATGCCTAGGATCAAAGTAGAGGAAGCAATGCATTCCACCCAAAACTTCAATATTTTCCTTTCAAGGGGAATTCTTTTTTGAATATGAAGAAAGAACTAAATTAAATAAAAATAAAAACACAAGACATTCAGAAGGTAGTTAACCGGACAAAACCGCAACTTAAAACGACACTTGAACTAGTAATATCCGATACATGAAACACAGAACGAAACAAGCGGGGTTTTCTGTTTTTACTTTATCATGTAATGCTAAGTAGAGAAGGTATTGCATTCCATCCGAATTTTCAATATCAATTTTTTTTTGTAATTTACGTCCTCCAACGTTAAGTCATAGCGGACGATGAGTGAAAGGGGTGAATTGATGGCCAAATGAGCTCAGGGTGTATAGACCTGTAGAGGTACCCGACATTCGTCTTTCAGGATAAGGGAAAACCCCGGAAAAATCCTTATCCAGATAACTCACCCTGACCGAGATTCGAACTCGGGACCTCTTGAACGAGAGGCAGTTCAGTATCAAGATTTCACCGGAAATCGGAACCCAGGAATAAAAGATCTCCCTAAAAGGATTGGCACACCTTGAACAACATTAACTGAAAAAGAAAAATTCGGATAAGTACCCAATTATTTAAATTTATTATCTTTCGGAAATGCAACCAGAGCTTTGGAATAAAATCCCTAATTTAAATTAACCTTACCAGGAAACATTTGTTGATAATGGTCATTTTCCAAAACTGGCTCCAGTGAATGTGTTTGAAATGTCATAATTGCCCGACGATTAAAATGTATATTTTGAATTTCCTAAGTGTCGTCTATTAAGTCTACTTCATTTCGAAGGAACTGTATAATCGTGTGTAACTGTTAAAAGTTAAGAAGCAGACGAAAACGAACTGCATAACACGCAGATCTCTTTAAAACACACTATTCATTTCACATAACCATAAGTCATCTCCGTTATATGCATTATTCATTGTTCGAACAGTTCAGTACTTCGAAACTTTTAATAACTCTGCCAACCTTTATGTTCCTCTCGATTGCATGGAAGGAGTAAGGTATTTTAAAATCAGTATGGAGCATCTATTTGTTGAACATTTGGCTATCGCTATTCTTTATATATACATATAACCATGTGTGTAATGTAGCTATTTTTTGGGAAGGTTTGCCTACATTTAAATGAATTAGACGGGAAACTGAAATCATATAGGAAAAGTTTTAAGTAAAGACAATGTTGTTCATTTGAGACATACTGTTGCAGACGCAAGGTGTTGCTAAATTACCCGAAGGTCAGAGAAGTTTCAGATAAGCAGGGCGAAAGTTTTGTTTTGATATTGTTCACTCCAGTTCCAGTAATGAAACGAAGGACAGGAATTGGCAGCGAAGGGCGAAGCAATTTGGAATGTGTGGATTTTATTATAGACACTGAATTTGATGCACATCTAATCTTATTACATAAAATGACGTAAATCTAAGACGCTCATAACCTCAATTTTTAAAGTCTAGATTGTATAAAATGGAATGACCTAGAAAAGTTCACCTGACACGTAACTCGTGAAACTTTTGGTCTCATCAGATAATGAAACTAACCATTATGTAAAATATTGAAAGAATAATCTGGATTAATGAATACTTACGGGCAACGAAGAACATACTTTCCATGCAAAATTTAATAAGTTCAAATGACATTTTCATTTACTTAATCCTCTCTGCCATGTGGACAGGAGAACTAGAAGATTCCTCTTATGTTTCGTAATATATGTGTTCCCCTTAAATCTTAATTTCATAAAACCCCATAACATTCATATTAAGAACTCTAAATACCTATATACAAAAATGCAGGAAAAGACCCGAAATGCTTAATTTTATTCTTAAGTGTATATTTCAGAGGTTATAAAATATACTAATAATCGAGTAATTTCTGATAAAGTGAAATTCAAATTGATCCAGCACGAATATACTAGAAATACTAACATTTAATTTAAAAGAGAATGTAGCCCCATGATACCACTATTTTACGAAACAAGAGAAAAACTGCTGTATATGCAGACTCCTTATATACATCAATAAGCTCAAATAACATATGGTACTACAAATAGCTGTACACTACTATTCTATATACAATAAATAATTTGTTACCTTTACTTGTTTTAAAACTGAAAACAATAGAGAAATTGGAATTTTAGGCGTTATTATCTGTGGCAAATATTAGGCCGGGAGAGATCTACAGAGTTGTCAAATCTACCAATAAGATTCTTTCTCAAGGTTATGGCAAAGGACGTGAGAGTTCCTCGGTTCACTTCAGGCAAATATACAAGGTGGAAGTCAGAACACATACAGAATAAAACTGTTACATGCAAGTTAGCTTTGAGGTACGAATACCTTAAATTTAAGATAGCTCTAAAGGTTTACTGAAGTATTTGAATTAGATGAATAGATTTGGTGTGCATATGAGTCTCTCGGCAAGCGTTGGGAGGATCGGCGCAGACAGCGGAAGATGTGTGATTTATTATGTAGCCCTGTATTGAATTTTTCAAGTCTGATTCAACTTCGGAATAGGATTATTGTCTTTTGGTTTACGTTCTTTACTATGCTTGCGCATTTCCTTTAAACGGTATTTTATTGCGTATATAGGTGTGAAATAATTTTTCGTGCAAGACAGCTCAATCCAAAGAACATTGTGAGCATTAGGACTCACTTGGGAAAGTTACATATTAGATCCAACTTTGAATCGGACTTCATCAGACCACACGATCTTCGTCACAAACTCTATATCCTCATCTACTGTATGATGAAATTATTTGCAATACTACCTTCAGCGTACATATTTAATGCGCACATTCATACTGCCGCCTTCTTACTCGTATATGCCACTTCTAAGCCTTGCCGCACGATTACATTTTATAGCAAACATTTGAGGAGGCATTGCCAAACTTTCTAACCATAAATGAGGAAGAATTTTAGCAGTACAAATGGTAACATATGTTCTAAACTTAGTCACAAAACCGTGTAATTATCAAGTGCCTTGGAGGTACTGCTGCAAATTCACATCTCCACGTATTTGAACAGCGGCGACATTTTCAAATTTGAACCACACTTTATAATAAGTTTCATTCCCTAAAACGTACGCACTCCATCATTTTTGATTCACTATCATTCCTCACTTGATATTTCCTTTTTCTATATTTTCTAAAATATAGGTACATAAGTTGGCAGGTGGTCTAGCTCTTTCTGTATGCTACATGTAACATTCATTTATTATAATGCAGTACACCCAAAAGCACATTTCGTTACAATATTACACTGGGCAATAAGAAAGTGCTGAATGTTTACAGAACTTCATAAGTAAATTCTTACTAATTTTCGGTTGAGAAAACCGAACATTACAGTGGAAAAATTGTTCTTAGCTCTAGTTTCTGTGATATACATAGGCGGAAGTATTTCATATTAACGGATTAACGAAAAAGATACATTTCAATTACATATGCTAACAACACTGAATGTGCACTTGACATTTTTAAATCGTAGGTACAATCTAAGAGTTCTAAATTTTTGGAGGAATACCTCGCATATGGTCGTGTCTGAAGAGAATCATGTGGTGGCTTAATGAGATCGTGGTCTGTTAGCTTGCCTCTTGTAAGGGAGTTCGGGAGCATCCTTACACAAGTACCAATGGTAGTCCGCAAGCTTTGCTTCATTCCAGTGGTTCCGATATCTTTGTTCCATAACCGAAATGTCGTAATGGAATATTTCTACAGGTTCATCACTAACAGCTCCACAACTAGGAGGGAAAAAGTCTAGGTGGGTGTGGAGAAAATGGATTTTAAGAGTCACGTTGCATCCATGTTATGGTATTTTTACAAGGGTCATTAAATGCGCATGGTTATCATCTCTTTCGCTGTCTAAAAATCCACGAACAATTCACTTGAAGGCTTTACAAGCTTCCACTTCTTTCCCCTCTAAAATTGGTTAAATGTAGGATTCTTTTTAAGTTCTCGACTTTATGGCCCTACAAAAGTGCCTTCCTTAACGTTGCATCACTTAATTTTGGAAAGTTCTTGCTTATGTACTTAAAAATGGTCCTTTTATTTCATACTTTTTACAAAATTTTTCATCAAACCCAGCTTGGTATGCAGGGGTGGAAGTAGTACATATTTTGGGTCCACGAGAGGCTTGGCAACTACATTTTTCTCGGTAATGTTAAGATTACTTGCAGGTCAGTCTCCTCTAATATAATGCAGTTTCCTATCTCTACTGTCCCACATGCATAAGAAGCAGCAATGTTTTGCGTACCCCAGTTGTATTCCTAAGAGTATAGTAATTACTGTTAGATCACCACAGATTTTCTATTTGTATTCATGATATTTGAGCGAGTCCAATTCATATTTCCATGTCATATTTGCATGTCTTCTTCATGTGAACTGAATGACCAACAGAAATAGAAGGAAGAAGTTGCCATTGTGAAGTAACAGCTTTCAAACTAAGCTTTGTGGAGTCTATGATTAGCCTCCATTCAGTTAGATCATAGTTCAAATTCAGACTTCATTAAGCCATTAATGTCACAGCAATCAACAAGATTGATTTTCTTCTCAAAATAGGGTAGCAGTTCCTAGTGGCATTATCTGTACTGTGAGATTATGACAGCACTTTCGAGAAGATTCCATTGCTGTAGTCGAAACCCAAGAATTTCTACCTTCTCCTGTGACAGCCTAAGGTCTCTAATGAGATCACTCATGTCCGCTTGGCTCAGCCTATGCGATTTATCATATTTTCTTGCATTCTTCTATAATGTGTTTGACGGTGATGGTCACGTTACGAGTGTTGCATGCAGGAGGTAGGGTTTTGTTGAGTATGTAGCTATAGGTAAGTTTTGTGTGTCCAATACGAAGACGGTTAATGAGGATTTGTTGTCGGCGTTTAAGCTTTGTTACTGGATATGGTTCTCTGTAAGATGATTTAAGTTGTTGGAGTTTGCTGGTGGAAGTCTCTAACCAGGTGGATTGCCAGTTGAGGTGTATTGTTCTCTTGAGGTATGTCATTACGTCGGTATATGGTGAACTGATGTCTGTTGCCTGTATTGGTAGATGAGTTGCTTCTTTAGCTGCAGCATCAGCTTGTTCGTTTGCGGGAATGCCTTGATGCGATGGGACCCAGATTAAGGTAACATTTTTTAAAGCCGATACAATTTGCGTGTATAGATTTTAGATTTCTCAAATTATTGGGTTTTACCATTTTGGTTTTGTAGAGCCATTATGGAAGATTGCGAGCCAGTCAGAATTAGATACTGAGAGTCACTTTCATTTTTATATCTTCAAATGACAGTTTGATAGCATAGAATTCAGAGGAGAAGACTGTATAAACTTTAGGTAAGGTATATAACAGTGTGTGTGTGTGTGTGTGTGTGTGTGTGTGTGGGGGGGGGGGGTGGGATAGATTGCTGCACAAGCACATCCAATTCCATTTTTTGAACCATCAGTGTAAATATGTGTGTAGTCTGTGTATTTGGCGCGTATCTCCTTGAAGAGTTGTTGATACACAGTTCTGGTAGTTGAGCTTTTAGAATACTTCCTTAATTCTTTGTTGAGTGGCGGGGTCTGATCGTCCATGGTGGAATATCGGTTAGTATTATTTCAGGTGATATTTTCGGGAGGGAGGTATTGATTTCGTAGAGATATTGTTTCACCCTTAGGGAAAAGAGCATTGGGTGGCTTGAAGATATCAACTTTTGTTCCTGATGATATTTGAAAATTCATAGGTGTAGGTGCTTGAATTTGGAGTTGCGGCTGTCTTTAGAGCACATTTGCTCTAAAGCAACTATCTTGGTTGCTTCCTTCGAATTTGTAGTGGAAGTACATTGGCTTCTATTTGTAAGCTAGTGGTAGGGCTAGTTCTGTAAGCTCCCAAAATTATTTACAAAGCAGAATTTTGTACTGTGTCTAGCATTCTAAGTGCCGTTGGCTTTGCTGAATTATATATAATAGCTCCATAATCCAATTCTGTGTTTATGATTGAATTATAGATGCACATTAGCACATGTTGATCTGCTCACCAGTTGTTTGCAAACAATGTTTTAAGAATGTTATTTCGACGTAAGCGAAAGAGTCTTAAGATGTGGAACCACGTCAATGTTTGGTCAAATATTACACCCAGAAATTTAATTGTGTTTACAGTTGATATTATGCTTTGACCTGTGAGGAGCTTGTTGGGAGTATTTGTTCTTTTGTTTCTTGAGAATGTTATAGGTTTCCATTTCGTTGATGGAAGTTTAAATCCAGTTTGTTTGCACCAGATCACTATTTTATTAAGTGTATATTGTAACATTTCCTTCGTTGCGGTTGTGTTCTTGCCTCTACAGTAAAATAGGAGATCGTCAGCGAAAAAAGATGCTTTCACTGATAGTCTAATTTTGGAGGTTACACTATTTATAGCTACCAGGTAGAGTGTTACGCTGATTATTGATCCTTGTGGAAACCCATTTGTCATGGGAACTTCTTTCGATGTGGCATCTGTTGTTCTTACTTGAACTATTTGATCTCTTTGAAAGTTGTGGATGAATACTAGCATATTTCCTCATGTTATCTTTAACTAGAGTTCTTAGAACGTGGTTGTGGCAGATTATGCCATATGCTTTATGTAGATCAAGGCTCAATGCTATGAGATGTTGTTTACTTAGGAATACATCTTTAGATTTCAGTTTCTAGAGTAATAAGGCTGTCATTTGTTGAATGGTGTTCTCGAAAACCATTTTATTCTGGAGTGGAGAAAGATGTCTTTTCTTCGTATATTTATAATTTTTTCGAGCACTTGCACATTAAATAAATAAATAAATAAAATCTGCATGAACTATGCCCTGGTGCCTTGAGTCTATACCAGGACATAAGTTCCACAGTTACATCTCTTTATTGTTATTACATTTCTTTAGATTGGAACATTATTACATTTCGCAGATTACCTATATCTAAACTAACTACTCCTAACCTACTAAGCTATCTAACCTATAGCAGCCGGTTTTCCAGCTGCTTTACATATATCTTTAATCTATATCCTAAGCTGGCAGTTCTACTCTATTATAAAACATTCTGACTAGTTAAATTAACAATACATGTGGATGAAAAACTGTTTACTGCCAGCACTTTCTACCAATCTGCTATCTATCAATTGAATTTCAACAAATGTTGTCTCTAGCTATCTTCGGTATCAGATGAGCTCCGTGTGATGATCTGTTGTGGCTGTCCCCTTCTCCTCTCAGCCCATTCTTGACGTCCTGTTGTGGTCCGAAGTTGCCTATGTCTATTTATGGATTGGTCGCCCTGTTCTGGCCTGAGATCTCCACCTCTTCTTCGACGTGGGTACTTATTTCTTGTTGCCTTATTCTTTGTGACCTTCTTGGTGATTCGTCCTGATTTTGGTGTTGCTGCTGATGTATTGCGTCCGTTATTTGCATTTCCGCTGGTCTTCTGTACTCCTCCATGACTATTTTCGATATCTTTGCCACCATTCTGTTCACTATACACAAATCCTCGTGACTTCTTACGATGTGCCAAACTGCTTTTCCTGCTAGCATTGCGCGTTCCTCTTGTACCTCATCGTTGTATTTCGTACATTCAAAGATCACATGTTCGGGGTTGCCTACTATATCACATGTATTACATTTATCACTTTCCTTGCTTCGAATCTTCGCAAAATATGTATGAAATGGGCCGTGTCCTGTAATATATTGAATGCTCTCCTTAGTTGGTGATACAGTTAATCTTAATCTCTCTCTTATGCTGGGGAATAGATCATATACTCTTCTACCTTTCTCCGATTGATTCCATTCTTTTTGCCATTTGTCTATTAAAATTTTTCTTGCCTCTCTCCTTGTATTGCACGGTCTTCCTAAAATTTTGATGACTTGTTCTTGGTCTTGTTTTTTCATCCAATACATTTTTGCCCGCAATTTTACCGTTAAGTCAACGGTACCGTAACGGTACCATCGTTGGAACCGTTTTAATTAATCCCATACACCTTATTAAAGTTTGTCGTTGAGTACTCCTCAGTCGTTGTACATTTTTCACTAGGATAGCTCTATGCGCCCAAACACTAGATTCATATCCTATTATTCCTGTTAGTATAGCTGTGTGATATGTCCTTGTTGCTGCTAGTGGGATTTTATATTTATATTGAGCCATCGTTGCTAGCTTCATCATCGTTTTTCCGGCCTTGTCTCTGACTCTCTCTATATGCTTATCAAAGTGTAATTTCTCATCCATGTTTATTCCCAAATACTTAAAAACACTTTCTCGTCGTATATTGGTACCATTTACTTTAATGAGGGGATTTCTTTCTAATTTTCCTTTTAATAGCATATAAGCAGATTTATGAGGTGCTATTTGTAATTTTACTTCATTACACCATTCTTCTAACAAAGTCACTACACTTCGAGCTTTTCTTTCAATTTCCCTTCTATTGTTTGCCTCGATCATAATCATAAGGTCGTCGGCGTAGGCTATAACATCGAAGGTATCCTCATGTTGTGCAATCCTTTCCAGTATTGGTTCCGTCATAATGTCCCAAAACAAAGGGCCTAATATTGATCCTTGTGGACAACCTTTGCTTATTTCTTTTGTTACCGTATCATTCTCTCCTTTTAAATATACTCTCCGATCTCTACAATAATCTAATAAACTATTATATATGCACCTTGGATAATTATTTTCTCTCATGATTTTAAAAAGTTCTGGCCACCATAAATTGTCAAAAGCACCAGATATGTCAAAGAACATGGACACCACATATTTACTGGAACTTATAGAAACATTTTTAATTGCACAGTTTATTGCATCCTCTGTAGATTTACCCTTTCTAAACCCGAATTGTTTTTCTGTTTCTCCAATCATTAGTCTATATTCAGTTATTCTCTTCAGCAACAACTTTTCTTGTAGTTTCCCTAAAGTATTTAACAGACAAATCGGTCTATAGGATTTTGCATCTGTAGCTTCCTTATCTTTGGATTTTCTCAGGATTACGACATTGGCCTCCTTCCAGATATATGGAATTCTTCCTTCCACTAGACATTGATTTATGAGCCTACAAATATGCATCGATATAAGAGGTTCTAACTGCTGCAACACTTCAGATTGAATACCATCTGGTCCCGGGGCTTTGCCTATCCTTAGCTCCTTAATTGCTATTTTTACCTCTTGTATATCGAAAGGATATACTACCCTGTCGTTTAAGTAATATTGATTCATCTGTTGTTTTTTAATTCGATGTATAACTTCATCATTCTCGACCCTTTCATCTGGTAGTAATCTTTCTAATAAGAGGTGTGCAGATTCTTTCCAATTTTTAGTAAAGTGTCCATTTCCTTTACTTACAGTTGACAGAACTTCGGGAGCCGCAATCTTTTCCATAACTAATTTATACGGAACACCCCATACATTTGCATTTAGAGTTTCTTCTACCATCGTGTCCCATGATTTCATCCTAGTATCTTGTAGTTTCTGTTTGTATCTATCTTTTAGCTGTTGATATCTTAAAAGATTAAAATTCCTTTCATTTGCTGTTTTACTTTTTTGGTAGACCTTCCGTGCCTTTCTCGCCTTCCTTCTAAGGTCCTGTAGTTGATCGGTCCAAATTACTGCTTCTTGCAACCTACACTTGTTTTTGGTTAGACCTTCGTGCATGGCATACTGTATCCTTTCTGTTAACATTTTGGCCTGGGCATCAATGTTCAGTTGCTGTATTTCCACTGGTATAATAAAATTTTCTCTAACTTTGCACCAGTTTGCATTTTTAATCTTGTATAATTCTCTGCCTCTCCTAATTTGTGTATCATATCGCCCTTCATAATCTATGTCAAAGTATATCAGATTATGATCACTAGAGGTTATTTGCTGTGTTACAATCCATTTCCGTATTTTATTATAAATATAACCTTTGGCTAATGTAAGATCAATATTTTCGTAAGCATCCGCACGATTCATAAATGTGTAAGGATTACTCGGTTGATTTACAATCTGCATATTATACGTTGTAATCATTTCTTCCATTTTTAATCCTTTTAAATCTGGATTTTTGCTGAACCACAATTTTGACTTCGCATTAGCATCCATTGTATATATTATAGCTGCATCAAAATATGCTTGCAAAATCTCCTCTGTCTTACTGATGTGTACTTCTATATCATCCATAAATTGGTAATAGTGGTTACAAAGTATGAAGTCTACACCCTTAGTTTGTATCTGTACACAGTTTACATGTTGGTCACAAAATTGAGATATTTTGGTTGCTTGTATGTTTTTATTGTTAATCAAAATCATTGCTTGGGGATTTTCCCCGTCATATATCTTACGTGCAGTTGCAGCCATGTGTAACGGTTTTCCCCTAAGTGTATATGGTTCTTGAATACAGACAATATCCAGAGCCATTTCGTTTACAATTTTCCTCAATTCTATCATTACAGTCTTTGATCGTTGTGCATTTATCTGTGCTATTCTTATATTATGTACTCCTACCATTTCACTAATTCTTGTACTAGCCATTTAAATAGATATATTTGTTTGTTGTCCATAATCTGTTCGAGCAATAAGCCTCTCAAAATGTATCCTATACAACGAGCATTCCTTTCCACGTTTACAGGGGGCTTCTTCTTTAAGCTTACGATCTGGGTATCTTTGTTTTAAAAACTTCCTCCTTTCTGCACAGGGGATACATATTGCTGGTTGATTCTTTTTATCGCATTCATTTTTGTTGTGATCCTCTTCACCGCAGTGAGCACAAACAACCTTATCTTTTGTACAGTATTTTGCCACATGACCAAAGTTCTGGCATTTCATGCATGTTGCAACAGCTACATAATCTTTTGCATTTACTGCTTGAAAGCCAAGGTAAATTTTCTCTTTTTTAAGAATTAGCCTCCGGACTTATGGTGAAACATCCATAACATGGTGAACCGTATTAGCATTCCTTGGACCAGTTTTGAACCTCATGTTTACTTGTTGATTGAATTTTTCCCATGACATCTCCTCCTCAAAGTTTTGGTGATACATGTTTTCTTTGATTGTTTCCTCTTTTTCGCTTGATATTACATCATACAGAATTATTAGCGGGTTCCTCTTTTTCGGTAATTCCACTTTTAATTTCATTTTCTTCAAACCTTCATGATTTAGCAGCTTTTCAGCGTCTTCGGTAGTTTCTGTTTCCAGAATAACATTTCTTTCTGTTCTTTTAATATTGCATATTTTAACCTTATCTTTTGTTGGTATGACAGTTGTAGTTACTATATCTTGTACTACTTTAGTATCTTTTACTTCAGTTGATGACACAAATATCGTACATTTTTGTTTCTGCAGAACACTTTCAACTTTGACTGTATTATTGTCAACATTTCTAGTAGTTATATCGGCATAAGACATCATTGGTACTTGTTTCTTTTCATCTTTGTATACTTGCAACTTTGATTTAAGATGAGTATTTTCTAATCGTACAGCATCATGTACCTTAGTAATTTCTCCAAGCAAGTTAAACAGTTTAGCTCGGTTACTTACAGTAATTGACTTGTCGGAAGCCACTACGAGGCTTATTTCAGAAATAATATCTGTTATTGATTTATTCAGTTTTTCACTTTCACTAGATGTATCATTTTCATTTTCACTAGTATTTACTTTGGAATCACCTTTGTCTTTGCGACTCATTTGGGTCGGAGATCTTGATAGAGAGCTCCTTGGCCGAAATGGATCTCCTGTCTCACCTCTGTCCTTGGACATTTAGCTCCTCTCCGCCAGCGGCGAAACCAAGGGATTCTACCGCTGCCCAGGGCGGACGACGTGGACGTGGGAGCTCCTCCAAGTGCACTTTAATTTTTCTGAACCTCGACAGCGACACCGCTACGCTGAGGTCCAAAATCTCTAAGGCAGGACAAACACTCTTTTCGCACTTGTGGTCCCGCCCACATTGTGCAAGTGAGCGCAATTGGTCTGTAGTTTGTTGGAATTCGTTCGTCTTTGTTTGGTTTAGTAATTGGAACTATGATGGCTTTGCGCCATTGGTCGTAAATACATTTTTCCCAGATGAGATTAAACATTTCAAGTAGGTTAAGTCTTTCTTCTGTGGGTAGTTGTTTCAAGGACTCATAGGGAATGATGTTAGGTCCCAGGCTACCCCTACTAGTATCACTTATTGCTAGGACAAGTTCATCTAGAGTTAGCTTTTCGTTGAAGCACTCGATATTTTGTATGGTGGAGTAACTTTTCAGAAGAGTTTTCAAGTTTCAAGAAATCTTCATCATAGCTGGAGTCACTTGAAATCTCTGAAAGGGTTTCAGCAAGATAGCAATATTCTATGGGTTTTCCAATTAAGAATTGGTATCAGTTTTTAAAAGTGAAGATATAGAAGATGTTTTATTAGTACGTATCTTTTGCAGTTTCTTCCAAATTATATTTTGCGGTCTTTGGTGAGAGAAAGAAGACAAAACTAACAGCCACGATATCTTTTTGCCTTCTTTTACTGTTTTTCTTGCTAGGGCTCTCCATTTCTGGAAATTTATTTTCTTTTCTGTATTTGGATTTCGTTTGTGGTTGTAGAAAGCTTTTTTTAACTGCAGTTTTGCATTTTTCATTCCACCAGGGTGCTATTTTCTTGTTACTTTTAATACTGTATTTAGAGATGCTCATTTCTACAGAGTTGATGATTACATTTGTAAGTTGATCTATTATGGTATTAGTTGTGCAAGCGTGGAGTTCATTATTAGGTATGCGCTTTGGCACATTTTTAACATATTCTGATATACATTTTGACCAGTTTACTTTTACAGAATTCCATTTGTTTATTATCAAATTACTTTGGTGCGTCGCTTCTTTTTTCAGTAGAATTGGGAAATCATCGCTACCTATTAGGGTTTCAAAAACATGCCAGTTATACGATAGTGCTACACCTGGCGTGCTTAGGCAGAGATCTATATAACCAAACGTGTTATGTCTGATGCTGTAGTGTGTGGGTGTACTGGTACTTAATATTACTAAATCTGCTTTGTTTATTAGTAATTCCACCATTTTGCCCCTTTGATTAGTGTAGGTACTTCCCCATGCTGTGTTGTGAGAATTAAAGCCACCTACAAGAATGAAAGGATTTGGTATTTAATCTATCAGTGTTTATAACTCAGAAGCACATCTTTACTGACTGTTAGGCAATTATATATTACATATACATATTGACTGTGTACTTATTAGTTGTACTGCAGTGACTTTATGGTGAGTATTGAGTTTTTATTTGAACGGTATGTTTTTTCGGACACTACTGAAATGCAGCATTTGAGTTACAAAATAAAATGTTAGTATTCAATGTGTTACAGCCTTGTACAGAAGAGAAACGTAAAGGTCTAAATATTCCGTTAAGTAATACCATTAAAAGACAGCAACAGTAGTGGGGAAAAATGAACGACCTATGCATAATATAGTGAAAGGGATTCAAAATTCAGACCAGAAAACCTTATAATTGTAATGATTCTCGTATTGAAAGAGATTCAAAATTCAAAAATTATGCGAGAAAATCTTTCATCACCTGATAAACATTGCTAGTAGGGGAATTGCAGAAAAGCCAGCATACCGTTAATAGGGGAATTTAGTTTTTCTGTCTTTGTATTTGGCGGATTTTGTCTGCATTTTGTCTTTAAAATATGGAGTCATTTTTAGTGACTTCTCTCTAATTTAAGTAGCTCTACATCATCTTGTATGCTTCTTTAATAATACTGTAGTATTTTGATACTCTTTCACAAACTTCTTCAGGTATTTGGTGTGCTTTTTATGTCAGGTTTAAGCGACTTGCAGATCATACTGAGGTATTAGTACAGCTATGTAAGTCATTTAAATGACATTCAAGAGATTTTTGGCCCTATTTCAGATTAGTTTTGAGCTCTCTATGTGTATTGTTCTGACGGTGTGCTGGTTTTCCTCTAACTCCCTTACTACATCCCTCACAGTAAAAACGTTCGAACTCGATGAATTTAAACATTTTGTTGGATGCAGAACTTTTCTGGAGTTTCATGAACACAGAAGAGAACTTTTTACGCAAACTTGTGAATGCTGCTAAAGAAAATATCCCTTTTGAAAGTAGAAGGACACATTCTGGAAAATACTTATAGGCATGGAACATTGATTTTGGAAGAAAAAAAGTATGCGTCGTGTTACGTACGCTGTACTGATGCTTTGATGGTCATACTGTACCGCACTGTATTCCCACCTTCTCTGACCTGGCCGCGCTGTGGCTGAATGATTAGACCGCTCGGCTCTCACCAAGACGTTCGATGCAGGCGACAGCAAAGTGAGATTTGTGGTGGACAACATGGCGGTGAGGTGAGTTTCATCCGGGATCTCCGGTTTCCCCCGCCATCTCATTCCACCGGTGCTCCATCTTCATCTCATTTATCATCAGTGTCATCGCCTGCGGTGCCGTATATAGTAAAAGCGGGCGTTACACATACTTATTTCTTCTCTAACCTCTCTAAAGCGAGCCACTCTACACCGGTGACTTCCGCACACAACTGCATTCATGCGTCAGAAAATTAATAATTGTAGGGAAAGTCATGTGAGTATCGCATTAAATGTTCTTTCGACGAAGATATTTATAAATATTGCCTATTAACATGGACATGTTGGTTGTGAAGTTGAGCGTAATTTGAACGTTGAAAAGTGTTATTTCTTAAAACGTTAAAGGTTATGTTAATATTTTCGGATAATCCTTTTCTTACAATATGGAGAGATTGCATAACCAAAAGCACCAAAACTACTAGTATGAGCTCTGCGTCATGGTAAAACTTATTTAACAGTAAGAGGATTTAAAGATAAACTGCCTAGTGACATAAACAATAAGCGATGCCAATTTATGAACCCATAGCCGCTTTATAGAGCATGGAAAGATCGCTGAGTTTGATATGCGAAACAAATATTTAATCCTGCTGCACTCTATTATCACATCCAGGTCCGTAATATCGTATACAGATTACATCCCGCTGTAATTATATCTTCACCAAGCGTTTCAAGCATTCCATTTCACCCTCCCTGTAATTAAATAAAGCTTGACTAAAACGATTTGCGGTTAACCTACAGTTACAAGCTGATATATATATAATTCTGTTTCCTCTAGGAGTTAACGAGGTTGGAAATTAAGAAGGACGTGTAAAGCTAATGTATTTATAATTAATCTTAATTAACATCTTTGCAGCATACCACGGGAAAAGCAAAGTTCGTAGCTTCCGCCGGTATCCAAGAGCAGATCATAGTGGGGGGTCTTAAATGTGAAATTTGTGTTAAATTCCTGCAATGTATTTTAAAAACATACGAACAACATGGAGCTAACAGGTTCTTAACTGACAGCTTGTGCAGACCTTTTATTATGAAGAATTTAAGAATAGGTTAAAATGATTTATTTTGATACATTTTTATGGAAAGGAGAGCTAATTAATTTTAAAATAAAGGTTAATTTTAACCATAAGAGGTTTTTATAATGAATAATCCTTTACTTCTGCACATTTTCCCCTTATATAAGATCTCTTCTGCTCACACAATAAAGCTGCAACACATTTTTTCTGGAAATGTTCAATCTTGAATAAATATATCAATGTATATACACTGTAGCTAAATGTAACAGTTTAATACGTGCGCTAGAGTATGTGTAAGCGTGTGTGTGGGTGCATGCGTGTGCGTGCGCGTGTGTGTGTATATGTGTGTTATTACTTACTAAGTTGAGACAGGGTGGATATTGCATTACAAGCATTAGGAAGAGGAATAAGCTTATAGACTTTCAGAAATTTTATTGGTGGTTCAACTTTTATTAACAGCACAGAACATTTCAAAACATCACATCACATGTGCTACCCACAGACATCTCCAGCTCTGGAAGCTAGTCCTACAAACGGTCCTTGTCAAAAAGCGTGTGCTTTGCCACAACTATGCATTGTTATCCACACTTCAGTGTCATTAATTGTGTATTTCACTGTATTGCGTTACTTTTGTCTCCTACGTTATCATATCGGTTTACTTCCGTGCTTAACAAACTCAAACAGTACTAAATGTCAGAAGCAAAACACAGCATCTACACCGCAAACTCGTGTAAACAGTCAAAGAAGGCGCCTTTTGTTTAGGCTTTTAGTTCACTGTTGACTATCTGAAAGAAGCAATTGCAGAAACTACAATTCATGGCCTTTTAAGATATAATTTGGAGTATGACTGCGTAAAGAACATGAAAAGCCCCGTCATTGACATCATCTAAAAGTTTAAAATAAACCGTGCGAATAGTAAGTGACATATAGAGGAGAAAGGAGACTGGAAGCTATAGAAGCAGATAATGAGGGAAATGAGAGGAAGAGGGAGAGAGATGGTGATGTAAAAAGTGAGAATTTGTGGGACTGACAAGAAAATATCGGCATTGAACGCAATAACATAAGCAGCATTTCGGTTTATGCTATTTCATATTGCGCACTTCACGTATCCACTCACTCACTCACTCACTCACTCACTCACTCACTCACTCACTCACTCACTCACTCACTCACTCACTCACTCACTCACTCACTCACTCACTCACTCACTCACTCACTCACTCACTCACTCACTCACTCACCCACTCACCCACCCAATCACTCACTCACTCACTCACTCACTCACTCACTCACTCACTCACTCCCTCACTCACTCATCGCCACAATGTATTATTTCTTGCCGCCTGCCGGTTTCTTTATTATTTTCCATTCCTTCTGGTTCTTTTCATTCGGCATATACTCTCTGCTCCGTCTCCAAATT
>CM060950.1:191897463-191924963 GCA_030765055.1 Mantis religiosa
AGCTCTTTGATGACCTCTCAATGATGAATAGTAACTGAATAGTGATGGTTTTAAATGATCTGGTTTACGTAAAATTAAAACTAAACTTTTTTTTCTTTATAAATTAACTTCCTCCAACGTTAGGTCATATCGGATGATGAATTGGTGTAGAGATGTTTAAATAAGTCCGGGGTCCATAGAGCTTAGTTATCGGACATTCATCTTTCAGGATAAGAGAATATCCCAGAGAAAGTTTTGTACATATAACTCACCCTGATCGAGATTCGAACTCGGGATCTCTAGAAAGTGGGGCAGATAGGCTACAACCATGCCACAGAGACAGGCAAGTGATTGTCAAGAACATAGTTTATATTATGATTCGTTTTACTTGCATCTATAGTGTAGCTCTTAAAATATATTTATTTACTGTCGCTTAACTACAAGTGGTCATATTCCATCATAAAATTTAGAATGCAGTGCAGCATATTATAATCGTAATAAATTGAAATTCAGTGTAGTATATCGTAAACATTTTACAAAATATATCCCATATGTGGTTGCACAGTCAGAGGGGGTTTTACAAACGATGTGGAGTGAGGAGATCTAAGGATTACTGGATAATTTCCGGGTTATTTCAGATTTTGGAAGTGGAGTTGGTTTGTTGTGCTTTTTCATTTTTTATTTTTTTATTTTTACTTTTTTATTCGTATTGTGAAGAATATTTACTACATATGTTCTTCCGGATGCACTTTTGGTCGGCTGTGAGCAATCGCGGCACCCAGCTGTTTCATTGTCAATTTTTCATGCAGGATATTGTGCACTTGCTCGGCTGGGATGCCTAAAGCCTCAGCCATCTCACAAATTTTGATTCGGTGGTCTTGCGTAACCAGATCGTGGATTTTTTAAATGGTGTCCTGTGAGGTGACCTCATTTGGGCGACCAAAGCACGATTCATCTTCGGTGCTTCTACGAACACATTTAAATTATTTGATACAAAAGTAATGTTGTGAAGAACATTACATTTCATTTTATAAGAAAATTACATTGGATGAAGTTGTTGCTTCCGACACAAAGTAAAACCGTTTTACAAAAAGCGGGGGATGGTCATCGAAGAGAGTGAGGTATATTTCCACATTTTTCATACCTCATCAAAGTAAAAACGTTTTACAAAAAGCGGGGAATGGTCATCGAAGAGAGTGGGGTATATTTCCACATTTTTCATATCTCATCAAAGTAAAAACATTTTACAAAAAGCGGGGGTGGTCATCGAAGAGAGTGAGGTATATTTCCACATTTTTCATATCTCATCAAAGTAAAAACGTTTTACAAAAAGCGGGGGTGGTCATCAAATAGACAGAGGTATATTACCACATTTTCATACCTCATCCCATTCGTTATGCATTTTCGAAAACGACTATGCGACACTATGCCGCTTACGTAGTAACGCCTTAATTATATTTCGGTCAAAGACACCTGTGACACGTTAATCGTCCTGCTGTAATGATATTTGATACTGCATATACCAGAACTTTATTAATCCTGCTACTAATTGCAATTATCTGTTTCTTAGCTCAACTCATTTTGATGTTGGTCAACTGTAATATGTCCTGTGCTCTATTATGCAAACTTTTCAGTTGTAGAAAATTATCTTGATCAAAATATTTGCATTAATAGGTGTAGCAGTTTGAACCTGTTTCTCTTACCATTTTTCAGTTCTGTGCATAATGCATTCATTCAGTTTTACGAGGGCCATTTGATAAGTCTATTAGAGAATCAAAAATATATATTTTTCGTGATCATCTTACCTTATTTTTCGACTTAGTCTCCATTAATGGCTATACACTTGGTCTAGCGACGTTCCGACATCCCGTCGGAAAGATAAGTTCCGTCAAGTTCTGCAAAATATTCGTTGACGGTGACTATCACTTCTTCATTTAATGGAAGTCTCTTATCAACAAGTCAAATTTTCAAGTTTGGAAACAGGAAGAAGTCACTTGGGCCTAAGTCAGGTAAATAATGTGGATAAGGAACCAATTCATAGCCCAAGTCATGCACTTTCGCCATTGCGATTGCTGATGTGTACGATGGTACATTATCGTGGTGAAAGAGCAACTTCTTGAGCTTCAATCTCGGTCTCATTTTCAGTCACCTCATGTTGCAAATGGTCCAAAAAATGAAGTATAATAGTCTGTAGCTATAGTTCTGCCTGTTCCCAAGTAGTCTATAAGGATTATTCCTTGAGGATCCCAAGAAACAGTGGCCATCACCTTACCAGCTGACAAAATGTTCCTCGCCTTCTATGGTGAACTTTCATCATTCTTTGTCCATTGTTTGGCTCTGGTATGTAATATTTAATCCAAGTTTCATCCATGGCCACAAATCGGCGCAATAAGTCTTCCAGATTGCGATTAAACATCGCCAGACACTCCGTAGAAATGTTCTTTCGGATGCGCTTTTAGTCGACTGTGAGCAATCGCGGCACCTATCTTGCACACAGCTTTTTCATTGTTAATTTTTCATGCAGGATATTGTGCACTTGCTTGATTGGGATGCCTAGAACCTCAGCAATCTTACGAAATTTGATTTGGGGTCTAGCATAATCAGATCGTGGATTTTTTCAATATTGTCCTGTGAGGTGACCATATTTGGGCGACCAAAGCATGATTCAACTTCGGTGCTTCTACGAACACATTTAAATTAATTGATACAAAATTAAATGGTGTTCAATGTTGGTGCAGAGTCCGCGTGAATTTCATCCAATTCAGTTTTGACTTGTGTGGCAATCCAGCCCTTCAAATGAAAATGTTTAGTAACAGCACGAAACTCTGCTTTTTACATTTACATTTGCAATTGCAGCTATCACACTGACCAGTTCAGATAGCTGTCAAAAATAAACTGTGTATAATAGCACATTCACATTTTCTGTACAATCTTACGAATAATCAAGCTTATCACCCACAAAGTTACAACACAACATTTCCATCCGTTCATGGAAATTTACTAGACTTATCAAACGACCCTCGTATTCAGCATACTCAAGCCTGTAAAACAATCTTAGAATCAGCCACATCTCAGGTGAAAACGAAGATAGTAACTGAGTCTCGCTGCAGTTTCCACTTTGAGTTAGATCTTAGTATGTTAATCCTGAATGTTGCTCATTTGAAAATGTCACTTCAGTTTTTGAATGAGTAGTTGTGATGATTGTGATGATGATTAAATTATGCACAGTAAATATTAGAGAAAAACAAATAACATTGGCAACGAAAATGTAAGGCCAAATGTTGCATTACTGTAAACTTCTGGCGTCTACTTTTACTTCATTAGGATTAAAATATGAGCCTAATAGAGTGAAAGTTCTGTTTGAATCACGCTTTTCTTTTTGTTCTTTAGTACATAAGTATACAGAAACTACTGACTTAGTATTTTCCTCAGTACGCATTATAAATAGTTTATGAACATATCTGATTAGTTATTTGCAATTTCCTTGCATAAAAACCACCCCGGTCTGTATTTTAAAAATAGCAATGCTAACGCTGCTAGTGTTGTATTCGGTTTACCACATCGTCAATGCGTTATGTTATCTTCAGGTTGTCGTTTCGGGAAGTTTGTTTTGTCAAGATGCGGCAACATTTTGACTGATGAAGCTTCTGTCATATTATGAGGAGCTAATTTCCTCCGTGCAAATAATTGGCGGTCTGTTAATTCCTTGTTTAAGGTCACAGTAATTTTCATAACATTTAGTGATTTATATATGTTCCAAATTTGAAATGTTGTTCATTGGATTTAGAGAATATATGGGCCCCGAAGCTATAAATCGCATTAGAAATAAGTGCTGCTACAAAATGCGCGACAAAGTTGGTAAATTTATATGGGTTCCTGAAAACTTTGGAGGTAAATTAATCAGGAGTGGTCCATACAACCAATAGAATCGCCCACTTCTAGCAAACAAATGGTACCAACCCTCAGACACTTTAACATTACATCATTATGTAATGGTGGTTGCAATAGATTTGTAAAATGTAGAGTTTGTGAACGAAATTTTCGAGACAGTTACTTCCTTGCGCCCACACTATTTTAATGTTCGATAGCAAACAACGCACTGCAAACAGGTATGGCATGTAGGACATGTACACACACTACACACCCTATTTTCTTATCGTTTAGCGATATATAAGCTATTCACACCACAGAAAAATGTTTAAGCAAATATAGACAACATATTCAAATGTGAAATGGTAGTTTACTCCATATCGCGAGCGCGGCGCTGTGTATAATTTTTACATTTTTTAGAACAATATCTGTGTACTCGTGTGTGAATGAACCAGCCACACCGGCCATCTGATCACTAGGTTTTGAAAAGAAATATGTGCGATGATTCTCCTTCGTTTGAATTCTATGCTTTAATGACCTCTTGAGATGAGGCATAAAAGAGACACGGTTAGTCATTGGACTCATTAGACAATGGTACGTAAGGGCATTCCTCTCTGCACTCTGCGGCCAAAATGTCAAACTTATTTAAGGTCCTCAAATAAGCACCTCTGAATAAAATTGACTAAAACAAGACAGTAAAGTTAAGCAAGATTTCGATAATGTTGTTTTCGTACAAAAGGTTAACCTGTGAACTACAGAAGCTCTAGATTTCTTCGTGTTCTGTTTACCTTTAGCTTACGGCGCAGATCTGCCGCTTTAATGCTTAGTTTTACTCTAAAAAGCATATAGTGAGCAATAATAACAATAATAAGTATAACGCCATAGTAATAATGATGATGATGATGATGTTGATGTCCTGCGCCGTGGCGTAGGGGGCTACGGCAGCATGCCTTGGTCCCCGGCCACGGAAAGCGGCCCGGGTTCGATCCCACCCATGGGGTACGGATTTTATGTCCCGGGTATAGGACCGGTGTCCACTCAGCATCGTGAGGAAAGTGATGAGCTTACGCTAGGTAAGCGACCCTGGGCACGAAAACCAATATTCCGGCTGGGGTATGCCAAGATGCTGACCACATCTCCTCCCCGTATCGGTTGGATGATTGCCCACTTCTGCCGTGCGTAAGTGGTCGTGAGGCCGAGTGTTGGGTTGGTAGACTTTGGCCCTCTTAGGGCTTTCGCGCCAGGGCTTATTTATTATTTATAGTAGTAATAATATATATTTCATTCTTAGGAAATATCACTTCTAAGTTCGATTTTGGACATGAGCATGATTATCTTGTTTCTAGGCATGCAATGCAATATACATCATAACAGTCAACATCTTCTTGGTCTCCTATATATGTTGTTTCTATAAGTACAAGCATCTGAACTCTTGAGTGTAATTTGGTGACTTAAGTACATTTATACCAGTTGTTGCATATTGCAATCCTGTTTTTGCTGTAATGATTAGGTTATGAGCCTCCATTAGTAACTGGTCGATTTCTGATGCAGTTGTGCTATTCTCATCTTTTTATATTAATGTAATTAAAATTTATGTGGTGGTGATAGTTAACTAAACTAACGAGTATGAGAAAATGTTTTATACACAAATATTGATATGAATGAATTAACTGGGCAGGAGCTGATTGAAAAACATCCTGCATGTAATGATCACAGTAAGTAAACAAAATAGAATTGTGTGATATATGGTTAATAAAGTCATAAGTGGCTGGTCCCGTAGCTAGAGCATCTGCCTGCCGTGCGAGAGATCCCGGGTTCGATTCGCGGCTGGGGGTGGGGATTTTTCTCCAGCAAGATGATTCCCCATTTTCCCCGGAGTATGGAAGTATCAATGATTGTGTGAATGTGTGCGTCATCTACTGATTAAAAGTCCAAAGTACATGCATCCCAACATTTATGTTAACACCATCGCCAATAGGCGATATGACCATTGCAGTTAAAGGCGGGGTATAACCGAAGAAACTGGTAGGTGCGAGATAAAGATATATATCGTTAATTTACTCATATCAATATTTGTATATAAAATATTTTTTTGGAAAACGTAATAACCTTTCCTTATTTTCTTTAGTTTTGTTAACTATCATCACCTAATAAATTTTAATTATATTATATTAATACAAACATGACAATAGCACAACCACATCAGAAATTGGCCATGGTAGCTCATGGAGCCTCATCATAACCTATTCATTACAGCAAGAACAGGATTGCAATATGCAACATAACTGGTATACAAATAATAAGTCAAATTACTTTCAAGAGAATAGAAGTTTATATTTATCCAACCAAACCATATATATATATATATATATATATATATATTCAAATATTAGAAAAATACATACTTATCAACTTGAACATTATAATAAAATGTGATTTGAAATCATTTTTAATTACAGGAATAAACTTGGATGTCATGCCTGGGATTCAACTCATGAATGCTTAGCTTGTCATTGATCTCATGACATTTTAAATTCACTATAATTTATTTTCATAAGCGTTACACAAAATCATAGCTCAATTTTCCCCAATTCACGTTTATCACAATAAATATTGATTTAAGAGATAATCAGTGAATTAAAAATATTGGTGCAAATTATCTGCTTGACTGGAGAATTTTAAGCGCAATAACCGTGAATATCATTAATCAAATCATACAAAAATAGCACAGGGAAGAGATATTACTACTTTGAAAACCGGTAAGCCAAATACTAGCTGGCCTTCTCTAATTAGCTGGTTTTCTTTAAGAGCAGAATCACAACAAAGCATGCTATGTTGACGATAGGGTACACACTGGGGATGAGAGTACCAACTTAAGGATGGACGTGAAATTCGCTACTTGTGTTTCAGGTATACAGATCCCACAGCTGTGCTTAGTCTTTCAAAGATTTCTTTTCTTCTATACTTTCCCAAATCTCTTGCCTATCTATGACTTGTAGTCTAGTTCTCACTTCCTTCCAAAAACCGCTATAATTTGTCTCCTCTGCTCTCCATAGATCTCCCATGCCTATCTTTAATATCATTCTTTCCAATTCCGCCCACCAACTATTTGTATTTTTGATGCTTTTCTGTTGCTTCATGCACAGATTCAATAATTCCCCTCTCTGCCCTTTAATACACTTATACCAGAATTTCAAAATTCTGTCTATTATTATTCCCCTCATTTTTGTATTACCTAGCTCTAGTAATGCCACGTCTCTTGGTGCCGATTTTGGCAGCCCTAGTAGTTCTTTGCAAAACAATCCATACATCTGGTCTAATTGTGTTCCTATCTCTGATGTGCCCCATACCTCCACTGCACACATTGTTCTGGCTTCAACGACCGCTTCATACATTCTTTCTAACCATCTAACTGACATCTCCAGTTTATATTTACATATTCTTACCCCTGACATCGCTGCCCTGCCATTAGCTATCACTTTTCTGGCTTGTGCAGCCCATCCTCCAGCGCTACACATCCTTACACCTAAATAGTCATACTCGTTTACAACTACTACCTTTTGGTCTCCTATGAACCATTCCTCTCCTTTCCTAAGTATCGATCCTCTTTTAAATACCATTATTTTTTGTTTTTGCTGTTTATTCTTAGTCCCCAGTCAGCGCAAAACCTATGGATTGCCTCAATTGATTTTTGTAGACCTGTTACGGAAATTGCTCGTACCGTTAAATTATCCGCATACAATAAACCAGGGATCTCTTTGTTCATTGTTATTGGGCAATTAGCATTGCTTTCCTTAACTCTCTCTATTATGTCGTCTATAAATAAATTGAATAGTATAGGACTCAATTTGCACCCGTCTTAAGCGTAACTGTGCTTAGTCATCGCTTCATAGTTGCAGCCTTCCACTATTATGGAAACATACCTAGGTTATGCTTTGCGGCATAAGTCCTAAATCACTTGTTATTTACATAAAGAAACAACTTTTGTTAAGACTTACGATGTTAGCTCTGTTATAATAGGGCAAAAAGTTTAAACAAATGAAATTTTATTGAAGCAACACTTCCTTTGTCTCCGGAAAAAAACAACCTGCAAATCACTGGGTTTTGCACAAAAACTAATACGAGGCATGGAATTAAAAAAAAAAAAAAAGACGTGCATAGATATCGCAATAATTTTATTTTTACATGAAAGCCTGTACCTTAATCTACTTTTCTACATAATTTCCGTGAATATTGAGGCAATTGTCTTAACGTGGCACCAGTTTTTTAATATCCTCCTCATAAAATTCTGCCGCCTGGCGTGTTAACCACTGTATCACAACTGTCTTGACTTCGTTATCGTCTTGAAGACGCTAACCGCCCAGATGTTTCTCGAAGTGCAGGAACAAATGGTAGTTGCTGGACGCCAGATCAGGGCTGTATGGAGGATGATCTAGAGTTTCCCATTGAAAAGATTTGATGAGATCTTTGGTCCGATTAACTACATGTGGACGGCCATTGTCATGCAGCAAAACGATACCCTTACTCAAATTGCCACGTCTTTTGTTCTGGATTGCACGGCGCAGATTTTTCAATGTCTCACAATAAGACGCTGCATTGATTGTCTCATTACGAGGCAGAAACTCCACTAGCAATACTCCTTTTCTGCCCCCAAAAAAACTGCGCACATGATTTTCCGGGCAGAAATTGTTTGCTTAAACTTCACTTTTGTGGGTGATGATGAATGTCACCATTCCATGGATTGTTGTTTCGATTCTGGTGTGACGTAGGCCACCCATGTTTCGACACCAGTAACAATGTGGTCTAAAAGATCTTCACCTTCATTGTGGTACCGCTCAAGGAAAGTCAATGCACTGCCTAAACGTTGGGTTTTGTGCAAATCCGTCAACATTTTCTGAACCCAACGTGAACACGATTTCCGGTACTTCAATTTCTCGGTCACAGTGCGACACAAAACACTACGAGAATATTGAGGAAAATAGTCGCACAATGATGAAATTGTAAAGCGTCTGTTTTCTCTCACATTTTCGTCCACTTTCTGCACCAAATCTGCAGTAACGACCCAAGGAGGCCCACATCAAGCACATTTGTGCGGCAATTTTTAAATGCTCTCACCCATTTCCTTACCATTCCATCACTCATAATGTTTTGTCCGTAAACTTCACAGATCTCACGATGAATATGGATCGGTTTTACGCGTTTAGCACTAAGAAATCGTATAACAGCCCGTACTTCGCAATCGGCGGGACTCACGATTGTCGGAGACATCTTAAACACTCAGTAACCAACGTATACAATGAAGAATCAGACTGTAATGTCGTCAGTGCGTAGACAAGAGATGTAGATAACCAGCGTGCATGAGCAGAACGCCGACCGTAGCGCTGTGGCGGCGGAATCGCAAAACGGTACTGACTTAAAAAACATGCCTCGTATATATAATTTTAAATACACATTTCTTAAAATATCCTGCCAATTTTGATACTCCTGGGTGTCTTCTAAGGGAAGACTTTTTACGGTCAAAAATTTTATATGGTGCATTACAGGCATTATAGATTGCACCATTTTGGAACTTCAACGGCTTATTGAAAATTTCACTAAGAACAAAGACTGGAAAAGTTTTTGTTAGTAACAAGTGTTTTGAGTACGGGTACCAGACTATAAGGCCACTAACTGACTAAAAGTTTCCAGAATTTCTATTTTCACACACATGCTCAATTCACAAAAGGGAATTTAAGTGGCATAAAAAGTGTCCATAAGCAAGAAAGTCACTGCGAAGAATGAAATATATGTGAATTATAGAAAATACCCTTCTTCTTTTATATATGAAAATATCAATTGTGTGTTCTATATTGCCTAGAGAGAAATTGCTGTATTATAGGTACTCTATTCGTAAATATAACTATAAAATGGTTCCAAAAGTAAATCATTAGGAAAAATCCACTTTTCTGCATAACAGAATAACTTTGTATTTAACCAGAGGTACTATAATTCAAGTGAAATTTTTACAAAATTTAGGAACTTCTATATGAAGCTTAAGATATTATTGTCACAAAATTATAAGAAAATGTGTCACCTTTGGACGAGGATAGTCCATGGTATTGTATTTTCTAACTACACGAGAATCTCAATTATATTATATGTATCTATAGAGGTTTGAATATTTGCACTGTAGCATGCTACTTAATTTGCATTGACTTCTTTCTTATCTGTTTTGATACATATGTATACTATTTTTATAGATGAAATAAGTACAATAGGTACGCTCAGGACAATGTAAATTACTGTTGCAGTAAGAAGCTCTCAAAGCCTCAAGCTTTCTTTGGAGCCTTATTTTTTGTGTTTTTGAAGTGAATAATAACGTACCTTCAGATTTAAAGTTTCCATTCGGGATTTAAAAACCACAAAGTTGCAAAGAATGTATTTCGTAGGTGTATCCCACTCTCCATGGATACCTGAAAATTGATACAATTATCGTTAATCATATAATACAAAATGTTAACACTAACAATAATCAATTAAACTTATTTAATGTCTATCCCTTTGCTAGGCATTTCACCGAAATAAATAGAACATGCAAATAATCCATTCAGATATATTTAGGAATAAATAACACAAACGTCTCTGATTTGTTTCAGGTGAAAATCCATCACACTATTTTTTAACCAGAATCCAAGATGGTTTGTTGTACGTGTTCGCAACGTTCGATTCTCGTTGAAAATGTCATAACTTATGACTTATAAGTAGCACCGGATTTTGAGGAAAAGTTATTCTTATTCTGAGTAGTCACAGACGATGCTCATTGGAAATAAGTACAGTCTGGAACAAATACGTTAGTTATATATGGTTTTTAAAGGTCATCAAAATGCATTTTTTTCCACATTTTTATAATAAGGTAATTTTTCAACATTTAGATGCATTTTCCGGTCACTTTCTTTCTTTTTCACTAATTTATAGGACATTTTCATCTGTAGTCCGCATTCGAGAGGACCGGGTTCGATTCCCGTGGCGAACCTGACCCTGACCAATGGGTTTTTTGGATTTTTTAAAAATAATCTGCGATTGAATGTTCATTTATATCATCATTTTGTTATGAAATATTAACTTTGTAAGTGTGGTAAACCTGTAATTAGCCTAGGTCAGCGTCCTAATAGTGCTGGTGAATTTATGACGCATCAATTCGAGGAATCGCCGATTACATCATGCCATTATGCAATACATGTGGATTGCATCAGTCAGGACTTCAGGAGCTAGAAGTGTCGCAGTGAGGGCAGTAGTTTGTGAGGTGTGTAAATTTGTTGTGTTGTGGTACTGAAATGCCGAAACAAAAGCAGTCAACTGCATCCCGTTTGAAACAGCATGTTTCAGAGTTTGGCGGAAACATATTAACTATTGATGGAACTGTATTGTTCTGTAAAGTGTGCGAAATTAAAGTCGCTGCAGACAAACTGTTAACCGTACAACATGTTGGGCACCAAAAACATTTGCGAGCTCTTTAAAATGTGAAAAGAAGACAGCGTCTCAGTTACTGTTAAAAGAAACGGCTTCGACGTCAAGTAACAAGTCATCTTACTTTTTATAAAGAATTATGTGAAGTGTTTGTTAATGCAAATATTCCGCCAGGAAAATTAAGTAATTCCAAATTACGAGATTTTCTTGAACGTCACACTGATCATTCAATTTCAGATGAATTAACTTTGCGTAACAATTACGTACAAAATTGTTATGAAGGCACGTTAAACCGAATACGTGAATATGTGATAGGGAAAAATATGTTTCAATTGATGAGACAAGCGATTTAAAGGGGCGTTATATAGCCAAGTTAGTGATACGTACGCTAGAAACTACTAGTACCGGACAAATGTTTCTTCTAACTTCATAGGTTATGGAAGCTGTTAACCACTGTCAGATATGAAAACGGTTCGATAAATCCATGTGTTTATTGTGACCTAGTGGAATACAGCATGACAACGTGCCCCTCCTCCTAACAGATGCGGCGCGTTACGTGCTAAAGGCGGCAAAATCGATCCAGTCATTTTACACTAAGATGGTGCATGCTACGTGTTTGGCCCATGCTTTTCATCGAATTGCGGAACAGGTCAGATCAACACTAATTTCCACAGTAAAGAAAATATTTCTGAAAGCACCAACCCGAGCTATGTATTTCAAAGAAAAAGCCCCTAAAGTAGCTTTGCCCCCGGTACCAATTCTAACAAGTTGGGGTACATGTTAACTGCATGTATACACCACTGTGACAATTTTCAAATAGTGAGGGAAGTGGTGAATAGTTTTGATAGGGTAGATTCTAAGGCAATTGAGAGCGCACAGGATCTGTTTTCTGATACTCAAATCCAAGGTAAATTAGCTTCCACTAAATAAAAATTTGCATTTTTGACGGATACCATAACCCGCCTTGAAGAACGTGGCATGTCATTGGATAAGTCGATTGAGTTAGTGAGAATTGCGGAAGAGAGGATACAAAATGTAAAAGGTGAGATTGGGGACAAAATTAGACAGATACTAAAATCTGTTGGACAAAAATGAATAATACCAGTTTGTCAGATTGCCGATATCTTGTCTGGAGAAAACTTCAGAACTGATATTTTTCACAGGATTTAACAGGCAGTGACATACTATTTTTCAAATATGCATCTATAACATCTGTGGAAGCGGAGAGAAGTTTCTCAAAGAATAAAATGGTTTTAGCTGACAACCGCCGTTCCTTTACTTTTGATAACTTGAAGATGGCCATGGTGGTGTACTGCAACGCTAAGTTATGGCTAATGGGCACAGTAACTTAGTTTTTCATATTTATAGAACTGAAAACGACCTGATGAATTTTGAATTTATTTATTATTTAGTAGCAATAATTGCATTATTTTACTAAGAAAGCTAATTTTAAAATGTGGTTATTCGAACCATATATTCATTATTTGTCTTTGGAAGTTATTAATTTATTATTATGAAAAAATTTTTAATTCTTGTTAGGTCATTTTTTACATTTTATATGCATTTTTTATATTTTAAGGAAATTTTATAACTCATTTTTAGAGAATTTTTAGGTCAACAACTTCCAGGCCCTACTCATAAGCAATCAGAAGCTTCGATCCAGAATACTAATGTTCCATGCATTCAGGGGGTACTCTAGAACTTGCGTTGCCATTTTCCCCTATCTAGGCTTCATCCCTGTGGTCCACTCTTAAGAGAGCCGGTCGCTATGTGAGGTACTTGAAATCGCGTTTTCTTTGTGTGGATAAGAGTTAAAGCATGAATAATAACTCTCATTAGAGCATAATTAGAATATTGGAAAATCCAGACAAATTACGAGGAATACCTCCGAAATTGTTCACACCAAAAAAGAAAAGAAGACAAGTTTTGTGCTTTAATGAGATCGCTATTTCCCGTATAGTAAGATTTTCTCAGTCTCTTACAGTTTTCCAGAATGTAGAAGAGATATGAGGACATCCTCAGAAGATTCAAAATATACTCGTCCGTTTCATTTGTCATGAAATTATCTTAAACATATTATGATATTTTAAATAATTTTTAGAGTAATTTTTCAGAAAATCTCAGTTTTAAAAAAGTTGTCTATTCTAAGTGTAGTCTGGAGTAAGTAAATTTTCTTGAAAATCCTGCTGTTGCATCCTTGGAAGAAGCTGAACTAAAATCAAAGTTTAATATTGTACCAACTTTTAAAAATTCTATTTACAGATACACTTGGAACCTTTTTAAAAACTCTTACTTTTGTTTCAGGTGACCTCAAAACTTATATTTTCATTGAAATATTGGAATAGAATTTTTGGGTGAAATGCAATGCGTTCCCCAGCTACTGTTGAGTACTTAGTAAATAATAATTTTTTTTAGAATGGTTGCAGACAAGTAAAATAGGAGATAAAAAGACCTTAAAAAGTCTTCTCGGTTCTCTACACTGTTGTTTTTCTATTATTATGGAGTATACATGCTAGTTCAGGCCTGGGAACTGCCTTTCACCGCTCGGAGTAGAAACAAATTCATTCACACCCCTGCCGTGCTTTTAATTGGAATTGCACCCTTACGTTATACAATTGTTTTAACGACTAACAGATATCTGCTTACGTGAAAGACGTGGCAGGTGTGCCACCTGTTATATAAACGCACGTAAATATAGAAAGTCACAGAAAATTTTACATATTATCTCTAATAATTTAATAATTTATTTCCTCAGGTTAAAAAATACCATTCTTTTTTGGCTGTAGCATTGAATAGCGTTGACTATTTTTATTATATTTCTCCGTCACTGGTCTTTGGAATAAAATTACACGCACTTTTCTGCGTGTGATTGCCATTATAGATCGAATTCACTAATTACATAAAGGTTTTACAAATAATAAAACATAACATCGGTTGTGTATCCGAAATCGAAAAACGTTTTTGTTATACTTTTATAAAATGTAGCCTGCAAAATCAGATGTGACAAATAATTCTCGTTCTGAAACGCAAATTGGCTTACGTGACGACTACTTAACGGAAGGTTCCATATCCAACTTAATTGCCCAAAGCTACTAATATTGAATTGTCAGTATAAAGGCAGAGGGGTTCATTGTTTCAGGTTATCTTTCCACGTGATTCCACATGAGTGCAAGGCTGCAGATTGATTGGGGACCAATTGCCTAATATAACGTTGCTCATCCATTAACTAAACACCGGGCTTTCAAATTAGAGCTTATCGATGCGAGCACACTTTCCTATTAAATCGATGCTATACACTGCCAGATTAGATACCTTAAATTAACGTACTTATCAGGAGACGTTGCCAGGTCCATTTTAACGTTTTCTCAGCGAACGTACGTCGAAAATGCAAGTTATGGAAGTTGATGGTCCGCTGTAGGAGTTGGTCACAAGATTGAATATAGTGCTACTTTTAGCGTAGGAATGGATGTGGAAAGTAAGCAAACTATATTATAACATACATTTTAACAATAAGCAAAAATATATGTTATGTCGCAGTTGGATGTAAGGAACGACTGTAGCAGTTAGTTAAGTCGGATTTTAAGTAAGGGAACTTATTGTTCATCCAGCTCGCAACGTCTGTTCATGATCTGTCTTGCGCGCAGAAATTCATTTCTTAACACGTATAGTTTATGAGAAAGCAAGGCATTTATTTTATGGAAATTAATGTGCAGCATAGCATTTGAAAAACAAATTTGTAGGAATAGTTGTAAGTTCACAACATAAAGTGCACGTTTTTATTAATGCTGTGCTATCCCCGTCTCTCACACACATATATACAGAGGCGTGCGCAGACCATTCTTCTCCACAAATACTCTTTTTTTAAATACTCGACGAACCTCAAAACATAAATCTCTGGCGAAATCACAACACTGAAATTTAAGGTCGAAACCAATACTTCCTCTACCTATTATCAGCAAGTACTATATTAATACTCTCAGATGTTTCAAAACATGGCATTTTATTATTGAAAAAATGTCTCAGATACTATCGTTCTTTTCTAACTTAAGTCTCCCAAACGAATTGGTCAGAAATTCTAGACATTTTCTGTTTGAAAAAGGAAAAACGGTTTGCTTAAGTGTCCTTAAAACTATGTGTTGCATAACTATTTTCCATAACATCTTAAGAAGCGATAAAAAAGTAACTTCCAATAAGTACTACTTGTTGTAAGAAAGATTTGCTTCCACATTTTTAAAAGATAAATTTATTTAATGTCGCCTAACAAATTTGGTCTTATAGCTACAACTATAAGATGGTATAGAAAATTTTGTATACAGTTGGTCAGTACAATTAATATTTTAGGAACTATTAGGTTATGGTACAATATAAACACATAAGTCCACACAAACTATACATTCAACTGAAGAATCGATATTGCACAGCACTATGCTCATACTTTCTATGTATTACTTATTAATTATAGTCATTCTCACTTCACAGAATACACTGAAACCAGGAAACACTGAATAGACTTTCATATTGAAGAAGTTAATTTACAGTCTTTTAGAAATAAATACAGTGATTGCAGATTCTTCTGTTCTTCTAGTAGGGCACGAAGATCTGTAGGAATTTTATGAAGAGTACTATAGGTTGAGTAGCGAGAACATTCATATATAATATGATTTAGTGATAATGGTTGGTTGCATGGTTCACAGTGTGGAGGCCTCTCTCTGGAAAATAGATAATCATGTGTAAGCTTTGTATGTCCAATTCTAAGTCTGCAGAGTAATATTTGCTGTTTTCGGCCTATATGTTTATAAAGACACTGAGTAGGAGATGTGTTTAGTTTCACTTGTCGGAGTTTACTATGTATATTGATTTCTAGCCAATGATGTTTCCATTTCTGAATAGTGTCCTTCTTGGGGTATACTGGCAGTTGTTTTGCTGCTTCTTTAGCAGCTTCATCAGCCTTTTCATTTCCGGCTATTCCTTTGTGGGATGGTAACTATGTCAACAGTATTTCTTTGTCTTCTAGAATAACTTTACTGTATGAATTTTGGATATCCTTTATTATGAATTTAGTGAACGACAAATATTGGAGGGACAATAAAGCACTCATGGAATCTGAGTAAATAACATATGTTGGGTACATTGCAGATTGTATCACTTCTAGGGACTTTTTAATTGCATATAATTCACTAGAGAATATTGTGTAGAATTCTGGTAGTTTATATAGCATTGTAACTTCTTGGGATACAAAAGCAGAGCCATTTCCAAACTGAGAATGGGAACCGTCAGTATAAATTTCCGCATACCCAGGATAGTGTGCATTTATATCTTTAAATAGTTTCTGGTACATTGTTCTGTCCACTTGACCTTTAATATTGTGACTTTGTGGGTTCGTAAAATTAGAAGTCCAATTGCACAAATCCAAAACGTTTTTATTTCCACCAAATTACAGTTGTAACACTTGCCGATTACACAGAGTTACGTAGCGCACACAATTACAATTCACCAGTTCGTCCGTTACAGTTCCACTTTGCACTCGCAATTACGTAGACTCCTCCAATGCACGTACGCTCCTCCGATGCACGTACGCAGTCCGTTCCTTCACTGGGCGCTCCTCACGGCTGCTCGCCAAGAACTGACTGACTCGCCAACTACAGGCCTTATATAGGGAAGATCGCCGTTTCTGGAAACTTCGCGGCGCGCACAATTATCTCCAGGTTTCGAGACGTCTGGTGGAAGGGGAAAGAGACGGTACAGGGCTCCCGCCGTTTTCCTAATCATCCCTTCAGTTAGTGACACGAGACAAATGGGTAGGCGTGGCCTCAATGCTTCCCCTCTGGCCCTACTGCCGGCCGGTTCTATAGGGAGTTCCGACGTTCGGGTGACAATATATTCAGACATTTTCAAATTTATCTTTGGAACTGAAAGTCTCCATGGGGGAATTTCATGCTTACTAGTTCTGCATATTAACAAGGGAAGTTCTAGTCTAAGTGGTTTCAAGTAATAGGAAATTCTCTGTGTATGTGGAACTGCAAATATCTGTGATGTTTCATCTGTTGTAGTGTATTTGTCATCGACGACTTTAGATGGATTAATAAATGCAATTGATCTTAACAGGTATGTAAGGCTTAACTGTTTTCTTCTTACTTCAAGTGGCGGTTCATCTGCTTCAATCTGTAAGCTTTCAATAAGACCTGTGCGATGAGCTCCAAGAATTATTCGTAGTGCTGCTGAATGTATCACATCAAGCATTTTAAGTGTCCTGGGTCTGGCTGAATTATAGATTATAGATCCATAGTCTATCTTGTTTCGGATTAATGTTTTGTCGGTCATACTAAGAATATAATAATCTGCTCCCCAGTTGTTGGCTGCCAATGTTTTGAGAATATTCAGATGTTTTTTACAACTATCCCGAAGTTGTTTTATGTGAGGGACCCATGTTAATCTTGGATCATATGTAACACCGAGTAGTTTTATTGTTTTCTTTTTTTTTTTGTAGTTTACGTCCTCCGACGTTAAGTCATATCGGACGATGAATGGAATGGTGAAAAGATGCTCAAATGAGTTTGGGGTCCATGGAGCTTAGAGTTACCCGACATTCGTCTTTAAGGATAAGGGAAAACCCCGGAAAAACCTTATCCAGGTAACTCACCCTGACCGAGATTCGAACTCGGGACCTCTTGAACGTGAGGCAGACACGCTACCACCACGCTACTGAGGCGGGCTATTGACTTGTAGCTAGAGTGTTTCTTTCAACATTTAGGGCGGCGGGTAATTTTTTTTTTCCATTCGTGTGGTTTTGTTCTTTAAACTTTGGTTTGTGAGATGTCTAACTTTTCTCAAAGTTTCAATTAGTATGTATAAACTAATATCATAATTTTCTGAAATTTTAATAGTCATTATTTTCAGTGGCATTCTCATAGAAGCTTAAAAGCTGTATATAGTTTAATGCATAGTCTCGTGGTGCTTCTTCTATTACTTTATTTATTGGTGAAAGGATTTCGTCCATACTAGTTTTGACCATTTTGACAGGAGGTTTACGTGCCTTATTTTCTGTCTTCTTTTTGGATGTTTTATGCTCTAAGGGATCTTCATCTAATATAAAAGAAGCACTTTCAGTGTAATGATAGGGATTTTCATTGGGGTCAGTCATCTCAGAGGTGGTTAATTCAGAAATTTGTCTTTTGTAACCTGTTTTCTGTTTGTCAATGTTTATATTTTGAGTAGTGGGAACGTGAACTGATTCTAAAGTGTCGTCTGTGCTATTGTCATATGAAACTTTTTGGGATAAATCTATTGGTAAATTCAAGTTATTTTCTTCAAAACCTTGTGTTTTGTCATCATTAGTTGGTTTGTCAGCTGTGATATCGTCAGATAATACATGCGTTTGCTGTGGGCTTTTTTCTGTATTAGTAACGGATACTTACTTAATTTTCAGTTAAATTCACTTTTAAATTATTTAGTGCTCTGGAGTTTTTATGTGTGGTTTCTAGCTGCTTATTTGAAGTAGGTTCGGAAGTGCTGCTAAGTGGTGGAAATTCAGTTTCTGAAGGAAATATTAGGTTATGAACTTGTGAATGAGTGTGATCTGTAGCTTTGTCCATTTTGTTTATACTGTCTAGCTAAATGACTTTGTTTACACAGAAAACACACTAGTGTGTCTGTTGAAAAGTATATCCAATAATTTGTACCTTCATATTCAGTTACCATACTGTTTGGGAGCTTTTCAACATTGTCTGGATGTATATATATATATATATATATATATATATATATATATATATATATATATATATATATATATATATATATGGCGTCTAAAACTTAGGATATGAGAAAATCCAGGAGCAGCAATCCCAGCCTTTACATACTCTATATGAGAAACAGCCTGGATTCCGAACTGTAGTAAGCTTTCTTGGAGAATAGAATTTGGTATCACTGGACATATATTAGATATGATCACCCGCTTATTTTTTTCCAAAAGGGGCCTCATTTAAGGCGAAACATTGTTTATCATCAATCTAGGGTGTCTTGTGGTTAATTCATTTACAATAGATTTACTTGTTAAATACATACATATTCTGTTGTTCGATATTCTTGAAACAAAACGTATGTTTGAAGGATCAGTTAGTTGGCCTATTGCTAGGACATATTCTTTTATTGATATATCATTGTGAGCTTCAATGACAAGCTTGCTCTCTTTTTGGGTGTAAACTTCTAGAATATGATACATTTCTAGATGAATCATTAGCTTTATTATAACCATTGTTCTAGTTTAGCTGGCCGCTATCAGCTGCAGCCATTTTTAGGTTAAGGTTAATACCATGAAATATTGTCTGATAATCATACTTATTACGTTTATCCACTCACATGATTCTATTCTTATAGCTGTGCTGAAGTTACTATCACTAACACTAACACTACTATCAGAAACACTCAGAACATTAAACTTCAATCACCGCTACCACATTTTGTTCGTTTTCAATCGAGACTATATTCGGGGATTCCAGGTAAGCACAAGGAAATCTCTTTCCCTTCTCGTGCGTTTATCGGCATCTTCCTCTTCCTGCTGTCAATTTTCCTTCTTTCTTCTCTGTGGCTGTCTAATTGATCTGCATTTAAAATGCTGGCTAAGTTTTTATTTGCAATCAGTCTTCAGGATGAATTCTTAATGATCCTTTAATATTTATCCTTTTTAAGTAACCTCACTTGGCGGACGATTAATAAAAGTGGTTCCAGGCTCCCAGTAATGCCCTCACAACTGCACAATCTTTGGGTAATGGATTGGCCCATACGTCATTATCATTACATCACGCACACATTTACACTCTCATTCTTATCTCTCATTATTGGTCGGAGAAAAATCCCCACCCCCACCGCCGGGAATCGAACCCGGGACCCCTAGCTCGGTAGGCAGGTGCTCTACCGACTGAGCTACGGGGCCAGCCGGCCCATACGTCATGGTGTACGCTTGAAGTGAAAGTTTTGCATACAAAATAAAAGGTTTTGGCGGTGCATTTTATGTTGTTACATAGAGAATTATGTGTTCTAAAAACAGTGTCTTTACTTTCTGTATTATTATATACTTATTTTTTTGTAGATAAAGTAGTATGTCAAATCAATGACAGGAAGCGCTCGCGAGCACCTTTTGAGGCTTGCTTGATCACCTCGATTAAACGCAAAAGGCAGAAGTTTCGAAAATGCTCTTACTGTAGACTTGACATTCCGATTTACTGATCGGGTAAGAGCAATCAGTGTATAAGTTCACAAAAAGCACAATTTTGTAGAGTACATAATTATTAATCAAATAAAATAAAACTCATTACCAAAGCATTTTATTTTGCACAAAAGTAAACTTTCACTTAAAATAGAGCCAACCCCTTATTTCTGTCTTTATACCAAAACTTTAGACTTTATGGGAGCCCCGGTTTGTTATTATTCTGTAAAAGTTATGTAGAAGAAATTATTATTAAACAGAGTGTCATGAGTGCGATTATACTCCTATTCCCACTATACCTTTAAGGAAATAAGTAACAAAAGCATTTCTACAAACGTGGACCTTGGAGCGGTTTCACGATGGTGATGACGTTGTAATGGTGGTTGTCCCACGTCGCTGCAGCATTTGTAGTTGTATTCTATTGGTGATGTTGCGATGTTGCAGATGTTATGATGCACCAGGTTGTGACATTACTTATAGCTCCGGCTAGCAGGAGATCTTCACTTGATCGCGGTATCTACTACTTGGATTATGGAATTTAATGTTAGGGAAATTAAAAAAAAAATGTTGAAAGCTCTTCTTTAATTTAAACTTAAAACTCAATTTAAATAAGATTTGTATTTTGAATCAACATATTCATAAAATTTACAATAATACTTTTCCTACGTTGAGGAATAATTCGAACGCAGTTTAAATTCTCTGGTTTGCAACCAGACTTTTGCTGAATACATGCAGCATTCTGCACGCGCGTAACACACGCATCTGTTCCCTTCTCCTTTTCATTTATTGATTTTTCCCTTATCACCATGGTAACTAAATATTCTAGTCTACATCACTTTTCCCTGTATCCAATACATTAATTTTGAATTACACAATATTCTAGTTTTCCAAATAGGAAGTCCTAAATTTTTTTCTTTTATAATTTTATCTTTCTGATCAATGTAGCATATTTACCTGTATTTATATTGAACATTAACATTCATCTTTACCTGTCATTACCTACCCTATTCATTCATGGCCACCTATAGCTCATACCAATTTAAAACAAAACTCTAATTTTAAATACATCAATATGAAACGTAAATGAATAAACTTAACGTCGTTCTTGTACTTGATGTATTAACATCTGTGTCAACCTCGATTACAGGTACTGGATAGAACAGTAAGATTTTGTAAGGAAGTTAAGGAATAGGTAAGGAAATTAAGAAATAAGTACACAGTCATTCAAGGTAACACATCAGATTTTCTTCCTATGATCGTGATTTTTTCCTTTTGTTATATTTAATTGAATGAAGTAAGCTGAAACCGATAAAACATTCTTCCTTATATAATGCTGTATTAAAAATTACTTATGCATCAGAATTCAAAATAGCAATGTCGGTAAAAATAGTAATCTTGATTTGTTAAAAATTAATTTTATGAATCTAAGGAAAAAAGATCAGAATAAAAAGAGCGAAAACAAAGTTCGAGTCCATTTCCAAAGTCTTATTCGCTAATGCTATTTTCGCTTTAATGCCAACTCAAGTTCATTTTCAAGGAATTTGACAAACAGTAAAATATATGTTATTCTGACCACATGTTCTGATGTCTGAAAGGTTCAACGCACATGGATGGTAATTAGAAGCAAATTTTTTGTAATCTCCGTTACATAGCAACCTTTTTACAAATAAAGCTTTCATGTACGTCAATACTGTTTATATGAAAGCGTTAGTTTTGGGCTGTTATGCTATTGTCTGCTAGATATTGATATTCCAGATGTTTCGTCTGCAACTGCGGTGAGCACTTCAATGGCGTAGTCGAAGTGTCTTTGGGGAAGGTGACATTGCGTCTGAAGGGCTGAATTTCCTTTATTTTAAATTTTAAATAGGAATTGCTCTCCTCCGGCAGCGCTGGTGGCGACCATAGAAAAGGGATACGTATCGCCTCCCCTACCATTCACTAGTGAAGTATTGAACAAAAGAACTGAGTGCTGGCGGGCTGAGGATAGCCCAAGATGTGTCAGACCTTTACCTGCTCTTTTTTTAATTCAATATTATATCTATGTTAACACAATCATACATCCTGATACGCTGTTCAAAAAGTTATATGAATATAACATTGACTTAATATATAACACTAAATATAACATTGGTATAATTGTTTATAACATTGTTTGGTAGGTTTACAATAAAGTGGAATATTAATGACAGTATAATATTGAGAACAATAGTGACGAACTAAAATTACAACTGAAATAATGAAGCGTCTTTTGTAAATTGTAGAATGTTACTGATCATTAAGTACAGTAGAATCATCAGATGGAAGCTTGTTCTTCGTCCGCCACTTTGTGTATCTGGCACATTTGATGATGATATGTACAGTTGTTAAAGCTGTCTGACACATCTCACATACGGGGACTGGATCCTTGGATATGATGTGTGAATGCGTGATTCTGTAATGACCAATTCTTAGTCTAGTTAAAGCCACTTGTTCCTTATGTTTCAGTTGTTTAAGAGGTCTTACTATTCCGTTAGTCATTATATTATGCAGTTTGCTGTTTGAGTTGTTATACCACTGATTTTCCCAGTTTCTTGGTAAGTTATGCTTGTAATTGTTTCATCTGGAGGTAAACTGGTTGCTTCGCTGGCTGCTGCATCTGCTCATTCATTACCATTAATTTGTCTATGTGATGGTCCCTCTGTTTGCCTGAGTTGATAACTTCATTGGATAAGGTTTGTATTTCTTTAACCAATGCATTTTTTTATCCTTAATGGCTAGAATTACACTCACTGAGTCAGTAATTATCAAAAAGGAGTTAGAATTTTCGGATTCTAAAATGAATTGCGATTTCTTTTATGGCGAATAACTCACATGAGAAAATACAGAAATGATCAGGTAGTTTGTGCAATACTGTGTGTTGAGGGTAAACAATTGCACATCCGCATTTTCCATCAATAATGGAACCATCGGTGTATATATGTAAATAATTCCGATGAAGCTCTTGAAATTTAAGGAAAAGTTGATTATAGGTAGTTTTTTTTAATTTACGTCCGCCCCAACGTTAAGTTATATCGGATGGTGAATGAATTGGGTGAAATGGTGCTCAAATGAGCCCAGGGTCCATGGAGCTTAGACTTACCTGACATTCGCCTTGAAGGATAAGGGAAAACCCCGGAAAAAACCTTATCCAGGTAACTCACCCTGACCGAGATTCGAACTCGGGACCTCTTGAACGTGAGGCAGACATGCTACCACCACGCTACCGAGGCGGGCTGATTATATGTAGTATTAGTAGCTTCACATTTGATGTGAGAGAGCATCTGTAAGTGGAAGACTGGCAATGAAAGCTTCCAAGGCGGTATTTGGTCAAATACTTTCCTTGCCGAAATTGTAGGTTCCTTAAAGTTAAGGTAATGAAGATAGGTAGATACTCTTTCATAGAAAGTAGTATGGCTATGATGTCGATTTGTAGGAGTATTAAAGCGTTTTTTAAAAATTTGCTCCAATATTCTGGTTTCCTGAACAGAAGCTTGTTTGAACGCATATATTAAGCTTAATTGAATTCTTCTCATTTCTAGTGGGGGTACTTCTGTCTCTATTTGAAGACTCGAAGAAGGACTTTTGCAAAAAAGGTCCTAAAATAGGCCATAGAGCTGTAGTCTGTATTGAATCGAGCATTTTGAGAGCAATAGGACAGACTGAGTTGTATACTATTGCTACGTAGTCTAGTTTAGATCTGATAAGTAGTTTTGTAACTAGATAATAAAACGTTTGAGTATGCAGCCCAGTTTTTTGCTTCTAAAACTTTTGGGATACGTAATCTCCTAATACAGTCTGATTTTAGATTGTTAATATGAGGAATCCACGTCAGCTTATTGTCCAAAACAAATCCCAGGAGTTTTAGTGTCTTAACAACTTCAATAATATTACTTTTCATATAGATCTTAGGATCCTCAGTGATTTATTTATTTTCAGAGAACATTATGCGTATTGATTTTTTTGTGAGAACGTGAATCCGGTTAAATCTGACCATTCCTGTAATGCATGCATTATAGTTTGAAGAATTTCTTGGGTAGTGGCTAGATTTTAGTTAATTGATGGAAATTAATCATTTCTTCACACTAGCCGTATATAGGCTATGGATTTAGATGGATAGACTCAACATGAAAAATTCAATGCCATGGCCGAGACTTGAACCACGCATCTTCTGGTTTCCGTCCAGTCGCTCTAATCCATTGAGCTACCATGGTCAACGTGCCATCCTGACATTAAATTCTCCATTTGACTCGTATATTTCCCCGGTAGAACACTAGGGGCTCTCGTATCCGAGATACACCGTTTGTGGCGACTTAGGGTAGTAAGTTATTATTAACTCTTATAATAAGAGTTAAATGATGAAGCCTGGGACTCAAGTACTTACTATCGTAAGTCGCCACAAACGGTGTATCTCGGATGCGAGAGCCCCTAGTGGTCTACCGGGGAAATATACGAGTTAAATGGAGAATTTAATGTCAGGACGGCAAGTTGATCATAGTAGCTCAATGGGTTAGAGCGACTGGATGGAAACCAGAAGATCCGTGGTTCAAATCTCGGCCATGACATTGCATTTTTCATGTTGATTCTATCTATAATGGTTAGATTTTTCCCTTGCAGTAGATTGTTAAATCGTCCGCGATTAAATTAGCTTTGACTGGTAGCTTTATTTGAGAAGTAATGTCATTGATAGCTACAAGGAAACGCAAAACATTGAGCGTAGATAATTGAGGTACTCCATTTTGAATATCCTAAACTTCAGAGTAAGTTCCATTGGCCAGCACTTGAAATTGTCTTCCTTTTAGGAAATTACTCACATACGTAAGCATTTTTCCATTTATCTGGTCTTGAGATAGAATTTTTAGGACTCATTTTTACCAAACCATGTCGTAAGCTTTTTAATTAGCTAAACTGATCATTACACAGTGCTGGGAAGTTTTAAAACCTTCTATAATGTATTTTTCAATAGTAATGAGACTGTTCATTGTTGACTGCCCTTGTCGAAATCCATGTTTACCTTAGTTAAAGAAGTTTTTTGTTTCAAGAGTCCATCGAAGTCGTTTACTTATTATTTTTCCTAATATTTATTCAAAGTACAAATTAGAGTAATTGGACGATAGCTCTCTGGCTTAGAGGGGTCGCCATTGGGTTTAAGAATGGGAATTACCGTTGCTTTTCTCCAACAAGTAGGAAATACTTTTCTGTTCCATATAAAATTGTATATGTCTTGTAAGTATAGAATGCAATTGTTTGGAAGATGTTTCAACATCTCATAAGGTATTCCATCAGGTCCACAAGATTTAGATTTATATTCACTTAGTGTATCCGTAATTTCTTCTAGTGTTATTTCACTCTCATAGTCCTGTTGCTCAGTGGAGGAGGGGAGATCTACATTCATGGCTTCACTTTCAAATCTTGGTTTAAATTTAAGGAATTTGGGGTTGTAGTTTGAATCTCTGGAAATGGCCGCAAATGTATGACTTAAATTGTCCGATATTTGTTTATTATAATTCAGCAATTTATCTGATCCTTTATTTTGTAGGAATGGCGTCGTAGATGTCTTGTTGGATCCATTTATTTTACTAATTTTTTTTCCAAATTTGTTCTAGAGGTGCTTGACGATTCAATGGGGATCAAAAATCTAACAGTGATTTGCGTTTGCTTTCATTTATTATTCTGCCTGCCAAAGCTAGCAATTTTTTATGCTGAATTTTGTTTCCGGTAGATCAGTGTTTTTTTAAATCTAAAATATGCTTTATTTTTGTTCTGAATTGTAGTTTTACATTCATCGTTCCACCATAGAATCCTTTGTTTGTGAAACGGGCCTATACATGTTTTAGCGATGGTGATGTTAGCGACTTCAATCATCATTTCTGTGAAATGTTTGACAATATTGTTGATGTTTGAGTCTTCTTGAATTAAGGGTAAAGATGACGTGGTTTGGTTAGTTAGGCTTTAAACTTCTCCCAATCGGCTTTTCCAATAATCCACATTGACTGTTTTAAGAACTCAGAAGTTTCATTGTCCATGCTAATAATGATCGGAAGATGATCGCTGCCATAAGGGACATTATAAACTGAACAGCTAAATAGATGTGCATTGCTGGGAGAAGTTATTGACAAGTCAGTACTACTAAAGGAGTTCTCAGCAAGGTCAAACTAAGTAGCTTGAGAAGAATTAAGTAATATTAAGTTTTGCTCTAATAATATAGCTTCTCTTTGGTCAGATTTCTTACAACCCCATAGTATATTGTGACTATTGAAGTCACCCAGGAGTATAAAAGGATTAGGTAATTGGTTTATTATATTTCGAAGGTCTTCAAACTGTTAGGTAGGCAAACATTACATGTACACAAAGAAGTTGCCATTATTACTTTAACTGCTGCTGCTTCATGGGAGTTGTTAATGGTATTTCTTTATGAATTATGTTATCCTTGATGAAGGTAGCTACTCCACCACTGGCGTGAATTGCTGTTGCTCTATTCTTATAATAAATTGAATATTCAGGCAGGTTTGGTATTAACTGGTCGTTAAAGTTGGTTTCCTGCAAACAAATCACATTTGGCAGGTGATTTTTAATCAAAATATTCAAATACTCATGGTGCACTCGAAAACCTCGGAGATTCCATTGCAATATTGCACATCCCATTTTTTGTGAAATATATAAAAGTTAAATAAGACAAACAACGGAGAAGATAGAATTAAGTTAAGTGAGAAGAACTTCTGTTATTCTAGATTTGTTAATTTCTAGACCTAGCTTCTTTTAAATACGTGTGAACCGATCCTCGATTCCTTTATTAGTCAGTAATGGGTGGATTTTTTTAATAGTGTCCGAAAGACTTTCCAGGTTATCTGTATGATTAAGAGCTATGGACACTATATCTGACGTACCTTTCGTGCTTTCTACTATAACTCTTAAGCTGTTGAAAGTCCAAATTGTAATTTTCTGGGCTTTCTTCCATTAATATTCTAACGGGAGAGAGCTGACT
>CM060950.1:191929963-191969963 GCA_030765055.1 Mantis religiosa
TCAAAATCCTTATTTCCTAAATCTAAATCTAAATCTACTAATTCTGTAGTCCACCATGGCCTCCGCCATCACTCTCTCCCCCCGCCGCCCATGCAGTCAACTCAATTTTGAACTCACGCCGATACTTCTCTTCTTATTACTCTCTCTACTCTTCTCTTTCCTCTTGTAATCTACTTCTATATTCCGCAAATGTCTCTCCCTCTCTTCTCCTAGATCTGAATGTTCTTCTCTCTGTCCATTCCTGTCTTCCTTTTGAGGTTACAAAGAATCTTCTTCCATTGACTTGATTAAGATTATCAATTTCTAGTTGTACCTCTTCTAATTCTTCTTCTTGTTGATCTATTTCTTATTCTTGAATTCCCTCCATTGTTAGATTATTCAATAATTCTTCCCGTCTTATCCTATTTTGTATTCTAGAACTCCTTCTTGGATCTTGTACTATTCTTCGCCTATTATCAACTCTTTCTCCTTTGAATATTTTTACCTCCCATGCTTTCTTACTTACGAAGTTAGTCAAAACTTGTAATTTATTTACTAATTGTTGATCTCGAATTATGTCATATAGGATATATCCTGCTAGCGCATGCCTCTCTTCTTGTTGGTGAATTGCATATCTTCCACATTCAAATACTACATGTTCAGGATTATCTTGTTTGTTACATAATTCACATATATCATTTTCAGTTTTATTGATTTTCTTCCAATAGGTCTTATAAGGTCCGTGTCCTGTTATATAATGTATAAATCCCTTTGTTGGTTGAATAAAATTCAATTTTAATCTCTCTTTGACGTTCTGAAAAATTTCAAACACTCTTCTACCTTCTAGAGTTTCTGTCCATTCATTTTGCCATTTATCTTTTAAACTATTTTTAATCACCCAAGATTTGTTTGTTCTGACTCCAGTTATATTATAAACTTTTTCTAAATTTCTTCTTGCAAATGGATAAAATCATCCTCAGTCTCCTTTCAGAATTGGTAACAGCCTAATTAATTTAGTGTACATCTTTCTCCAGCTGCCACCTCAAGTTACTTGTAGTGTAATTTCAGCCGCCACATACGGAGGAGATGGGCTCCTTCCCGGGGAAAGAGCAGAATATAGAACAGATTGCTCAGAGACCTCTGTTCTGAGCCTGTTGCAGTAACATCAGCTATGAGTTTGCGGCCATACCACAGATATCGCAGAACGGGGATTTATTAAAGCTCGGAAAAGAAGCAACTTGAGGGGGACAGATATCCCAGATCTTAAAATTGGGCACACAGTGGCCGTAGCCCCGTTGGCTCAATGCGACAAATCTCTAGTGTGCTTCCCGAATGATAGACCCTTATCTAGCTTCTCACCCAGGTAAGAGATGGTACTAATCCTGAGATGAGTGTAGGGGAGTCGGCGGGAAAACGGCGCTTTGTAAAGAGAATGACGTGGCTTTTCTCGTAGTTAATGGCTGCACTATTCTTAGTGCAAGTGTTTTTGGACTCTACATTTATTACATTATTGGATATGAAAGATAAAGGAGACAAAGCACATTCCCAGTCACGAAGTATTAGAAAATATAATGCTAACCTTCACAGTACTTTCTCTATGTACGATGGATTCCAATATATCCCTTATGTGCTTTAGAATTAACTTTGTCTTTTCCATAGATTCTTCCCCAAAAAAGTCGTTCAAATTAGGTAATACGTATTTAATTATACAGGGTATAACAAAAAGGTATGTGGAAACTTCAGGAAAGCTTACAGAGGATAAAAAAGTTATATGAACATAGGTCCGGAAATTGTTCATTTCCATGATAGAGTTCCTCTTCTACAACTCTGCTTACATGGTGAGATGTGTAATCTGTGGTCATAACCCCACAATAGAACAGTGGTTTAATTGTACAGTAGTAAACATTGGCTTTTACATCGGTTAAATTGGGTGTAATTATGCTACAGTACAGTACGTAGTCCGTAACGTACCGTTTAGGCACCGATACCCAGTTCATTGCTTGTCTTACTGCCGAGTGCAGCAGGGTCTGTTCTGTGTGTTTCAGGGGCAGTAACATTTACATTTGTATTTAGCAGATTCTAATTTAATGTACGCATTAACTGTTGGTAATATATTTTACCAAGTGTCGATTCTGCCATTACTATGTGTTTCAGGTACAGGAACATCGATTTTATGTTGATACTTGGGCCGGGATTGTTGGTGACTGTTTAGTGGGACCACATGTACTACCACATTATCTTAATGAAAAGGAGGTACAGAAGGTTCTTACAGAAAAAAACTTACTTGTCTTGTTGCAAGATACTCTATTAGCAATACGACGGGAAATGTACTTTCTGCACGACGGAGCTCCTCCTCATTTTAGGCTTTCTGTCCATTGATTTATGAGCAGCAGATTTCCTGATAGATGGTTAGGAAGAGGCGAACCAATTCTGTGGCCTCCACGCTCGCCTAAGTTAAGACACAAGATTTTCATTTTTGGGGATATCTCAAATACTTTGTTTATGCACTTCCGGTTCCAGTTCCAGCTTTGTGCTCATTTTGTGGAAGGCAGCCAGACAATCCGAAATTCTTCAGACCTAACTCAGCGCATTGGGGAGTCCGTGCGACGGCAGCTTGATGGATGCATTGGAACTAATGGACACTGTTTTGAACATATGCTGTATTTTCCCACGGTTTTATCATTGTGTGTCGTAAGGGTTTCAGCTGTAGAAAAAGTGCTCTAAAAAGCAGATAAACCATTTCTGAACCTATGTACATGTAACATTTTTATCCTTTATCCGCAATAAATGTTTTCTCAAATATTTTACATGTCCTTTAGTTACATCCTGTATTTCAAGCTTCCAATTCTTTTTATATGTTTAAACTTTTAACATTTCCCACGTATTATAGAATTACACATTTGAAAATGATAATAATTTAAAAATATAAATATCATTTTTATATATTGACGCCGAATAAGAAAATGTATTAATATTGTCAATGTTGCTTATAAAATCTAAACTGAAGGCAATAATATCATTAAGGATTTTCTTTTATATCACATTATGAGCTATTATACCAAATTTTAACTCTGTTTTAATGTTTTGAAAAACAAAATTACAATATAATGTTCCCTTTCTTTACATGGATTCTATGTACTCAGAGCTTTATGATTTTATGTATTTCCATGCTAGCAATCTTAATTACAATTAAAAGTAATTTTCTACTTTGGTTAAAGTTGAAGTTTTAAATAGTAAATGAAAGCAGGGCAACGGAGCTATTTTGAGCTTCCTTGAAAGCAATCACTACTTGTAGTAGTAAAGTTTGTCAGATAGAAAATATTGTGTGACAACATGGACCTCTTCTGCCGTTGTCTTCATATCACAGAGCTCATTCCTTACTATTATTTTTGTTTTGGAGGGGAAAACGTCATCACTGAATCACCTCTCCTCCAACATACGTTTGGGAAAATGTATAGGCGCAGGACGTGATATACTATGGGAGTTCTTTGAGGAGAACCAAGACAGCGGGTAACATCTTTCTTTAAAAAGAATGGAGGGCAAAACAGTCTTTGGAAGTCTGATAATGACATGTTTAGACACAAGTTCATTGTAGTGGCAAGAACTGGCAACATTGCCTCTCTCGGTCACGGAAACGTCAGTCAGATGTTGCTTTTGACATACGTTTTAGGGTTTTATTCCTGCGTTGAAATATCGGGTGAATATATTTAAAGAGGAAGCATTTTGGGTGGTTTGTAAGTACAGTACGACGAGGCCAAATAAATATAAACGTGGTGTACATACGTTTGAAACGGCGAAGTAGAAAAAAAATTAGCTCCAAAATTCGCCAATAGACGAGCAAATAGTGCTTTTGAATCTGGAGCTCTTGAAGATCAAAGTGTACTGACGACACGTGGATAGAAACTTTAGTGCTACTGTACTGAAAAAAAAATATTTTGGGTATAGAAATTGACTTTTAGTTTTCTAAGTTTAATATTTTGATCTTCCTTATTTTTAATAATATAAACTTCTTTGACCATTCATGATTTTTGAATGGCATAACAGCCATTTAAACGTCAGTATGCACACCCTATGTTAGCCTCGTCTTTCTTACACAGAGCCCAGTTAATCATTTTGGTATGCGGTTTCATTTTCATCAGTGTTGTAAAGTAGCGCACAGGAACAACTGGCTGGCCTGTTATTGTAGCAAACATAGCTATACACTATCCAGAATCCAAATGAATATTCCAAGGAAGTGTTCGTTTCCGAGCATAAATTTATACTTAGTATAATAAAAACAGTTTTAGAAATTAAAAAGGGATGCAAATGTCACCTGAACTGGAGCTTGTATGTGGGCGATGAGATGGAAGACAACGGACCAACATTAAACAAGAAGTGAAACAAGAATCACATGCATCACTACCTCTTCAGAAGAGAAGAAAAAAAGCAGAAGCTTAATATCGATGGTGCTGTGTAGTTTTCGAGTTACTGCAACTGCTTCCATTCTTTAAATATTGTTTTCTATTAGCATTTTCCAAAGTTTGGAAAATCTCTGGCATCACAGTTCAACAGAAAAAACAAGAAAATTGCGGAATGCCCAGTGATAAAATATTATTAGGTTTTTGTATATCTTAGTTCAAGTAATGAAACAGACCTAACAGAGACAGTAAAAATCATTTTTGTGTAAAAATTAAAGTTTATGAATGTTCCTAGACAGGAACTTTAGATTGTATATCTTGTATATCTTTGGATTATATATGCATACATGATAATTTATATATAATTTATATGTTAGAAAATTCTAAAAAAAATTAAATTCCGCAGAGTACTTTTCGTGCAAAACTTAAATGTTAAATAAAAATATTCGTAAAATTTAAACCACTCATCATAGAGCCTAGGAATCCTGCAGGTATACTATCATTAGTCAGATAAAACAATGGTCCAAATTAAACACAGGAATTGGTTTATGTAGTATAGTGTCGCCCAGGAGTACACAAGGACTCATGAGAGAAATTAAATTAATTTAATTTATGGGCAATCTTAAACTGGAATGATTCTCAGCGTTACATTCTATATTGGACATGAAAAACCCCTTAAGTTAGCTCAGAGGACTCATTATTGGGCCTGATGTTCTTTTAGTGAAATGCATTTACGACGGGATAACGATTTTTTTTTTAACTTGTTCCATTTATACCCCGCCTTTAACTCCAATGGTCATATCGGCGGCCGTTCTCCTTTGGAACATACCGAAGATGTTTAACTCGAATTCTTTAGGTTTTTAATCATTAGATCACGCACACATTCACACTCTCATTCATACTTCCAGACTCTGGGGAAGATGGGGAAGATGGGGAATTATCTTGGTTGGAGAAAAATCCCCACCCCCACCGCCGGGAATCGAACCCGGGACCCCTAGCACAGCAGGCAGGTGCTCTACCGACTGAGCTATAGGGCCAGCCATAACGAGTATTATTTCCCTTATTAGGAAGCTTTATGCATCAAAATATTCATGGTCGCCGGGTTTGAACTAGAGCTGGGAACTAGAGGTTATCAGGTACTCGTACACCACTTCACGTGACACCAAAGGACACATTCTGAAATGGTCATACGATTTTTGTTATATATTCAAGGACAGGTTATTGAGCCCTGCTTGGCGCAACTGCGCAACTGCGCATTTGTAATTGTGGTGGACTAAAGTCGTAACAGTTTGCTTTCTTTCACTTCCCATGCTCTACCGCTTGCTTCTCTGTTGGCGACATTAGGAACTAAATATTTTTGTTTCCGGAATGGAAGAAAGTAATTACATAAAATTTCAAAATATTTGGTCTCACAGTTGATAAATAATGGCACCTTAAACACGTCCTCTTTAATTGTGGCATCACATAATTCTTTTAAAACGAAAGTACTTCCTGCCTTTAAGACAATGAGGTTAGTGAGATTTAGTTTAGGAATTCCTATTTTAAGTTTGTTTGCAAATTAAATATAACTGGCATGTGCATAAGCAAATCGAAATGGTCCCATTAAAATAATTCAAGCTTAATTACATTCTAATTTTCTTATAGTACAACAGTCGTTTGATTTAATTTTAATTAGCATTATAGCAGGAAGAACAACTGGCATCAAACTAGAGAGATTTGTTACCATTTGATAAGAGATACTCTCTTCTTTTAAGGGACTTCCCTTGTTGAGTATGGGTAGTGACGACCAGAAGGTGTCTGAGCCATCCAGTGATTGGGCAATCCAACATGTTTCTTGGGGTCAGAAGGCCCGTTCCTCCAGGTTGGGGATTAAGTGTAAGCTAACCACTTTACCTTATAAAAACCCTAAAGATCTAAATCTGTGTAATTGATTACCGAAATAATTATTTAGATAAATGGCATGTTGAAACTGTGTTATGATTTGGTATAATTTAAGACGTTAGAAATAAATTTTTAAGGAATATACAAGGAATAAAACGGAGGGGGAGAGGAACGATCGATAACCAAGGTTACTCACTATTATGTAGTAGATCAATGGAACTCGGACTGCGCGAGACCAGATATTTTATCACCAACAGAATATCGAAAAACCTATAGAGCTTGATCCAGTTGATGCAAGCTTGTGTAAAACACAATTTAGGACAAAGTTAGACATTTGACTATACTGTTTGGAGTAGTATGTACCCATGGAGGTGAAAGAGAAAACTAAGAGTAATATGCGAGTTTGGGAATAGAGTATTGTGAAGTAATGGTTTAAACAAAGAGAACAACCCTGTTAACAAGCCAAATGTTGACAGTGCACTGTTTGGATGCTACCCACTGGAGGAAGGTTTGTGATTACTTTCATAATAAAAGTGTGTTTTGGGAAATGTAATGACAGATTGTTCAAAATTAGAGAGATTTGAACTGCCATTATTGGTGTCCACCAAACTAGAAGACACTCATTGATCACATCTGGTGCTGTCTCAAAAGAAACAATGCAGAAGAAATGAGAAAACAGAGAAGAAAAGAAACAACATTGAAGAAAAGACGATGAGACTGGCAATGACGATTGGAGGTAGTTGTGAAGTGAGGTACAGACCAGCCTATAAGAAAATACAGTAAAGAACATGGGTTAGGTAAAATTCAAGCTAGATTAGCCTCGGGAAAAGAAGGTTGCGAGTGTTGATCGCATGAGATATTGTGTGACAGCCAGTGATAGTTATGGTGGACCGGGCCATGTTGTGATTGAAGATTTTCCAAACTGGTATCTGATCTGGATAAGGGTAAGTTACCAAGTACTTCCATTCATTATGTCTGGTTGTTTTAACTTTTACTGAACATTTTGCTGTAAATATGTATAGATATTGAATGCTTATTAATTTGTGTATATCTTGTTAACTGTTTATATTTGCTTACATGTAGTTCTTGTTACGCATTTCGTGATCACTGTTGTTTAGTTTCTGTATTATTTGTCATAATATTTCCAATTTTGTAACATCAATTGATTATTCCTGTAATTGCTTTGAATATGCCATTTTTGTATCAGACATAAACAAACATACCTATATGGTTAGAACATGGTACTGTTGACCTTTACGGTTCTGTGCCACCCAAAACTATTACTAATCTAATCAACCTAGGCAGAGAAAGCATTGCATTCAACCAAAAATTAGATATCGAAATTCACTGAAAATCATGTGTTTAGGACTTGCAGAGCTAAATAAAACTTTTTAAAAGGAATCTTCGCTTGTTTGTGTGTGAGTGAGTGAGAGAAAGAGAGGGAGAGAGAATGAGAATAGCATAACTCAGAAACGAAATATTCCGTAAATAGCAAATTTGATGTTGCGTACGTTATTTAAGATATGATACAACATTTTTCAAGAAAATCTCCCATCCAAACTACTCATTGCACGGAAGACTTTTGGAAATTTTCATTTCTCACAAAAGTGGTTGTAACGATTTTGAATAACATAAAGGTATTTAAGGTATTTATATGGCAAGTAAAACATCTTGAATTCACCAGGAATAGCCTGTGAAGGTTTCTTCATTCAGAAAAAATCTTGTGTAATTTTCTTTATCTGTTAAATCATAAGAGAGAGACAAAATTTACTAGCAAAATGTGGATCCACTTAAAATACCAAATTTGTGTAACTCTTTCTGTTGCGCCAGCCTTTCCGGGATATCTTATTTGATTGTTATGTAATGTTTTAAAGTACTGTTGCTATTCAGGTATTTGTCGTGATGTCTTGTGAAGAGTATGGACGTTTTAGGTCAGCATATAGCAAGCCGGACCTAAAACATTTGACTATCGATTGCATTCCCACTATCCAACTTGTAGCTTTAAGGAAATGTGTAATCAAGCTGTTTTTGGAAAGGTTTGTCTCGATTGACATGCTATAAATACAAGAGAAAGCTTATGAAATAATAATATGTATAAGCTACATAAAAATAAAGGTAAGTAGAAAAGACCATATGAGTGTAATACAAACATTTTCCAACTTTATCCAATTTTTTAGAAGTTTTGTGGCAGATATATTTATTTCAAATTACCCTATTTCAAGATCAAACAATTAATGTTCATAACCATAAACATGGCAGTTTTAGCACATACATCAGGAATTACATTTTTGAATAGATAACTAGGCATAGGAATTGTTGAGCAGTTCATTTCAATTTATCTACACTCAAACCAAAGACCGCAAAACAACAGATACCAAGGTTCACTGACTGGTAGCTATAAACCAATACAAAGGTGTTGTCCTCCATGGCCTAGGGCCAATATGTTAGCCACTGGCTCCCAGGGTCGTCGTTTGGATCCGTTTGTGCTTAGGATCACTGTGGTCTACGTGCTACGAGTATTACCGTTCCGCCTGTAAGAGATGTGATGTATGGAACGGAGGGGGCCTGACTGGGATCTACTACTCCCCTAGGGAGAAGGGATAAGGCGAAAGGAGAAAGCGCCATAAGCGAAGCTTACAAGCTGGACAGCTGCGCCCACCACCACCACCACCACCACCACCACCACCACCACCACCACCACCACCACCACCACCACCACCACCACCACCACCACCACCACCACCACCACCACCACCACCACCACCACCACCACCACCACCACCACCACCACCACCACCACCACCACCACCACCACCACCACCACCACCACCACCACCACCGCCACCGCCACCGCCACCGCCACCGCCACCGCCACCGCCACCGCCACCACCACCACCACCACCGCCGCCGCCACCACCACCACCACCACCACCACCGCCACCACCGCCGCCACCACCACCACCGCCGCCGCCACCGCCGCCGCCGCCGCCACCGCCGCCGCTACCACCACCACCACCACCACCACCACCACCACCACCACCACCACCACCGCCGCCACCGCCGCCGCTACCACCACCACCACCACCACCACCACCACCACCACCACCACCACCACCGCCACCACCGCCACCGCCGCCACCGCCGCCGCTACCACCACCACCACCACCACCACCACCGCCGCCACCACCACCACCACCGCCGCCGCCACCACCACCACCACCACCACCGCCGCCGCCACCACCACCACCACCAACGCCGCCGCCACCACCGCCGCCGCCACCACCACCGCCGCCGCCGCCGCCACCACCGCCGCCACCACCACCGCCGCCACCACCACCACCACCACCACCGCCGCCGCCACCACCACCACCACCACCGCCGCCGCCGCCGCCACCGCCGCCGCCACCGCCGCCGCCACCGCCGCCACCGCCGCCACCACGAGTAATGGAGCGAACTTAGCGACTTAGGCAGCAACTTCCAGGAGGGACAGGTAAGGTTTACAAAGTGGACACATCTGTATCTTCGGTATACATTCCACAAGAACTACCGCGCTCATAACCAAACCTGTAAGATGACGAGGGAGGAAAATGAGAAAGGACAAGAAAGGGATCCAGGAATAGAGAATCCACCTCCGGATTTACATGAGAAGGGTAACCACTGTAAAACCCAGGTCAGAGTGTTTGGTCGACGGATATCGAACCGGCACCTTCCGAATGTGAGTTCACATTTACTGGACAACACCTCGCTCATATTCCCAACTACCCCTTAATAGTTCCACAGACGATAATGGGTAGAAAAAGCCGTGGCGAACCTTACACATATTTGTTTTATGCCACCGTGGGGTGGCACCTTAAGTTCTGTATAATTTGTATGGTATTTGATACCTAACTATATTTCTCTTATTTTGCTTGCAGCGGGAGTGCGACTACAGCGCCAACATGCAACAGCTCCTGCGGCTTACAGGGTAAGTATTTGCTTGCAATTTCTGATAGTTTATCAACTAGAATAGCCTATTTTAAAACTGTAGGACTTTTTGAAGACAAATGTAATGATCATGGAGTACTTGCGCTAAATGGATACAGCAATAGGACTCTTTGAAGTTGATTATTTTCTGAAGAATACAGAAAAGGACAACATTTTTAGAGTCGGTTGGTAAATATGAGGTGTTATTTTCAATGCCACACACTTCAGCAATTAGTAGTACGAAAAAATAACATGAGTATAATTCAACGAATACTTCTTCTTTCCTAGGTCTCTTATTTACTTTGATCTTCAGGATTAACAGTTATTCTCCTGCATTTTAATATGTGCTTTTGATATTTTAAATAATTCCCATTGTGCTTTTAATCATACTTTACTGTGACAAATCTAAATGTTTTTTCACAGTATGAAGTGCATATTACTATGTTTATTTTTAAAATGTTAACGTACTGAGATGGAAAATGCATATAATCAATATATTTTCTTCATTTTGTATCTGAGAGTTTATTCATAGGTAATGGATTAGTTGCGTGTTTTAAGTTGTAAGGTACATGTGAAGCTTTTATTTTACACTAGATGAGTTAGCAAGCCCTTCTGGGGTGGTTTTTTGAAGTTTGAGAGAGGATTTAATTAATTTAATCCCCTGTGCTATTAATGAAATAGTTATAAATGATGCGATGACGATTATGATGATATAAAGCCTAAGAAATCGAGATAATGGGCCGAACCCACCTGATATTTAGATAAATGGAGATAAAATATTGCCTAATCTTATTTATAATCTCATTAATTTTCCCATAACAATAGTTTAAATTTTGGAAAAATAAAACTTGTAAGAACCTTTTAATAGTAAAGGTATTGTTCACATGGCAGAAAAAAGATATGAACAGTACCAAAGAGAACTCCTACACTGTAACCGCACCGGTTTTATTTATTTAGTTACTTATTCTGGATCCTGTAATTATTTAATAAGGTGGATTCTACAATTTTCACCTTAAGGGAAACCATAATCCCCTGCTGAATAAGTATTCATGAAAGAAGCGTGAAACTGGCGGATACTAGTAATGTAATACCCACCAAGCCAGCAATAACTGGAACATGTTAACTTGAACCTTAGTCTGTACACCGGAGAAATCTTTAATATTTGCATTTGCTAATTATGGACATAGATTGAGTAGGTGCTAATATTACACTGATAGATTGCGCCAATAGTATTTCCTGGTAATATTCATAAAAATACATTTGTTTGGCAGTGCATTCCAGCAAATTCTTGTGTGTGAGTACTGCATACAAACCTCCGCCCGCGTGCATCTCTGTCGGAATGCATACGCAACGATCCTGATCAGCAACCGGTGCCCAAATAACGAAAGCGTATTAGTTAATCACGGACCAACACGTGAACTAATCAGACAGTAATCCGATACTGTGTGTTGGAAATAATGCACCTATATTGATAATGACTTTGTTTGCAACTTTCACAAGAAGTGCAACAAAACCTACTGATGTAGAGCTACCAACCAACATGTACAGCAGTTGATAAATATGGTGCACAGTACCGCTTTAAGAATCCGATCTCATTTGTTTTGTTAAGGCTTAGAGATATACTGAGTCCAAGTATACCTATTGGTTGGAATAAAATATATTCGACCGTTGTACTGGCACGCGTACTGAGTGGACTAATACTTGAAAAATCAGAAACATACTGTTATCACCTGTCATGCATGCAGCGTGTACATATATTGATATCTAGGCCTTGCTAGAGGTTTGAGTAGAAGCTGTATTACAGCCCGTGTCACTCGGGTAGAATGACTTTTCCGCGATGAAACAATATGAGCAAGTTGGCTTTCCAACGCACACATACTTCTCTCTCTATAATGTTGGTACGTATAAGATGTATATGATCGGTTACCCGAATTAAGTTATGAGAAACTGAAATTACGCTAAATTTATTACAACTGCTGATACATGCCTCAAACATGTTTGTGTATTATTATTATTTTTCAGTCATGTAGTTTTTACTGCTAATTTTTTTTATATTTACGTCCTCCAACGTTAAGACATAATGGACGAGGAATGAAATGGGTGAAATGATGCTCAAATAAGTCCAGGTCCATAGAGCTTAGTTACCAGACATTCATCTTTCAGGTTAAGGGAAAACCTTGGAAAAAGACCTTATCCAGATAACTCAACCTGACCGAGATTCGAACACGGGACCTCTTAAATTTACTACATATACGTACCTATATATAATATACTCCTATGAATTCCTAATTACTATGTCACAGCAGTTTACCAATATGTTGCTGATAGCGCTTCGTTTACTGAAATAGGTTCAGCTTTGTATAGTCCATTTCATAATTAGACTGACATTACAACAAACATGCTACCCGCGATCGCATTCTTCATTTTTCGGAATAGAGTTTGATGCTACCGCGCTACTATTCATTAACAATCGATTCATACCTTACTTAAGCCAATCAGAGACATCAGAATACTTTCTCCATATGTGTAAATCACGTAATAGGAACCGGTTCCGCTTTACTGCTGTGAAAACCTTAGTTGCGGGGTCAAGCTAATAATAAAATGAACTATACCTCTGAGCGATCTCGGCGCCGCTTAATAATCCCCTTTTTAATCTATTGAGATAATATTTTCCTTCCTTAATCATCTCCTTCCCCCCTTCCTCGTTATGACAGTTTTTTCTTTAACGTCGTTTTTCACTTTAATCATATTTTCCTTATGCGCGCCCTTTTTAACAACCGTAAAGTTCAGGCAAGTCTTTACGTTTCCGTTTTCGAGAAGCGATAAGTTTTAATTGCCTCATTACAAAGACAACGTTTGCTTTATACATTTATCACAATTTTTCTTTATTACAATTTTTCTTTTTGTGTTTGACGTGGGAATTGTAACTTTTCTCTAGAAATTCGCGTTTAGGGGCCGTATAACTAAAGATACTTTTAGAAAGTACTTTGAAATGTATGTGTTCTTCAAAACGTGATATGTTCTATAAATATATGCTATATATGTTACGGTTGTTTGTGATGTAACTATTTCTGCAAAGGTTTCTATGAATTAAAGTGAACTGTATGGAAAAACAAAGTTTTGCCATTATAGTTTGTATATTCAGTAATAAATGACTGAAGGTAGAGGAAGTCATTTGAATTTAACATAACAGTATTTTCTAAAAGGGCGTTTTAGGTTGATAGGGGCTCACAGCTTGCTACTCCTGGCGATATTTCTATATAGAGTTCTAAGCTGAAATATAATGCTTCCTTTTACCCAATAAGGTTGCCGGCCCTTAATAGCCATGGCCGTTAGTGTGTGTATCTCTAACGTCCGCCGCGTATAGGGTCGTGGGTTCCAGTTCCGTCTCGGCCATGTTTGTTTGTGTGTATAGTGTCTAAGTGTAAAAAATATAGAAGGCAAACAGTGAACAAGTGGAAACAATAATAAACGACAAAAAGTAAAAGAAAAAATCTCTATGTATAGATAGATATTATATTTTGAGATGGAGAGAGAGAAAGAGAGAGAGGGAGAAAGAGAGAGAGAGAGGGAGAGAGAGAGGTCGCAGAGAAAGTAAAAGCCATCTGACCATTGGTCATGTATGGGAACCGAGAAATGAAAAGCTTAATTTCCTTCAGTGGACAATGAATGATTACAAAGAAAAATTGCTTAGTCACCTCGTATTTGTATTAAATAGCGCTTTAAAACCAAGTCTGCACGAGCAGCTGTAAACTTGCATATTCACAATTTATTGGGCTCCAGATTGCTAATAACGATAGTCAAGGGAATTATTTACAGCTCACCTACTAAATGTGCTCGTAAATGTGGATTATTATTGTTTTGCCTCATACAGTTATAATTTTGCTACCTGCCCAATAAAACCATTTTAAATGTTGCACATATAATTTATTGTGAAAGCTAGTTCAATGCATTACCATTTTAGTAAACATGTTGTTACTAACGTTATAAATGCTGAAGCGGAACGGTTTACCTGAGAAGATATTTATAGGCAACCAGAATTTTGTTCTCCAGGTCCAGAGAAAGATTTTTGTGTAGAAATTGGCATCATATCTACTTTCATATCGTAAACTATGCCTAACCGTTTCTTTGCACGAGTAAATGAAAATTGGCTGAAATGTTGGTCTTTCTCCGATTATTACAGTTATGGTATATGAACACTTTGAAGTATTTCTAACGCTCGTGTGATATACTTGAGAGAAGAAACAATGACATTTCGCACCTTGTTTTAAATCTGTGTGCTTATTACACTGGGTAACCTACCGGGCGGGAGGGATTTCCCGGATAGGTCATTGGGATGAAGTCAAGTTTATTTCCTAACAAGCAACTGTCACCATAAACGATGAAAGTATTCATATGTTTTAGAACATAAAATATAAATTTCTATTGAAACATCTTGCTGCACAATGCGATTAACTGTCTTCTGATATATCGAGTAGTTCAGTCTATGGGTATTTCACAGGCACTTTACACACACAGGTAATACGATGACTTGTTATTGATATAATTTATCAGTATATACATGTATGTCTCCTATAGTTTATCGCACAAGAAGCATACTCAAAATGCCCGCAATACACAGTAGGAAGCAAAGCCATAAATTAAATAGATCTTAATTAAAATTCAGAAAAACACATAAAGAAAGCCGATAACATTGTCCAACGAAGACTTAAACCGGCCTATGGTAATAAGGATTAAATTGATATGAATCATAACAAGAACACATTAAAAAGTAAAGACCATTACCCCTAAACTCTACTCACCAAATAATAACCAAGTCATTAAAGAAATTTAGTTCACCACTTGAGCCATTTAAAATATCAAAGAAACTTAAAGATGAACATCGAAACGTGAAAAGATGAGAATGGCTAAGTGCAGGTAGCTGTCCTAGAAACGGACAAATTGCTTAGAAAGAGTTCACCAAAACTATTTACCGACGTACAATATGGTGAAGGTTCAGAAGAGGTCAATTAGCTACACAGCTAAACTAAGCAGCTAACCTCGGTGTGTGATAACGACGCCGCCTATTAAACCAAACAAAAGAAGAGCAAGTAGCGCTACGTACGCTCGTTTTCATTAATGCCATCACCACAGGTTCAGTAGGTATTTTACTGGCCTTCACAGGTGGAGTGTTATATATAGCAACGAGAAGATGTGTATAGAGTAGCCGTACTTCCATAAAGTCCATGGCAATGGCGGCGATTTCAGAATGCGAGCCGTCCAGCCGTCACATGCGCAAACCTATAAGCGCGAAATTCAGAGTGTTGTTGGTTACAGATGAGTAAAGTACTGTGTAGTACCAAGCTCTGTGCGCTTGCGGGATGCGGAAAAGTTAGTTAAGGGTATAAGCTGGTGACGGGTGGCAATGCTTGCATAAAAGAAGTTATCACGTTAGAGTGTTATTGTTTCTTACACGAGCGAAGCGGACGATAATTTGGATGGCATCACAAGAGCTTCCCCAATCCCCTTAGAGTAGCACACCAACGTCACACCTCCTACCACTCCCACTGAACTGGATAGGACTGGTTTCCCAGCTAAGCTACTTTAAATGTAGAAACTTTATGGAGGTAGCGCTACTCAACTAAACGGCAAAGCGTAGAGGCGTATCGGAAAGAATGTGTTTCGGCACATAAACGTGAGTCAGTGTATCTACATTCTGTTCAGATGCAATCACATTTTCTGGACAGCAACGTGTTACATTGGCAGGTGTGAGACATTGTGATTGAACCTTGTGACAAGAAGAAGGAAAAGGGAATCAAAATCTCTTTTTGTCAAGCGACAAAACGGGCAGTTGCAATGATAATTTACACTTGTGTATAATAATTAATTCGCTAACGTTTCATATTCAACATACGGTTTGTAAGTACTCTATTTGTGCTGCGTCACCTGTACGCCAAGTTTTTTAAAAATTCGCTTTTATAATAAAGATACCACGAAATGCAACACTCTGTCAGTGTAGGTTAATACGCTCCAGCGCTTTGCCATGTTTCATCTTTTTAGATTTTCGCTCATTCTGTGGCATCGTATTTTATAAGCACAGTTATAGATTACTCATATAAGAGAACTGTCTTCAGATAGCAAATTGGCTTCCTACATACCCAGTTTTATTCTTCCCTGACTCACCTCTACGTTACCTATGGTTACAAGACACTGGGACTGGTTTTCTAACTTTTCTATTTTATTTTATTTTATTTTAAAGCCATTTACTTAAAAGTTGATACGTAATGAACTAATAAGTAAACAAACAAGTAACTCTGCAGAAGAACAAATCTGTAGCTAAAATGACCTTTCTGATAATACAATTAAATTTTTCATTTGTTTAAAATTTTCACATTTTCAGATATGTATGATGGTGGCATTTTCTGATATTTTGGTAACCTGAAAATAATGTGAAGTATTTCATTGAAGTTGATCTATTTCTATGTCGTAAGTTTTAATTTTGTAATTTTCACATTTTAAACAATAAAGATAACTATATTAGCCCACTAGCTGAATTAGGAGGCAGTCTTCTGCAGTAAAATGAAATTTTGTCTCGTACACACGCCAGAGCTTGGCGTCTATACTGGACCAGTCGGCGCAAACCAACGCCAGGTAGTAGCGCGAGTATGACAACTAAACTGCGCATGCGCCAGACGTCGCGCTGCAATGGCACGCCAACGCCGCGCTGCTACGGAAACCTAACTTTAGCCCGCGAGATAATGCTGTCTCAGTAATGGGCAACTCAAACTGTCCAATCCTCTGAAATAATGACTGAAAAAATGGGCTTCCACCTCTGCTAAAATAGGAGCATCCTCCTAAGGCGTGGTGTTCGATTTTTTCTTCTGTGATTACACGAACTGTGTTTTCTTCCCGCTGCTATCCATCGTTGCACAGTACCGAGTACGGAAGGTATTGCTTTGGCAATATCATGAGGAGCCATGTTCGTTCTTGACATTCGCACAGTCATGTCACGTTTCATTTCTCATCTATTTGAATTCATCTACTTAAGTAGCAAAAACGCAAATGTCAAGTGGGGCAGGACGCCACTACACAAACAACAAATACACAAAAATGCGCACAGATAACAGACACGTCTACACAGCTCCAGGTTTATAGGGACACTGCTGTTTAGATGCATTAATGGAGACGATAGTAGAATAAGTATAGTGACATAAAATAGTTCTATCGCCGGTAAAATCTAGCATACTGAAAAAATATAATATATATTCGAAACTGTTAATATAATGAGCAGGCATAGGAATTCCTAGCAGTTGGTATTTAGTTACACTCGAACTGTTATGACATTAAACGCATACGATAACCATGGGTCACTGACGGCAGGTAAAACATGTTCTCTTGATTGGTCTAGACATGCCAGCAAACATTATGAGAAGTGGGAAGAGTTATCTATGACATGTCAACGTACAGTCCGGTATCAGCTCAAACTAATTTACCTTCGTTCTAGTTTTAAAATTTGAAAACTCCTATGTCTGATGATGCACATAAAACAGTACTAGTGTTACCTATACCAAATAACCTCTGTTACTATTTGTTAATAAGCAATTATAATTATGTTGTTTGGATTAGAACGTGTAAATAGTCGTCCATTTATTTGAGTGATAACCTGTTGGCATTTCTCCTTCAAATGCGGTCATGCCGTTACGAGTTTGTATAACTGCAGCTCTGCGGTGTGGCTGATGTAAATAATTACCACATTGCATTTCGGTGGAGTGAGTTTTAGCATCGTGTTTTGGGTTTAAAGCTGTGTTTAGGTTCAGGGCTACGCTTTTCTTCTAAAAAGCCATGTTATTTTCGGAACAACATTAAATAACGATGTAGCATTATCTGTAAAGCTTGTATATCATGGTATTGTACTAAAATTGATTTAAAATGTACCATAATTAGAGCGAATATCCATAATTTTGAAGTATTAGTACGATACGTACTTTACTTTATGGTTGGCAAAACATTTTCCACACGGATCTGAGGAGTCGAAAATCCTCTTCATGACTTTCTCCATTTTGATGTTCATCCATTACCATGGACAAGGAAGCCTTAACCGGTGCTAACCTTTTGACTAGAAAATCCCTGGAATCTATTTTGGACGGGGTAAAATAATTTCTGTGGTTGTACTGTCTAAGTAAATCCTATCCAATACTCGACTTAAGGATAATGTGAGAAATAAATTAATCCAAGATAGATGAATTCTATTAGACTGATTATCCATAAGCCCAAACATTCGAAATATTTTCAACAATTGCCAGTCATCTTGGCTGCACTCGCTAAAGCACCTAAGTTTGGTACTTCGTGGCGCAAGGGATCGCCTCTAGTGTTTTGTATTTGTAAATCTGTGTGTATGTGTGTCTATCAGTAAAAAAGAAACAAAACAGGAAATGACAGGAATAAACATGGAAAAAAAAGCACAAAGGAGGTCAACTTTAAGGTTGAGAAAGTTTGTTTGAGAAAGATCGGAAGTTTGCGAGATACATGGCTCAGTTGAGAAGCGTTAATGCAGACGTTCTATTATCTCGCCATGGTTGTCTGGTAGATCACGGAGAGCCGATTGTTTGATTCTCACCGCTTGGATCTCAACAAGGCGGCCTGGGTTCGACCCCAGGTGACCGCAAAGTAAGATATGGGGTGGACAACACGGCGCTGGGCGGGTTTTCTCCGGGATCTTCGGTTTCCACCGCCATCTCATACCACCGGTGCTCCATCTTCATCTCATGCTTCATTAGCGTCACCGCCTGCGGTGCCGTATGTAGTAAAAGCATGCGTACACATTTATTACACATTTGGCACATTTGTTTGATCCCCACCTGTGGTTTTGAATGTCTGATTTCACACTATGGTAAATGAAACTTATTATGAGGATTCTACTTAATTCAGAGGGTCTCAAAACATATCACATCCATTGTACTATTTGACTCGAATGGAGGTTTTTCGTAGGTAAGTGGCGGGCAAATAAAGTAAAATGGCAGGTACTTCAGGATTTTTCTCTAGTGTATCCTTACGGAAAAAGAAAGTTATCTTAGATTTATTGGCACGTAAAAGAACTCCTGGAGGGGGGAGGGCTGAATTTCCAGCACACAGGTGGTACTGATATGATCTTGGCAATTGGCAACGTTTGTTTTGTAATTTACGTCCTACAACGTTAAGTCATATCGGGCGATGAATAAAATGGGTAAAATGAGGCTTAAATGAGTCCTGGTTCCATGGAGCTTAGAGTTACCTGACATTTGTCCATTAGGATAACGGAAAACCCAGCAAAATTCTATCCAGGACAGCGTTGTTAAAAAAATATAATGCATTAATTTATTGACTCAAAGGCTCGATCTCAGTTTGAAAATCCCATGATGAAGAGGTACTAAAGACACTTCTTGCTTTAAACACAGCGCTGCTTGGCATTATGAGCCGCTCCGAAATGTTACACAAAATTCTTTTGTTGTAAAGTGCAAGAGCAATGGGAAAACTCGAGACCTGCGTCGATATCTTTCTTCGAATGACGTCATAGCACCCCATCCTGCGAGAAGAAATGTTCCGTAATTTGGCACTTGAATGAAGTGGAGGTTGGGACCTTTTCTCCAAGTAGCATATACTACTTCATTTATTGAATTACCAGTTTTCTCTGAGACTTGACAACTTGCCAAGTGCATCAGAGGAAGCAAAATGAAACGTGTCAAGAGGTTTTTCTATGAACGACCATACCTACATTTATCTACTGAAGATGTATACACTCCAGTGCACATCGGGAAATGATTGTAGGGAATGTGATATATCTGTCTGCGTACTGGTTTCTTTCGCGGCACTTCCGTTTATCAAATGGAAACTACATGACATTTGAAGTAAAGGCAGAATGTTACACCTTTTTCATTTGTTTATATTTACTACACATCTATCACGTTTAATTATTTAATGAGGTAAAAAATTTAAATTGCAGGAGCAGCGGTTTACCACAGCAAACTGCAGCTGGGTGTATAGCGTCAAGTGATAATTATGCATACTCAATTTCGAAACGCAATTAGATGATATATGAGGTGCCCAAAACTAACCTATTGGAATAATTGAATCACAATATTCACAGTGGTGACATTTTTTTGCCACTTACATTTTAAACTGAATATCAGTTTACGCAATACTATGCAAAAAATTTCTAAGTGTTGCATTTACATAATTTGTTCTACTCATTCTCTACAATCTATTATTACAGAAGCGTATTCTTCTAAATAATTTTATTTGCCACCTCAAACATCGGCGTTTCACTTTGAACAACTGTGCCCGCCTCGATAGCGTGGTGGTAGAGTGTCTGCCTCACTTTAAAGAGGTCCCGAGTTCGAATCTCGGTCAGGGTGAGTTACCTGGATACGGTTTTTATCGCGGTTTTCCCTTATCCTGAAAGACGAATGTCGGGTAACTCTAAGCTCTATGGACCCTGGGCTCATTTGAGCATCATTTCAAACATTCCATTCATCGTCCGATATGACTTAACGTTGGAGGACGTAAATTACAGAAAAAAACAAACAAAATTTGAACAACTGCCTCTAAGCGATGATATTTATTTGTTAACTGTTGCCATAGGTTTTAGTACTTTTTATGGTTAATTAAATTTGTACTCTCACTCATACTTTCAGACTCTAGAGAGGATGAATAGTCCTGGTTTAAGACAAATTCCCACTCTCCAGCCGGGAATCGAACCCAAGCCTCTGGATTTAGAAACTAGCATGAGAACTATCAAACCACAAAGGCAGTTTCAAGAGCTTCTTGTTAATCAAGATAAATATTTAAAAACTTCGTTTTAAGTATAAAAAGGATACAGTGTTTTTCTGGGTGGCGGAGTTGGTTAGGCACAAGCCTATTGATATAAAGGTAGCGTTTATTTTCTTTTTGACCTTCAGGAAAAACCCATACGGCCATCGAAGGTAAAAAGGTAGTGGGTTCACACCCGGGCCAGACCGATGGTTTTTAAGTGTATTTAAATGTGTCAGTCTCATGTCAGAAAATTTACTGGCATGTAAAAGAATTCTGATATGATCCTGATAATTGAAAGCAGCATTAATAAAATAAATGTGACTATTTTAAGGAAACGTATACTAAGCGATGCTCAAATTTTTAAAATGCTTTTATACCCCACCCATAACTGCAATGCTCATATCGACGGCATTTTAACTTTGGTACTTTTCTTAACTCGTACAGAGCGGTTTTTCTTTAGGTTTTGTACAGTACACACTTCCAGACTCTGGGAAGGTTAGAGGGTAATCCTGGCCAGAGAAAAATTCCTATTTGGGAATCGAATTCTGAACCACTCGCACAGGTGTTCTACGCATCGAGTTGTAGGTTAAAACCTATACCTTAAACCCTTAAAACGATTACCCTATTTGATGGCTTTGGAATTTCGTGTTCTTTACATTTCCTTCTTCTTCTTCTTCTTCTTCTTCTTCTTCTTCTTCTTCTTCTTCTTCTTCTTCTTCTTCTTCCTCTTCATTACCTTATCCCTAGTTGTACCACTTAGTGGTGTTAGGGGATACGCATTCCTCTACGGTTAAGTTCGGGCCTGAGGTACCGAAGCTTTGCATCTGATAGAGGACCCGATGGCTGGTGTGAGGGTGAAGGAAGTGGAAGATAGTATGAGGGCGAGAGGAATGATAGTAAAGGTGATGGTGGAGCAGTTGGTGGAATGATGGCGAGAGAAACCTGAGATCCCGAAGAAAACCCGCCCCAGCCCCGTGTTGTCTACCACAAATCTCTCTTTGCGGTCGCCTGGGATCGAACCTGGGCCGCTTTGTTGAGAGCCAAGTGGTCTAACCACTTAGCCATGGCGCGGGTGTTCTTTATATTAACAGAAAAAGTCTCATGTTATATTTACATCAACTTCCTCTACCAAATATGGTTTATTTGTACTTAGCTTCTATAAACTGTTTCTACGATAACTTGATTTCCTGCATATTTAAAAGCTAAATACACACAATCAATATGATTTCCGAAGTGGATACAGAAAGGAGAATCGATAGTTAATTGTCTTTGTATACTGGCCTTGAAATTGCATACTCCTCCAATAACATCGTGAGAGTGAACAGAACAACTGATTGTCTCCGTGATCTGGAGCTAGACATCAAATTCAGAAGTCTCGATTTCCGATTCTCTCTCTCTCTTTCTCTCTCTCTCTCTCTCTCTCTCTCTCTCTCTCTCTCTCTCTCTCTCTCTCTCTCTCTCTCTCTCTCTCTCTCTCTCTCTCTCTCTGTGTGTGTGTGTTTGTGTGATATAACGCAACTACACAAAGTAATACTACTTTAAAGGAGTAAACACTGCTAATGACCGATTGCTTTAAATGCAAAAATCTCATGCCTATCATTCACTTGTATAGCTTTCTTACAAGTGGCTATTCCTCTATCTACTCCGTAAACAGGTGTAAAATTGGTGATTTTCTGGTAATTCTAAGAGAGCATGAGGATACAGTAGCCTGTAAAGAAAGGCCAAATCTTAAAAGAGCTAGTCGTTATGTGATGGTTTTGAAATTCCATTCTCGTTGCACGACCGTCGTCCTCCGTGGCCTAGGGGTAACATGGTTCCCGAAGTCATGGGATCAAATCGGCAGAGGGAGATGGTCTATTTTTTTCGGCCTTAAATTCCTTAGCATAGTTTTCTTTGACGGGAAGTAAAATCGCTGCTTCTGTTTCCTAGAGTTACATAAAAGAACGTAAAACAGTATAAAGAGGCCTCTGAGCAACCTTGAGCGATTTTTTCACGCTCAATATAAACACTGAGAACTACATATATAGGGTGAGTCAAAAAGACACCGACAACGCTTAGTATGTTGCGCAGGGCAGCACACTGATCATTTTTAAGAAGGACCACTTCTACGGAAACGCACAGTTTGGATGCTGAAGCACGTCAAAATTAGAGAACCAGAGTCCTAAGTACATGCTTGAGCGGAATTTTCGAAGTCACCAATACACGTCTAGTATCACCCTATGGGCTGGAATAATATCTACTCGCAATCAGACTAACAGGACCGATCTACCTCACATTTCTTAGAGATGGTATTTTTCCTACCGTATTGGAGGACTTCCCGCTACATTCGGCAAGTAATGTGGCAGAAACAAGACGGAGCTCCAGCACACTTTGAGAAGAATCATCTCAACGGTACATACCCCAATCAATGAATTGGTAGAGGGGGGCCAGTTCCATGGCCACCACGATGGTCAGATCTGACATCACTGGACTATTTTCTGTGGGGTAGTATGGAATCATAGTATACGCTACTCCTGTAACGTCAGAGTAGGGTCTCATTGCACGAGTACATGCAATTTAATTTTGAATAAAAATGTCTATTCGAAAAATCTTCTTTGTAAAATGTAGTCGGGAGTGGAGAGATTTTCTTGAAAATCTTTGTTTCGCGTCCTCTGAAGTTTAACCTAATAGTAGTTTGGTATTTAACTGACGTTTTGGTTTTAGTTATGCTGTTACACACATACACACACACACACGGAACGTTATATATTTTTATTAAGATTTGGAAAATCTGTGCAAACATGTAAGTATTGTGACTTTGTGGGTTCGTGAAATGAAAAGTCCAATTTCGCCACTCAAAAATGTTCTTTATTTCCACCGACTTACAGTTTAACACTTGCCAATTACACAGAATTACGTGCTGCACACAATTACAATTCACCAGTTCGTCCGTTACAATTTCCTTGTACTCGCGATTACGTAAACTCCGATGCACGCACAGTCTTCTCGTTCATTAACACGTCCTTCGCTAGCACGTCAAAAACTGACTAACACTGCCTTCTTACACCAAGAACTGTCCTCACTCCACACTACCCAACCAACTGACTGACTGACTAGCTGCAGCCCTTTCTATAGGCATCTCGCCGTTTTCTCGACGTTTCCAGATGATGAACGATCCCGTAATTTCTGGAACACAGGTGAAGGAGAAACAGACCGCACAATTATGTTTCTTTCCCCAGTCGTCCCTGTCACCACTATAAGACAAACGAGGGGGAGGTGCGGCTAACACGAACCTCCCCTGCCTTCCGCTCCCAGCTGCTTTCACAGGGTGTTCCAGCGCTCGCGTTACAGTATATTCGCTGAAATCTCGATATCTAATTTGTAGGTGAAGTGCAATGATTTCTGTATCTAATGTAAGGACTTGATGATGATGATGATGATGATGATGATGATGATGATGATGATGATGGTAGCAGTACCTACTGAATAATACCTTAATTGTGGGGTTCAGTAGTATCGGTTAAAGGACGTTAATGCTCTGCAGAAAAAAGGGGAAACCAAATTTTACTAGGGTTACCAGCTCTCTCGTATTATACGGAACGCCCTTAACCGTTGAACCGTTGATAGGAACCGTTGTAATGTAAATCTTGAGTTACAAATTAGCGTCACATTTTATTATACTTATCAAGAATTTATAGAGTATGCAAAATGTAATCGTTAACTTCAAACTAATGCCAAAGGTGTTCAAAAATAAACTTTAAAGTATGATTCCTGTGTACTTTGTAATAATTAATGTTGGTGCTTGTTTATTTTATCTGCAACTAGTTTAGAGATATATTAATAAATAACTATTTATGAACCTAACCAGTCTCCCTCATTTTGAAGATAAATAGTTGGCAACCCTAATTTTTATTCTTTAAACTTATACAAACCACTACAGAACTGGTTCTATATTCATAATTTTACAGCACAGAAAATATAAAGGTGACATGTAAACGAAAACCATATCTGAAGCCCTGTACAGATACAAAAACGGGACATCATGCAGTGGTAAGGGGAAAATTATACCCTACATTCTGACTTAGCGTTAATCAGAGATTAAAATGAAGAATAGTACATTTTAAGAAAGGCGTATAAATCAAATAAATTTATCGATTATAAAATATACATTAAAATTAAAAACGATACTAAACTCTTATTTTTGACTAGAAAGACTTGGTACCTATCCTCGGAAAAATCCTCATCTGCAAATTGATGATACATTGCTCTTAAGAGCTAATTTTTGATTCTCTTGTTTAGCAACTCGCAAAGTTCAGGTTTCGTAAAATCGAAATATTTAGACTGACACAGGTAAGTTAATTTTTACTTTCTGAACTGCGTATAGTGAATAAGAAAAACATATTGAACCGAACAATTCGATAACGAGTTGTCAACAGAAATACATGTTTTGAGACTTGCTGAAATAAAAAAAATACATTTTTAGAAAAAAAAATTTCTGTCTGTCTGTTTGTGCGTCCGGCCATCTTAATTGAACTGAATCGCAGACTCTTCTTTGTTTTTTCGCTCTCTCACTTTCTCACTGTATTCCTCTAACACTTTTTCTACGTTTTCTTCTTTCCCTCTTTATGCTTTCCCTACCTTAGTTCAAGTTTTGTCTTTTCTCTCTTTTCTCATCGCTCTGACTTTCTCCATAGTCCTAACACTTTCTTCCTCATGCTCTCACTTTTTCTTTCTTTCCGGAACATTTCTGTGGTATAAGTGCTTTGAAAATCGGCAGTAAAATGTCTGGAACCTAACTACAAACTTTGCGCGCCTTCCTTAGCGTTAAAATATAACTAATGTTATACAGTTTCTCGTGGTAATTGGTTTACGTACACAAAATACAGCAACACAAATTGGTATTTCTTTAAAATCCTAATTGTATAACCATTATTAATTGCAGACACATTATGCTTATATCTTTCTCTCGCATGGCAGTTGCTATGAAAACTTGGTCATTCTTCTTTTGCCTTTGAATTCTATTAGAAAACTTTTCTTCTGTAGAAAGAAATCAGGATGTGATACACCCTATTATGTGATTCATGCGTATCGGATTTCGATCATTAGTTTGTGTCATTCTTGCACCAAAATAACACACATACAAAAGAAACGATCATTCATCAACTATAAAAATTATCAGAAATTAGCGGTTGCAACTTAATATGTATTACATTGTATATAATATATTATATTTTATGTTGCAATGTAGATCACTCTTGAGTTCAGCCTCGTTGTTACTTTGAGACATCCCGTTTGCTTGTGTTTTGCATTTATAGCAATAACAATTTTTTCGATATTTTAAATGCATTTTAATTTTAAAATAGTTTGAACCAAAGTTTTGAGTCAGCCGATATTTTCCTTTAAGTCTAAGTTCTGATGCAATTATTGGAGAAATTTGGTTGTTTAACCTTTTGAGTGTGAAAAAGCCAATTTTCTTAACATTTTATATTCAAAAGCTCTTGGTTACTTCAGAGATGATAATCTGCACTTCACGGTAACAAATTGTCTGTTCCTGTAGAGAGTCCCTCGCTCCAACTTCTCTTTGCTTTTCATTAATTTTAATGGAATGCTAATTATAGCACTCCTCCTGCCAACATTGCAAGCCAGAGTTGTGTTGAAAAATAATATTCAAAGAGACATAGAGTGCTGAAATGTATGTTAGTTTAAAATAATTAAATATAACTTAATTTAATTTAGATCATGAAATACCGTAAATAACGCTAGAGCCGAGAATAGATACACAGTTTTGAGTCCACGAGTTGTATTTGCCTTACTTGAATCTCGTATCAACAAACAAAAATGATGACATGATAAAACGAGCCATGTTGAAAAGTGTCTGTAATTCGGCTTTTATGCGATACTGATATCTGCGGTTAAAATTCCCATTAACTGCGCATAAATTACCAAAAGTCTCGGTGAAAGTTTCCTTTTAATTCTTCCTCACTCTATTGGTTTAAAGGTCTCTGGTTCGAATCTCGTGGGTCAACCAGTCTGCCTCTTTTTCGTGTTTTCCCTAAGTCGCCAAGGTAAATTCCGGATTGAATATTTAATACTGCAACCTAAAGTACCGCCTAAACAAATAATACAATTTAAAATACACAAATGGTAAAAGTGAATTTTTTGCCATTTGTCCACAGTTAATGAAAAGAGCTGATTGGACGGCATTCATGCCATCTACTCAGCACGTTTAAAAACTGAGGTTTAGTTGCCCGGCACCATAGTACTTCTGGATACTTATTGAACATACCTGTCACGTATTGAAGCAGAAGTACAGATGCTTAGCACTAAGGCCTTTATAGACACATGTCGAAGCTCAGGTCAGTTCTCTATTACTGTGGTTCCTGTGGACACGTGTTAAAGCTGCCTGTACATATAGAATGTCTAGCACACAGGTCGAAGGAGCCATTACCCAGCACGTATAAGGGCAGAGTGAGTTTTCTAACACTAAGGTCCATGTGGACACGTCACATATAGAAGCGGAGGTACAGTTGCCTATAATACGTGTTGTAGCGGCCATGTGCCAAGATAAGGTTACCTAACATTAAGGTCCTGATGGGCACCTCTCAAATCTGCCTACCACGTATACAAGCAGAGGTACAATAATTGCCCACACTTGATGATGCTGCATGCCATGTACATAGAGACATAGTTGCCTAATAATAAGGTCGCTATATGACCACATAGTTAAAGCGACGTAAATTAAATACAATAAAAGCTACGCTTTTAACATATTACTCAGCGCCTGCTAGGAACATTTGCATTAGCTTGTCTAAAATTTCCCTGAATACTTTCGTAGTCTTGGAATGCATACGTCCAGGCCTGCATACTCCCCAAAGAAAACATTTTAATTGAAATAATGGTGCTTTCAAGCATAAATCTTATTTTTAAAGTCAAGATCGTGTAACATTACGTTGTATATAACATGTGAGTGAAGCTTTAAGTTAAAATGAACAGTATTTGATTAGAGTTTTTTCAAAGTTAACGGCCAGCAACTGGCTTTCACTGCAGATAGCAGTATCTTTGGCAAGGGAGTATCCGTGTTTGACTATTTGATTGCACACCAAATAAAGCTATGAATTATGATTTAATGTTATTTTGGCAATAGTAGAAATACAATTGTAATTTATTTTGTAATACTTATTTTTCCACGCATATCCTCTATGATATCTTCATTAATTTTATGAGTAAGGAAGCAGAAGTGCCGAATGGATCCTACACCTACACAATTACAAATGACCAACCTTTTTCCATTTATTCAGTGACAGCGGACTCCATCTACTGATACTGACTTCTTAAGCAAACACAAAAAGAGGAGATTTCCAGGAAAGGTGATTTATTTACGAGCTTGGAGTAAAATAATAATTAAAAGAAACGGCTTTGTTGCACTCACACACTTTCTCCACTCACTCTTTTATAAACTATTTTTATAAACGAATGTACTGTCTACATCATGTTGATCCAACTAGATATTTGTAGAAATGTGTTTATTACATAGCTCTTTGTAGATAGAATGGGGATAAGAGAGCAGTGAGCTTAAGCGACTATCAACTTTTCCAAGAGAAAGTCTAAAGGGTTTGCGATTTCGTTTTATTCTAATGAGCAGGAAGCGAAAATCTAATAACAATTTCCTATTTGAGAAAAGAACAAGTCATGGAAAGTTCAAACTAAGAACAAGGAATATCTTTATATCTCATAGTAAGCTCTACAAAAATTATCTGAGATAAATTATGTGCTTTAACGAGATGTACCTATTTTATATACCTATTTTATATAGAAAGATTTTGTCTATCTCTTGGGATCTACCAGTTAGGTAAAAGGCAATCAGAATGAAAACCTCTCCAGAGGGTATTGCCCCCCAAATTAAAGATATAAGTTTAACAGTATATAAACATATGGTGATTTAAATAATCATTAAAGCCATTTTTGAAAAAATAAAACCTTGTGAAAATACTTTCCTCCTAAGGATAGTTTGGGATGAGGTAATTTGTTTGAAATCTTCGGTTCCATTCTCGAAAGACGCTGGACTTTGACATTTAAGCGAGTTTTCGTTCTTCAGTAATTTTGATCGCAGAATGACAAACACCGACTGACAAAATGATGGACAGGCACTGATTACTTTAAAATGTTTATTTTGCATTCAAAGAGTTTGTAAACTTGTATTTCTAGTTAAACTTCAACATTGAAATTTTTGACTTCCTCTCCATTACGTATACGCAGTAGGGAAAATTTAAATTGATTAATTTATAATCCACTTTAGTCCACACAGCCTGAACGAATAAGGAGTTACGACGTGCAGGCTCATATTATAAGGACAAACTCTGCTTACAAATAGGATATTCAATTTAGAAATTTGGAATCTTTTCAAGTGAAATCTGCAATAATAAAAATTATATGCAAGTCATAAGTTGCAATGCATACAGCTACCTTGATTACGTCACACTGCTCATGGCCTATCAGGTACTCAATCAGATCACGAGATGAGATTAACTGGGTTGTCAATTTACAGGTCGCGTTTCTCCTCCAGCTATGTATTAGGCCAAGAGGCATACATGTCGTTTGTGGTTAGTGGAGAGGGTTTACTAATTTTCCATTATGCATGAGAAGAAACTTGCCATGAAATGAAATGGGGAGAGCATTGAAGGACTGCACCATGGCACAAGGTGGGAAACGATGATTAAATGATTTTAAATGCACTGTTCATGAATTACTCTCATATAGATATTACATCTTAAGCCAAATTATTCGAACATTAAATAGTGTGCGAATAAACACAGCAATTATTCTGAGTAATTACTACGGTATCAATCGTGTGTGTGTGAGTGTGTGCGCGCGCACGCGCGCGCGTGTGTGTGTGTATACGCGCGCGCAGTAGCAGTTAATAAATGCCTGATATTTGAAGTTCATTACCGCAGAAGTCCCTGCATTACGGTTATAGGTCACGCCGTGGCTCAGTGGTTCGACCGTTTGGCTCTCACCAAGGCGGCCCGGGTTCGATCCCAGGCGACCGCAAAGTGAGATTTGTGGTGGACAACATGGCGCTGGGACGGGTTTCTCCGGGACCTCCGGTTTCCCCCGTCATCGCATTCCACCGGTGCTCCATCTTCATCTCATGTATCATCAGTGTCACCGCCTGCGGTACCGTATGTAGTAAAAGCGGGCGTTGAACACTACACATTTCATTTCATTACGTTTATATTTACTATTACATGCAAGTGTTTTATACTCATAATTCTTGAACCAATTTTAGGTATTACAACTAAACCTTAATAACTAGCGTAATAATTGTGAATAATTTTCATTTACATTTTCAATCAATAAGTCGTGATTACCTAAAACATAGGTGTCCCACGTTTTTTTCCCAGATTTATCAAATAGTATACATGACCTCACAAGTGACTGAACGTAGGATTAAAGAAAGCCTTTTTTAAAAAGAAACTGCAAGGTTTTCGCTGTTGTTATAGCTCAAGTGCATAAATACTTGTCTGATAGCCAAGCGATATACTTTTGTCTACTATAACGGATTGAAAATAATCGTAAAGTAGTTTATAAAAATCACTAGGTGTTATAAATAATATAAAATAAAATTGAGTAGCTTATGGAAGGTCAATTAACTTATGGTTTCCTTCAGGCCTGTAGTGTAACAGTATAATATTTTGACGAGATAAGTTAAACAATGCGTATATCCATATAAGATTTTGAAAATGTGACAGGATATTTCTAAGTTCTAAAATAACGTATAATTTTCGTAGGTTTCTATAGTAATATTGTAGGAAGTTTTCCTAGACAGGCCAGAGATGTTTATTTGTATGCTAGTATTTTAATGAAAGATTTAAAATAAGGCTAGTGGAAGCCCCTTCCTTTTTTACTAAAGTTGATCATTTTTTATTATATATCACCTTTATTCTATCACTTCTTGTCTCAGCTACCGTTCAATAATACATATTTCTATTAATACGAGTTTTACTGAAGTGTCAAAAATGTTAATCACGCATCGCAGTATCTTCACATGCTAGCAGGCGATGGAGATTGTTTTGAAATCGGGGAATTGAAGAACTTTCCTGATCGAGTTGGAAAGCATAATTTGATTGAACATAAATTAACTTGGGTTATATAATATAATTAAGGAAATTAATCATTCTTCCACGCTAGGCGTGTGTAGGCGATGAATTGGATAGTAGATTCAGATTGAAAAATTCAATGTCATAGCCGGGTTCTGAACCACGGATTTCCCGATCTCGGTCCAGTTGCTCTTAACCATTGACGTACTATGGTCAATATGCCAGTATGACATTAAATTCTCCAACTGACTCGTATGATTTCCGGTAAACCACAGCATAATAAGTCGCCACAAAAGGTGTGTATCTCTTTGTATATGAGAACCCCTAGTGATATATCGGGAAACATACGAGTCAGTTGGAGAATTTAATGTCATGCTGGCATGTTAGCTATAGTAGCTCAATGGTTAAGAGCAACTGGACGGAGACAAGGAGATCCGTGTTTCAAATCCCGGCTATGACATTGAATTTTCCATTGCCTGTGCAATATAATCAAGTCCAAAGCCAAATGTGCACCAAGTTGATAACATGTATGGTACTCGATATTAATATTGTGTGGGCCATAGTAAAAATTGATAAAGTTAATGCGGAAGTATGTTTTACAAATGATGGTGAAATGAATTCAGTTTTTAAGCTTCCTAAGAATTTCCCTGTTTGAAAATGTTTACGCCGTTGGTCACACTCATAATCAAAATCTACAGTCACAATATGGGTGGCTGAGTAACTGCAGATAACCCTGAAGTAACAATAAATATCGAAAAACAAGCTTTACGAGTGTGAAGATAGGGAGCAGGCTTGGCAAAGTGAATTATATGGGATTTTCGGAAGCTGCACCTGCGTTATTTATAATCCATTGACAACAACGAAAATCACTTTAAGAATGGAGTGTTGCATCACAATAGATCAATTATATCCCGGAAAAAAATGTCACCGGAAGTTGACACTTGAGAAGCAACAAAACGCTGCAGAGTTGCACATGCTGAGATCAACGCGTCTCAAATGTACTTTAGCAGAGGCTGGCAGGAAGCAGAAGAAGGCCAAGCGGGATAACTTCACGTAGTAATGGCGTGGCGCAGCGAACATATGCACTTTAATTAAAATGGCAAAGTTACATAATACCACACGAGATTCTAAAGCCCAGGTGTACCGAGTTTTGTCGAAACTGTACCAGCATTTTTGGTGGTAATTTATGTCCTCCAACGTTAAGTCATATCGGACGAATGAAATGGGTGCAATAGTGCTCAAATGGGTGCGGGGTCCATGGAGCTTACAGCTACCCGACATTCATCTTTCAGGATAAGGGAAACCCCCGGTAAAAACCTTATCTAAATAACGCGCCCTAACCGAGATTCGAACTCGGGACCTCTTGAACGTGAGGCAGACACGCTACCATCTACGCTACCGAGGCGGGTAGCAATATTTCTTGATAAGGAAGTTCAGCGAAAACATGAAGGAAGTTGGCCATATGAGTACGATTTGCAGCCCTCCCATCAAACAATTTAACTTTTAAGCCTCCGCTTTGAGCTTTGTACCTGAAGCCATTAAAATTCTTGCGCATTCGCACTAATATCACTGATATGAATATGAATCCTCACGTTAAGATACCTTTATTTTAAAACTTAGATGACATTTTTATAGTATATATGTCCAATTAGAAGAACGTTGTCCTTTCGCCGCAATGTATTTACTGTATAACACCACTCAATGCATCCAAATGCTACGTGGTTTCAAATTGGCATCACTCTTCTGTTGTGTGGCGCGCAACGAATGCTCTCCTCTCATGTTTAGAATGAATGAAATGTGGACGTAACGCGACAGTGGTGAAAGAATCAGAAAGTCTTCGGATACGTATCAGACATCTATATGCATAAGTATATGGAGCAACTTTTAGATTCCTGATAACACAAGGGATAGATAGGTATCAAGGCTTAGCATTACAATTACCAAGGCAATGACACTAAGTATTTCAAGAAAATCTCTCACACTATATTGCCTTTTATATGGAAACGTTTTGTTATTTTTTACCACAAAAAGGGCTCCTAAAATTTGTATTACATTAACACAAGTTTAAAGCATTTGCGTTGAAAATAAAACGCACAACTTATTAGACGTAAAATGTAAATATCGCTTTTTAACTAAAATATATATGTATGTATATAGATCTATATTTTTCTTTTTCTCTTATTTAACCGTTTTTTCATTATTTCCGTTTATTTTCTTATCTGTTTTCCTAGTTTCACATATATTCACTATACAAAATATGTCAGAAGGCGTTAAACCATTTCCGGAAAATTTATTTATATTCTTTTGAAGTTTTATATTCAATAAATGTTCTCGTGTGCTAAGCCACTATTCATTTATAGTATTGTTAGCATGGCTTTCTTCATAAGGGAAGTAAAGCCGGTGGTCCCGAGTCGTGGAGTTAAGCTATGTAAACGAACTTCAAGCCTGATAAAGAGGCATCTGAGTAAAATAAATCTGTGTTGAATTCCCAATACAAAATGCGACGCTGATATTCAAAGCAGTTAAAGAACATCCATAAATAGAAGTAAATTAGAATTGCAATTTTACTTTCTCTCCTACGTACCTGCAGTAAGATGAACCTAAGGTATTCCGCCAAAAACTCGTTACTGAGGTCTAAGTTTACACTGCTGAATCTCCCATACAACAACATTTTTAGAAAACGTACAGCGTAACTCCAACATAAAAAGTCTGTTAAATGAAGTTGCTTTTTCAAGTTCAACATCTTTCGAAAATACAACACAATTATTTTTCAGTAAAATTCCCCACTTTAAACTACATTTTACCTGGAAAAATAGTCCTTATGTTTGATTTTCTAACAAATGGTTCTAACATTTTGTTAAAATGTCAATATATTTAACAAATTTGAATGGCATGAAATGCATGTCTTTAATTTTATGAGATAAGCCTCTAAAGTGTTTTTTCATAGTTTTTTCCTTCTCTCCTTTCTTCCCTCCTTCCCTCCCTCCTTCCTTTCCTCCTTCCTCCCTTCCTCCCTCCATTCCTTCCTTCCTTTCTTCCTTCTCTTTCTGTCTCTTTCTCTCTTTCTTCCTCCATCCATCCCTCCTTCCTTGTTTGTTTGTCCCCTTTATTTGTTTATTTATTATGGAACATCGTAACCATAGGATAGTCGCACACTCTTTAAAAATCTGATTATTGTTTTACCTACTGTATGTATCATACAGCGAAATATGTGAAGTATGAATGGAAATTTTGCCTAGATTAGCAAGAAAGAGAATAAACATTTGTAGGAATAGTTTTAAAGGAGGGAGTAGAACAAGTCATGAGAAATTTGCACATTAGAATTTTTTTCTCGTGGTGGTGCATGGAACAGAGAATTTCAAAAATATAAAGCTGCTTTTTAACATTTGATTATCCTTTCAATTTACCTTTTACCTCTTTTACTTATCAATAAATTTGAAAAAAAGAAAATGCTTTTGCAAACATTTTAAATTATGTAGATAGTACAATAACTTTTTAAAAACTATAGTTTTGTAGAAGAGTGGAAAGAAAGAACTTTCTAAATACAATACATAAGCTTTCTGTGTAATGTAACGCTTTGCATCATTTCACCGGCATTATATCCTACAGGAGTTTGTGTTTCACGAATCTCTGGAAAATGATAACTGTTTAAATGCCTTGAAATGAATATTCTAAACAGAAACCTCAAATTTCTGACTCTAGTTTGTATCTTCTTGGCAAAAGTCATATTCATGACCTGATTTGCAAAGTAATTTTTTGTCAGTGGCAGCAAATGGAACAAGTGAGCCAACTTTTGTTGACTTTATGAGCGTCGCCTTTTAAGCTGACATTATGGCGCACGTTTCAAGATGCGCCAAGAGGAAGGCAGGGAGAAGCATTTCGTGCTCGCGAAATTAGCGAGATTTTGAACATAAATCATGGCCGTATAGACGTCACGCTATGCATGCTAACGTAGTAGCGTGATTCTTTTCCTTCTCACCCCTTCCATTACCAAACCTTTTTATTTAGAGTGCGCTGCAATTCCTGGACAGGAACGGGAAATATTAAGACGTTCACGTGAGCATGCTTCTGCTTCCTATTGGCTTCTTACTGTGCCTAGATTTACTCGAACACAGAGTTAAGTTTACCAATGAGGCATATTTTGTTCAGGATAAATATCGCTTATTACCAACCGTGGTAACAATTCTGTTCTTATGAGGGGTTGCCCGTAATTTCTGGAGTTTTTCTTTAAGTAAAATGCTTAGCGTGAAAAATATGTTTTGGAGTTGTGTTTTGTTTTATTGATAGATTTATGTGCTCTACAGCAGGTACCGGCAGATATGTACTCAAAGAGGTAGGGGTATGACGTCTCAAGATGCAACCCGCAATGCACATGACGTAATGTCGAACAGGGGTAGGCATTCACCTTCGTTCAGAGTCAGTGCTGGACTCGCTCGCTACAGAGTACAATAAGGAATACATACTTGATGTACATAGTACACATACTTGAATCCGGCTATTTTGGTCTACGATACCTTAGGTAGGCCTAGATATTTAAACAATATATTTAAATTCACTTCTCTTTGCAATGTACCATGAAAATCTAGTGATATATCACAAGTTGCTACTCTTAGAATAGCACGTAAATTATAATCTGTTAATCGTGATCGTTGTTTCGAATTTAATAGTTTCGTTTTGGAAAAAAAATTGTTCGCATTCATATTTGGATCCCAACATAGCTGCTACGCGAACGACCTAAGAGATGGCTATGTGTCTGCTTTCAGATTTTTTATATATTCAAATCAGTCAAATCCTTACATTATCACATTGTAAATCAGCCAATTCTTGCAGTAATTCTGGTTTAACCTTATGCAAATCTATTGCAGGATGATTAGCAAACTGTGCAAAATCATTTTACATGTAATTAAAATTACTGAATCGCCTTACTCCGAATTCCCTCTTTACTTCACCTTACAGACCAGTATATTTATTCAGATTTGTTACAGAAATATTGGGAAGAGAATTTAGACATGGGAAATAATGAAACTATTTTCTCATTAGATTTGATTTCCATACATCTGTGTTTTTTACGATTGATCTAACCATGTCATACATATGAACTATGTTTTAGAACTTTTCTGAAGACGACGATTAAAATTATTGAAATGTTGAGAAATGTCAGTGAGGAAGGCTAAATCACTTTTCCTATATTCATCTCCCAATTCCTGGATATCTGTATCCTAAACAAGGAAAGAAAATTAAAGTTAAGACATATTCAGTACAACATAAACATATATTGCAATTAATCACTAATATCAACATACCTGCCCCTTCAGGAATTCAAATATCCCTCATGCATTTCGAAAAATCGGTTGAGTATGTCTCCTCTGCTTAACCATCTGACTTCAGTGTAGTATGAAAGGTCTTCACAAGAAAGCCCTAAATCTTCCAGTACTTTACGAAATTATCGATGTTTCAAGGAGTTTGATTTTATTTTATATATAGTCTGTATGACTATGTCCATTACATGTTTCATTTTTAGTATTTTTGCTCATAATTCTTTCTTATATATTATACAATGAAAACATTTTATGTTATTGTTTATTCACACGTTTCACTAAACCAATTAGACCTTTGTTTTCACCAGTCATATTTCGAGCTCCATCTGTTACTATGGATACAAATTCTTTAGATTCAGTTTACTTTCTTCTACAGATTTTTAAATGCTTGAAATAATTCTACCCCTGTTGTATGTTCCCTAAGTGGAATGAATTCAAGCATATATTCTTGTATCGAATGAAAATTACTAATTGTGCTGTGTCAACGTTGTCAGTGCTTTCATCCAACGCGAGAGAAAAGGCTGTACATTCATAGACCTTGTTTAGTGGTATTTTTCGGTTATTTCAGCTATTTTATGTATCCTTCTCTGTATGGTTCGTGGCGATAATGCAATACTACTAAATTTATCATATTGTCCAGGGAAAATTATGTTGGCAACTTAACTCACACACACTTTTTTATGAAATCTCCATCATTGAAACACCACAGTGACTGAGCAATCTCCAAAAAACAGCATAACTGGCGTGAAGTTGTTGATCAGATATAATATTTTAATTAATATTAGGTGTAATATATGAATATTGCTCTTTGAGCTTTTGCTATTGCTTATTCCGATCTAGACCTAAAGAAAATAAAAGGAATAAAGGACATTACGACAGTGTTATACTACTTTAAATCGTGGTGTAAATATATCAATACAATGCTGACCTGTAATTGTGTGGTGATCTTTATGACATGTATGGTAATGTTGATGGAAGCTCTTTTCACATCAATTGCTTATACACTGGAAAAGGTTGCTGCACGCTTTGGTCGCTAGTTTAATGCAGCTTATTCTGACGTAAATTTTGAAACAGTGTGGCCTATCCTCAGGGTAGGGCAAGAGTTCCGTCAAAGGGTATGCGTGGATATGTATGGGAGTAAGGATGTTTCTAATGACACTGGAATGCAAGTTTCAGACTGGTTTAATAATTGCTTCTTTTTATCATCACATCAATCGCGAAGTTGCCGACCAAAGATTACTAGTATATCACTGTTCAGAGTTACCGTATGTAAAATGTATATTACGCGATAACACTTAATTCGTTATTTACGTAGGAACCGATAGATACCTTTTACCTCGGTTCTGGTCCGCCTTAACCGAAGACTGAACCAGTTGTCTTCCTCTTAATGGACCGTCAGCCCATTTTTCTGTCCTCAGTGCAGCTGCGTGTCACTTTCACCTCTCGAAGCATGTCTTTATTCACACCAAAATTCCTTTTGTGACTATTTTGTCCATTGTGATTATTAGTCTCAGTCATGCCATTATTAAGGGTCCGAACAATGCCTTTTCAAACGGAGTCAAGTGTTGTCCACTTAGAAACCCTGCTAAGAACCCGATTTCTCCCATCACTTTGTTAAAACTATTCACACCAACTGCACCTGCACGCGTTTTGACAAATATTCCACGTTCCTTTGAAATCTATTGCGATTCCTTATTCATTGTTTCCCTTAATTTCGATCTCAATGTCTCATGTTCCATTGATGAATGCCTTTCTGAACTTTAGAGCACAACAAACATCTTACGTTGTCTTCTTGTGCGTAACAAAAATACTTCTCCTCCCACGATTCTTGAAACCCAATTTTCCGCAGAGCTACCTTTGACTTTGACAGAGACATGATTAGACGAACAGGTAAATACGACAGGACAGAGCGCCCGTGATCGGTGTATATGCACTGCCAGTGAGGGAGAGGAAGACAGTAAGCGTCTCCCCTGATACGTCATAGTTGCCCTGCCTCAATGAGTACACGTTTGCCGAAGCCTGCTCTACAGAATAGTGTGTTTAGTTTTAATATGCTTGTTTACTATTTGCTATTTTCAAATCAATGGAATGAAATGTCAAGTCAACCAAAAAACATTTTCGATATCTTCTCTAACGGCTTTGAAATTTCTACCAAATGTAAAAAGCAGAAGGTGTCGAAAATGCTATTTGCTGTAAACCTGATACTCCACTTTATTGACTTGAAAAGAATAAATAATATATAAGCTTATAAAAGCTAAACACACTACTTCTTAGCGCACATAATTCTCTATGGAATAACATAAACAAATGACCAAAACGTTTTCTTTTGTACCCATAACTTTCGCTTAAAGAAAACAAAAATAAGAGAACACCAGAACTTAGACCAACTCATTATTTTCAAGTATTGTTTCAGGAAATTATATTTTCTTAATTGATAGCAGCTCATATAAATGTAGACAATTTCTGTTTATATTTTCCCAGTAAGTTAGTGATTCAAACAACGAATTAAATTTTATAGGGTCATTATTATATAACGTAAGCCAGTCTCCCCCTTTCCTTGCTGCGCTGTGCCCTTCTCACCCACCCGACAACATTTGCCTTTGAAGGTGCATTGGCACTGTCTCACAATGCTGTGTCAGGTGCACCTCTATCATTACAGTAAGTGTGGTGCATCAATCACATGTGGAAGAACAAACCTTTATTTGTAAAGTTTCTTTTAAACATGAATCTGCTCGTCGAGTGCTCATAGAGCTTGTTGAAAGGTTTCCAAACACTGTAACACCTGCAAGGAAAACTATACACGAGATTGAGAATAAGTTTCGCCCTTTGGTTTCGATGTTGTACAAGAGGCATTCTAGGAGATAACTTTTAACAGAAAATAAATTGGGTGAAATTGCTCCGCTTTAGAGCGATTGCCTCGAAAACCTCTGAACAAATTATCTCCAGAAACAGGTGCATCTTAGTTTTCTGCGTCTACTAAACTAATGGTCCTATTGCTACACTCGAGTTCAAGTATTATAACAAAAGTATCCCACTAAGCAAGTGAATTAATGTAATTGGTTTTTCCGGTATGTAGAGAGTAGTTTTATTGATCCAGAACTTTTGCTTTTTTCTGAGTCTTGGTTTCACTTAGCTGGACAAGTAAACACTCATGACAGTAGATATTAGGCTCCCAAAACATTTGTACTGATGCATAAAGCACCTCATTATAACCTGAATGTTGGAGTGTGGTGTGCGTTATGTGCTAGAGAAATAATTGGGCTCATTTCCTTTAATGAAATAATTAACGCAGAGGGTTATTAGTGGCTAATTCTAGGAAAATGTTTTGATCGCTTAACAGATCGCTTCTGTGGTTGGCATCAACAAGATTCTGCAACAGGATATAAGGTTACCGAATCATAAATGCAATGAGAGAAATTTTCCTGTGGCTCCCTCCTTCCCCCGACCTAAGTAGTAGTAACTTTTATTTATAGGGTTCTTTGAAAGACAAAAAGTTTAACGTTGTAACCCTCGTATAAGAATTGAAATATAACATCATACAAGAAATCGCAAGAATTCCCGCTGATGAGCTTAGCGGAGTGAGCGAGAATATTTTTACAAGATATTTCTGATTGAGAGC
>CM060950.1:191974963-192147463 GCA_030765055.1 Mantis religiosa
GTAGATGTCAACAATGTTGCTACCCAGTACCAAATGGAACTGTTGATGATTAACTGAAGGACAAATATATAGTCACAATTGACTGATCTTTACGAGAGTGTTCCGCAAACCAGATTTCCGACGTTGTATGTACTTGTTGCACGGATATTATGTATGTTCGATTTGACATTCGCGAGCAAACATTTCCTTTCTGTTATGATGTTAGCAAAATCGAAAATTGGGATAACAATCAAACATGTGGACTTCGATTACAAATTATGCAAACATTACGTCCTTACATTGACAAGCTAGTCTGAGAAAAACAAAACAGAAAATGTCTAAAAATATCCAAATAAGTGTTCTGTATAGGAATGTTCTCAATTACAGAAAAAATGGAGCTATATCCTGTTTTATGTATGATACAATGATTGTTTTTTTCACTAAACTGCGACCGTTTTATGTATTGCGCAGCATAGGGCCAAAATGTGATTCTTCATAATCTGTGACCAATTTTGTAATTCAAAGTTGGCATTGACGCTATTACACACAGGACGTTATTTGTGTTATTAAAATCAGATCTAATTCCTACATCGCCGCGAAATTGCTGCTTCTCTTGCGGCAGCAGCAGCAGCAACAGCAACACCACAAAGCGTTGTGACGTCACACGTTCAGCTGGCCTTCAGTGGGAGTATGTAGCGCGGCGTAGGTTGACGTCACAGCAGCGATACCTGTCCTCCCCTGCATGAAGGGTTGATACTGCAGTTTCACTTTAGGGTATCTTTTGGCATCCTATCGAAATAATGTTTCAATTGCCTCTTGGTTTGTTGATTTATCAAAGGAATTCTCTGTTTGAAGTCTATGTTAGTGTAATGAATAAAGCCAGGATTTCTAACCAAAATAAAATAGTAAAATAAGCGAGCAAATAAGCACGAAAAATGAACAAAATAAGCATACAAAAAAGAAAAGTAGAAAGAAAACGAATGCAGGCAAATATGACAGAAAAAGTTTCGCATAACGTTTACCTTATTGAAGGCTGTTACAGTACACAAGGAAGGCAATTCTGAGATTTTCCTGTGTAAAACTGCTGCGTCTATCAGTGAAAAAATGAGTTGTACAGTGAAAATATCATTTCCACGTCGAATGTTGTCACAGGTGCATAAGAAAATCGCCACAGTTCTTCGGTGATTTGCTCTTCAATGTGTGTTTTTTTCGACAGAAAGCTTTTTAGAAATTTGACACAGTGTTTTGTAATCAGAATTTTTCTGTAGCACTTGACTGAGTTTATCAAACGCAATTTTGTCAACCCACTGTATTTCTGACGAAAATGTTACTGAAACTTCGTGAATAAGAGAAAGTGAATGTTTCAAGAGCTAATTTCAAGCTTCCAACTGTTTTAAAATTTCAGGTATTTTGGAGTAATTATTACTGTATCTTTATCTTTTTTAATTTACGTCCTTTAATTTTTTAAGTCATATTGGACAATGAATAGAATGGGTGAAATAACGCTCAAATGGGCCCAGGGTCAAATGCTCAAATGGGACATTCGTCTTTTAGGATAAGGGAAATTCCCGAAAAATACTTATCCAGGTAACTCACCCTGACCGAGATTCGAAATCGGGACCTCTTGAACGTGAGGCAGACATGCTACCATCATGCTACCGAGGCGGGCTGTATCTTTTCTTGTATGCCGTTTCTAACAAAACATTCTTGTGCTGTGGCAATACTGACTGCATCATCTGCATTTAGGGAATTCAAAACAGTTCTCACTTCACTGAAATGTTCTGCATAGTACGACACAGCCTCTAACCACGTTCCCCACCGAGTCAAAACCGGCTGAGCAGGCAAAGATAAATTTGGAAGTAGTTCACGAAATTTTTGAATTCTAATCAGTGACTTTACGAACACTCTCTTCACGCTAGAAACAAGTAGATCCACGTCTTTATACTGGCTTCTAACAGTTTCAGTGACACGGTGTAAACCATGAGCAAGGCACGTGAGCTGAACTAATTTAGGGTAAAGAACTTTTAATCCAGCTTCCGCTTTAACAATATATGGAGCAACATCATTCAGAAATGGCAATATATTGTCATATCGTATCCCTTCTGGCCACAAGAATGATAACGAGTCATCGAAAAATCAGTTGAATAATTTACTTGTTCGAGTATTTGTATATACAGAAGAAATGATCTGCTACCTGTTTTCATAGCATCGACTACAGCGCTACACACGCACTGTCCCGATGCATCTGTTGTTTCATCAATAGAACTCCATATGTTTTCATGCTTCATTGTATTTCGAATATTAACAATCACATCTTGAAAACACCGTGGCATATAGTTTTTGTGCAATGTCATCAGGCATCCTTTCATTTGTGTATTTTTTCTAAAAATACACGAAGCTGCACATTATTGAATTTATACAATTGAATATCTGCACCCACTGATGCTAAACATAAGTCTCTGGAAAATGTATCAGTAGAACTCGATTGTTCACCAACATTGCCTTTAATCAGTTGCTGGTTTAACTTAAGATTTATTCTTAAACCTCTCTTTATGCCGTATTGTATTAATCTGCTGCACAGTGACATATTTTTTCTTCGCAGGAACACCCTTTTCACACACAAAACAAAATAAGACACTACCATATTCACTGAAAATATTTTTTCCAAACTCGTTCACACATTTGTGTAGGAAAGCTGACTGAGAGGTTTTTGTGGGCGGCATTATCGAACTGAACCACAGAACTGAACTAAAATCCGTAGCGCAAGAAGATGTGGCTCGGATTTTAGGGAATCAGCATAATTGTTTATGGCATCATTATGATATCTGTCTGAGGAGTGGACACTACGCAGTAATGCAGACCTTGCTGGACTAAATACTGCAGCTTGGACCTCGGGGAATTACCATGCTTGTTCATAACATTGTGTTATCTCAGGCGATAAGTGACTGATGAAATCACTCTAGCAATCGCAGCAAGTAATTTTTCTCCTCGCAGTATGATTTCACAACACCGGTCTATATCCTAGAGTTTCTTACGAATTTAGACGAGCAAATAGCGAATCATTGATAAATCACGGATAACTGTGAAATATACACATTTAAATGTACATTTTTGGGCAAAGTATGCTGTTTTAATTAAACATCGTAAAATAAGTAAGCAAAAAAGTTTTCCTGTGAAATAAGCATAAATAAGTACAAACAAAAATAGTTAAAGCTGCTCATCTATCTTATGGGCGTACTCTGTCTTATCTTGCATGCCAATATTAGTAAAACGTTTCTGTGCTGTGGCAATTCTGTCTACATCTTCTGTATCTAAGGAGTACAACACTGTTTTTACTTCATTGAAATGTTCTGGGTAGTATGGCACAGCCTTGTACCAAGAACCCCATCGAGTTAAAACTGGCTGAGGAGGTAAAGACAAATTTGGAAGGAATTCAGGAATTTTTTAAACTCTTATCGGTGACAGTAAAAGCACTTTCTTTGCCCTAGAGACAAGAACATCCACGTCTTTATATCGAGTCCTAATTGTTTCAGCGACACTATGTATACCGTCTGATGATAAAATGACGGTTAGGAATGAAAATTGACTCTTAATTTTACACGATTGGATAAAATAAGCTATTTTAATTAAAAGCATAAAATAATTAAGCAAACCCCGTATTTCAGCAAAAAAGCATTTATAAGCATTTTGCTTAGAAATCCGGACTCTAGTGATGAATTACATATCAATGCGCCCATAGCTTTCAGGAATTTCAATTCAGCTACTTCCAGTCGTTCATAATCACTTTTACTCATTAGCCACTTCCAAAAAGACAAGATGATAGGGAAATAATTATATAGCAATTAGTTGAGTGTATTTTGCTTCTCAGAGTTCTTAATGTCCACTTATGTTTTATTACCTAGCTAATTTTAATTCATCCTGAAAGGTTATTGTGCGAAAAGGGTGGAAAGGCTGAATATTCCTGTAAACACTTGATTGTCAATAACATTTGTTCCATATAAAGGGGTCTTTACCCTTAAACACCGTTTTAGTTTTTGTATTAGAGGACAAATTAGTAACAAGCGCACAAAATTTAACTGCACCTAATGAATAAGTACTAAATTAACAGAAATTAATTGTTTTTTCACACTAGCCGTGTGTAGGACGCACTATGAAAGGGTAGAGCCAGACTGAAAAATTCAATGCCATAGCCGGGATTTGAACCACGGATCTTCTGGTTTCCGTCCAGCCGCTCTAACCATTTGAGCTACTATGGCCAACGTGCCAACATGATATTAAATTCTCCAAGTGACTCGTGCTTCTCCCGGTAAACCACTAGGAGTGGTTTTTTCAGTCTGGCTCTACCCTTTCATAGTACGTCCTATACACGGCTAGTGTGAAAGAACAATTAATTACCATTAATTGTACCTAATAGTGGTCCGAACTATAGAGCCCGGGCCTTAAAGTACTAACAGCATAGTAAGATGCCATTAAGGTAGTTGTCTCATGTGTTTATGAGAACTCCTAGTGGTTTACCTGGAGAAACACGAATCACTTGGGGAATTTAATGTCATGTTGGCACGTTGGCCATAGCAGCTCAAATGGTTAGAGCGGCTGGACGGAAACCAGAAGATCCGTGGTTCAAATCCCGGCTATGGCATTGCATTTTTCAGTCTAGCTCTACTAAATTAACAGTTACCTGATATTAGCATTTGGGACAGACTGATTTGCTAAGCTGATGGTGAATTAAAATTCTATAAATACAAAAAATGATGTTGATAATTTGGAGAGCACCAAATCATTTCTATTTTGAAATATTCTACATTGAGAGATTTCGTCATGCTACTCTCTCTTTTCTTCGACACACGCAGTAGAATTGATACAAAAGTTAATAAATATTTAGCACAGAAAGAAATGAGTACATTTAAAGTCTAATAACGGGAGCTATTTGAGTGCAGCTGTTAGGGCGGTTGTTTTCACATAAGCCTGTAAATTGCACAGGTACGAAACCCAAGGTAATTCTTTCGGTGTATTACGACTTTCTATTACCTAGTACAGATACTCGTTTAATATAAGGTGCTTTTACTCCGTAATCACTTTATGGTAACTACAGATTAGTGTAGTTTTGTTTTTTTATTATTTGTTTTATTAATTTTGCCCACTTGAGATTTACTCGTAGGTGAGCACTGGAAGAAAATTGTCAGAAAGACAAATTTTGCTTCCTCGGTCACGTATAAGTAGGCACAAACGGTACTATTATTCTCCACCCAAAATTTTATATAGGCAGCAATTTAACTGAAAATATAGGCTTTTTGGTCCCCTCAATCCAAAAAGAGCATTTTTAGATCCAGATTTCTGCCTCTCTCTGTCTGTCTGTCTGTCTGTCTGTCTGTCTCTCTCTCTCTCTCTCTCTCTCTCTCTCTCTCTCTCTCTCTCTGAATCTGTGAGCAGTATAAATCAAAAATGAAAAGTCGATTGAATATCAGATTTTGTATTTATGCTCATAATTGTCAGAGTACCACACGAAAGTTTTCAAGAAAGTTCCCCGTAGCAATCTTTCTTTCGGTGGAAACGTTTTGATATTCTTGAAATTAATTCTTCACCACTTTGACTAAAATACGACATCTATATGGAGTTTTCATGAGAAATTAAAAAACTGTGTTAAAAATGGATACCCTTAAAGCACACACTGTACATCAAATATCTTCTGTGAAGTTCGCCATTTACAATAATACTCCTTTTTATTGATTTGAAATTTAAAATATCTTTTCGCAAATAGGAAGTAGCTTTTCGGGTGATCCTCCTGGTTATGCAAAAAGATCGAAGTATCTAGTCCATCACATAGCGACAGGCTCTTAAAATATTTGACTATTACTTAAGGCTACTGCATTTCCCTATTACTGTTGTACTCACGAGGAAAATGCAATTAGAAAATTTCTTCATTGTTTTATGTCCAAGGTGGAACAGGGATAAAAGTCTAAAGTGGTTTGTGGGAGAAATTGTAGAAAAATGCAAGTGAATGTAACACATAGATTTTATGTTCTTATGTATAACATTAAGAGCAAACATATGAGATCATAATCAATATTTGGTGCCTATTGCTTTCGGTTAGAAGTAATTTTACACGAGTGTTCAAATGGGTGTGCATAAGTCCAGATACGTAATCCTTTGGAATTTCAATGCTGCTTTTCTCACGTTGTACTTTCATACATGCTTACACATTTAAAATGCTCCGCCCGATGCAATTCTTGTACAATTTCCTTCAAATGTTGTACAGAAATGTCCATAACTGTAAGCATGAACATTCTGGGAGTGATTTTTAATTTGTAACATGTATACAGGAAGCAGAGAAGCAACATTCTACTCGGAAATTCGATACTGAGATCGCACTGGATTTACATAATTTGAAGTCCCAAAATACAAATATTGCACGCACGTGAGTGTGTATGTGTGAGGGAGAGACAGGGAGAGCGGCATAGCTCAAAAAGGGAAACTAATGATAAACATCAAACTTGATATTTAAGTTCATATCTTTCAATAATACATGCGAAAGTGTTAAAAATTCCTTCCACTTCCAACTGCATTTACATAGGACTTTCTTAGAGATTTTTTATTTTCTAAAAAAATATATTTTTTAATAAAATAACATATGTTATACCATTAAATCTAGAACTGGGAATAACCTAAGAAATGCATTTCATTTATATTGATTCTTTTTATAATCTTGTATAGCTGGTAGGTAAATGTTAAGGGAGGACAAAACCGCACTACATAAAAAGTGTAGATAACTTTAAAGCACACATTACATTCGAAATATAATTTTTGTGCCATAACCCAATTCCAAGATACAGTTATAATTTTTCAATTTATTAAATACTTGTTCACATTCTTTTACATAATGACCCTACAATATAGATGTCGCACCCGATTGCGTGTAAACACTTAGGAGATATAAGGCCGTTATACAACTTGCAGCTCTTAAAAATTATACCAGTGCTATTCTCTTTGTATCCATAACGAAATGTATAATACAAATGGCTATCATATTTAAAATGAAGTAGATGAAAAAGTAAGGTAATCCTAAGAATAGTTTTCAATACTCCAACATGATAGTCATGTGAATGTGCCATATAACCATTTTTACTGGTTAAATTGCTGGAATGTTAGAGTATGTAACACAATGACTTAGTGAAAATTATTTTTATGTGTAAAAGTTTATTTCACAAACTATACAATCAATAATAATCTATTTCCAAAATGTTTCCCAAATATTTATTAAAGTTTAAAGACATATTTTGTTACTAACACTTTATTTTTTCCCATGGTCCATTTTTGATTATCATTAAACAATTAATCAAGCAATTAATAACTTGTAAACTCTGGAGATATTGTAATGTACATTTTTATGCGTACTAATGAATTGGTATGATATTTGCGGCACAAATGTGTTAAAACATGTATAACTTACAGATGTTGCTGGTGTGCACCCTTAGCTTTCTATGGGCATCATTGTAATATTTTAGAATTTTAATAGCTAAATGAGGAAAAGGTTTAAGTTAATAAGAACTGTTTATTACAAAGGAAATGATAAATATGTATGCATTAATGGCTTTAGTAATGATCGATTAGGTAGAGTAGATTCTTCTTGATGCTCAATAGATATTTTACATTAGGTTTACAGCAGCTTTGATCAACTTCAGTTTCTCAGAATGTGATTTTTGTAGTGATCTCGTCAACCTCTTTCTCCTTCTTTTCAACACTGCTCAAAATAATAACTGTCATCATAAATTCCATTTATTCTTGTTTACATCATTTTATGATTCCTTCATTTTCGATTTATGTATCCACTACTAGCTCATTAGCTTGGTGTACGAATTGAGCGAGATTTTATTGTACGATCCAGCAATTTTTTTATTTTCTCCAAGTTTAAACAGCTTTCTCCACGATGTTTGAAGTTTTGAGTCAAGAGCTCTCACCCCTTTGGCAGTCTTCAATTTCTTTCCCTCTTATTTTCCCGCAGATATTCCGTTATATCCTTGTCATTATGCAATATGAAAATCAACACCTTAAGAAGGCTCTGCTGGCAGTTCCTTTTGTTGGCTCAAGACCCTGCTTATTCATGGGCCGGCGCTTTACTTACTCAATCTAGTAACGTCCATTACTTGCTGTAATTAATAGTCAGCGCGCAGAAATCACTACGACACCATTCAGTGTCTTGATACATACCACCTAGCACGCCCTACAAAAGATATGTGCGTTTATTTTCCAAAAATCTTCCTATGTTATCTCGGAACCTCTGCTAATCTGGACTGGATGAACCGAGTATGTGTATCCATTGAAAAAACAGCATTTTTTAAAATGAGTTTTCTTTTTGGCCTGGATTCTGAAGAAAACGGACAAGAAAATAATGGGAACTTCAGAAATTAGATTTATGAGAAGCTTTCTGGTATCATATAACCAAGAGTTAAACTGGCATAAAGTACTGTACATAAAAGGATCACTGATGAAGAAATTATAAAGCATAAAAGGAACTGTAAAATTGATGCTAAGGATAACTTCTGAACACCAACCTAAAGAAGCATTCCTTTACAACCCAGATGAAAGATGAGAAAGTTCGAAAAGTAGATAAAAGTATATATTTCAAGAATAGAGGTACATTCGATTGCAAAAATTTAGTAGCTCTTTGAATTATTTGGCACTAAACCATATATTTACAAGTGCCGTTATTTTGTCCTGTACTTTTGAAAGAGGATGTAATTACTGATGTTGCCAAACTTAAATAATTAACTCTTTCATCATTCTGCTTTATGCTCTTTTGTACGTTTTGCAAACTGTGTATAGAGACCATACTTGGAAACAGTTATCATTATTAATGGTAAGTAAATAAATAAAACTTTCAGTGAAGGTGTATAATATATATTGAACTGACGAGGTGTATTACATTCTCATTTATGCAATGACATTTTAAAATGAAGGAGGACAATCAGTGGGTTTTTTGTAGTTCTGGTTATTTGGAAAATTTCATTCCGAAATAAATTTTTTTTGTTCCAACTTTTGCTCAAATTATATCTGAGGCGATATACCTTACAAATGAACGAGCAACATCTTCCGTAACTCAACTGTGCAAATACCAACTTATGGCTCAGAACACTGCAAGAAAGAAACTGGAGCGGATGCTCATAGATAAACAAACTCCAATGGATAAAATTCAGTGCTGCTGATATATAACCGGTTGTAGTATCGATAAAATTATTATTGATGTACAAGGCACATTTTATTCTGTACAGATGGTGATTCATCGGTGAAATACAAATAAAAATAGAAATTATTTAAAATAATAAGAATAAAAACTGTTTAGAAGAGTAGTGTGTAAGTTACCTTTTTAGATCGTAATTTTGGTTTTTAAACTATTATATACATATATCATTCGGAATTAACTTTATATATTTAACATAAAATAGAACATTTAATTTTATGCAGTCAAAGTGTTGCATAGCCTGGTTCTTTATTATAATGTTAAATATGATTAATTCGTTCACATTGAACCTAAGCAACGCAGAATAATAGAGTAGTTTATTTTTAAAATTCCCTGATTTGGCTTGTATAGTTTTGCATGAAATGAACAAAATTCTATGATAAACATAAGTTAACAGTATTGAGTTTATATTATAACATAAATGCAAACGTAACCTCTTATAGTAGGTATTACAGGTAGGTATGTTGTTGTAGAAGTACATGCCGTTTTTGAACCACAAATAACATCGGGAATAGGTTTGCGGAACCCTTTCCTTGCAAACACACTAATTACGCTATTCTGGATTCACTAACGTGCATACAAACGACGATAGCATGTATAGCGGGGAAGCAATAAACTAAATGGAAATTACTCGAAGATGGTGCACCAGCACAGCTCATATTTATTTGGCCTCCATTTATAGCAAATGGAGATTAGAGGGGGAACTCGGAAAAACAAAACACGATGGCTACGTTTATTGCTTTTTCTGCTCTTACCTCTGGCAGAAAACTTTATTTATTTGACACAAAATTCTCTATTGAAATTTCGCCAGAAATGCATATCATCTCCTAAACCATCCCGAAAAGTTACACATGAGAAACAGGAAGAAAGATAAAGAGTAAGAGAGAGGTAGGCAGAGGAAAGGACGAAGGTAGGAAAGGAGAGAGGGAGGGAGTGAGGGAGAGCTATTTCTTCTAAGCGATCATATATTACCAAATATAATATATTATTATAAGGAAGGAAACAAGGCAGAGGAAGCATTATTTCCTCGTTATCTCGATAAAATTTTTTAAATGTCACTATAATGTTATATACTATTCAAATTATAATAAAACTACGGTATTAGATACAGAACAGGAACCACCACGAACTTTAACTCTTAAAAATCTCAGGAAATGGTGATTATGACCAGGGCTAGGAAGTCGAGGAACTATCAATTGTCTAAAAGGGATCTTGAAAACTACCTAAAATATCGAAAAAAAAGACCTAACGATTGGGAAAAAAATGTAAAGAAGTTATTCTTACAAATTAATAAACTAATTGTCATTTGGATGTTTAATGAATAAGTTTGAGAGTACAACATTGAAGTGGCATGCAACAACAGAGCGAGAAAAACAACATGGAAGAAATCCTTCTGTTTTAGCAATCAGTTATAAAAATATGTCCTAATGGGGAATCAACAGATCAAACAGTAAAAAGTCAGCCAGCTTACGTTAGTTTTCATTTTCTTAAGAATAGCATTAATGGTTTTGAAAATAAATTGAGATACCTTACTATTTTCTACACAAGACCAATGGAGAGTATGTCGAATTTTCTGTAAATTTTGTTTATTGAAGTCCTCTCCTCTTCATTTTATTTACTTCAATGGGACTTTTCATATTGTTTGTGCAGTCGTTCTTTAAATTGCGTCATAAAGGGCCGTGAATTGCAGTTATCTTAATTGTTTAAAGGCCAATCCATGCCTAAAGTAAAAGACTGAGCACATGGCTCCTTGTTTTGCTATTTACAAGAGTTTGCGATGTCGATGCTGGATGTGTTTCATGCATTTAGTACTTAGAAAAGTCAACCGGTGTGATACCACAGCGGAACCGAAACAAAAGTAAACGTTATACAGTAAAATTCACAAATGGTAACATTGGAGAGTGGACAACGATGCCCAGTTGTTACCTTGGGCAAAACACAAAGCTTCTTGACTGGCTCAAGATTAGTGTGCGAGTTGTACGAGTAACATGAAGAGAGAGAATTTGTGTGTGTGCGCGTGTATGCGTGTGCGCGTGTGTGTCTGTCTCTATCTCTCTCTGTGTGTGTGTGTGTGTGTGTGTGTGTGTGTGTGTGTGTGTGTGTGTGTGTTTGTGTAACCTCAAAAAGAAATTAAATAATTTAAATATCTTTTCACTATTTTTTTCCCTTAGGGCTAAGGGTTGTAAAACATATACTAATTTCACATTGTGTATTACTAAAGTATTAAAACTGCTTAGTTAAGTCTTTGTATCCGAATACAAACACATTAGAGTTGTAAAAGAGCATGCTTATAAGGGGGGTCTTGACTTGAGGTTGAGAATGCCATGGTGTAGGAAAAGTTTCTTACTTCACAGAATACATATGCAAAATAAAGAAAAATGGCACGGATGATATTTCATTCAAGCAATATATATACGGTCACGATTTAGTGATTAGACCACAGCAACGAAAAGAAGGAAATAAGAAAGGAAGGAAGGAGAATATTTTTTATAACGCCAGGATGTGTACGTCATTCCAAGGCCAATACATTTTAGTAGCTCTCATGTAAGAAAGGTTTACGCTGGAATAGGTGATACAAAGAGTTCCACACTGAACCTACAGACAGGTTATTGTATATCAGACACCCTGGAATGAATGAAAGATTTGGGAGCGTTATGGAAGAGATTGATCAGATTGGTCGTCTAGGACGCCAAGGATCGAAACTGGGACCTCCGGAATCCGAGTCGCACATGTTATCGCAGTGCCACCTCACTTGGTTACAAAGGTTTACTTTATTTACTTTGTACTTGTATTTTAATAAACTTCGTTAGCAGGACATGTTAAATAATTGCACAAAGAGAGGAAATTGTTAGCATTAGATGTCTGCGAACCGATATTTTTAATTAGCAACTGAAATCGATTTTCTAGAGGTCGCAGAAAATATATCTTTAACAGAGTGGTTAAGTTGGTGGCCTGCATATTATCCAACTTCACAGGTATTTGGTTTTTTATGTTAAAAGTTCTTAAACGTGCATTTAAGTATTACATATTGTTTAGGTTGGTATAGGTATTTTAATAATACAATTTAAAATGTGTCTTGTCCATTTCAATTCAGTTTTATAAAATATTTTATTTTATATGACTGGTATGAAAAGAATTAAATTTATATTTATGCAAACTCACTTTCCCACCCTCATTCTGCATTAGCATCTGAAGCAACGGCTTGTTATTGAACAATTTGTCAGCATATGCTCTTTTCCTCTAACTCTTATCATAGATAGAGCAGTATCATTCCAATTAAAATTATATATAGCCATTATACTGGAATCGCACGTTTAGAGACTCCTTAAAACCCTCTTTTCTTAGGAAATTATTTGTGCAAGGGAGACAGTGAGAGAGACCTACTCTGAGTCTATGAATACTAGTAGTTCTAACATGGAAAATCAGTTGAAGATTTGCTTTTACATTCGTGTCTAAACTACTACTTTCCACAATATTCCTCCAATGCAGACTACGTTCCAAGTGAAAAAAGTCACTTTATTTTTTATTTTATCGAAAACGACTCCCTTTTTTGGATTTAAACTATCAACATGAAAAATAAAACGTATAATTATCTTGGATTTACTCTGAATAGCCCATCTGGTCCTATCTGGATTATGTAGTTTGTATGAAGATTTATAACGACTGGGAGGAAACTGGGAGATTAATGAAATTTACTTCGTAAATAATATAGTTAAGTAAAATATGTCAAGAAACTATTGTTTGTGTGTGTGTCATTAACCTTTTCGGAATATTCTGTGCCCCAGGTTTATATTTCCCCCCTTTTGTGACAAAGGAGTGTATTGTTATGAAGCTTTTACATAGCTGCGTGATTGTATCCCATCAGATTTGTGCAATTTAGTGTGACTGTTTCAGCTACCATTCTTATAGTTCTTAAAATATCAGTTACGTATATAGATTTCGAAACCCGTTTAAGTTTCCTATAGCATCCTCAAATGTAAATAATTCCAGGACAAAAACTATCTGCAAGAATATTAAGGCCCATGGAAGTAGCAGAAATGACCAAGAAGACCATCAATGTGAAGGAACTTCTTCTAGAAGCCACTTGCGTAGAAACGTTACTGTAAGCGGAAACAGGAACAAAATCTTGCCACGAGCCTATTTGTTGACTTCCTTCACACACAGTTTCGCAAACCTAAACGAACCTCCGAAGCTAGCAAACTCCATTTTCAGGAGAACTGTTGTTTCAAATAGTTAAGACAGTAAAATCCTGAACATAATGAGACTATTCCAAGGAAGCTAATATTATATTAAATAGCACTAATAACATTATATTGAAGTGCTACCCTATATGTATAGTACATATAACTGCAGAAGTGATAAGAAAATAAATATGAAAAAAATCAGTTCTTGCGCACCCAAAACACGGAACACGTTGCGCAGATTTAAAATTGCTGTAACTACACACAAATATTTGATTTCTAGAATTTATATAAACCCTGTACTACTTGAACAAGATCGTGATCTACATAAGCCGCTGAGTAAATCTATATTGTTACATGCCAAACCTACCAAGTTCTGTAGGGGTTTAAAAGGTAAGGGGTTTTACCCTTTAACCTCATGCAACTGGGAGTGTAGCTGTGGAGAAGGTAGAGCAGAAGAAACATCTAATTCAAAGTGAACTGAGTAACTGAATTTCAGAGATGCCTAGAGTTTCTACAGGGCAATTCCTGGATCTGGATGAGATCAGGGACGCTTTAGTAACATTTAAATACATAATGACATAGTGCAACTATATCTTTAGAGATGAGTTGTTTGTATGGCTGAACCTTGTGCAACTGGCAAGAGATGTACGGCCCGGTGAACCCTGCTGGCGATCTTACACGTTGTAGCACTTTAAAACAAACTCTTGCTAATATTTATAGAGCCATCCAACATAGAGACCATCAGCAAGTCCCCTCCCAAATCTCTTCGTCAAGTCCCGCGGGTGCTAACTCAACCAAGCTTAAATAGGGGTCCTACCCAAAAGCCAACTCAGGGATTCCCACGCTAACTGTTAATTTCCTCCCAGCTATTGCACCATATTGTGCAATCATTGTTTAAATCATTGGAAACATGTTTAGACCTGTTACTGGTCACCTAAGCATTATTTCCCTTGATCAGCAGGGTATGTGACTCATTGTTTACAACATGGAGAACATGTTGAGGCCTGTTACAGACCACCTGTGCATTATTTCCCTTAACCAGGAGGAAGAGGTATTCACCAGTCCAAAGTGCATATTTTGCCAGTCAGCAGAATTTAAGCTTAATCATCAAAAAACAGCTTTGCCCAAACTCAAGCCACAGGAAGTAAATGTTACATAATAACGATTATCGTAATTTCCAGATCTTGCTCAGCCTATACACGCAAAATATCCCCATCGCTTAGAGCTTGCTGCCCTCAGCAAATCCAAACAACTGGTAACCTTTACGGATGAGATAAACATTTTTAAGTGGAAAATACATAAAGAAAAATTTACACTTACAAAATGTGCCTGGGCACATAGGCAACCATGCATACTTGCTACGTACAAATACAAATAATGAATGCAAAGTTAATTAAAGTTTGTGTGTACATAGTAATATAATAAAAAGTGTAACACCAGAAAAAGAAAATAGAGAAAAAGGAATTAAAGGAAGGGGAAAGCCAGGAAGGAAGGAGAGCAGATTGTCTTTGGATACTCCCACATTGGACGAAGTCCAGAGTTCTATGGATGTACACTGCACCACCAATATGAGCCATACTATAACATACGGGAGTCACTCCACAAGGCACTGTCACTACATGCACAGAAGTGTTACTATAGTTTTGCCCACAGGACCCTAGCTGCTAACCGTACCGTATCCCTGACAAAAGTTTGACTGCGCTTCCTGCCTCATTCTAGTGAGTCTGTCATAATAGTTGGAGCAGGGAAGCCGACGAAAAACTGGAGTTATGGCTTGCTGTCCGTATATATTTTGGCTTTGAATGTACTGTGCTCTTTTGCGTTGCTTTGCTAAGTCCTTTCGAAAGAGCCGACGAACCGATTCAGAGATGGAATTACAGTATGAAGGGTAATCTACCTAGCTTTGCCCTCCTGCGTCACTGTTATAGGTCCTTGCGGATGAGCTGACGAAAACACGGAGGAGTGACTTGCAAATTGTTTACCTAAGTCACTCTCGCAGTGTTGGAGTTCATCTTGGTATAATTGCTTCACTGATTACCCAGGACATATGGCAGCTCCAACCATTCATCGAAACGCAGTAGTTCATCTGGGAAGAGCTGACTGCTTTTCTTCCCAGGTAACTTGGCAGCATAAGCCACTCCTGATGAGGTACAAATCATTTGGCAAGGGCTGTTTTCCCAGGGAAGTAGCAGCTGTGAGGGTCCCTCTTCGTGGAAGGCCTCCCTTCTGGTAACTCAACCATGGCGCATGCACCTCGTGTCCGGCGACGGTGGACCATTTTATGCAGCAACAGAAAACAACTTAGGATTAGGGGTGAATACAATACATTTATATAGGGTAGGGGTTTGGTAAATGGGACCAAAGAAATGGATAGATGCTCCAGGTATTACAACTTTTACAATTGAACTGATAAAGTGAAATCCAACACAAAATAAATACATTGTAAATAATCAACGGTACCAGTTAAATATAATTAATTGTAGTGGAAAATTTATGAAAGCATGTTAAACAATTGGTTGGGTTTAGAGAAAGAGAAAAAAAATAGCTAAGCATTATGAAATATAAAAAATGGAACTTTACGCTTGACTTATGGCGAAGTACCATAAGCAAAGTTATTAAGAAAATACGTAGATGTTCCACCCAGTTCTTAACATACTAAATAACAAATATTTAACATGAAAATATGCTACCAAAAGTAAACAGATTACAGATATTATTTATAGTGGCATCATGGATTACATTATGTCACTGTGTTGAACTAAAACATTGCTGTTAAAAATTAAACTATTAGAATTTCGGAGCATGACTGCAGTGAACACACTGTTTAGCTACGTTGTTGCATAAATACAGAGCATTATTTAATTACATTTGCACTAGATGAGTTTACAAAACTTGTGTCTGGTAGGTTGACAGAACAGTATATTGTGACTTTGTGGGTTCGTGGAATAAAAAGTCCAATTACACCACTCAACAATGTTCTTTATTTCCACCGACTTACAGTTAAACTCTTGCCAATTACACAGAATTTCGTAATACACCAATTACAATTCACCAGTCCGTCCGTTACAATTTCACTTGTCCTCGCGATTACATAAACTCCGATGCACATACCAGTTACGTACAGTCTTCCGTTGCACAATCTTCTCGTACATTAACACGTCACTGACTAACACTGCCTTCTTACACCAAGAACTGTCCTCACTCACACACTAACCAACTGACTGACCAACTCAACTCTGTCTGTCTGTAACCCTCTTTATATAGGAATATCGCCGGTTTCTAGTGACCAGGAGAATGTTCCAGATTACGTAATTTCGAGAAACAGGTGTAGAGAAAACAGGCGACACAGTCATGTTTTTTTCCCTGACCACAGCCTGTCACCACTACAAGACAAACGAGGAGGAGGTGTGGCTAACCGAACCTCCCCTGCCTTCCGCTGCCAGCTGCTTTCACAGGGTGCTCCAGCGCCCGCGTTACACTGCTCCCTCCTCAAAGCTGTTCGCCCCGAACAGCCCCATCGTAGCGTGCGAGGCGGTCCAGGTGTACCACCAGCATCTGCTCGGAGTCTCAGCCAGAAGTAGCGCTGCCGTAGTTTGTGAATCATTCGGTTCGCTCCCAGGTGTCCTCCTGAAGTACCGGCGTGCACTTCCTCCAAGACTTCCGGGACCTTGCTCCGGGGAAGTACCAACTGTCCTCTCTGCGCCTTCCCATCGGGTGACTCCCATACCCGGAACAGCACGCCCTCTCCGGTCTTCAACGAGTCCCATTGGGCCCAGTGCGACTTGTAGGTGGCGCTCCTCGGTGCGATGTCCTCCCAGGTTGGTCTCGTCCCTGCGTCCACTTCCCTCAAGAGTGGCCCCAAGTCTGCGTCCGCCAGCTGCTCCCTCCTCAGGCCTGCGCTATCCCAGCCCTCAGCAGGCACTGCCACAACTACTCGGACTGCTGCGGCACGCTCCTTCTCTTCCACTCTTGTGCGCTCATGGCCGTCCTGGATCTGCGATAGGACACCTCCAATGCAATGGTCACTAGCGTCGGTGTCCACAATGAAGGCGCCACCCGGTTGTGGGAAACCCAAAGTTGGAGCACTGCACAGGGTCTCCTTCGGGTGCTGGAAAGCGTCTTCGGCGTCCTCCGTCCACACATAAGGCCGGTTTTCCTCCGTCAGGCGGGTGAGGGGTTTTTGCGATGTTGTCGGCATTTTCCTCTAAATCATTAAAGCGGTCGTCTATTTGACCCTTCCGTTTGCCCAGGTTCGCGACGTCATCCCTCACGCCGGCCAACCGTTCCTCAAACTTGGCGGCGAGAGCCTCGTTCGCCACCTTCATTTCGGTAGCCAGACCGTCATTCGCTGCTCTCATTTCCGTGGTTAACTCGGTCTTCATTTGTTCCATCTTCTCGGCGATGTTGTCCCTAGCCGTCCTGATCATTTTCAGTTCCGCGGCCAGGTTATTTCTAGTCTCCAGCTTCTCTGTTAATTCGGCCCGCATTTCTTCCATCTTCCTGGTGATGTTGTCTTTAGCCGTCTTCATTTCTTTCAGTTCCGCTAAAATCTTTTCTAATGCTGCCTCCATCGTTGTAATGTTCGGTGATGTTGTTTTCCCGCTTCCTGACACCAGTGTGACTTTGTGGGTTCGTGAAATAAAAAGTCCAATTACACCACTCAACAATGTTCTTTATTTCCACCGACTTACAGTTCAACTCTTGCCAATTACACAGAATTTCGTAATACACCAATTACAATTCACCAGTCCGTCCGTTACAATTTCACTTGTCCTCGCGATTACATAAACTCCGATGCACATACCAGTTACGTACAGTCTTCCGTTGCACAATCTTCTCGTACATTAACACGTCACTGACTAACACTGCCTTCTTACACCAAGAACTGTCCTCACTCACACACTAACCAACTGACTGACCAACTCAACTCTGTCTGTCTGTAACCCTCTTTATATAGGAATATCGCCGGTTTCTAGTGACCAGGAGAATTTTCCAGATTACGTAATTTCGAGAAACAGGTGTAGAGAAAACAGGCGACACAGTCATGTTTTTTCCCTGACCACAGCCTGTCACCACTACAAGACAAACGAGGAGGAGGTGTGGCTAAGCGAACCTCCCCTGCCTTCCGCTGCCAGCTGCTTTCACAGGGTGCTCCAGCGCCCGCGTTACAATATATTGAATAAGACTCATAAATAATAATTAATATAACAAGTCTTCAAACTGGGAAATAACATTTCATCACATATATCGTACATAGAAAGGAATCTTAAAAACATAGAGAGGAAATTGTTATATCATTATTTTCCTACGACAAAACTGTTTAAATGACTCTGGCAGTCGCTGGTTAACATGAGATATTGACACAAGAGGTATGCTGTTATAAATTGTGTTCCAGGATATTTATGGAACAGCATCGATCTTACTACCTTAATTATATAATATAGTAATATATAATATAGTATAATAAACTTGAGTGCTTGTAAAATGTCACAACATGATGATGATGAAAAGAAATTGAATAATCTGCACATACATACTTGTAAGATAACTGGCGGGTGTCTTTACACATATTTAAGGGTGAGTTCGGGAAACACCTGAATTCTACGACTTAGAACCTGAGGTAACACCTGAGTTTAAAGAGAAAATTCGTGCGTTCCTTTGATTATTTTTCTTTCAGTCATTTTCCTTGCTTTTTCCTCAAATGGTTACCGTTACTACTACCACTTATACGATCTTACTTACTCTTCACTGTAAGCTGATTGAGGGACGTCTCCCCCACAGCAAAAACTTCACATACATACTGCGCAGTCATCATTGTTTACTATAAGCTAATGAAGGGTGGCCATCCCTTCATAGCAGAAAACGTCTCATTTACGCTACTTAGCAATTATGCATCTTTCATTTATAGTTGCTTATAAGGAAAACGCTCTTGCGAAAAAAACCCTTTTATATCACATCAGATCTGACTATATTAAATCACCACGAGAGCTTACACAACCTGGGGATCTCGCGTTCACCGAAGGGTGTAGCCTCTGTCACTCATACATAAAAAAGCTCTTATAGCTTGGAAGCTTGAAACTTGAGGTACCATGGTATATGCGTATATATTCACTAAAATTGTATCCGAAAATCTCGCGATGGTCTTGGGACAGAACACATTAACACTACAATCTATAAACACTTAGAAAGAGCCTCTAAGAACGCCTCGCGGCTGTTCTTGAGGTCGAAGGTTACTACAAACAAAATCTTCACAAATCCTAAGCATTTGGTTACAACGATCATAACTTGTAACTTTTAATGGGGAGAAACCGGAGAACCTGGAGTAAATTCACCTAGACGCCGCTTTCTCCATAAAATGTCCCCGTAATTATCCCCTGGGATGGAACCTTGGTGAGAGGGGAGCGCTCTAAGCACCTGGCACCGGCGCTAACTCAGTGAAATACAATGGGAGAAACTACCCCATCCATGGTTTGCTAATTTTTTTAAATTTAATTTTCTGGAGGTATTCTTGTGGAATTATGTCAAGTATGAGATTATAAGTGAAACAGTTGAGAATCTTGACCATCTCGGATGATGGATCATGAGAAGCAATCGCAAATTTTATTCCAAATGTTCACCTAATAATGTTAGTAGTGTCAGAAATTTATTTCATTTAGACATCTTTGTATAGTGCAGATACTGGTACCGAAACAGAAACATTGACATATTACTCAGAAGAGTTTTCTTTGATACTTTACAGTAAGGTCAAGAAACCCAAGCATTCATTTTTGGAGATTTGGTATATACAGAACTGGAACGGTTTCAGCCATTTTGTCATGTGCTGACAAATCAATTTTCAGGGTGTATCTATATTATTGCCCGGAACAAGTAAAAAACACATATCAGAAGCTCTGATGTCAATGAAAGTTAAATTCTGCACTGTGGACAATGTTATCGCTGAAGCGCGTGGTATAATCCTTTTGGGGCAGCTCAGTGTAATACTGGAAAAAGCATGAACAATTGATGGGATTTGTCAGTTGACTAATTATTCCTGGGCAACAGAGATTCACTTCAGTTCAAATCATGTGATATATGAATAAAACATCTCCTCTAGTTTAAACTGCATATAATTAAAGCATCTGTTCACTTTTACATTCATCTGTACGGTCCGGCTTCACTGTCCGTGATCAATTGTTCATCGTATTCCCAATTCGTTTACTAATGAAATTATATGCTAAAATTATGCACAAATAACTGTTTTTCTGCTCTTTCAGTCAGCTTCTACATCATTGTAAATGTCACGGTCTACAAGAACTATTTTGTAAGTTTTAAAGAGGGACCGAAAAGAGAAAAAACAATAATTCTCTACCTAAATTGTAGTTTCCTACCATTTTCATTTTGTACATTTTTAGTTTGAACTACCAAAAAATGAAAATACAGTCACCCCGTAAGTACACTTGCTGGAATATTGGTGCCTATAGGAAATGGTCTATTTAGGTTGGCAATGAAAAGCATGGTTACCATTTTTCCAAGATACTTTCATACTTTCCTCAACATTTTGCATAATTATATCCATTTAATTGACTAGTTACTTATCTCATCCAAAATTTAGACAAGGGGTAACATAAAACCTAAGTTGTGCATTCCTCCTGGATGAACATTTTATAAGATATCTGTGATATCATATCATCTGCGATATGTGATATCTGGAGGAAAGTTTAGTGGTATCGAAATACTTCCAATACTTTGAGATAAACTTTCGATACTTTTAAATGTCTAAATCTTGGATTATTGTAAGTTGTTGTGAGTATCTTTATACTACATAAGAATTGGAAGAATTCCAGACTTGACGTTATTACCTCGCATGTTTCCCCCGAAGTTTGCTTGACTATACTTGATAGACAATGACTGCGTGTCCTGTGAGGGAATGAATGCAGCATTCCTAAACTCTAGTGTTTAAATAAAAACAATGGGACAAGTAGTAGAGGTACTCATGCAGCGCTGAGTTGTGAGTGAAGCTGATTTAGCTAACACACTAAATCATGCTTCTGCAATAGCCTGGCTTAATGGTTCCTTCTCGGTCGCTATATACATCTACTCCGATGGCCAAAATCTATGAATCCAATAGAAACAAATCAGAACCTAAGATATGAGACAGTATACCGCATGGAAATATTTGTTTAATTCCATGATAGTTTGCGTTTCGCACGTCGAACTCGGGTCATCTACTCGGGTACGTTAAAGGCATGTCGTAGTAATAATTAGTATAAATGTTTTATTTAACCAATATACTACAATGGTATTGAATAAAGCATAAGTGAATAATGGAACTGTTTTGAAGTAGACAGAACGGTGTGTAAAATATGCAGAAAAACACTTTCGCGCGGTGGTGAGTCAAACAATACATGTCGAGTGAAATCTACCTGGAAGCTCGGACAAACCAGTACTTCCCCTCTAATAACCCCGGAGCACCACTGCAATTATCCGGGGGTCTTCAAAGTAGGGCAATACCTGGGGCCTACACAGTTCCACCCACCCAAGTACAGGGTGGAAGTGAATGCGCCACTTACCTGCGTCAACGCATCCGGGAAGACTACCGAATAACCACGGTAGGGGTGCCGGAGATCTAGCACACCATGCTCTTTGCTCTGCAGGCAAACACCCGGGACGTATTAGGCGTCCCTGAACTCCGTCTGCCGGCTGAGCCACACAGACGTTTCCAATCTCCCATGGGCATCGAGAACCACTGCCACACCGAAGCCTACCCAAAAGAGCAATTACCCGACGGTAGGGCCTCGGATATTTGACCCGGTGTACTTCTAGTAACGTCGGAGGTACCATGAGTGCTAGGGATCCGCAGCTTGCATCACGGCAGCTGAAGGGGACGGATCCCCTCTCCTACGGGAAGTCAAAGAATAGAAGACATTTAAAGAAGCATATTATACTCTTCCTCCCAGTGAAGTTTACAAAATCTCTATTGCAAAGCAATGTAAGAGCTTACCATCACCGTAGTCTGTGCTACATCGAAGAACAGGGCGGTTGTGTGCTTTCGTTGTTCAAAATCATGAATTACTGTTTGTGTTAAACGTAGTCGTTGGTGTGAGGTAGAATTTCTGGAACGAAATTCAAATTGGAAGGGTTGAATGATACGGTTTTCAGAGGTATATTTAAGGAGACGGCGAAGAAGAATCTTTTCAAAGAGTTTGGACAAGATAGGCAGCAAACTTATCGGACGATAGCTGTCAGGGAGATTTTTAGGTTTATTAGGTTTGTGAAACGCAGTGATTTGAGCCAATTTCCAGGTGTGAGGAAAGAAGCCAAGTCGAAGACAAGCGTTCAGGATTGAAGACAAATGTGCTAGGGCCTTCTTTGTCAGATTGTTCAAGACAATATTGGGAATCAAGTCATGGCCCGGTGATTTCATAAGAGCAAGAAAGTGAACTGAATGCCTAAGTTCAGCAGGACTAGTGAAGAAGATTCTTCAGGGAACAGTTGGTTGGTGTCGAGAAGCGTCAAGTTTCCGTTCTATACTTGGGGTGCTAGCAAGAGGTGTGTTTGGTATGAACGTGCCTTCAAAATGGTCTGCAAGTACTTCACATTTCGCTGTGACCTCCGTAAGTGAGGTACGTAGAGCTGGTATAATAGATGGCTCTCGCATAATGCGTCGAGTGGCATCCCAGAGCATGTGGTCATGCGGAGATATACTCGCCAGGTGTCGTTTGTAGGTCTCAAGGCGATGACGGTCCAATTCGACTTTTGCGAACCGGTTCAATCCATAAAGCTTCCTACGCAGCCAAGGTCGTCGTTCCATTTGCCACTGATGTCGAATCATGTGTTTTTCGTGGATAAGCTGAAGAATGGGCGCAAGTAGGGGAGAAGCAAGAAGCAACCTGAGCCCGCTTGGAACAGGCAGCTGAAGTTCGCACACAGTGGCATATAGGGTCTGCAAAGTGCTTTATGGCAGCATCTATGTCAGCTTCAGTTCTAAGGGAGTAATAATTGAGCACTGAATCCAACTGAGCATGGAACTTATCCAATTGGACATAGCCATTAATAAGTGGCGGCGCTGAGGGAAATATGTTCTGAGCGAACTGAAAGGTAATTAAGACGGGGCAGTGGTCAGAGTCAAGTTCCGCTAGTGTGGACATATACGCTGGAAGAGACAGATTCTTGTGAATGCCAATGTCAAGAATGTCAGGAGTATTAAGAGGATTTGTAGGACAATACGCTGGATATGTAGGTGCCAAGACGAATAAGCCGTAGGCTTTCAATATGTGTAAAGGCGTTGGCGATTGGGATTAGTACAGTGGCAGCCCTATGACGAATATTTGCAGTTTAAGGTCTCCGAGAATAAGGGTACTGCTGTCGGCAGGAAAAAGCAAGGAGGAATAAGCAGTTTTAGTTTACGGTTAGGAGACTTACAGGCGCTGATAAGAGTGAGGTCATTACCGTCGGTTGTAGGAAGCTTAATTCCAACCAATTAAAAGGTCGGAAACGCCAGGTAAAAATATAGAGTGATGAGCAATGTTACATCGGATCACAATGGCTACATCTCTAGATGCTGTTGGAGCAATCCGATCCTTTCGATGGACTGTGAATCCAGGCACAATAAAATTTCGTTAGGACGTAAGTGAATCTCACTGATACAAGCGTTGTCAATCTTATTCATCGTAAGAAAAAGAATGAAAGATTCACTTTTAGCGTGTAGTCCATTAGAATTTCAATGTAGGAGAGTGAGCCTTCTAAGAGTTAGCAGATTGCGTGTTGCCATCATGAAGTTCTTGAGAGAAGAAGAGTGAGCGAGCATATTCGGTTAATTGTGGCAGAAAGGGGGTAACAAAGACGCGGAATAACGAACAAAATTTGCTAAAGAGATCACTGAGAACCGACCAGAAAGAATACGATGCGCTAGATTTCTGATTTTTGGAGGGGGAGAAGATGACGAACAAGTTTGATGGCGAGGAGAGGCGGAGGAAGAAGAAGAAGAAGCAGAAGCAGAGGACTTCACTGCCTGGGAATAAGAACGCTGTTCCGAGGTAGGAGGTGATTCTTGTTGCGGAGATGATGCCAGCGAGGTTGGTGGGGTTGGGAGTGCTGTGATGACTGCTGTGGGCGTACTGGTTGAGGTTGCTGACTTGGTCGTATCTGTGATGCTGCTGCTAGATGGAGAGCACCTTGTCCCTAAGGTTGCTGGGAGATGCGTTGTTTCAATCCTAGATAATGTGGACAACCCCGATAATTGACCGGGTGATCCTGACCACATTTGACACACTGAGCAGGCGTAGTGGGTAACTTGCTGCACTTTAAGAAATGGCGATCACCTGTAGATCGTACACAGCGAGGAGTCAGCTAACAGCAGTATTTGGTATGACCATACTGCTGACATCGAATGCACTGTGGCAGGTCGGTGTTACGACGTCTGTGTTAAACTGACATAACACTGTACATCAAACATGTGAGGTTACGTATTTCCCTACCTCCATCGATATTTTCCAGCTCAATTGCACATGTCGGAACATTTTGCTTGTTTCTTCCTAGCAGACGCGTAACCTTTTTGACAGGAAAGTTAAGGGCGATGAGTTCATCATAAATTCCCTTATCGCTGAGGGAACAAGGCAGATTGCGGATAATCGCTGAAAAAAGTTTGTCAACGGGGTTCCTGAAAGTATAAAACTCTTGATTTATTGAAGTAGGGTGTAAGACGGTGGAAGCCAGTTGAAGTAGAGGCAAACAAGGGCTTATCGGAGCTCAGTATGAAAATCTGAGAGTATAATACACTTTTTGATATCTTGAAGGAACAGTTGGTAATTCTGAATACTGCGCACACAAATGGGTGGAACTTTCTCCTTGGGTGCGGTATTAGGAGCTGAATCTGTCTGGTCAGAGCTTTCATATAAAGCATGGAATCGGTTAGATGTTGGAAGATGGTGCCATACAAAGGCGTTTACTTTGAGTCTCACAGTGAGAAGGCGTCACGTTCAAGAAGTCCCGAGTTCAAATCTCGGTCAGGGTGAGTTACCTAGATAAGTTCTTTCCGGGGTTTCCCTTATCCTTCGGGACAAATGTCGGGTAACTCTAAGCTCCATGGACCCTGGACTCATTTGAGCATCATTTCACCCAATTCATTCATTCACCGTCCGATATAACTTAACGTTGGGACGGACGTAAATTAAAAAGAAAAGACAGTGAGGAGGCGGCGAGCGCTGATCTCGACTGTTGCGGCTGCCCAATTTGACTATGTCAATGTCCATGGTAGCATCATGCGGTACACTGTTATCGAGTGAGTGAGTAGACTCTTGTCAGCTGAAGCTGAGATGGCCGAAGAACTGATTTACTTACATGTAGATCAGTAGTTATACCAGAGGTCGTAGAAGGTGATGAAACTTGATGTAGTGGAAACGAAGTTTGTGGATGTTGTGGAGCATACGATGACGTAATTTCTAGTGTGGACCTGGAGCTCTCTATCTGCTCTGATGATGAAGACTGTAATGTTGATGATTCGGAGGTAATGTCCATATAGTTAACCACATTTTAAGATGTGCGAACTAACTGGCCAGTATGTGCCGTATAGGCCATGACAGCTGGTGAAATAGCTAATGAAAATGAGTAGAAATATGTAAGATATTCACTCGCAAAACAGCACTATATAACTGAAAACGTATCACAAATAACAAACACGCTCGGTGCTATGTGAAGGCGACACGGCGGCAGGCGGACAGGTAAAGCACGGCCGTCCTCTCCAACGTACAAACACCGAATCAATGATAAAATCTGTGGGAACGTTCCAAAAATGATAAACTAAGAATTTCCTATTACTTTACAAACTCCTAGGTTCGTCAACCTAAAAAATGTTGTGGGAATATAATTTTACCAGGAAATATAATAACGTTACGATACAATTTAAATAACAAGTATAGATTAACATTTACTACCTCAAAATGCGCACGTAACAATAGTAAGTAGCAAAAGTATTATATTCCACACAAAAACTCGTTGACATTTCACCAAAAATATATTGTTTGAGATCCCCGAAACTCAAAAACACATTTTACAAAAAGGTCCGCACGGGTGCCCGTAAACAGCATAACTCGAAAACGAAAATTCGGTTAAGTACCAAAATTGCGTTTTAAGTGCAGTACCTTCCACGAAGATTTTCAAGAAAATCACACCATTCGAAACTATCCTTTACAAAGAAAGCTTGTCAAAAAAGTATATTTTCTCAGAAATTACCTGCAATTTTTATTAAAATACAATATGCTTAAAATTTTTATGACAAAACGTACACCTTGATTTTTCTGAAAATAGCCTCTAAAGTCCTATTCAGTCTGAATGGATTTTTCAGAATTTACAAACAGTAAGAAATAGACAAGATCTCACTGTACAAAATATATAGATCCCGTTAAGGAACACAATTTAAGTTATTATTTGTAGAGCTAACCATTTCCAAGATAATTCTTGTTACTGTTGTATAAATTAAATTAATTGGGAGTCGATTAATGACACTAAACAACACTTACTTTTAAATTTTCCCGGAACTAGTTTCAGAGGCCTTCCCTCTATCTTCAGCCGGACATCGACTGGTTCTCATTGGTGTAGCTGGCAATATTTTGTCATCGGTCTCCTCTGGTGGTGGTTCGAGGAACTTGCTGAACAAATCTTTCTGGGAGATGTCGAAATTGAATACTTTGTTCCTATTTTTTGAAATAAAGATTTGTTCCCATGTGGACAGTTCTTGTTTTCCTGTTGTATGTTTTAGTAATTTTGGTTCTGGATTTATGTTGTGGTTTTTTTTTCCAAAAATGCGTGGCAACCGCCGATTTTTCTAATTGTTTGTATTTTATGTTCCTAAAGTGTTCCTTTGCTCTTGTTTCTAAATTTCTTTTGGTTTTTCCAATATAAATTTGACTACAGTCACAGCATTCAATTTGATATATACCAGATTTTTTGTTAGATAGAAGGGCATCTTTGATGTTTGAGCAAATTAGGTTTTTTAAGGAGTAATGGTTCACTGGAGCTAGTTGAATGTTTTGTTTTTTGAAGACTTTTTTGAATTTATCAAAGGCCCATGGATGGTAAGTGAATTCTTTGAAGATCGTTTTAGTTTCTGTAGCTGAGAGGGTTGTGGTTTCCTTTAGTAGTTTCTTCTTATTTGCTAAGTTCACTTTTTTGTCTACTAGTGATTTGGGAAAGTCATTTTTCTGTGCTATTTCAGTAATTTTGTTGTATTCTATTTTGTATTCTTCTGCTGTGAGAGGGATGTTGACCAGTCTGTGTGCTAAACTATTAAAGATTGCCTGTTTGTGGTATCTTGGATTGTAGCCATTAGCTTTTATGTAGTTGTCTGTCTGTGTTGGTTTTCTGTAAATGCCAAAGTTTATTCTATTTTTATTTCTGATTATTTTTAGATCTAAAAATGGTAAATACTCGTCTTTTTCAACTTCTACAGTGAACTTGAAGCTTTTTTCTTGAATATTTAAAAGTTTTAGTGCATCACTGATGTGTTTTTTGGTACTATTGCAAATATGTCATCTACATATCTTTGCCAGAGTTTGAACATCCATGGGAAACCTTTGGTGATCCTTATTTCTAGTGCACTCATGAACAGATCGGCCAGGAAGTGTGATAAGGGGTTGCCCATTGCCAAACCAGAAGTTTGATAGAAATATTTTTTTGATTCATTTTTGTTTCATTCAGTTTTAACGAAAACGCTGGGAAACACGATGTGGGATAACTTCGAACAAAACTATTTGGCAATGCTAAGCAAGAAAATGAAAACAAAAACCGAAAAACTAAAGTACAAATTGACCAATTTGATGAACATTTATTCACATCGAAACCATACCGAAAAAAAGTTTAAGAATAAGTGTCACATCGGAAATAGAAACTTGAGTCCAACAGCAATTAGTCCACACGCTAAATGCAAAACGGCAATAAGTAGCGTAAACGAAAAAACAAACACGCAAAACTTTGAAAACGTTGTAAATCTATCTAATCAAAATTTCTCCACAAAAGAACTAGGTCTTCTAAACAACATTTCGGCACAGTGTCTACCAGTATCAAAACAAAATCAACTTAAAAGCCAATGTGAAAATATTTTGGAAGAAATAAAAACCAGATCCGTTCAGAAGAGCAAACAAAACATTATCCATTCATTGAAACAAAAAAACGTCATATACACCAAGGCAGATAAAGGTAACAAAATAGTCATAATGGATAAATCTGATTACCTTGAAAAAATGGAAGAAATGCTAACTAACAGTGAATATGAAACCATTAACAAAAATCCATTAACAGCTTGCATACATTCATTTGAAAAAACAATAGCAAAATCAAGTATAATATCAAACAAATATACAGTTAAACCAGATAACCCAACCTTGCCTAGACTTTATGGCTTACCCAAAATAAACAAACCATCCATAACAATGAGACCTATAGTTAGCAGTATAAATTCACCAACATACAAACTTGCAAATTGGCTAATAAACAAATTCAACTCCTTTCCAAAATTCTATAGCCTAAGCATCAATAACACCTATGAACTTATAGAACACATTAAGGATACTGAACTAAATGAAGAGGACACACTAGTCTCATTTGACGTTAAATCACTGTTTCCCAGCATACCAGTTAAACAACTCCCAACGTTGATAGAAAAATGGCTCAAATCACTTGGAATGTCATCACTTGAAATTTCAGATTATATCGAACTAACCAAATTATGCATAGAACAGAATTTCTTCCTGTTTCAAACAAAATATTTCCATCAAACTTCTGGTTTAGCAATGGGCAACCCCTTATCACCCTTCCTGGCCGATCTGTTCATGAGTGCACTAGAAATAAGGATCACCAAAGGTTTCCCATGGATGTTCAAACTCTGGCAAAGATATGTAGATGACATATTTGCAATAGTGCCAAAAAACACATCAGTGATGCACTAAAACTTTTAAATATTCAAGAGGAAAGCATCAAGTTCACTGTAGAAGTTGAAAAAGACGAGTATTTACCATTTTTAGATCTAAAAATAATCAGAAATAAAAATAGAATAAACTTTGGCATTTACAGAAAACCAACACAGACAGACAACTACATAAAAGCTAATGGCTACAATCCAAGATACCACAAACAGGCAATCTTTAATAGTTTAGCACACAGACTGGTCAACATCCCTTTCACAGCAGAAAAATACAAAATAGAATACAACAAAATTATTGAAATAGCACAGAAAAATGACCTTCCCAAATCACTAGTAGACAAAAAAGTGAACTTAGCAAAAAAGAAGAAACTACTAAAGAAAACCACAACCCTCTCAGCTACAGAAACTAAAATGATCTTCAAAGAATTCACTTACCATCCATGGGCCTTTGATAAATTCAAAAAAGTCTTCAAAAAACAAAACATTCAACTAGCTCCAGTGAACCATTACTCCTTAAAAACCTAATTTGCTCAAACATCAAAGATGCCATTCCATCTAACAAAAAATCTGGTATATATCAAATTGAATGCTGTGACTGTAGTCCAATTTATATTGGAAAAACCAAAAGAAATTTAGAAACAAGAGCAAAGGAACACTTTAGGAACACAAACAATTAGAAAAATCGGCGGTTGCCACGCATTTTTGGGAAAAAAAACACAACATAAATCCAGATCCAAAATTACTAAAACATACAACAGGAAAACAAGAACTGTCCACATGGGAACAAATCTTTATTTCAAAAAAATAGGAACAAAGTATTCAATTTCGACATCTCCCAGAAAGATTTGTTCAGCAAGTTCTTCGAACCACCACCAGAGGAGACCGATGACAAAATATTGCCAGCTACACCAATGAGAACCAGTCGATGTCCGGCTGAAGATAGAGGGAAGGCCTCTGAAACTAGTTCCGGGAAAATTTAAAAGTAAGTGTTGTTTAGTGTCATTAATGGACTCCCAATTAATTTAATTTTACTTAGCTTCAGTTTGAAGCAGACTATGATAATGTTATGAAAATACATAAATATGATCATGGGCAGTTACTGAATTCCAACGACGACACTGCGGTGTAATCTTACGTGCAGAAAATGAAGGATGTACACATTTATCCGCATCTGTCATTAGCTTAGTCACTGTCAGGGGGAAATAAGCATTTCAGGAAAGCGAGCACATGCTCTAGGGTTGAGCACCGCTACTTTAGCAGCTGTCATCGTTATATACACTCAAAGAGTATGTCAATAAAAGGAATGTAAACAACAGCGGCCAAGGGTTTCTGACGGCACGGTCAGGTGAGTAACAGTTGAATCTTGTTTCTTTTCGTCCTATATTTAATGCTTAGAAATTCCTACACTCGGTGACTGATAAATCTGTTTAACTTGAAAATATCTAAGCTCATCTTGGAACCAGAATCATTCATCAACATTTGTTGTGAAAGTGGGCCTGTGAACGTATTGGTTTAGTCACAGGGACCAACTTCGATATTCCTTTACAAGGCATTAGTGGTATTTGTACTCGTGACATTTTAGACGTTCCATGTTTACTCATTTCTGTTAATTTAAAAGTTTTAAATCTTTAACTTATGTCCTTTATGTCACATTTATAAAATCTATTATTTTCATTACATAAAAACCATATGGATTTTAATAGGATGTAGTAATCTCACGTTTTTGGAATTTACACTTGAGGCCAAAAAGCGAGAAAAAATGTGAGCTTGTCTTAGGACCAGAATCACTGGCCAACAAGTTAGTGAATATGGAACTGTGAAAGTATTGGTTTAGTCACAGTGACCAACTTCGGTGTTGATTTACAAGGACATGCTGTCTTCATTGTATTATAGCCACATTCATTATAACAAGATTAAATAATCCCATTGTTTTTGGAATGTACAAATGAGGCATATCCGAGAGATGGGAAAAGTCTGCGTTCCACTCGCATGACTTTCTCTACTATTGTACAAGCTATTGTTAAAAATGCTTGTTACTCTATAAACCTCAATTTAATCGAGATACGTAGACATTTGACAAATTAGAAAATCTTGAAAGAAGTTCACTCCAAAGGGAAATATAAAATATATTTTCTATAAGTTGTTTTTTTAACAAGCTCGATATTTATGCAGTAGACTTTGTCTTATCTCTCACGGTTTACTAGTTATGCAAAGTCATCCTGAATGAAGAGGGCTTTTAACGGCATTCTCAAAAAATTCCAGATATATTTCATTTTACATGCAAGTATCTGTACACATTATAGTGATTAGAGTTATTCTTCAGAAAATCAAAATGTTAGAAATGTTGTAGATGGTAATCTGGAGTTGGGGTGTTTTCTTGGAAATCTTCATGTCCCATCTTTGGAAGACGCTGAATTTAAATTTGTTTGGTTTTTAACCCAATTTTCACTTTTGAGTTATGCTCAATGACTCATACACATACACATATACACACATACACACTTTTTCTAGAATGATTTTTCTAGATTCAGGGGCTACTAAATACATGTTTTGCAATTGAAATTTTGGGTGGAATGCAGTGCTTTCCCTACTTAGAAGAGAAAAAAAAAAAAATGTGCCCCGTTACAACAGACGTGATTTTCATTTTTCTCCTTATGTTTTCCACCTTCAAAAAATTAACGTATCATTCCAACCGTCCTTATTAATTTAATCGAAGGCAGGATTGAAGAAGAATCATTGGCCGGAACGGCGAGTAAACTTTAGGTAATTATAATAAATAATAGTAGTTAAAATTTTAAAACTTCTGTGCTTCTCTTTGATTCCTTAGTTAAATAATATAAAATGTATACAATTTTCAAATAACACAAAGATCATTAACGCATAACAAAAAGAGAATATTGTCGCAAGCATTGTTGCTACCGGGCACACAAAGGGACACAGTTTGGCGCGGAGATAAGGGACAGATGGTGGAGGACGAAGCTAAAAACTTGTCAAAACGGATAAAGAGACAGATAGCTGATTGGAAAGTTCGATTTCATGTTTGTTACAGAACATTCCAGAAATGTCTAGAAATATAAATGGTCGTATGAAAGGACGTGGTTAGTCGAGTGGACAGTCGTAATCAGAGAGTGGTACTCGGAAATGATTCGTGTGTTTGTAACTGTGTTTTGAAAGTGAAGTCTTTGTTTGTGGTCATAGACTTTGTCTATTGTATTGGTGTATGTTACGTAATTCTGCTACTGTAAGGGTTGACCAAAGTGTGTTTCTACGGAAATAAAGAGCATTTTGGAATTTATGCAACTGGACTTTTAATTCTACGAATCCACAAAGTCACAATATTTGTACTTCGAGACAACCAGAGTAAATCTTTTGAAGAACAGATTCTACGACCATGGAGAACAATAATATAAATTATCGGATTTCTGATTTATGTTAGCAAACAATTTTCTCTCTTTATACAGTTATTTAGAGTGTCAAGGCAACCAACTTTACTGTAATATAAATAAAAAGGAACGAAAACAAGGATTTCTTAAATCATTAATTTTGGCATCCATAAAATTAGAAGCATACATCTACAGAATTAAAATAAGTTTTTGGACTGTTTCATTACATACATATCTGCAAAATATGCTAAATGGTATTCCTTCCTTCCTTCCTCCCTTCCTCCCTTCCTCCCTTTCTCCCTTCCTCGCTTCTTCCCTTCTTCCCTTCCTCCCTTCGTCCCTCCCTTCCTCCCTTCCTTCCCCCCTTCCTCCCCCCTCCTTCCTCCCTTCCTCGCTTCCTCGCTTCCTCCCTGTCAGGGTTTGGGGTTTGACCCGCTCCGCGCCAAACGAATATCTTTATTGAAATTGATTCATCCATCTAGTCCACGATCGTCATACATCCCTTCTTCCCTTTGGGATATATAAAACTGATGCTTCGGTAGTCTGCCAGTTGGTATTCTACAGACATACTCATGCCAGTTCACTTAGTAATTAACTATCTCTTTCACCACACTTCTTTCCAGACCATGTTCGTTTCTGGAGTATTGATTTTATATTTATTTTTCCTCATCATCCGTGTTTCACTGCTATACGGTAACGCTGATTTCGAAGCTGTATTCTGTAATTTGAGTTTGACCACATTTTTCATTTAGTTTCCTAAATATATATAAATCCATTCACTTATTGCATTTTATTTTATTACATTTTTGTCTAAATCTTGATTCAAATTCATTCAGATCTCCGATAAATATCACTATTTTAGCTTTAGGCTGAATTGTCTAATGAAATGTTACATCATGGTCATCCTACGAGTATTCCTTGCAAAATAATGTAACCAAATGATGTTTCTATATTTTCCGGAAAACAACTGTTTAAATGAAGTAATCATTATTTTCTACTCTGTGACATTCTCAAATAGTCAAGGCTACCTCTTACGAGTATGTTGTCTTATAACTCCAGGTGTTCATGTTCAAGTACAAAGGCTTTGTAAACGCTTTTTAATATTTTAGTAATTTATAAAATTATATTAGAAGTTTCTAGACCATTGTCTGTCAAAGCCAATTGGGCCTTTCAGTCATGAAATAATTATGAAGTTCGTTGGCTGGTTAATGAGATTTCCTCTTTAAAATATTGGTATAGTTGACGGTATACTTGTTTGTCCAATGGATTCAGATATAGTGGTTCTGTCATGAAGAAAATCATTTTATAAGAAATACTTTAGATATGCTTAAAATTGCCTGGATACTTTTGACTTTACACAAATATGTCAATAAATTAAACCCTTGCTTGTCGGCAGATTAATGTTAAGCATGTGAACCTAAAAAACAGGATTTATTTGCCTCCTTTTAATATATGATTATCTCCTTAATTGGAATAGCGCGCCATTTCGAAGGAGGCTATCATATTTTAATTTAATAACTTAAGTGTCAGTAATTTATTTAATAATTAATCCGCAGTATAGATAACTACGTGCTGGATCACTGTCGTCTTTTTATGCGATTTTTGAGAAATATTTTATACATAAATTTGAAACCTCGTGAACTGCAAATCTACCACCCTCTTAGAAAACCTCACTTTCTCCTTACGAATTTGCGTTAAAAAATTTCAAATATTAATCCTGTGTACTTTAGCACCAGAAACTCGAGGCTAACCGTTTATCCTTTGATTTTTAAACAAGTATGAAACATTTCTCACTGAATGTCAGTGCTTGTTGCGACACTGGCATTAATATAATTATATTTGCTAAGGGAGAGGAATAGCATGGCCCGTAAAAAATATGTAACTGCCAGATACAGCATTTCTGCCAATTTACCTACCGTAAGTACTAAACATGAACTTTGTGATTTTACAAAACCTGAATGTGTCTTAGTGTTATTTCAGTTGCAAAAAGTAATAATATTGTATTAGAACTCCTGCACTCAGGATTAAGGAATTTGGAATTATGTGGTTGGATTGCTTTTCATGCTGATATTGGTATCGGTATACAAGTTTGGCGCGCGTACAATTATACATAATCGGCTAAAAGAATGGCCCAATTTAATACCTAAACATCTCAGAAAATGTGTAATTTATCTCGACGTACTACGTCGAAGTATATCACTTGAAAAGAAAATTAACTTACTTTTGGTAAATTAACGTCCTCCATCTCAAGTCATATCAAACCATGAATGGGTGAAATGATCCTTAAACGAGTCCAGGGACTCTAAGTCCAGGAAGCTTAGAGTCGCTTGGTATTTATCTTTCAGGATAGGGGAAAACCTTATCCAAGCGTAACCTAACCGAGATTCAGACTCGAGACCTCTTGAACGTAAGGCTGACGTGCTACCTCCTACGCTACAGAGACGGGCAAATATAACTCGCTTAACAGAGTAAATAAAAATAGCTCCAGTAAGGCGGCAAGACATCTGTAAAGCAAATAATGACCAGATAGTTCCTACATTGTTCTAATGTCCAAGAAAACAAAGGCGTAACAGTCGCTTAACTGACGGAGACCCACACGTCGACCAAACGCCGCTCGTAGCTTCACTGAACCGATCTACCCGGTTTTTGTCATTTTGGTTCAGCTTTACCGCTTGTAAAGGCTTTTGTGACAGTGTTCTTTAAGAGTGACCACAATTAACATACTTTTTCAGCAAACTCTTCTGCCAGTATGCGTCATAAACTGCCATAGTGACTGTAAGTATTGCTTCTAAAGTGAGGAACATATTCCTTTTAAGTCTTATGACGAGGCTAAATGCAATGAGAGCTCTTCCGGGTCGGGTTCTCCCGAGAACAACTTTGCTAACAACCTATTACTGCACGGACGACTACCTGTTATCAGCAGAGGACAATTGTTGAAGTGGTATATGTCAAAAATCTTTATTACATTATTATTGTACTTTAATGTTACAATGGCCCTCCTATCCTTCAGAGTAACCTGTCTTCGATGGTGGCGAATTGCTGGTATGACAGTAGCACATCAGCAGCATCAGTAGGTACTCATTCACTATGAAAAGGATGAGCAGATGCTGCATAACCACAAGACTCGTGCTATTTAATGGAACCATTCACATCGAATTACGTACGGTGAGAGTTTGCAAACACCAAGCTTATGCTTGCTTTGAATGCATTGACAAATAATTCTGCAATTATTTCTCCAAGTGTTTCCAGCTTCTTAAGGACATATGATGGCGCTCTAAGAATCTACACCGTATCCTCTATAATCATGGTATTTTTCTGCGACAATTACACGAAATGTTACGTCATTTACTATAAATGACGCTCTTACACTATGACACGCCTTACCATTTTAAATACTGACACCAGACGCTGATATATTGTTGGTTTCATACAACGCTCTTTGTGAAATAATTTTCATACTCTGTGTTATTTTTATATTATTCAATTTGAAACATTCATGGAAGATTTTCAGCATGATATTTACAGAAGTAGAAACAGTTGCTAGCTCCAGCGTTACTGTTGAGGCTGAATTCTCACTCCTGCTCTTGTGCGACTTATTATGAAATGGGGCCCAAACTAGAAACAAAACCGTAATATCACTGAATATAAAAGCATAGGATTTTGTTATGTTATTGCGATATTGAAGTGACATTGTTTACACGGCAGTGAAAGAGGAAGAGGTAGAGAGACAGAGGGATTGCGTGCTGCGATAAAGCAAGACTTTGGCGCGGATTTAGGCAGGCACTATCTCTCATGCCTCCAACTAGAGAAATAAAAGACCTAGCACATACACTAATAGTATTATGTTTTACACTCAATCGTGTTTACTGGACCGTATAGTTGCTGATACAGAAGACACATACATACGTTTTGTTGAAAGTTTCTCTATTTTGAGGGGAAAAGTGATGGGTAACAGTTTCCCAACTTTCTCTAGCCATTGCCATTTCGTTATAATTCCACAGAGCTGCAGAATCCACCATTCTGCTTGCGTTCCTACGCTAAATGCGAATATTGTTCTTTCTCTCCCAGTTTGCTTCCTTTCTCTACGTCTCTCTCTCTCTCTCTCTCTCTCTCTCTCTCTCTCTCTCTCTCTCTCTCTCTCTCTCTCTCTCTCTCTCTGTTTGCCGCGTACATGCCATTAAATATGAAAATCCAAAGACGTCAATGGTGAAAACACTTATGCTATTCTTTTGTGCATATGGATCGAAGCATCAATATTGCCCACGGCAACTGGTTTGCATATATCCGAGGACACAAAGGTGTTTCACTCCCTTAGATAGGCCACGCCGTGGCTCAGTGGTTAGACCGCTTGGCTCTCACCAATGCGGCCCGGGTTCGATCCCAGGCGACCGCAAAGTGAGATTTGTGGTGGACAACATGGCGTTGGGGCGGGTTTTCTCCGGGACCTCCGGTTTCCCCCGCCAACTCATTCCACCGGTGCTCCATCTTCATCTCATGTATCATCAGTGTCACCGCCTGCGGTGCCGTATGTAGTAAAAGCCGGCATTAAACACTACACATTTTATTACTCCCTTAGATCGCATTGCTGCTTCTTTCTTAAGATTTTAAATGATCTCACTAATTATTAGCTTCCACTGGCATCTCTCGAGGAATGGTTTGAAAGAATATCTTAAGAAACGAAGTTGAAGGAGAGATCGGAAATAACTCACCTTAACAAAATTAACCACATTCATGTAGAACGCAGGAATGGCTAGTTAAATGCAACATGATTACCGATTATTTCTTTCAAAGGATGGCAAAGGTTAGAGTGAGTATCTGCAATGTTACACACAAAATATGTTTAACGGCACTTTTGAATTAGATACGAGAACGAAGACTAAAATTATAGCGCCAGTCAAATAATTGCGCCTATATATTTATCATTTTAAATAATAAATTTTGGACCATAAACACTTTTATTTACCCAATAATATATTAGTATTATTGTTATAACATTTATTTTGGCTGCAAACTGTTAAAAATGATCCTATCATCTGAATAAGAGTCATCTTTTTTCTAGTCGCTGTTGGAAAAATAGGATTTTGATATTCTGGAATCCATTATTATTTAGTATTACTGTATTTATTATTACCATTTGTGTTAAGGGTATGTGGAAGTAGTACACAAAGGGCATCATCAAATTAATAGATTATTGCCAACTGCTTTATTACTCTCATGACATCATGAATTATTATTAACTTAAGAGTACTCAGACAGGCAGTACATAAGACAATTCATTAACAGCCCTTCGCTACATACATCTTTTGGAATGCATAAGTAACAATCAAATGGTTATTATAGAAATAAGATAAAAGGGAAGTGCTTACGAAGTGCTAGGCAAAATTGTTCACAAACAAAAACATTTTTATTATAGTCGAGGGTTACACCTCTCAGAATAACAGTCTATGCTGTGATATTAATCATTCCAGAAACGGGGTAGAGAAAGCGCTCGTATTTCAGTAGTTACCAATTTAAATATTTTCGATCCTATACGGCCCAGTTTTCTATTCCATTTAGTGCTCACAAATACTATATAATGTTTTAGGTAAAATTTTCACTAGCATTACACTAACAAGCCCTCGTGTAACGATTTTAAAAAATCGGTAACATTCGAGATATTTAAAAAAATGAATTCATGCTTCAGTAGAATCTGTCTTAAGGGAGAAATAAAGATGATATCCAATATCGCTTAAACTAAACAGTTCAGGTTTGGCATGTTCTTCGAGTTTAACCTCTAATTTGTGAAATAGTGCACAAAAGTCGCTAAATATAGCAAGAAACCAATGGCAGGGGACCGCTCTCCAACTACTCCACTTCATGGGTTTCCAGGTAATTGATTAAATATTAAGCATTATAAAATCACATAACCTAAGAATAGGATAGGTTACGTAAAACAAATGGCTGCAAATAGCAGCAAACAACGCCCCCTAGAGAACGTTAATCATACAGACACGCTAAAACAACTGACAGTAACAAATCCAAAGAATGCAAACAGAAGAGATTCCATTACAGTAATGACAACAAATCACAAAGATAATACATCTCGGCAAATAACATACTCAGAGACACTACAAACGCCACCCAACAGAGAACAAGCAATTGTTATTGAATCTAGAGAGATCATTTCAATTAAAGATTATGTTCTAGCGGTAGGTAAACTTACGGACCCAGCAAACATAAGATTTATATCAAGAATATCAAATGGACGAGTTTGACTTTACTTAGCAAACAAGAAAATAGTAGAAGAGCTTACGACCAAGAACCAATATATAGTAAAAAACAACGAATCATTGCACCTCAGACGTCTACTGACAAAAAATATGAGAATCAATCTATCCAATGTGTGTCCTGTTATCCCAAACAAGAACATAGAAGAAAGCCTACTGAAACTAGGTGTAAATTTAGCATCGACCATTGAGTACATACGAGCAGGTGTGCCTATACCAGGTTTCTCCCATATCATTAGCTTCCGTCGTCAATTATGCGTAAATCCTGAAGACCTAGAGAAACTGCCAGAAAGCATCTTGATATCTTATGAAGGAATTAATAATTGGATATATATTTCCACAGAAAATCCTACCTGTTTTCTTTGTAAAAAAAGGTCACCTTGCAAGAGAATGTAACATTAATGACATCCTACCCTCAGTTAGCTCTATCATATCTACTGACGACAATACGTCACAAACATCAGATGACAAAGCTCCGGAAATGAATGAAGAAAGCCCTCCCAAGAAAGAAGAAATACAGGATAAAATACACACTATAGATAACAATCTCTACACAAAAGAACAACCAATAATAACACAACAAACGGAGACAGATCATAGTACCGAAGAGAACGTAGTTGACTCTCAGCTGGAAAACGACCTTGAACTTGACTTATACGAATCACAGATGAAATATTAGTTTCCACCCTTACCTGAGACAGGACCTTTCAAAGTAAGCAAAACAAAAAAAGACCAAAATCATCGTCTGACTCTGCAAGCCAAGAGAAAGGTGAACCAGATCTAGAAACCACTAATCAAAGCTCAGATGAGGAAGTAGGTACGCAAAGTGAAAATGAGATTAAAAAATCAAAACTAAAAGGAAACCAAAAACACAAGTTAGCCAACATAATGTTGGTGAATTCTTGGCTCATATAAAACCATACTTAGAATCTAAGCCAAACGAATTCCCTTTCAACTATGAACAATTGAAATGCTTTGACGAAAATACACTGGGAGCTACACATATCATAAATGTAGCAAAATCACATTCAAATGACTTAGAAAGTTTTACTAGAGGCTTACAGAAAATACATCATCTTCTAAATTCCCAGGACATGAAAACGAAAACAACCAGAATAATAAATCAATTGAAAAACAAGGCTAAGACAGGAAAATAAGGTGTCGTCACCAAAGAAAACTGAAACAAACGCTCTAAAACCACAAAATGAACACGTTTCTCCTCCACTGGAATTTGAATAGCTTTTGGATCCAGTATGAATACCTGACACAACTAATTGCCTCACAGCAACCAGATATAATATGTCTACAAGAAACTAATTTTAAAAATGAATTTGTTCCAAATATTAAAGGATATTCTTCTCATCATTATAACCGTACCAACGCAAACATAGTAAGTGGAGGCGTTGCTACTTAGTCCGAAAAAACATACCGTTCAAAAAATACAGCTCAACACCCATTTTGAAGCCACTCCAATACAACTACTAAATTATCAGCCAATATGTATATGTAATATATGCTTACTTAATAGTCAGCATATAGGTGTTTCTGACTTATACACACTGATAGATCAAATACCAAAGTCTTTTATTCTTGTAGGTGACTTTAATTCTCACAACACAGCACGGGGAAGTACCTACACTAATCAAAGAGGGAAAAAAGTGGAATCACTAATAAACAAAACAGATTTAGTAATATTAAACGCCATAAACCCACACACTACAGTATCAGACATAACACTTTTAGTTATATAGATCTCTGCCTTAGCACGCCAGACGTAGCACTATCATATAACTGGCATGTTTTTTAAACTTTATTAGGTAGTGATCATTTCCGCACCAAAGTAATTTGATAATAAATAAATGGAACTCTCAAAAAGGAAACTGGTCAAAATATAGATCAGAATATGTTAAAAATATACCTAAGCTCATACCTAAAATGTATTCCATGCTTCTACAATTAATACCATAACAGATCAACTTACAAATGTAATCATCAACTCTGCAGAAATGAGCGTCCCTAAATACATTCTTAAAGGTAACAAGAAAGCAAAACCCTGGTGGAATGAAAATTGAAAAATTGCAATTAAAAATAAAAAGAAATCTTCCTACAAATACAAACGAAATCCAAATACAGAAAATAAAATAAATTTCCAGGAATGCAGAGCCCTAGGAGGAAAAACAATAAAAGAAAGCACAAAGACATCGTGGCTATTTTTTTGTCCTCTTTCTCCAAATACCAAACATCACAAAATATAATTTGGAAGAAACTGCAAAAGATACGTAGTAATGAAACGACATCTTCGATATATTCACTTTTAAAAACTGATACCAATTCTTACTTGGAAAACCCACAGGATATTGCTAACTATCTTGTTGCAACCTTTTCGGAGATTTCAAGTGACTCCAGCTATGATGAAGATTTACTGAAACTTAAAAACTCCTCTGATATAGATATAAGTGATTCCAACATACAAAACATTGAGTAATTCAAAGAAAAGCTAACTCTAGATGAATTTATCCAAGCAATAAGTAATAATAGTACGAGTAGCCCGGGACCTTCTTGGTAGCTATAAACAGTATAACCTCCAAAATTAGACTTCCGGCGGAAGCATCTCTTTTCGCTGACGATCTCCTATTTTACTGTAGAGGCAAAAACCCTACCCCAACGATGGAAATGTTACAAGATGCAATTGATGAAACAGTGATCTGTTGCAAACAAACTGGATTTCAACTTTCATCGACGAAATGCAAACGTATGACATTCTCTAGAAACGAAAGAACAAATATTCCCATCAAGCTCCTCATAGACCAAAACATAATACCAAATGTAAACATGATTAAATTTCTGGGAGTAATGTTTGTCCAAAAATTGAGATGGTTACTCCATCTTAATACTCTGAAATATGACTGCTTACGTCGAAATAACATTCTTAAAATATTGTCGGCAAACAACTGGGGATCAGATTAACATGTGCTAATGTGCAGCTATACGTAAATCGTAAGCAAAAAATTGGATTACGGAGCTATTGTCTATAATTCAGCAAAGCCAGCAGTACTTAGAATGCTAGACACAGTACAAAATTCTGCTTTACGAATAATTTTGGGAGCTTACAGAACTAGCCCTACCACTAGCTTACAAATAGAAGCCAATGTACTTCCACTACAAATTCGAAGGAAACAACTAGGTATAACCTATGCTCCAAAGACAGCCGCAACTCCAAATCCAAGCACCTATACCTATGTATTTTCAATAATCATTTTCACAATATCTTCAAGCCACCCAATGCTCTTTTCCCTAAGGGTGAAGCAGTATCTTTACGAAAACAATATCTCCCTCCCGAAAATATCACCTAAAATATTACTAACCGATATACCACCATGGAAGATCAGAACCCCACCAGTCAACAATGAATTAAGAAAGTATCCTAAAAGCTCAACACCCAGATCTGTGTATCAACAACTCTTCAAGGAGATATGCGCCAAATACACAGACTACACACACATTTACACTGATGGTTAAAAAAATGGAATTGGATGTGCTTGTGCAGCAATCAGTCCCACACACACACACAATGTTATATACCTTACCTAAATTTTATACAGTCTTCTCCTCTGAACTCTATGCTATCAAACGATCATCAGAAGATATTGAAAACAATGAAAGTTATTCTCAGTATCTAATTCTCACTGACTCGCAATCTTCCATAATGGCTCTACAAAACCAAAAAAGTAAAATCCCAATAATTCGAGAAATCCAAAATCTGTACACGCATATTCTATTGGAATTAAAAAGTGTTTCTTTAATCTTGATGGCATCGCATCAAGGCATTCCCGCAAACGAACAAGCTGATGCTGCAGCTAAAGAAGCAACTCATCTACCAATACAAGCAACAGACATTATTTCTCCATATACCGACGTAATGACATACCTCAAGAGAACAATACACCTCGACTGGCAATCCACCTGGTTAGAGACTTCTACCAGCAAACTCCAACAACTTAAATCATCTTACAGAGAGCCATATCCAGTAACAAAGCTTAAACGCCGACAACAAATCCTCATTAACCGTTTTCGTATTGAACACACAAAACTTACCCATAGCTACTTACTCAACAAAACCCTACCTCCTACATGCAACACTTGTAACGTGACCATCACCGTCAAACACATCATAGAAGAATGCAAGAAATATCAACAGCAGCGAATAGAAGCCAATGTTCTCAGTAAAATCACAGAAGCACTTGGAAACCATATATATTGTAAAACAATTTTGTACTTTTGTAACATTACGGAACTCTGTAAATACATCTGATATGAATGCTAATATAATGTAACTTCAATGTTGAGCTGTCGCGATATGACATGTAAGTTAAAGTGTCAAAAGATAAACCAAATTAAAAAAAATATGATATCACTATGCTTACTGTGTGACTGGGACCTAGTGTATATTATATAAAACATTTGTAACTTCCTGTTTGTTATTCGCCCACGCTTATGTATGTACACACATGCATACAATTCTTAAACAGACGCGCATTCGGGATATACTTTATGTGCATTGCAGGACGCAAAGGAATGTACACTTAATATTTAAGATCTGTGGTATAAATCCAAGAAATCTACCCACCATTTTATTCTGGCTTTATATTTAATAACTTTATAACATAAAACTGGCTTCATTATGCTTTTGCTATAAATAACTGGTATAATAAGAAAATTCGCCAAAAACAGACATTTTTTCATGATACATGAGAATTAGCAGAAGAGGGAGAGAGAGAGAGCGGTTTACAGTGTTGTGAGCTTCAGAATATACCGGTGCTTATGAAATACAAAGAGTGCAAATTTCGGAGGGCTAAAAACGATATTAAATACAAAGTGTGTCGGGGACAAAACAAAGAATGTACATTTTTCTGCAAATTGAACTAATACTGCCATCTAGAAGCAGTTTGAGAGTAATACCAATTGCAGCCATAGGTTGGGAGAAACGTGGAACCTATACTGAAATAATTCAACATTTGAAATTTGCAGGCTGAATGGGTATAAAAAATGTCGATCAGCAGGAATTGCATATGCAGACTAGTTGATAATAATGTTATCGGTTTTTAGTCCACCTCGGTACGTAGCGTATCTGCCTAACGTTCAAGAGTTCCGGGTTCCAGTCTCGGTTAGTGCGAGTTATCTGGATAAGGTTTTTTTGCGGGATTATCTCTTATCCTGAAAGATGAATCTCTGGTAACTCTAAACTCTATGGATTCTGAGCCCATTTGAGCATCATTTCACCCATTTCATTCGTCGTTCGATATGACTTAACGTTGGAGGACGTAAATTAAAAAACCTGTTAGACTGAGTGGCTCAGTTGGTAAGGCCCTGGTCTATTGATTCCAAGGTCACTTTGAAGTCGTATTAAAATATTTTAAATACGTTTCTCTCAAAATAAAATACTCTGTTTAGGTATTTTTCTTTCTCGCCTCCCATATGTCTACTAAAGCATTGTGCTTGTTTGACACAGCTGTATATAGTTGTAAAAATCGTACACAGTATATTGTAGGAATTATATTATCTGAATGAAAACGCCACGTAACATGTTTACTTACTTGCTTTTGTTAAATTTATAAACTTTAAATGTTACGGAATTCCAAATATATAGCTTTTTGCAAAAGTAAAGCACGTAATGCCAGGTATGGATTCCCCATATGTAGATAATAATAAAAGTATATCAAATGTGTCGGAATATGTTTAGTGACTGAGATATAGCCTTCAAAACAGTGATATTCACCTGAATATATTTCTTACTTTAGGCAGTTTTTTGTACACAAGATTCTCTTAAGTGCCCACCTCCTGCTCCTGAATACAGACCTTGCATCGATGTTTCATGGCCGAGCAAACACAACCCAATATTCCTGGAGTGTTGCGTATTTCCTGACAACCTACCACAATTCGATTCTGAAGGGATTCCATATCAAGCACTGGAGACATACACTTTTTAAATAGCCCCATAAGCAGAAATCGATGGCATTCAAATCAGATGAGGGTGGTGACGAAGTAATTTGACCACCTTTCCCTAACCATCAACCAGAAAACCTTCCATCCAAGTACAAGCGAGCATTTAATTGAAGTGTGCAAGAGCGCCATCATGAAATAAATGAAATGTGTAGTGTTTAACGCCCGCTTTTACTGCATACGACACCGCAGGCGATGACACTGATGATACATCAGATGAAGATGGAGCACCGGTGAAATGAGATGGTGGGTGAAACCGAGGATCCCGGAGAAAACCCGCCGCAGTGCCGTGTTGTCCATCACAAATCTCACTTTGCGGTCACCTGGGATCGAACCCGGGCCGCCTTGGTGAGAGCCAAGCGGTCTAACCACTGAGCCACGGCGTAGCCACCGCCATCATGAAGGAAGTGACCTTGTTGACGAATACCAAAAGAGCATCTGAGACAATAGGGCTATGTCAGAGAGAACCAATTTTCCACTTGCGTTTACGAAGCAGCAAAACGGTGAAACATATTCCGATATTTAGTCAAAATGTTCCAAACAGTCACTTAATTATCTCGTTCAGTTTTGGCGGAAAATGTTCTCCATTCTTTCTTATCATTTCAATTTCTTGCACGCCATTTTTTCCACTGCGTTGATGTTGCCGCAGTGGCGTAATAAAATACACTCGACCTCGCCTCTCTTCCGGGCAGTTCACTCTCTGGGAGTCGAACCCAAAAGGTGTCCAAATTCCGGACTTTAAGGGTACTTACTGCTGGAGACCAATTTTCTCAAACAATGCATTTCGTCGCACTCGCTGTCTTTCTGGCTGGCTCATTCACGTACGGCTCAATCACTCGTCCGAGTGAGTCAGCAAGACTGCGCCAGATTTCCCCACTCGCAAACACCTTAAAACTTATTTCTCCAGACTGAAACACTCCACGAGATTTCTTCACTCTTAAGACTCATTCCCTTTCTTTTTCCTCTTCCATTTATACCCCACCTTTAACTACAATGGTCACATGTTCTGCTTTGGAACATATCGAAGGTGTTAAATCGTATTTGTTGGGTTTTAGTCGTTAGATAAGGGACACATTCGCTCTCTCATTCATACTTCCAGACTCTGGGGAGGATGGTAAATAATCTTGGTTGGAGAAACAATTCCACCTCCAGCCGGAAATCGAACCCGGGACCTCTCGCACGGCGGGCAGGTGATCTAACGATTGAACTACGGGACCTGTCTGCTTCCCCTTCTTCTCCGCAACACCGACTCTTTCGTGAGAGTACTCGCTTATGTAGCCCTAAGAGCTTTCTGGAACATTCGTGACTGACTTCCGGAAAATTCTAGTTCTTTGAGGACAGCATTTATCCTGTTTACACTGAACGAGCGTGTACTATATTTTGTTTAGCGTACCGATTGCCAGTACCAACCTTCCGATAGCACCTGTGTCACAATATTTTGGGACCTAGGTTGGAGAATATACCATATTTTTGGAATCGGCGCGCAACTAATCTAGCCAGCCTAATACAACTAACAGTGTGGATTGACCCTTAGAGGGAAAAACGGAAAGCGCACAAACAGTATTTTTCAGCTTGCATTGCTTAAAATATAGTGCCTCCTCAAATTAGCGTATTAATTAAATACGCGTTTTTTGCTCATGATAAAATTGGATAAATAGTTCATATGGACAGAATAAACTATTTTAACAGAGAACCTAATAAAGGTATAAATTGTGGACAGAAATTCTTTAAATTCTGGCTTATAGAACTTCAAGTGAATGTTGACTGTAATTTTCCGGAGATGAACACTTTAATAGGCATTCCGCTTAATGTACCCTTTAAAATTAATTTCAATGATATTGAAATTTATCGAATACCTTCTTTAACTTCCTAAGCCAGCTGCAAGGAGTATAGATGTTATGCTTTAATCTACAAAGCGGTTTCTATGAGTAGAGTAAACAAGGAGCTTTTTTTCATCTTGATTAGATACAGTAAATTATATTAAAATTACAACAGCACGCTTTTCCCTGAAAGAAGGTATAAAATGGGGCTTAATGGAAAGGGAAGCACCCTACCCCGGAGAATCGAATAAGCGCTATGTTTCCAGTGCCACCGTGAATACTTTTGCTGTTCTTGGGAAACGATATTAATATTCCCAGAGCTTTTTGGTTCACAAAACGTTGTTTCATGGATTTGCTACAAAATGACTACTGGACTCAAATAAAACTCCCAAAAATTTAAGTTTTTCGGAACAAGAACAAAATTAAGGTTATCATTTAAATTTTCTATTTTTGACTTAATATTACAGCTATAATATACAAAGATGTTAAGGTTCTTAAGAATCATTCAGTGAGAATGAATTGGGTAATTTTATTTAACAATTTAAGAAAACAAAATAATGCAATGTAAGTTGTTCTCTTTTAAATATTTAATAAAATACACTGAGAACTGAAGTATGTTAGATTTATTTAAACATATAAAGTTAATTGGGAACGCAATGAATTATTAGTGATGATAAAAATACACGTTGAGTGGACAAGAGCAGTGTGAGATGCGGTGTTGTCAGTTATTCAAAACGTTATTGCGACGTCTTAGTTTCCAAACTTACAAAACGAAATTGCTTAATTATGGCGATTAAGAAAAAAACTGAAGATAACAAGAAAATTGGGTATATTTGCTTTCTATCATATACTTCCATTAGACTTGCCGTAATCTTTCCGTATGTGAACTGTAATGCTATAGAAAGTGAGGACAAAGTACTGCTAGACAATCCATGAATTAATTTCATATCCTGGCAGCAAGCAGATGAAGATAATTTTAAATTAAATAATCTAATATCTATGCAATGGGCCACAACACACTTCGCTGATATTTGCATGCAATGTGGCTCATACAAGACATACATACATATTATATTATACAGAAAATATGGAAGGGAAATGGAATCTTCCAGATTTTACTATGTTAGTGGGATAGTTTTGTCATCCATGGAATGGATTTCTCGAACCTCAACATATAAGAAGAGCAAACATCAAGGACGTGATCCATTTTCTCGCGACCAATGGATCTGATTAAAAGCGTAGATTAAGAGGCGCAAAGGACTCTTTAAGAGCCTACGTCCAGGTTTCAAAACAGCCACTCATTTCTCCACCTTTCCACTCACATCTGGCATATAAGATCCTAATATCCGTGCTTGAAGGATTCATGCTTAAATATGAACAGACTGAAAGTTCCAGAATATATGTTTCACAGCAGCAAACCTAGGAAGAACTGTATGATGCAACGATATAGCTCTTTTTAAATTAGAAGTTAAATGTGTTCCAATTTTTATTGATTTCTGTTTCGCGATATTCATTATATTATTAAAATTATTATAATTGTTGTATTATAATTATATCAGCTGTAGGTGTAGTATATAAGCGCTGCCTTCATTTGTTTTAATTGCCAGGTGACAGGTTTTCTTGCCGTGGTTAGGTATTGACAACAGCTGCCTAGCTAAGGGAATCATTCCTCTGACCTTCTGCTGTCTGCGACTCGCCACATAACCTACATTATATCAGATCTTTCTAAAAGCATGAGTTAATTTCTATGTCAAGTACCTGCACTTTTGGACATTCCGATGTTTTCACTTTCTGCATAAATTGTTTAAATAGTTCCTACGGCAGGAGTAAAGAACTAGACTTCGTATTTATTTTTATTGCTACTTAGGGTAGATTTTAATGGGTCAGATATGTTTATGTTAAGATACTATTTTGTTCCAGCTTATGCTGTTACGCTGGTAACGTGTACATTGCATATCGACCATATCAGTTAACCACAGAACATTTAATGATAATGTTCAGCCAGATGTGTCAAGAGGAAGGCGTAATGCAGTAGCTTTCTGTAATATATGAATTGTTACATTTCTGAATGGGAATAGTTACTTTAATCCCTGATAAACTTATAAATCGTAGTTCTTGAATTATGTATTCATATTAACAAAATGCAAGGAATTTACTGTAATCATCCATCTTACTACCATTTCCGTACACGATTATTATTATTATTATTATTATTATTATTATTATTATGATGATGATGATGATGATGATGATGATGATGATGATGATGATGATGATGATGATGATGATGATGATGATGATGATGATGATGATGATGATGATGATGATGATGATGATGATGATGATGATGATGATGATGATGATGATGATGATGATGATGATGATGATAAACCAGCGCTATTGGAAAGCTCTAAATGTAGTCCTGTGTTAAAACAAAGAAAACAACTGCCAAGAGAATTAGTACAAGTTGTTCTTGTATCAAAATTATTCGATAAGCAGCTCAATAATATAATGTTTTAAATTAAACAAACCTGATAATCTAAGTTCATGTATTTGAGGTATTAACGGGAAAATCAGTTACTGCTATCTGCACAATTTTTCAGGCGAAGGAAAAATATTAATTGACATACATTTTGAAACACAATTAATGATCTCCGGTAACTACATTTTCAATTAAATTTTATTTCATACATGTAGGCAAATTATCTTTCATGTGCCGTTGGTATTGTCACTATTATCTTAATGAATAACCTTTAAAATCCATCTTTTAGCTACCTTTTCTGTGTATCACGAGATAACACTGCAGTAAGGTGTCACACTCGTACCCAGGATATTCTGCTCTCGACCTACATCGATCGCGCATCTGACTTGTTTTGTCTTCTTTTTTCAGCGAATGCTTATAGTCTCTAAGTGTATGGGTGCCGGATAGATGGCGCTGATGCATGCTCAACGTAAAGAATACTCCCCGAGGTCTCTAGAGGACTACCAGGAAGACGAGTCGCTTGTTCAACTTCTCTTGTGTTTATGGGAAGCGATATGTGATACACACATGAGTAGTGAAGTTTTTTGTGATAACACGGCGTTTAATCCTAAAAGTACCAATAAAATATCATCATCGTCATCTTCATCAACATCATCATGATGATCATCAACCTCATTATTAATTACTATGATGATGAGGATGAGGAGGAAGACGATGACGATGACGATGGCGGTGGCAGTGGTCAGTATTAGTATTAGTATTAGTACTCTTATTCTTATTAACTCAATAATTCGAGTATCATTTGTGTTTTTTTTTGTAATTTACGTCCTCCAACGTTAAGTCATATCGGACGGTGAATGAATTTGGTGAAATGATGCTCAAATGAGTCCAGGGACCATGGAGCTTAGAGTTGCCCGACATTTGTCTTGAAGTATAAGGGAAAACCCCGGAAAAAACCTTATCCAGGTAACTCACCCTGACCAAGATTCGAACTCGGGACCTCTTGAACGTGAGGCAGACATGCTACCATCTACGCTACCGAGGCGGGCGTTTGTGATTTACCCAGAGTTAGAAGAAAATACATAAAAATACAGAAAAGTAGGCTACAGTGCAAAGATGTATAAGAAGACCTAGTGTTTCTTGGTACCCTAAATATTGCGAATAATTGGTCGTTTAACTCATAGATAGGCACACTGAGTATTCTTTTCGATGTATGGTGTCGCTTAGGTAGCCGCTGATCCTAGAATTCAATTCGCCTGATTGCCCTGCAATGCTGTATACCAATGTGTCGGACAAGTTGCCTATAAAGCACGGCGTCAGCGTTCGACCTGACGAGAGGATCTTCCATTCGTAGGAACAAAATGGTATGTGTTCTACAATTTACTTCCTTTGTACTTGTTTTTGTTTTCCGATATCAAAGTTTTCTGAAAGTTGCAAGCGAGGTACTTATTACTGTTAGTATAAGGTGGCATACTCTCGTCAACAGTATATGCTGTGAGGCCTTCTGCGACTGTAAACAAAAACTCCTGTGAACTTGTGAACTCCTGGAATGTGTGAACTTTACTAGAGTTATGCAACAAAGAGTAACATATCATCATGAGAGAAGCTACTAAAAGAGACGTGCATTTCATGGTTCGTGCTTTTTGAATAGGTTTACTGATAGATCATCTTGCCGACAGGTATATTAAAAAAGAGAGAAAGGGCAGAGGAATCAGTTGCCGTAATTGATGATGCGAAAAATGTTAATGAAAGTACTATATGTACGCCATGAACACCAGTTTCCAGTAATGTATTAGCAAATCGACTCAACAATCACTAAAGAGTAATTTTGTATATTTTACTTTGCTTTATTTTACGCTAATACGTGCGATATTACGAGGTGCGTTATTTGGTCTACGTTTTATGGTTAATGTTGTTTTTGTATTGGTACTTTTAGGATTAAACGCCGTGTTATCACAACAAACTTCACTACACATGTATGTATCGCATATCACTTCCCATAAACACAAGAGAAGTTTAACAAGCGACTCGTCGACCTGGCAGTCCTCTATAGAGACCTCGGGGAGTATTCTTTACGTTGAGCATGCATCAACGCCATCTATCCGGCATCCATACACATAGAGGCTATAAGCATCCGCTGAAGGAAAAAGAAGACAAAACAAGTCAGATGCACGATCGATGTAGGTCGTGAGCAGAATATTCTGGATGCGAGTGTGACACCTTACTGCAGTGTTATCTTGCGATACATAGAAAAGGTAACTAAAATTATGAATTCTAAAGGTTATTCATTGAGATAATAGTGACAATACCAACGAAACATAAAAGATAATTTTCCTACATGTATGAAATAAAATATAGTTGAAAATGTAGTTACCGGAGATCATTAATTGTGTTTGAAAATTTATGTTAATTAATATTTTTCCTTCGCCTGAAAAATTGTGCTGATAGCAGTAACTGATTTTCCCCCGTTAATACCTCAATTACATGATCTTAGACTATCAGGTTGGTTTAATTTAAAACATTATATTATTGTGCTGCTTATCGAATAGTTTTGATACAAGAACAACTTGTACCAATTCTCTTGGCAGTTATTTTCTTTGTTTTAACACAGGACTACATTTAGAGCTTTCCAGTAGCACTGGTTTAGCTTTATACTAATAGTAGCTTAAAGTAGCTATTCTTGGCAACTGTATTCCATTACAAATTCCCCCATCTTTAAACAATCAAGGACAAATGAAACTAAATCTTAGAGATCCAATGAGTTGCACCCATATAACTTCCATGGTTCTTGAACAAACTCTTGTTTAAACCCTTATTTCTCCATCTATTTAATCGAGATAAACAATTACAGATTTGCTACTTTATTGCTAAGTTTATTATAGATAATATAAGAATATAGTAGGCTTTAATCGGATAGTAGAAAACTTTAAGTGATGGTCAAGGTAGCTCTGAAATTCCATTCTGTTTTCATGGTCAAGAGATAAAAAGAGGGAGAGAAACCAATAACGTATTCCTATGCGAGAAAAGTAGAAGTATTGAAAAAATCAAGCCACTAGGAAGAAATACCTCAGAAAACGTTATCCCCGAAAATTTTGTTTGACATAAATTATATGCTTTATCGAGATCTACTTTACTGCCTCTTGTGCTTGTCAGCTATAAAAACTCACCCAGAATTAGAGGACCTCAGAAGCTACTCCTAGAAAATTAATTATTTACATTTCATGTATTAAATATGTTTAACTCGGCTATTTTAATTTAAATATTTAGGGAAATTTGCTTTGAAAATCTACTTTATAAAATCAAAGATCCTGAAGTGTACCATCAAAGTTCATTCTAGCCTGCCTCGGTAGCGTAGATGGTAGCATGTCTGCCTCACGTTCAAGAGGTCCCGAGTTCGAATCTCGGTCTGGGTGAGTTACCTGGATAAGGTTTTTTCCTGGGTTTTCCCTTGTCCTTCAAGACAAATGGCGGGTAACTCTAAGCTCCGTGGACCCTGGACTCATTTGAGCATCATTTGACACAATTCATCCACCGTCCGATATGACTTAACGTTGGAGGACGTAAATTACAAAAAAAAAGAAATAATAATAATATATTATTATATAGTATAATAATTATATAATTTATATAATTATATTATATAATTTATAATTATATAGTATTAATGTTATGATGATGATGATGATGATTATTATTATTATTATTATTATTATTATTATTATTATTATTATTATTATTATTATTATTATTATTATTATTATTATTATTATTATTATTATTATTATTATTATTATTATTATTATTATTATTATTATTATTATTATTATTATTATTATTATTATTATTATTATTATTATTATTATTATTATTATTATTATTATTATTATTATTATTATTATTATTATTATTATTATTATTATTATTATTATTATTATTATTATTATTATTATTATTATTATTATTATTATTATTATTATTATTATTATTATTATTATTATTATTATTATTATTATTATTATTATTATTATTATTATTATTATTATTATTATTATTATTATTATTATTATTATTATTATTATTATTATTATTATTACTATTATTATTATTATTATTATTAATATTAATATTATTATTATTATTATTATTATTATTATTATTATTATTATTATTATTATTATTATTATTATTATTATTATTATTATTATTATTATTATTAATATTATTATTATTATTATTAATATTATTATTATTATTATTATTATTATTATTATTATTATTATTATTATTATTATTATTATTATTATTATTATTATTATTATTATTATTATTATTATTATTATTATTATTATTATTATTATTATTATTATTATTATTATTATTATTATTATTATTATTATTATTATTATTATTATTATTATTATTATTATTATTATTATTATTATTATTATTATTATTATTATTATTATTATTATTATTATTATTATTATTATTATTATTATTATTATAAAATAATTTTTGAGAACGATATACTCCTTGCATCCCATGTCATGTTCACAGAAGAACCAATTTCACACGTGAGCAGTTATTTAATTGTCGGAATTCACATGTTAGGGCCTTATAAAATCCCTATGCTACATTTCAGAGGTCACATCAACTGTGATTTTGTGTTAATATGTGAGCCGGTATTGTGGATAACTTCTTAATAGGACCATACATATTGTCAACCTGACACAATGATTAAAATTATTTATTATTTCTGCAACAAGTTTGCCTGATTCTAATGAAAACGGTTACCCTTCATATCAGACAGGACATGTGGTTTCAACATGATGGGACGTCAGCTCACTTTGGTTCTGAAGTATGTCATCTTACGACTACATACGGCAATCACTGGATAGGCAGAGGTGTATCCACACTCCCCTGACCTTACTCCTTGATTCCTTTTTTTGTGGGGCACTTGAAAACTGTAGTGTATAAAACACCTGTTGAATCTCAAAGTACCTTATGGCACGAATAATCTGTGCCGCTGGCGAAATCAGAGAAATTGCTGGCGTCTTTTGGGAGAATACGAAACGCCGATACACTGTGTTAATTACAATAGGCGTGCGATCCAACATTTGCTCTGAAATACCTCTTCTAGCACTTAAACGAAGCACCACAGCAAAAAACACAACACAAAATGTCAAAAATAATGTTATCTATCAGCTCCAAAAGTTTGTCAGTCTAACTTTGTGACCACTTGTATAATTCACCTACATATGCCAAATATCCCAGGATTGTCCATTTCACTCTTTAGGACTTGATTTGACTGAGATAACATTGTAGTGGTGGACGAATGAGCTTTCCGTGGTGCTTCACGAAATGTTTGTCAATGAGAAAATGTTAAAATAATGCTTGGTAATCCAATTGAAAATGCCAGGAAATGAAATGAACCGCACGAAATTGTGATGATTTCAATGCAATAACTAGTTGAACAGCATTTGCTTGGTCACGCGTAAGTTAAATTCAAGGAATGAGAGTTAATCAAACTGACTGGATATGAAATTACATATATGCACACCCTGGGAGGAAGTTTCTGAAAATTGACATTGGTAAACAAAGACTACCTTCATGAATACATATTATATTGGCCATGCTGCGAACATTTCAAAGCAAGAGCTTTTGTATTACACGAATCGCAATTTTCTATGTACACACCTTTACATTGATTACCGCTTGACAAGTACAGAGACATCACTGCATTCGACTAAAATTCAGATTGTCAACATTTGGCCAGAAACATGATAAATATATCCATAAATGTTTTCAGCAGAAAATGTAACTGCAGTTCTCTGCACTTCATGACCCATATCGGTAGATTGCAATAGGATGTTTTATTTTTAAGGTTTACACTAGATAATAAAGCTTTGTCTCCTGAGCCTGGTTTGAAAAAGAATCTAAGAAAGAAAATTTGATTAGTGAGCAAAATTATATTCCATGTAAAACTAAAGAGGAATCAGAATAATTTCTTAATGAAATCTGCTCAGATTACTGCAGACTAGAGCTGGGCTGACACATTTCTTTTAACATAATTTAAAAATCAATCTTCTAGGAGAGAAGTAGGTGACAAATATATAAATTTAATCTTAAAATACAGGAAACAATATATCTATACGAAACGTTTTTAGCTTCACTACACGTTGTGAAAAGTACTGAATCCGTAAAAAATAACATTTTTAGAAGACGCGCACGCCTATCTGTTGTGAACACCGTAACTCAGAAACGAGAAGTCGGTTAAATACCAAACTTGTATTTCAATTTGGCATATCCAAGGATACCAAGAAACTCCCTCCATTCAAATCACTTTTCAAATGGAAAAATGTTAGAAAATGTTGGTTTTCTCAAAACCTGCTGATCATTTTGTTTAAAATATTTGTATGACAAATGAAATGTGTATATTAAATTTCGTTTTGCAATAACCTCTGAAGTGCTCCTCATGACTTTTGCATAACGTTTTAACCGTAAAAGAGACAAAAACTCTTACTATACAAAAATGTTGCTCTCTTTAAGCCTCTTTAAGCCATTCACTATAACTTGTGAATAATTTCAATTTTCAAAGACTTATATTTTTCTCAAATAAGAAATCATTTTTATGCCCTGCCATGCAAACTAAATGGAATTTAAAAGGCATCACATAGCAACCAGCTCTTAGAGGATTTGATTATCGCTTAGGCTTTTTATTCCTCTATTTCCATTGTACCTACAAGAATGTATGAAATAAGACTTCTACAAATTTGTATTTTGATTATTATAAAGTAGATAGGATAATAAAGTTTTGGACTAGGAAGAGTTTATATACGGGGAGAAAGTCATATGTGTGCCAACTTCCGGTTCACGTAAAGCAGAAAGGGACCAAAGCATAGTGACCAACTTTTAAAAGAGGTAACTATCACTTATGCCTACTTTATTCCCTTATTCACACAGATTATACATGGAAATGCGTAATAAAATAATTTTTGCAAATACCTACCCTAATTAGCATGAACATTAAGGCTTACCGATCCCAAGGTCATGGATAGACCCAGACTGATGGTTTTTAAGTGTGCTTAAAAACAACAGCGTTATGTCAGTAGTTTTACTGGCATGTAAAAGGACTCCTCTGGGACAACATTCTAGCACACCGGCAATGCTGATATGATCCTCAAAATTGACAGTATCTTCAACATATCAAATATTCTTTTGGTTAACATGTGTGCGTGAGTTGATGTCTGTGAACAAAGCTCTAAAACGTAAAATTGGATGAATACTTAATTTCGTTTTTTCCAAATATATGGATAGTTTCAAGAAACTGTCCCAGCACCAAACCACCCTTTAAACAAGCATTTTTTGAACTTTTTGATTTCCTGAAAAATGGCTCTAGCGAGTTTGATAAAACAATACATAATAAAAATGTACAAGCTAATTAAAAATATATGTATGGAATATACTGGAAATAATATGGAATATGCTGGTAAATGTTAGTGATAAACAAAAAATAACACGCACGCACACACAAACACAAATATACAGACCACAAACATATATTTTTAAAACATAAACTTTTTGCAAATAAATTTTGTGTGACCGTGATATCTTCTCGCGAGTGAGTATTTCTTTTAAAGACCAGAATGTAGCGTCAACTATTTAACTTGTGAAATTCTTGTGGGGCAGTTTATTAACGTTAAGTTCATATGGAGCTAACAGAAGGCTGAGACAACACTTAACTTTTCTACGTGCTACCTTAGATTTCATTTCTCGTCAGATATAAAGAGTATATAAAATGAAGACCTTAGCTGCGCTACTTAAAGCGTGCAGGATTCAAAATACAATTTCGCAGAACATTGGAAATACAAATACTATTTATTAAGTGGTTCAAAAACTAAAAAATGACAAATTAACGAGTAGGTTAGAAATATTACTGAACGAGTGTCGTTTAAAGATAACGTTAACATCGAACGGGTATACGGCTACACGAAGAATTTACCGAAAAATATTCAACTTGCACCCTTAATATTCTGCTGGATAAGATGTGAACCTTTGTATGTTTATATTTATGTTAGGCGATCTCACTCCCCTCTCACTTTCATAGGTGCAAGAGCTACATTTTTCTATTTTTTATTCCTATTTATGCATTTATGTTTCGGTGAAATAAGAAAACTTGGGAATTACCAATGTGAAATTGAGATATCGAAGCTAATGTTAGCACTACAATATCGAACACTTAAACATTTTCTATTTGTCATTATGGATAACGACATGTATTTAATAATTTCATTGGTTTTAAAATTGGATCATGCATACTTTCTTTAGTTTTGATTAGTCATTCAGTTATATGAAATCTACCAAAGATGGCCATATATTTGAGGTACGGAAACCAAGCATATTCTTCCCTTTTGAGATTGTTAACGTGAAACTCACTCAATATCTTGTAGGTGAATGTATAGTTGAATGACGATCAAAATAAACACGAGAAAACAGCCAATTAGTATCCTACGCAAAAAGTAAAGCCAGGCCACAGATGATTGAGACCACATGATACCTTTCTATTGACAATTTCACGTGGAGACATCTATGTGCGTTTCTACATCTTCCCTTTTGTGATTGCTAACGTGAAGCTTACTCAATATCTGTGTAGATAAATGAATAGTTGAATGACGATCAAAATAAACACGAGAAAACAGCCAATTAGTATCCTACGCAAAAAGTAAAGCAAGGCCACAGATGATTGAGACCACATAATACCTTTCTATTGACAATTTCACGTGGAGACATCTATGTGCGTTTCTATATCTAATTGTTTGAGGAAAGACTTCAAAGAACGAAAAGCAGAGCTGCTTTTAAGAGAAGAATACAAGCATTGTAATAAGTAGAGTAGGTAAACAGGAAAGGGAATAAAAGAAATAAGTTCAATACGTGCAGGTTGAAAGTGTCCTCGCACTTAATGACATTTTGAGAGACGGAATCGATCTTTTCTGGCCTAAATTCCAAATAGCGGAGGTTGTTTTCTTTGAATACTCTTTCGCACAAAAGCAAACCAATCATCCCTGAAATGAGGTTACAGAGGTCACCTTCTCCAGTGACCACACATACATTCTGTAACTTGTCCAAATGACAGAGCTATTCTCTGAAACTATTCAGATGTGGGTATTATCGTGACACTGTTGACATGTACGGTCATTAGAGCCTGGACAGCAACTTCTGAAACTGCAAATCATTACCGCCTTCGTTTCTAAGATTAACACTTCAGATGATTGACAACGTTACACGTCACATCAATGTACCACTAGCTTCCGACACATAATTACTATGGTCCGGATTTGTATGTAAATCAACATTTTTCCCTTAATATGCACGTACCTAACACAAAGTTTAATATGCCAATTTAGGTCCAAAAAGTGTATTTGCAAACTTTCATTTCATATAAAATACGTATGTTATAAAGTATAGAAATAACCATTTTATATATTTCTCATAAATGCATATATGAACACTTTTTCAATAATTTTTCTATAATTACACATACATTAGTGCTTTCGTAATTCTATTTACAACACAAAACTGCATCTCGTAATCTATAAGCGTCATAAGAATTCATTAGTCGTACTACTTTAACATGTTGATTCAGTTGAATATGCCATCCGAGGAAGTACCGAATTGTACCCTGAGATTACATCTTACATATTTATTAAACTGGCTAAGCAGTGACGAAATACCCTGAAATATTGTTTGAACCCTTTAGTTACAACCAGAAGTCACAAAAGCAGTTGGGCGTGTTAATAAGGGATGTGAATTAAAAGTACCAGAAGTGAAATCAAGTGTACATGATAGCATACTAGAGTTTAAAGATGCGTTTACGATTGACGGGAAAACATTTTGCCCCAGCCTTGAAATCAACGAACCATCCAGGTACTGCAACATTTGTCAGAAATTAAGCACATAGCAGCTGAGTCACTTTTATCGTGAAGGAAACCTATTACAGGAGAATCACTACAATGCTGTTCTTCTGGCCTACCAAAACACTCGCAATCTTATTCATATTTGTGTAAAAGGATTTTCTTAAGCTCACATCCTCCTTTATATGTTGAACAATTGCGAGCTCGGGAAGTGTCGTACTAAATACACAAATATAAATCGTGCTGTTGAGTCTTTTTTTTTTTTTTTTTTTTTTTTTTTTTTTTTTTTTTTTTTTTTTTGTAATGTACGTCCTCCAACGTTAAGTCATATCGGATGGTGAATGAATTGGGTGAAATGATGCTCAAATGAGTCCAGGGTCCATGGAGCTTACAATTACCCGATATCCGTCTTATAGGATAAGGGAAAACCCCGGGAAAAACCTTATACAGGTAACTCACCCTGACCGAGATTCGAACTCGGGATCTCTTGAACGTGAGGCAGACATGCTACCATCTACGCTACCGAGGCGGGCGTGCTGTTGAGTCGACTATGGAAATAACGATCTTTCATATTGCTGTGATCAACAGTAAGTTTCGCATGGTTCATTTTTGAAAATGAAAATGTAAAATAAAAATTAAATTCAAAAAAGAAAAATGAAATTTCTTCTTAGAGGAGTTAAGTTTTATAGGCAAATATAGCAGCAGTAGAAGAGTCTGTTCGAATATTAGAACTACAAGACACTGCGGATGGCATCCGTCGGCTCCTGATGTATGGAGGCGACTTCTTCATGCTGGAGGAGATAACTTGTAAACACTGTAATAATTTTACTGCTCTAAAAGTGTTTTATTTGTTGGCACAAATTATTGAATGACCGAAGTAGTATACTTAATATATGAATGTACCATATAATTAAGGAATCCACTTAGAGAAAAGAAACAAAACTAAATAGAATGCAGCTACTTCAATTAAAATATTTATTCAAATCTATACAAAACTATTATCATATTTGTTACAACAAATTACAAAGTAAGTGTGTAAAATTATATTAGCAGCTATTTTACAATAATATTGAAAGTAAAATATCTTGAAACATATTCTTCTAAAGAAGCTAACCGTAGCATGTGGTATTCCCAATATGGAATAGAATATGCTGCAGTAAATAATAATTTCTGTGGCGTGTCCTCTATACAAAATATATTAGGCCACCCTTATCGCCCGGACATTGTGTTAACCGTCCGTAGTCAAGGTCAGGATGTAATGCAGGGTGAGAGTGGCGGGCAATGAGCATATTGTCTTTCCGAGCTTAAGAAGACTACTTATCCTTTAGCACGCTACCTTTCCATCACGTTAGCTATTCGATTGTTATCACGAGGGTCAGTGCACTCTGGATCAGACTTCTCGGTACCTGGAATCAAACCCGTGTACCTCGCGCTAGAATCATTAGTGCTAATATTGCACTACGGCACCGTTTTCGAAACTGAAACAATTAAAGTGAAGCTGGCTCCGTAGCTCAGTCGGTAGAGTACCAGTCAGCTTTGCAAAAGGTCTGGGATTCGATTGCCGGCTGGAGGTGGGGATTTTTCTCCAACCAAGATGATTCGCTATCTTCGCCAGAGTCTGGAAGTATGAACGAGAGTGCGAATGTAAGCGTGATCTAATGATTAAAAAAATAATCCAAAGAAATTATTATTATTATTATTATTATTATTATTATTATTATTATTATTATTATTATTATTATTATTATTATTATTATTATTATTATTATTATTATTATTATTATTATTATTATTATTATTATTATTATTATTATTATTATTATTATTATTATTATTATTATTATTATTATTATTATTATTATTATTATTATTATTATTATTATTATTATTATTATTATTATTATTATTATTATTATTATTATTATTATTATTATTATTATTATTATTATTATTATTATTATTATTATTATTATTATTATTATTATTATTATTATTATTATTATTATTATTATTATTATTATTATTATTATTATTATTATTATTATTATTATTATTATTATTATTATTATTATTATTATTATTATTATTATTATTATTATTATTATTATTATTATTATTATTATTATTATTATTATTATTATTATTATTATTATTATTATTATTATTATTATTATTATTATTATTATTATTATTATTATTATTATTATTATTATTATTATTATTATTATTATTATTATTATTATTATTATTATTATTATTATTATTATTATTATTATTATTATTATTATTATTATTATTATTATTATTATTATTATTATTATTATTATTATTATTATTATTATTATTATTATTATTATTATTATGCACGTTTCGGCTGTAGTAGTAGTCTTTCCGTTGGAAATATTAAATATTTAAATCCCATGTGCCATAAATTACTTACATGATTTTATTTACAAACCATACCAAAAATTTACAAACAGTGTTGTGAAGTAAAAATTAAAATATATCATGAGATTAAGTGTCATACTAATATAAACAGTTCTTGAAAGGTAGGCCACTACGTCATAAACAGGAACCTCTTGTTTACGACGTTGAATCTGAAAAATCGTTTCATCTCGCACTTGTAAATATTCACTTAGTAATGTATTTTGTATTATGACTTTTAATAAGTAATAAAATAGGATCACTAACATCACTACTATAACAGGAAACTCAATAGATTTTAACTTTATGTATTCAGAAGCATTTATTTTGCATTGTGAATAGGTAGAGCCTTTTTGACATATAAACAGGTGTGTTGTTCCCTCTCCGGTCCTGGATAGCAATTTTAAGTCCGCCAAATTTAAGCCTTCACTCTAACTAGGTCTAACTAGGCCAAAGCGGTTCAGTGTCTACTTTAAAGTCCGTAGGTCCTCTCCGCAATCACCATCCTCATTGCCTTCGAAGGTAACGGACAGCGCTTGTTGTGTGAATAAATTGGGTCTACACATCTCTATAGGAACGAAGTTTCTGCGAATGTTAACGAGCATTGAGGTAACGTTTGTACAGATAGGGTTATTTCCATGATGTTCTAGGAAGTATGATACACCCTTGAACATGAGTAAATGGAACCAAAGTATAATGAATATATACTGAAAACATAGTGCGTCTCTGAGCTGCACTTAGGTTGAATTTTGTCTCGTAGCTTAAGCTGCTTAGGTAACTTCTGCGTTTCACGGTTGTTTATTTTCAGTTGTCCAAACAATAATAAAGAACACGTGCTGCAGACACTGAAAGGCCAAGGGAGTGTTAGCTCTCTTGCTCCCTTGTAAATATTCTTAGAACTGTTATCACTAATTACACCGTTAGCTTTATGTTCCTAGAAAGCCAATATTACACGGAAATTCTCGCTTCTGTAAATGTTCTAAATTAAAACTTTCAGGAAAGAAATTAAAACTAGAAATTACTTAAGTCAGTTCAAACGCTTAGAAGATATATAAAGAACTACCATTAGACATAGGAAATGTGAAGATTTGTGTTAAGTTTTGTTATTTCTTTTTTCATTTATACAGATATTAATTATGAATATTTCTTATATAAGACCTTCACTTATATATATATATATATATATATATACACGTAAATTTATGTTGCGGTCCTCTGTCTGGTAATTTATAATTTTAATTGGGCACATTCCTGCGACGAAAGCACTCTTCACATGACCTATTTTAAAATCAAACTAAATTACACGTAAGATGCGTAAGCTTCTCAATTAGGAAGAATCTCGGCCTTTTCTCTGCTCGTGGGTTCAGTGTTAGGGAATAACAGAGGACACCTCACACACCTAGTCCCAGTAGATCCATTGTTCGCCTACAGGCCGCAGTAGGTAGCCAGATCACAGAGGCGGCTGGAAATCCATAGCAAAAGGCCGCTCGCATGCAATGCAAGTTAGCGGACACAGAGTATGAATGACGTCAAATGTACAGCATGGCCATCAAATGTGCATACGTCGGAAACAACGTAACATAGTACTCTGGGAACTAGTGAAGCATTGCATTGCAAAGTGTATGCAGACGCAAGGTCGAGGCGTAGTATAACGCGACTGTTTAGTTTCCCATCGCTGTGAGGCGGTTGTCATGCCCAGGCTGTATCACTCTGCAGTTGTTTACATGTGCAAGCAATAACAGTACAGCCCGTGTGCAGTATACCTATGGAAAACCGCACGCGCCTCTGGCCTTTATTAATAACTGTTTCAGGCTTCAAAATCCATTACCTGCTGAAGCTGCCTAGAAAGCGAAGAACTACCTGAAGATAAAGCAGCCCTTATACTCTTTCTTTTGAGCAAATATTCGTAACTTATATCCAGCACGAAACCTGGAAGCATACCTCATAGATGAGAAGGAAACGGAATGTTAGGGAAATGACGGAAAGGAAATCATTGTAGATGTACAAATTTACTGCCGTGAAAAAAAAAAAAAAACACATGAAAAACTTAGGTTGCGGATAATCAACAGGAATCGAACCCTGGACCTCCCAAATGGGAGCCACACCTTACCATTGAGCCATCTCACTCGGTTATTCCTGGGTTTATTCTCATGAATAAGATTAAGTAGAAATAATATTAGATCTAGTTGCGTAACATGACTATCTGTACGCAAGTAATAATTAGAGCAAACGCTCTTCATTACATTGATATTAAGTGGCTAAGGTAAAGAAAACAAGCACACATAATATCACAGATACATTACACATATATATTGTAATACATCTGCGATAGTTAATATTCCTGTGCTTCTATTCAAAGTTTGTTGACAATCCACACAGCTCAGTGGTATACATTTCCTATGCTCTTCCTTGATATGGTGGCAGCAATAACAAATCTCAGGAAATAAACATGAAATGGCGAGAACAGTTAACTTGTTTACTATATATATTCCGCAAAGTCAATAACTTGTATTTGATTGATTAATAGGAAATAGTAATCGAAAATCAAGATAGTACAATCACAACTAAGTAAAAATACACTGGGTATTGCAGGTAGAGGCCTTTTCTAGGAGAAGCATGTCCTAGCCATCAATGTTCTCATATAGTATTAATATCCATACTCAATCGGAAGGAAGAGATAAAATATACTAAACCGTTTAACATCAATTTACAACGAAATTGGGGCGAAAATGGTGAATATTAGGATTCCATTTTCTCACATTACCTATCTAAACTTTTTTGAACTGACACATTTAACACTGAGCAACATACATACGTTCAGTTGTTAGTTCAGTTGCGTATTCCAATATCCAAAACTGGTAAATAATTTAGGGTTTGAAATAAGCTGTCTTATAGCCTGTTACATCGGAAAGAACTTCATCAAAAGTACTATGAATCTTAACAAAAACAACATGAAATGAATATATAATCACTTTAACAACGATTGGTTTCTAGAAGCTCTATGAAAGGCAACGAGTTAAATCAGATTGCTAATTGCGATGTTAAGCTTAGGAATGTCATTTTAATCTTCAAATTCTTAAATTTCAAGTGAATTACAGCAGTTAGGCAGCAAATTAGGAGTTAATATGCGTGGTATGATATAATGAAAAACTTTTCAACGTTATCTCTGGATACCACGTATAAATGACTAAACGTTAGTTTGCATGCAAGCAGCTAACACTGTTATCGGAATAATTTTAAACTTCCTTTAAATTACATGCACATCATTAGAGTACCTTTAGAAAAAGCTATAACAAGTTGCCGGCAGCGACATTTGCGACGTATAATTTCTGTACGTTAACCCCTTAAACACTGTAAGCAAGCAACTCGTATGCCATTCGGGGAGAAAATGCATTGTTCTTACTTTGAAAGATATTAAACTCCGAGCTGCTCAATATATAATTTAAACAATTGGTTTTCCCTTCGCACCACGCCGCGTCTCTCATTGGAGGGAAGAAGTTCGGAGAAGTAGGGGCGCTAGTGTATCCCCACTAAACCACGCGGCCGGCATGCCCAACAATACGGTTGCTGTTCAGTCGGTGTCCGCCCGCCACTCGCGTGCGTGCCTTCTTTTGTCTTCGCCATTCCTTTATTTTGTTGCCTAGCACCGAGGTTTAAAGAAGCGGCGAATAAGGCAGTGTTTTGCTGACAGTTTTGGACTACTTCTGAAATGTCTTAGACTAATTTATTTTCTTCTATCAACGACGACACAGCATCCATAAACGTTCGCAGCGGCAGACACAATCAGTGCTGTAAGGGACTTTCTTTTCCTGTTATGATGGCGACAATTTACATAGAAATGTGATCACTGATAATGGACGCTGCAGCAAGTGACTTTATTTGGTGAGTATGCAGATAACAAACTTTAATCTCCATAAGCAAAGTTCTATAATACTGACATGCATAATGTTGAGGTTAGGTGTCAGAAACATTCCTAAAGTCAATTTAGTTCATTTGCCTTTATTAACGACATTATAGTGTTAATTCAGGCTTTAAGATTAATCTAGATATTGATTGCGAAACATTGTAACTCAATATGTTCAGAACTGAAATGAATGTTTTCATAAGCATCACGTGAATATATATTTATGCTTTTCTATTTTTCAATGAACTAAAAGTTTGGAATTCAAGACAACTTGAACAAAATATTAGTAGTTATTTCTATGTTTATCCATTTGGCACTCAGCAGCGTTTAGCTCTATATTAGAGATTAAAAGAAGTAATTTTTTTCTATTATAGTTATTGAACTATATGAATGTTTATTACGTATGTTTATTTACCAGTTTGCTTTAACAGTTCAAATAAATCAGCTAATAGATTATAGAATTGTAGTTAACATGAGAAGATAAAACTTAGCTGGAAATTATTTAATAAAAACTAGAAATTCTTTAAATCAATTAAATTTATATATCTTTAGCAAACGACTAATTTAATTATTAGAAATATATACATATTGTTATTAAATCCGAGTCCAGAAAATCACGTTTGAAAGGTTGATGTTAAACGTCATTTTTGCTGTTCCTAATTCCTGTAGTGGATGTCATAAGTTTTGATATAGAGAGTGTACTTCTTGAGTTTTCTCAAAATAAAACGTTTCAGTGAAATATGTGCTGTTAATTCTTTAGTTTTTCCTATATTTCAGCCTTGCATTTTTCCATTTTTCTCTATATTAAATATTACATTTATCAAAAAAATGCAATCCTAGACGTGTTTTTCAGTTAAATCCCTGGAATAACTCGGTGCATTGTGCAAACAGTCCAGGCTATTAAGAGAATCTTGTATACTGCACGTGTTTATTAATGAGAAAACCCCACGTCTGCCGTTTTAAGCGAAACAAAAGATGAACTTGTTCGGTGAAAGATAACTCCGATATGCATCGCCTTCCTTTATGCTTTATTGATTTAGGTATTTTCGTCTCTTTTTAGCACTTATTTTAAACCCTGGTGTCTTAGAATTGTAGGTATAGTTGCAGCATGTTCAGCCACATACTAATTTAAATTAAATTGATTTTATTCATGGAATACGCCTGTAAAATTCATTGCAGATTGGCAGGCTTAGTTACAAGAATTTTTATTTAAGCTGTTAACTGTCAAACACAAGGGTCCACATTTATTCGAATTACTACCGTTTTTAGCGAGTGAATGTTGATATTAGTTCGCTCATTATTTACCATTTTTATTTGGAGGAGATGTAGTAAGGGAAGTCTTAACCCTTTCGTGCGGAAACTTTTAAGATTGATTTCGTTATGGACTTGGTTTTGAACTTTGTGCTTCAAATTAGTTGCAGAATATGTGCGTATTTGTTATAAAACATTTCCTGTATGGATATGGTATATTTAATAACTAATAATGATAATAAAGACAAAACTAAAAGTCTTAAATAAGCAGTTTATGCTGACACGTTTGCAGAGAACTCCAGTATTAATACTTTAGTAAATCGTCTACAAAGAGTCTGTAGTTTAAACAGGTTTATAAAATAAAGAATATGCATTATACTTATTTTATACATAATACATATATAAGTAGTGCAAATAACTCTCGCAATGTTCCTGAATAGATTAAAAAGTGTACATGTTCACTCAATAGTGTTCGGATGTTCACGATAGACACTTAAAATAGCGATATATATAGCGCAGAATATCAAAAGTGGGTATAAAATTTTGATATTTCTTGTAATAAGGGGTCTTGTATTTTCGAACTTGAAGCCATATTTCATAAAGAGTAGGTTTCACAACTTCTGAGATACACGCAAGGGAAGTAAGTAGCCCTCGATTCATATGATTTACCTAAGAGAAATAAAGTATATGCATCAAACAAATGCTGTATATTTATTGTAACGAGACGTTTATGTTTTCCTGGGACATACCTTATAAACAATAAATAACAGGATATACCAGGCACCACTTAGTGATAAATACTTGACACGAGGATCCATGATGTCACTTCGGAAGAGCTACCAGCTCACTTATCTCCCATTCGTATTTTCGAATTTCTGTATTAATATGACTATTTGCAGCAAAGTAAAACAACTCAGTTCTCAATACCAAGAATCTAAGCATTGTCGAAACATACGAACTTCACACAAAATGTGCACTTCAATGAGAGAAAACTAAGTTATAAACGGACCGCTACATTCATATGGCAATCCGTTGAAGAATCATTGTGCTTAAAATATTATCCTGGTCTTTTTAACATAGTCTATTCTAATGTTATCTCTGTTAGAAATTTGCTTAATAGCTAGACAGGCACTTTTGCAAGGCACAACATTAGCCCTGTATCACATAAATACACTATACTCATCTTACTTTTTTAAAAGGTAAATAAAACGATCTTATTTGTTCTTCCATTTAAGAGGTGATTAGAAATACGAAACACACTATAATGCACTATAGTGGTTGTATTTTAAAGTTGCTGAGAAACGGAATTGAAGCTGTATAAATCAATTAATCAATCAATCAATGGACTAAACAATAATATATAATTAAGTTAGATGTTGGTCATAAACGTTCAAACAACTAGCGCCCTTTAACTACACTTCTTTACGTGCAACAAGTCGCTAAATCTCAAAAAATTGATATACGAACTTAATAAACACTACAAAGAAACTGTGTGTTTTAATATAATTACTCAAAGTCAGCGAGAAACGCATTTAATATGTGTTTGATTACCAACACAAATACAAACTGTCAGTTCGCCAATGGATTTGTAGACGGCTTGCGACGTCATTGTTCAACTCAAATTAGACCGAACATAGCTTAGCACTTTGGTTATTTAGCAGATGATTTGATTAACCGCGAATTTAAGCACATCAAGCAGCCCAAGGTTTATTTGATTAAAAGATGGAACTCAGACTGATCTGTGTTCTATTCGTTCTATTTACTTTTTAAGTCTATCACCCTTATTAGACGGAACAGATTATATCAGCTGATGAACCAATTAATGGAGTGTGCAAAATATGATTTATGTGAAGCGATAAAGACGATAATAAATCTCCTTAGGACGAAGGAGAAAATGCTAAATAATGTACCTTTCGTTTAATATGCTGCATTTTTAAAATCGCCTTTTGAATACTTTCGTAGCTACCGTGTTTTATCCCTTAATTTCCTCCCTTTTTCCCGAAAAATTTGCTTGAAAACACTGGGGAGGGAATTATGGGAGTGGTGCTTCCAGGAATTCAGAAAGGATGCGTGAAATGAAATGTATAGTGTTTAACGCCCGCTTTTACTACATACGGCACCGCAGGCGGTGACACTGATGATACATGAGATGAAGATGGAGCACCGGTGGAATGAGATGGCGGGGGAAACCGGAGGTCCCGGAGAAAACCCACCCCAGCGCCGTGTTGTCCACCACAAATCTTACTTTGCGGTCGCCTGGGATCGAACCCGGGCCACCTTGGTGAGAGCCAAGCGGTCTAACCACTGAGCCATGGCGCGGCCTATTCAGAAAGGATGGAAAACCATGTAGTATTATTTTGAAGTTATATATGTAGGTATACACTTATTTGTGAACTAACTGGATACATACCACGTTTTCATTGGGCCTACAATATATTGTTTCATTTTTCTGACTATTCTGCGGTCTCACTTTCGTCACTATCATCACTATTTTCAATTATATCTGGCTCAGATAACATATGATCCTCGTTTTCACTGTTCCACAACACATGGTCCTCAGGATCATCAATGGCACAGGAAATTTGCTTAAAAATTTGTCCCACGCACAAGATAATACATTTAATTTAAATTTTGCAGTGTAGTTTAAATATTTCGACATTATGACTACTTCTAACAAAATGACTTAGAAACACGTCTGCAACTTCACATTTCAATTTTACGATACGTTATGACGATGGTAATAGGAGTATTTTTGTGGCACGCTCTGCGTGACAAGTACTACTGCGTCGATTGTTGTCCATTATCAAGTTATATGAAGGCCGTTACAATTAGAACGAACCAGGAGAGGGAATTTTGCGATTTTAAATAGCTTATTAATTTTTAGTCATGAAAAATCATAGGGGAGGGAAATATGCTAGGGGGAGGGGGGTTGGCTTATGCGATAAAATACGGATTTGGTCAGCCTTCTACCTAAGTCTAGATCAGCAGTACTTCGTTTTTATGAGCTAATGACCTCGCTCTATCTCCTTCATTTTTGCCTCGCTCTTTCTCCTTCGTTTTGTACCTGAAGCTTCTCCCCTTCATTCATTCAGTTAACCAAGCATTAGAAAGGCTTGTTTTTTAAATCTCATGAATGCGTCATGGCTTGGCTAACAGTAGATGAGGCAAATCCGCCCTCCCCTCTTTCGCATAAATCCAGATTCTCTGCGATAGATGGCGACGTCGCTTTTCAGCACGACATTCAACACCATTAAAGGATTTTATAAGTTTCTGCGAGTTTAAAGGCAATATGTAATCAGAAATTAGATTTGTTGCACGCTTTAAGAAATTATAACGATTTCTCTCATATTTCATTGAGAAAAATTAAGGTCTTCTTTATCTCTGTTGTGATATGTTCTCTAATAAAAAGTTAACCAAGCATTAAACATTTAAATACCGTAAATTACAATACTTTTCACACATGAAGTTCTTTTGACCATAGAGCATACCGTTTTTAGCAGGACTTAGAGGAAAGTATTTAAATTCTGTAGTTTAAATACAAGACAATATTTATAACTATAGTATACCGCCATAATGTACAATTTAAATAAATTATCAAACCAAATGCTTAACAAAAATTATTTCACAATACTCTGTACAAAATGACAAGATAAAATTATGGATTAACATTTGACTGTTGCTGATGTCAAAGAAAGTTATACAGAATAAAGTCTGAAAGAACATTAGCTTAACTTTTTAAACAATCTCAGCGTAGAAAATACTGTAAGGTAATACAGTTTAAATTACAATACATGAAAAACAAAATAAGTGAATGAAATTAAATTAGAATACATATTTTTCTATTTCCACAAAACCTTTCAATGTTGTGAAGCATAACATGAATGATGGATAAAGAATACATAGCATAGTATCTCGTTATATGATATTTTCATGCGATTTCACAAATAGAGAAACGTATGATATTTGGCATACGTATAAGTTCATTAAGCAGAATATTACCTTTCCAATTTTACACGCCAAAGTCAGTGACTTCTAGTGCTTTGCGTTTTAAAAATGCTAGTGAAAGCTCAAATACTTTCACCGACCTTGACATATTGGTAGATCGCTTAGACCAATGGGGTGGGTAGACGCCCGGGGTTCCACGAGGGTGTCCCTTAAGTCAAGTTCTTCTTCTTCTTCTTCTTCTTCTTCTTCTTCTTCTTCACTTCATGGCATAGGCAATCAAGTGCCTGTTCCGCCTTCGAAGTCCTCCAGCCATCGTAAGTCAAGTTATAGTGTTGAATTAAAACTATAGAAAACGTAGACTTGTACTTACTGAGTCACTAATCTGCTCGGTGCCAAACTACATACGTTTTACATTTTTGGGAGTATAGTGCAGCGTTATAATAGCAGCGACGCAACCGTACTCGGCGTGAGCGGTTGGCTGCGGTGCGGGTGAAGTGAGCCAAGCCTTCGCGCGCAGGTCTGATTCAGCAGTCACAGAGCGGCTACACGCACGCACCACAAACCAGTCGTTCTCGCTGATTTGAAGCTAGTGATGATAGTGTTTGATTGTCCTGACAGTTTGTAATTGTGAATCTTGAGAATTTATTCGCTTCGTTCAACATGAATCTTTGGTTACAGACTGGATCAATTAAGCGTAAGCCTACAATTACTGGCAATCAAAAGGCAAGTTATAGTAGTGACCCTACTAGTTTCACTAGTTGCTGTTCTGCCAATCTGCGGAAAGTAAAACGGCGAAAATACAGCGAAGAACATTTAACTTTCGGATTTTTTTTCGAGCTGGAACTGAAGATGAACCAAAACCTCAATGTGTTTTTTGTTATGATGTACTGTCCAATGACGCAAAGACATTTAGAGACAAAACATCCGGATTGCATAAGTAAGACACATGATTATTTTAAAATAAAAAGTAAAGACATGAAAATGAGTAAATCTAGAATAGAAAAAATGTCTACTAGAACCAGTAGTGAAAAAGCTACACTAACTTCCTGTGAAGTAGGAACACAAGAAAGAGCTTGTTGAAGGCCTATTGTTTTGTAGGGAAGTCTTGCATAACACTTCTGAGGATGTCTTTAAGACACTTGATGTATTTATTTCAGAGCAATCATTGATTGGAAAGTTTGTGCAGGTGTAAGCACCAATGGAATAGAAGCGATGTCTGGACATAACACTGGTTTGAAAGCTCGATTTCTGTCAACCCTGAGATTAAGTGGACCATTGCTCGATATATAGAGATGCGTAAGAATGTCTGTAAAAGACATTCTGCCAGATTTGAAGGAAATATCAGAGGAATTGGTTAAAACTGTGAACTACATTAAAGCCCGTCCTCTTAACTCACGGATATTCAAGAAACTATGTGAAGAAATGGGAAGAGAACATAAACAACTGTTTTTGCACAAAGACGTTCGCTAGCTTTATATGGAAATGTTCTTTCGCAAGTTTTTGATTACGTGATGAAGTGAGGCTATTTTTTGAAGACAGCAAGCACGAAAATTTTCCCCTCCGCGACTTTGAATGGTTGTGCAAATTGGCATTTCTAGTTAGTATCTTCTCATATTAAATGAACAAAACCGAAAATTTCAAGGACCAAAACCAGATTTTTTCACGGTTTATGAGAAAATTGAAGCAATAATAGGAAAATTTCTAGTGTCGAAAGGTGTGTAGAAAATAAATCCTTAGGCTCCTTTCCTATTTTGGAACAATTTCTGACTTCATCAGAAATGTTGCCTAATAATAATGAAGAAGCCATAAGAGAACACCTGGATGGCCTGACAGAAACTTTGAGGAACTACTTTCAGGCACCAGCAGATGATCAGAATGAGTGGATAAAGTATCCTTTCTAGTAAAAGAGACGTATGCAGCATTGATAGCCTTTCGGAAAAGGAACAGAACTAACTAATAGGGTTATTTAACAACAGAAGATGGAAGGTTGTATACCAGAAAAATGAACATGCAAAATTTTGGTTTCTGGCACACAGTGAATTTATTGAACTTGCTACCAAAGCACTTAAGTATATTATGCCCTTCCCAACCACCTATCTGTGCGAGCAAGCATTTTCAATGTTGTGCAGCATCAAGCCATTGAAGAGAAACACACTTGCCAATGTAGAAACTGACTTAAATGTAAAAATCACGAACATTAAGCCCAACAAAACTGAGCTTATTCAATCAAAACAGTTGCATTGTTCACATTAATACATTCCAATGAACAACGTTCCAAGCTTTTCCACATAAACTGATTTTTAGTAACCCAATACTGACTTTGTTTAAGTAGTCAAATAGTGGATTCAGAACATTATGAATAACGTTTTATATGTATAAAAATGATTTATTTCCATAGAAAATAAATTCATTTTATAACATGTGAATCCTCGGGTAATCCAAAGAGCCTGATATTTCAAATTTTTACTGATGTAAATCTAAAGTTTAATAAAAACCTAGCTAGGCAAACTTGTATAAAATTTACTTTAAAGTTAAAAAAATTATTTTAATAAGTACAATTTAAAAAATATATATATATTTATTTAAAATAAATTTATACACAATTAATTTTATTTAGTTTAACTTCAATTTTTAAATTTATTATAAATTAAACTTAAAACTAGATATACAAGAAAATATCTTAAATTACACATACAGTAGTTATTTAAATTCCAATTATAAAATTCAACCAAATGTTGACTCGTTCAAATAAATTGAGTTGCCAAACCATGGAGGTCCACGAACAAGTTGCTAGATGATAAGGGGGTTCTTGAGGCAGAAGAGTTTGAGAAACACTGGAATAGACTGAATAGTTTTTGCGACTCAGGGAGCGACCCCAACGTAATGCTGAGTCAACCCACTATGGTCTGCTCTCTGAAGACAACTTCCTACAGAATATCAATTTCATAAGTGCACCATTATGAATCCACAACGGTTGCCAATTGACCAGGTGAATGTTTTTCAACATTATGTTCATCAAGGTAATCGAGTGAAGTTACTTATTGGTAAAATGGATTCTAGAAATTAAATCTGTCTGAATTCTTTGGATTACAAACTATTCAGCAGTCCATGGATAATAGGTAACATGTCCCTATCCTCTAGTGCAGCCAACTAAACCTCCCCCTGGTTCTTCCTAATCCTAGGGGTAGTTACCTGTCATCCCATTTTTATATTCTGAGCTACGTACCCTCAGTGCACCCCATCCTATAATCAGGGTGGCCATGAAAATATATTATTTGGTCTAAAAACTTCCTAGATAGAATTTCAACCATAATGATAAAAAAGAACCAAACATAACTTTAATTTCAATGTTTCTTCACTCTCTCTCTCTCTCTCTCTCTCTCTCTCTCTCTCTCTCTCTCTCTCTCTCTCTCTCTCTCTCTCTCTCTCTCTCTCTCTCTCTCTCTCTCTCTCTCTCTCTCTTACCTCTCTTTTACTCTCCTTTACGAAAAAAGTAAGTGGAATCAACGCTCTTCGGAACGAAATGTGCTTAAACTAATATCATACAAATACTTGTAGTTAAAAAATCCGTTGAAGGTGCAGCGCATTTTGCATGCGCGAAATTCTCATATCGGCATTGGCAACTAAAGATTTGGATTTGGTGATCAAGTATTAACTTCAGAAGTCGTCGATGATGGTCACCAGCAATAGTAATATTTCCGCCCCCGTTTACATTGTCCAAGTATGATTAAAATGTATCGGAATAAAGTTTTATTTTCAACTAGAATTGACTTCTCACTGTTACTGGAGGAGCAAGTTACCATATCAATAGCACTCTGCTATTGCTTTATGTGTGTGTAGTGTTTAACGCCCACTTTTACTACATACGGCACCGCAGGCGGTGACACTGATGATGCATGAGATGAAGATGGAGCATCGGTGGAATGAGATGGCGGGCAAACCGGAGGTACCGGAGAAAACCCGCCCCAACGCCGTGTTGTCCACCACATATCTCACTTTGCGGTCGCCTGGGATCGAATCCGGGCCGCCTTGGTGAGAGCCAAGCGGTATAACCACTGAGCCACGGCGTGGCCAAATTGCTCTATCCACTTGGTGTTACCACCATCGTTCCCCTTCATCTGCAATGAACCTTGAAAGTAGCAATTCCTTATATCATACTATATCGTAGCACATGATTTCACACTGCTTACTACCTTTCTAATACAACCCAGAAACGTTATTCTACTGTTCTACTATGAGCGAACTCTCACAAGTGACTTGTTTAAGTGTCATTATAGGCGCAGCTGCATGCAAAAGTCCAACAGGCCGCGCCGTGGCTCAGTGGTTAGACCGCTTGGCTCTCACCAAGGCGATCCGGGTTCGATCCCAGACGACCGCAAAGTGAGATTTATGGTGGACAACACGGCGCTGGGGCGGGTTTTCTCCGGTACCTCCGGTTTCCCCCAGCCATCGCATTCCACCGGTGCTCCATCTTCATCTCATGTATCATCGCTGTCACTGCCTGCAGTGCCGTATGTAGTAAAAGCGGGCGTTAAACACTACACATTTCATTTCATTTATTTCATTTATTTCAACAGTCCAACGTTCAATCGCCCAATTCCTTCGATTAGGCCTACATGAGCAATATAGTTGCAGCTTATCGGCATTTTGGCTTTTGGCATGCGAACTCTTTAAGCAAACCTTGTGAATCTAAGCCGTTCTGTTTGGGAGTTCCTTGTGATCACCTTCATGATTTTAGAACGATAAAGCGTCCAAAAGTTTCCTTGGTAATATTCTGTCTAATATTATCATTGCTGTCAAGAAGAAGTAAAATGATATTTAGCAACTTTTAGAACTACACAGCTACAGTGTATTTTATGTGCAAACTTCTGCAAAGCAACGCGCAACTACCTTCAACCTTCACTAAAAGAAAACGACGCAGTGTTAAAATATCAGTCTGTTGCTTTTGAAGAATCTGAAATGAGGAAAAAACGTTTTTTATAACTCTAAAAATAGTGGAGATCAATAATTTTACAGGGAAAAGTCGATTGCCATGGTCATATTAGCAACATCGGTTAGTCGAAATTTCATCCCGGAGCATTACTTTTATATTTCAGTAAATATAATGTCCTCCACAGGAGAGTAAGTCTCCGAGGCCTGAGACGCAGGTTGGTTTGGCGAAGGTTCCCACACCCTCCCTGGACAGATTTATGACACCCCATGTCAGTACAGTGATGGAACATTCAAAAACATTCTGATGGCTTCTACTTTTGTAAATGAATCTTCTCGGTTTTAGTGTACAGAGTGAACAGGGAGCATATTTTTAACGGTTCTGCTCCTTTTGTAGCAGGCGTTCTCTGTCACACACATTCGCTGTCCTTGCCCCACTGTGTAAGGCAGCACATACCTTTCAGGGAGCTTCTTTGCGTTGCTGGAGTATACTGAGTAGAGCTGTCGTTTTTAAGCACACTTAAAAACCCTTGGTCTGGGTCATGTTTGAACCCAAGACCTTGGGTGAAGTAAGCCAGTACCTAACTAACCGAGCCACCCAGAGCGAGCACTGCTTACAGAAATTATTACTTTCTTGCATATACTTTATATCCTAATTATTAACGTTTACTTTTAAGTATTAATCCTTAACCATATGCACTGTTTTTCATGTAGCTTTTATAGCTAATAAGGTAGGGGAGAAATTAATTATAAGTAGTAAAACTTTAAGGATATGTTTTGCATATTAACAAGGTAAACGAAAGTAAATTAAGAAATTATATATACGGAGGCGCTAGTGATTTAATAAACACAATTAGCAGTTTATGCAGTAATACCGCACTAGCCGCGGAAATGTTTAAAAAAACAGTGCGGGTTAACGGCGTAGGACAGTCCGAACAGTCGTGGCATTGTAGTCTGATCGCGAAATCCGCAGATCCGCTTACTTTATGTATGTACAAGGAAATATGAATGAATATATTCGGTAACTATCCCATAATTCGCATTGAACACCAATATTCACACCCCTGAACATAAACGTGCACGCACTAAACGCAATGAAAACTGAATTTAAAAAGTGGCGTCGAACTTAGTTTATGGAATTAAGCGTTTTCCCATTATTGGTTTTCTTTTCATTTTAACATTTAAACTTTTAATATATGTATATATACACTTTCCTTTTCCCTATTAAACCGTTTTTTTTTTTTTTTGTTTCACTGCTTTCTGTACGTTTACACTTATATACTGTACACAGAAACACCCATGCCCAAGGCGGGCCTCGAACCCGCGGCCCGCGACCACGGCTACGAGGGCCGGCTATTTAGCATCGTTGATAGATTTGTACTCTTAAACTAAAACTAGCATAACTATTGCATAACACATTATGGGAACGTCCTCGTAAGAAGAAAAGTTAATCAGTGAAGGGCTTTTTGCAATTTACGTCCTCCAACGTCAAGTCATATCGGACGATGAATAAAATGGGTGAAAAGATGCTCAAATGAGTCCGGGGTCCTTGGAGCTTAGAGTTACCCGACATTCGTCTATCAGGATAAGGTAAAATCCCGGAAAAGAACCTTATCCAGGTAACTCACCCTGACCGAGATTCGAACTCTGGACCTCTTGAACGTGAGGCAGACACGCAACCATCTACGCTACCGAGGCGGGCAGTGAAAGGCATGAGATAAGCATTTGAATCGCAGACGTCCACCCAATTTCATAACACATGTGAACATGAGAGAAACTACACCCGACTATGGAAAATGTAAAATAGACTGCCTTTCAGTAAGCGCCAATGAAAAAGCTTGGGGTTTGTAGTACATACTGTTGAACTGGTAAACAATTTTCTTGTGACGATAAACTATGATTGTCGCTATTAAAATTTGCGTGGGCTTGTAAAATAACACGTAAGCGAAGGAAAAAGGAAATAAGTAAACACGTTAGTCAGCTGCCCCTATTTATTTTTATCTATGCAATTCGCAGTTTATAGGCTAATGTGAAAACACTGACCATTTTAGCACAAAAGCCGTTATTGCATCTCTGTTCTTCTAATGCACCCAGCATTGAATGAGGACCAAGACGCTACGTAAAGCTTAAATAAAGGACGATTTTTCATGCATATTATACTGGCAAGATCGTACAGAAATGCTTTCCCAAAGAGCAGCATAAAATATGCGGCAGCCGGTGGAGATGGTTAGCTGTGCGTATATGGTGCTGCAAGGGCTGGGTTCGAAACACCGTCACGATGTTATTGTTGTTTGTTTTTTTCGTCTCTCCTAGTCTTTATTGTCTGTATTTTAGTTAATGATTTATTTATTGTTACTATTGGGTTTCTTGTCAGCCGAAGACACAAGAATGACAATCCGATAATTAGGGTCCATTTATAATCTGTACCGTAACTGTGTTGAAAACCATATTACGTAGTTAGCTTCCACTTTTTAAGAACATATCAATTACATTATATCTAATAATTTTTGTTTCATTATTAAATCTTATGTTTCACTTCTTCTACTGACAAAGGAGTTGTGAACGTGTTAAGTTCTCGGTTAAACAGAAACATAAATTTTCAAAGAGTGTTTGATGATCAAAGTTTTAAATGTTTCAAATACTGAATACCTAGATTATGAAGTGTTCATTTACGCCAAACATTGACGCAGACTCAAATAGCTAAAGCCACGTTGAGTTTGTGAAATGTTTGATACTTAGGTGAATGGGTCAAGCATAAGACCGACCATAATAAAATATCTACTACGAACTATAAATGAATATCTCTCTTCCAGCCGAAAACATGGCGATTATTGTATTTCATAAACACGTATAACGTTATTCGTATCGCAATATCAAATTTTAGGCCACAAGAGGTAAAACAAAGACTAATAAAATTTCTGAGCTGAACACGAAGGTTTTGAACCCAACTTGTAGTGGCAGAGTGGTGAGGTAACCTGGATAATACCATTGAGCCAGCGTTACCTTGCGAGCTAAGGTTTCTCTACGAATATGTAACCACAGTCCTCATAGGTACTTCGGATCTTTACACGCCTTTTAGAGCTTTATATAGGGTTTTGAGCTCGTTTTGGTAAATTTAACGGAAGTAAAAAAACTGCATCTGCTATTACAATAACTGAATGAGCTAAAAACTGCCGTAATTTGTGACAGAAGCGAAAACAAGTTACCTAATTATTAGCACTTTTGACATGGCTATACAATGAAAAAACGTGTGGGTTGAAAATTTAAATTCAATTGGTCCCATTGTGTAGGTCTGCCATTTTCTTTTCGAAAGATATTAAGTGATGCGTGTGATAAGCTGTTCCTTCAGGGGCGTAATTGCCTTCTGTCCCATACAACACTTACGCAATTAGTTCTATTCTTTCTCTATAAACTGTTCTGCAAATCATCCATTACAATGTATTCAAGAAAGGCGCAAGTCACATATGTCGATTAGCAGGTTGGATAAATTCAAAAATAGGGGAAGGTAACTCACCTGATATATATATATAATACGTTATGTGGAAGACCAGGTGATGTGGCAGAAGATTATGAAGGCACTAAATTCATTACAAGAAATTATATTTTAGAATATGGGAAAAGCGTATTGATAATGAACAAGGCCAAAATATGTGTACTTGCACGCGTTTTTATGTGCTATAGGAATATTTAAACATGATTTAATACAATATAATACCTCGATTATTCAATATACAGAGAAAAAGAAATATAGTATTGGCATTACGATTTATAAAGATGATGGAATAGAAAAAGGCATTCAGAATAGAAATTCTTAAGGCAGAAAAGCGATCTGTCTAATCAGTGGGTTACTACACAACAGACACTATGAAAAGGAAAAATAGTATATTCTTGATTTAATGATTGAGAAAGTGAAGCAATATGCTTAGAAATTTGGACAATTAAAGAAGAGCAGAAAAGAAATTAGTAACAGAAATGGATGATTGTAGAAGAGTAAATAAAAATTCTAGAATGAAAAGAACTAGAAATGAAGTAACTCGTAAACAACGAACTATAATAGACGAAATTAAGGGAGAAAGAACTTGTATACTATGGTCATGTTAGAAGGATGAGGAAACAAAGATTTCTAAAGAAAATTTTTGGGTGGAACCTCTGGACAAAAATAACAGAGGCAGGCACAAGAAATTGTTTTAAAGAGTGAAAAAAGTAGACATTCCTGAGAATTTATAGGACTTAGAAAAGGATAAAGAAGCTTGGAGATTGAAAATATGGAAGGCCATATCTTGAAAACTTTGATATAATTGTACATGAATTAAAAGTTTTATCATTGGTGGGATACAGTTTTAATCACTTCTTAAGAAATAATCAAGCGTAGAAGCAATGAAATTTTAGCAAATAGAGAAGGCTTTACTTATAATTGTGCCTTCCATATCGCAATTATAAACAATAATTATAAAATGAAGAGTGTACGTGATTTGTCCGTCTATTCCTTCAACGTTTCACTTAAAACAACTCGCCAATCCCTTTCTCTTTAAGCTGATCAGTAATAATAGCCCCTTGTTGTATTATGAAGGTAACGTAGGGTAAGTTTGGTGATGTGGATGCTACCAAACATGCAGGGCATCATCTTCTATGGGTTGCTCTCTCCTTGGATGTATTGCTTTCTTCACGGCTAATGAGCTGCGTCTACCCGTTGTGAACTACTCTTGGCTTCCCCTCACCTCCTTCTAGGCAATTAGTATAACTGACTCCCCTGACCTAAGGCTTTGATCATTGAGTATTGAACCCTCACTCTGCCCTGAATACTTGACTCGTATAATCCAGTTGGTTTCCGAAATAGAGGTGGACCCTGTGAAGCCGAACAGGTAGTACGTCGGTCTAACTTTTGTTGTGGATGATGATTATTTACAACAATTTTTTATGCATTTCTAATTGGTTGAATTCAGAATGATATGTAGTTAACATGAAGCGCCTCACAGAAGGGCATTCTATAAATACTACACAATATACCAAAATACAGAAAAAATAGAGTTTTGCCGACACTTTGAATTATAAAGGTGTGTTGCTAATTAAGCGACCTGAGAGACTTTTAGACCATATAAAAAGTGATCAGAAAAGGGCTCGTTATTTGAAATATCAGTGAAAAATAGCAAAAAACAAATATACTGTGGTCTTGCAAAAACTAGAAAGGAAAAGACTACTTTCCCAGGTGTGACCAACTAGAAAAAATGTCCACAGAAATGGAAATACTCAGAAGAAATGAAGAGGAAAAATGTTAACGCTATACAATAGTATGAATTTAACATTAAACTATATTTATTAGGTGATAGGTGGTGTTGTAGTCAAACACTTTAGAATGATGTATAGAGTTATTCCAAAAGAAAGTGCAATACGTATATTAAAGTGTTGCAGCTATTGTTAACGAAAAATAGAACTTAGCGTCTGCAGAAAATAAATAAAATATCAAAAATGGAAAATTTTATGATTGATTAAATACTTAAGATTTGTTAACCACAAAAATAAAAATAATAGAACTTCAGAATTATGAGATAAGAAATTTAAAGCTGTAAAACTGGGAATTCTGGACAGTTTCTTCGAATTCTATAATAGCGACGCGAATAAAAAATGAAGGCAGCACTATAAATGGTGGAAACGTATAGCCAGACTGAAACATTCAATGCCATAGCCGGGACCCGAACAACGGATCTTCCGGTCCCCGTCCAGCCGCTCCAACCATTGAGCCATCACGGCCAACATGCCGACATGACACAATTCTCCAATTGACTCGCATTTCTCCCGGTAAACCACTTAGGAGTTCTCATAAACACATGAGACAACTACCTTAATGGCGACTTACATCATGTAAGCACTTTAAAGCTCGGGCTTTACAGTTAACCACTATTAGGCCAATTAATGGAAATCAATAGTCTCCCATGCACTATAAATGGTTACGAAGCGCGGTCGAAATTTGTTAAGAGCAATATGCGAAATGACGTTCAGAAGATGGCGAAAGCAGAGGGGGTGTATAAACCGCAAAAAACAAATATCTGATTTATGAAAAATGATTACTAGGCCAGGATTTTGAGAAGCTAAGCGATGTTAAAAGTGAACTTAAAATTATGATTGTATGACTTAAAAGATTTTAAAATGACCTAAATGAAAAAATAACTTAAAATTACATTTATTTGTTGGTGGCCTTGTACATTTCTATTATACCTATTTTATCGCTGAATACTGAATTACAATTACGTTGGAAACAACTTTTGCAAGTTTTCAAACTTGAAGGGTTACCCACTGCCAAATATTACGGTCACATTAACTTCTTTCAACACCAATAGAAAAAAGTTGCCAACGGCCATACCATGCTGAATGCACCGATTCTTCACCGAAATTCAGAAGCATTGGGCGTGGTCTGTACTTGGTTGTGTGACCAATAGAAAATACTGGGAAATGCTTTAAGCAATAAATATTTGGGGTTTCTAGCTTTTTTTCATGGACGGAATACCTTTACTTGACAGCACATCAGCAAATATTACGATGCTATCATATCCACTGTTCTTGTTCAACACTTTTCCATTTTAGCAGACAATTTTGCCCACTTTACTTTTCATACGATTTAGATCACTTACTACCGATTTCAGCAATTCTGTTTCATTTTCATTTTCTCCGAAAATACCTGCTTTCACTTTTCTTTATTCCTTTCTTAATCACTACCTAGTTATACCATTATCGTGGTGTTAGGGGATTCTTGTTCCTCTAACCCATTAAGGCAGGTCTGAGGATCCGAAGCATTGGATCCGATAGAGAACCAGGATAGATGATTAGTCTAATGCCCGGTGAGAAGGTGAAGGAGTATATATATATATATATGTATATATATATGCTTGTGTGTGAAGGCGAGATGAATGATAGGAAAGATGATGGAGCAATTGGTGGAATGCTGACGGGGAAAACCGGAGGACCCGGAGGAAACCCTCGCATCGTAATGTTGTCCACCACAAATCTCACTTTGCGGTCGCCTGAGATCGAACCCGGGCCGCGTTGGTGAGAGCCAAGCGGTGTTTTCACTTTGACATGAAAAAATACTAACTGCTGCTCTATGAATACTGAATTTTTATAGTAAACTTAGGTGCGACCTTCAAAAGTAGCAGGTAGATTCAACTCATATTCATTTAGAGGTCAAGTTTGTCTTACAATGTACGTAAACCGTTTAGTTGGACGTAATCTCTGGTTGACGAATCGCACAATATAATAAAATATGAATAGGGACCCATATTCCAGAAGATTGCTAAGAATTTGAAGGCTGTGAACTAATATAAAATAATACAACAAAACCAGAAAAAATGACAAAACCTGGATTTATTCTTAAAAGCATTCATACATGCCACATTTGATAAAATATCTATAAACGCAGGTAAAAGACCCTTAAAAGTGTTTTAAAATCACTCAGAGTGTTGATGCGTGAAGTATATTTTCCACATAGTACCATCAGAACAAAAATGTAGAGTCATGAAATCAGGGCTCAGTACACTCTAATGGCTAATCCAATATTCAGTGGAACTGCGTAATGGCCGCCTCGGTTGGTGCGTCATCATCCGTAACAAGATAGGAGCTAACACCGTAACTGATAATAGTATAGAGGGGTGCGCGTTCTACGGTGGCGAAGCGTTGCCTATGTACTCGCCTACAACAAAATCAAGTTACTAGCAGTCAAAGTGACGAGGCGTATCCGAAACTAAGAGGCCGGCCCTCATAGCCATGGTCGTTAGATCCACCACGTAGAGCGTCGCGGGTTGGAGTCCCGCCATGAGCTTGGATGTTTATGTGTATAGTGCATATGTTTGAAAATACAGAAAACAAAAGGAAACAATAAAAACGGTAAATAAGGAAAAGGAAAATATGTTTATATCTCTTTACATTATATATATATAAGAGGGGAAACCGCCTCTCACACATTTTCCTCTGCCAACCAGCACCTGAGAGCTTTCATTAAAGTATCTTTGTCTCTCTATCACCTCCCATATGTTAACAATAGGATCGTTCTAGTTTGAGAGAGACTATATATCATGCAGCTGTTTTCGTTCATTACATCGGTAAAATATGGGAGGACTAGTGCAGTATGTCGGTGAAAAGAATAACTGTTCTAAGATGACGCCTGATCATGGTTCCAATGTGAGGTAATCAAAACTACGAATTTAAAAGCAAAATCAAACAACTTTCCACTACTTTTAAGCCCCGGAAGGATTTTGTTTTTCAAACAGATATTCGGTAGATTTTTGTACCTACATACTTTATGTTCGTGGTGAAGTCTCATTGCAAATTCAATTCATTTTAATTTATATTCAGAAACAACCTGTGTGAAACTTAAAGAGTAATGTCTAATCTGAAGTAACACTGCTGAATGAGAAAACCTCATGCTTAGGGGGAGCTTCTCAGAAAATTAAATTTTCTGGCTTGCAATATTATGTACCTGTAGCAAATTATCAATCCTAATTGCGTTCAGTTCACAAAATGCGTTAAATACGGAGAATTTTTTATATCTCTCTTTGCATTTCACAAGTTCTTCTCCCTTTACAGATTTCTCTAACTATCCCTATATGCCCCATAAATATCCCTTTCTCTTTCCTCTCTCTCCCCGTTGCGCTTACTTCTTATATCTGTACAACACATGTAATATCATACATCGAAAACTGGTGATATAATTGTATTTTTCTGGAGTTTTAATAAGAATTAAAATATCGATAAAAAGATTTGACAGTACACACACTTGTATTTTCTCCTTACGATTTCAATGTAGTCGTAACTATAGTGTTTCTCGTGATGTCCGGTAGAGACGCTAAAAGTAGTAATTCAAAATTGCTATAACTCCCTATATTGATTTCATCTGAATGTTTTAATTAACACGACTTGTTTGGAGTATTATTCTTACATATCTCAGTTATGTAGTCAACACCCTTTGACATGTACCCTTTGACAATTTAATAAATAAGCAACACATTTCGAATTTTTTATTTTGTGCTCCATTAGAACCCCTACTTTTGAAAAGTAATTTAAGAATACATATACCAAGTTTCATAACAATCGCTTTGGTCATTCTGAATTGAAACACCGTCACACGCTTGCGCGCGGGCACGCAAGCTCTCACGCACATATTGCCATCAAAGTATACATCCATTACTGTGAATTATTTATAAAAAAATCGAAATTTACCATAACAATTTAGATAGAATTTTAGGCATACAAGCAAGTGAGAAATTGGCACGAATTATGACACAGCTGATTGGTTTAAGGGAACTAATATTTAAATATTCGTGCATTAAATAAGCCTAAGATATAGCATAAACCTATAGCTGTGATTTTATATACACCAATCTTGAGATAATTTTCATTTAAAAGTGATATTCTCCAATTATTTCTAAATGCTTCCTCAATCAGATGGGATATATAAGCAAAATCTTTAAAACTCTTAAAGAAGCTTAAAAATGTAATCTCTATTATATTAAGTTGGAAAATAATTACACTTGCCTACCAATCCCTCATTTTCCTTAAAAATATATTTCTGAGAATAAAACTAAGGAAAATAATATATTCCATGCATTATGCTATTGCATCTTAAATCACACATGAATATATTAGGAAAAAGCTATAATTTTCATATGCAAATAAAGTGTATTCATATTTCTATAAGAGTAGTATGTGAATATTCGCTTTTGTGAGAACAAGCAATCGCTAACATGCCAGACAAGGGAAATCTGCTTATGATTTTATTTCAACGAATTCCTGTACAGATTATGCATTTGCTGATAGTTAAATTGTAAACATTAATAGAAATGTTCCTCGAATGGCCAAACATGGTGTAACACATACAATATGCATTGTGTTTGCTGAAAAGTAGAATTCATTGGAGATACATATTATTAAAACACTGTGTTGAAAGCCATCAAGCTCAGTAGGTACATGTGATACAAAGATGCGTTAAGGCTGAACTATGTAAGCGTTAGTTGAAGCAATTCATCGTGTGACCAAGATATTCTGCCAATAAAAATTATGGCTTCCAAAGAGTACCCGAAACTAAAATAAATGTCCTTAAGATTTAGTAACTCCGGTGATTTTATATTGAGAAATCGTTGAAGATTTTGTAATGTAATTGAAAATTCTCGAAGTACTTCTGTTCTTATGCTCATATATTCCAGGAGCTAAAGTAACGCTACTTTTTCACTTTTTCTCCATACAGTTCGGTAGGTATAGGGATTTGCGTTATGTGAAATATACCTTATGAGATCACAGAATCTCCTCCCCCAAAAATCAAAGATTCTGAGAGCGCATATGTGAACAATATGACCTAAAAACTTAAACTGGAATGAATACCAAACTGTGTATTTTAAGAGAGCGATTACAGAGATGCGAAGGCTCTGAAGAATGTCCCTACTACAATATTCCTTATATGGAAGGAAATGTGTTTAATTTCTCCAGAAAAGACTAAAAATGTTGATTAATTATATTTCACATATTGACAAGAGGAATACAATATGTAATCTTCAATTACCTATAAAATAGCCTGTGAAAGCCCCTTTATTTTGCATAATATATGTATGACTAGGAAACCATAGTAGACAAAATAACCTACTACAGGAGAAATATAAAACTCATTAAAATTAGCAATTCTAATATTTATGTTAGTCCTTTCCCAATTACTGGGCAATTCTTCTTTCTCACAAGAGCCTTTTAACACAAACATTTTAATGTTTTCTCCACATGTTATGGATGTAAGTAAGCACTGCCTATTTAACTTGAAGCCTTCAAGTTACATCACGACAAAAAGCACTATGATTAACGTAATCTGGATATATAAAAAGATATATTTGTAAATTTCACGTTGGTACAGAAAATCGTGTGAATGTGGCACATGATCTGTGGAACGACAGCAATGATATTTGGCTGGCTTCACACCCACATGGGCACGGTTAAGCTGAACGGTTATTCCGCCAATACGGGAAGATGTGGTCAGCACCATGCTGCCCTCTCTGGACTTTTGGTTCCTATGATTTACTGATTATTATGTAGCTGTTGAAGTTCGTCAGCTGCTCTGATCCTATACTTCTATATATGAGCCAAAATCAGTACAAACATGGTATATACGTGGTATGTATATGTATACGAAATGAAGCTTCTGGAGACGAAAATCTCGAATGCTTTTAACAACCAATCATGTTCACGACGTTTCCATCGGTAGCTTGGAGGGCAAGTCCACCTGTTTCGTCAATATTTAAATGAAAATTACTTTCCTGGAATTATTAATTTTCTTAATCTGGTAAATCTTAAGAACCTTGATACTATTAAATAATCACGTGAACAAAGATTGAAAATTTCAGTTGCTTATCTTAAAATTCTGATAAACTGCAAAGTTATTTGTTCTTTAAATGATACCCATACTCCATATATTTCCAGATTTTTGAAGATTTATTTTTAGAGGAGGCAATAGACGTTTAAAGATATTAAAGTGCCTTACAGCCGAAATTTCATTGCTATCTCGGCGAATAGAAATGACCTGTTTGTGGTCTCTTACTACGAATATAGTGCGGTTTACGATATTATATTTCTTGAGTACAGGTAAGGTTTCAATGTTTGAACTTTTTAGATTATTTTATTATATTTTCATCAAGAATATCGTGGGGAAGGCACGAAATAATTAGATTGCCATTGAAGATTTGAGAGGTCATCCGGCCAACCTGAACAGCACTAGCAATTACACCAATTAGGCCTCCATCGCATACACTTTTTTATTTCCACGTAATCAGGCACAAACAATTTCGTGTTCATGTAGTAGATTAATAGCAAAAGATTAGAAAGGCTTTTTCTCCCGTCGGGTTCTTTGCATATTGTAATACAGGAGATACCCCACCATCTCCTTCCCTAAGAGATTAGGTCACAAGCAACATTTTCTTACTCTGCTTCGTTACACGGAGCTTTATGGGGACGCCTACCTGTATTTACAAAACTGCCACAGGCTGATGGCGTTTTCCCAGCTTTATGCACAATCGTCTAAAATGAGTACGGAAGGAGGAGAAACCATATAATGTAACAGTGTTTGGCATGCGACTGTGCGATAACTTCCTTCAAGGAATAAGTTTACAAACCTCACTTCCTGCTGTAGAGCGTAGAAATAGCGAAGCTGCCTCCAATGTCAAGTGCTTGGCGTTTTGGTTTCTCAAACAAGGATTTGAATCCCGCTGTGGTGGGGGAATTTTTCTTTAGTGGCAATTACTCCCTACTCTCCAGAGTCTGAAAGTATGAATGCGAGGTGTCGCATGGTTTAAATGCCCTCAACTGTTTCGAACATCAAAAACTTCGATATGACCTTAGAAGTTACGATGGGCTATACGAATCCAACACTTGAAGGGACAAACAGAAATATGTTTTGGAAATAAAACAGTATAGTGTATGGTGGAAAAAGTTTTGATCACAATTATCTTGTACTGCAAATATTTATAAATAGTATATTTATCTTTTGGTATTTTAATATGTCAGCTGATCATAAGTAATGTTATTTGCGAAGTTCTATGTTTTTTTCAATTTCTATTTTATTTTATAATATTTGGATGCCCGTTGTAAAGTTGACCTTGTCATTTTTCTCTCTGAAAGTAGACTTAATTATTTATATAATACTTAATGTTAAACATCCGTTTATGTTTTATATTTTTAAATATAATGATAGTGTGTTCAATAGAGAAAGCACATCTAAATCATAACAGTTTATAACAAAGTACTTCGGAAGCTGCTGTTCTTTGAACTTGTATGAATACTGTGTTTGTGTCGTATATTTTTTAGTATCTTCATCAGCAGTGCTTTTAATAATGTTCTCCAATGTAAGTCATATCCAATAATTTGTGAAATGGGTGAAACGATGTTTTAATGAGCCCGGAGCTCATAGACCTTAGTTACCCGACATCCATCTTTCAGGATAAGAGAAAACTTCAGGGGAAAACACTTATCCAGATAACTCACCCTGGCCGATATTCGAGCAGTGGTGGTAATGGTAAAAATAATTACAGAATTGAAAATTAATACAACTGTGATATATGTTAATACCTTTAACAGGTGGGTTTCAGTAATATATTTGAAAAAAAAAAGAACAGACATAAATGAACAATTTGAACGCTTTATGGATACTTAAGGTTCATGTTTAGAGCAGTCTGAGAAATCTGTATGTAACAAATAGTCTTGCAATGTTCATACAGCGAACCCTCATTCGGTAGGTCCCTGTTCGATTCTCGTGGCCGATCTGCCTGACCCATGGGTTTCTTCGGAGTTTTCCTCGGTCGCTAGCGAATGCTGGGCAGGTGAATTACATCCCCCGAATGTGCTCTCCTCCATTTCACCTCCATTACCATTTCACATCCTCTCTAATCTGGTGGTTTTAGAAGTGTCGGCGGGAGTCTCGGCGGGGCATGGCGGGATGATATGATCTGAGAAAAACGTTTTCCCCGGGAACGCGGTACGGATCTTGGTCCTCGAGCCGGCGTAATGGGTATTCAGAAGCGTGGCAGGCAGGATGTCCGTTGTGCGAGACTGCCTGGAGTACTCTGCTCTGGGGAGATGGCCTCTAATCTCCGAACCGGCCTCGTGACTTTATCGAGGCTACGGCAGGTGGGATGACGATTGTCCTAAACCCACAGCCGGACAGTTTCTATCTGGTAAAGTGTAGGGACCTCGCCCTCTGTACTGTGGTGACTCTTTGGGGTCGGCCGCCCTCTGTCTCCTTTCACCTCATCCTACCTCCCGGGGGTGCCCCACTAGGGGCACAGGTACAAAAGACCAGTCTGTTCGACGTACCGAATCCCTTCCGAACAATCCAATCCAATCCAATCCAATCATACAGCAAACGGTTCGATTCAGTAAACACTTGCTCTAGTAAGAGGGAGGGGGGAGTGGGTTATGTTATGAAAACAAGAGTGCGCCCAAGGATAGTCAAGTTGAAATAAACAGTTGAACGCAATTCATTATAATTTTACTTTACAAGTTTGGTAATTATTACATGTTTTGGTGTGCCCCAGCGAGCATTTCGCTATCGCCAGTTTCTTTATGAAAATAGAGCAATCACATTCTATATACACAACAGAAGTTACCATCTACCGATCAAAGTACTTGCTGCCCTGCGTTCTCTTTGTGGTGTGCAGTAACAGCTAGCACAGTGTGACGTCATGCTCAGTACCACTGCACATAACTTGAATCTTCGTCCGCTGTAGGAACATTGCAAGCCTAGTAATAAAGAAAGAAATGTAATTGGTCCACTAAAGGAATAGAAAACCCTAAAAATAGAATGCAGTTCTTAAACAGGCCAAAAGTCTTAATGAAATAGCTTAGTTTTATAAAAAAATACAAATGCACAATAAATGCAATGGCAAACAAAGCAAAGAAGCTTCATAAAAATATTGCTTTTAAATGCTGAAAATACGGTTAAGGAGATCTGGAGTATTATTAAACAGTTTATAAGGTCAGTTCCTCTATACCCGTGGAGAAAATTGTAAACGATAACTACCTAACTCTCTAACCGTGATTATAAATATGATTTTAATGGTTATTATGTAACATTGCAGCTAAGATTATATATACAAGAAACCGCAAAATAAATGAAAGATCGATAAGAGAAGTTACACAAACAGAAGTTAAAAAATAAGTTAATTAACATGTAAAATATTTAGCAGCTTAGAAGAATACTCAGATCGAACAATAAAGTTTTGAAAATATGAAAGTGTAGACACTTTTACACATATAATAAACGGAAGGTTATCTTAGGAACTGTCTCAAGTAAACTAAAACAGGTGTTTGTTAGGCCAATTTATTAGCAGAAATGCTCCAAATAAATTATTAAATCAACAAAAGTGCTCTTAGAAAAGAAAGATGATAAACTTTTTCGCACTTAAAACCCAAAGAAGTTAGTTCTGGAAGGTTTTCTTGATCTTTCAAAAGTGTTAGGCTGTATTAATACTAACTAAATATTTATGTAACCGCTAGAATGGTTACGTTAATACCTGCAAAATAGAGTTCAGTGTTTTGAAATAATACATAGCATTGGAGAAGGTTTGAAAAAATTACATAAGGATTTAAAAGCATAACACAGGAAGTGAAAATTGGAAACAAATTTATTTTTCTTGTACGTAAGTCACCGATTCAACATAATACAGAATGTAGGTGGTTTATCGGCTGGGTACCTGATATAACAAATATGGAAAAGGTAAGGCGGAAACAAAAGTGCAGGATAAAGAAAGCTCCTTATTAGAATTAATTAGGATTGACATAGAAGCATTAGGTATGGCACTGAACGGAAACAAAACCAAATTGATGCAAATTATTGTTAGTAATAAAAAAGCAAAAAACAAACAAGTAGCATCACATTACCAATATAAAATAAGCTATTTTCCCAAGTAAACAAACAAATGCTTTAGGAATAGTCATACACAGTAACTTAAAATGGCACAAACATATATACAAGATTAGCAACAAAATAAACTATCGAAACAAATAATACACATTACGCTTAAAGATAGCACATTAAAGGTGTATTATACACTTGTACATTCACACATCGGATTATCTTCTGGGAAACAGCGTGTAGGAAAATGATACTGAGAATAATTAGGCTACAGAAAAAGGTATTAAGGTTAATGGAAGCAATTTGAAGAATAAAGCATGGGAGAATATAGTTTTAGAAACTAAAATTCCTAATACCGTCCTGCTTTATGTATGTATGTGTGTGTGCGTGTGCGTGCGTGTGTGTGGGTGGGCTGGTGTGTGCATGTATGTATTTTTTAAATTTATTTAGTATATGGCTACATGCCCCGTTACCTTGGTAGCATTAAATGTATTATTTACATAATATTATTGCATTTGTGATCATTACAGTTTGTTTTAGAATAATTACAACAAGTTTTTGTTTCTTTATTTACAACCATTGTACAGGTATACCTTATTAACTAAGTATCCTAATAGCTATAACTTTTTTTAAATGTCCAGGGATTTAATGAATTTGTCAAATCTTCTCAAATATTGTGAAATTAATACTTGATTATTAACTGGCCATGTAGCTCCTTCTAATGTCATTTCTCGGTTGAGAATAGACCTCTGTCGTTCTGTATTTAGCACATTCATAAATTAGATGATTGACTGTCTGGTCTGCTCTGTTGCATGTACAAGTCGGATCGTTTATGATATTAAATCGATGTAAATATGACCTGGTTTTTCCGTGTCCTGTAACCATGGCTGTCATTTTTCGTGTTGCGGTAAGTTTTATTTTTAATCTGTCTTGAACTGAAGGGAAGTATGATTTAGTGACCGCTCCTTTTGTGGTGCTAGTCCAACTGGTTTACCATTCTTCTAGCGATGACACGGTTATTCCTGATTTAATATTAGATTTGGGAATTCCTGCAGAAGCTTCTTTTGCTAGCCTGTCTGCTATTTCGTTACCAGCAGTGCCATTGTGGGCCGTCACCCAGCTGAAGTTTATTGTCCAATGTCGTGTTTGTAGTTCAGCCAGGGTGTTGTGAATATCAGCGATTAGTGAGTTGTGTTTCCTATTATCTTTCAGCAAGGATAACGTAATATTGCTGTCAGTATACAATGCAGGTACTCTCTCTTCTTTGGGAAGATCCTCTAGACCTTCAAGTTCCTGTAAGGCTTTCCATATGGCCAATTGCCTTGCCTGCTTATTCGTGCATTTTGGGTGTAATCTGTATTGCAATTGACGAATGAGAACTTGTTGGTGGTGTATCACTGCAGCTGCTCCTACGCTTTCTTCTGATTTCTCCCGTCAGTATAGATTTCTATGTCATATTTTGTATCTGCCTGAGCTTCTTGAACAGTCCTTTTGTGTGCGGGATGTTTCCATCGTCTTGGTTCTAAGGATGAATCATAGCTTTTGTCTTCATGAATTGCATTATACAGTTTAACTTTGCCATTTATCGTGATGTATATTGGTTGAATGCGAGTTAGAATGTAGGAAGCATAAAAAGATACTGTCCTGTATGCTTTAGCTATTTTAATATTTGAAAGCCTTTGGATGCGTTGTAGATTTTTAATGTTTGTAGAACTTCGTAAAGCTTCGTACCACACAGGTGCCCCGTAAGTCAGAATAGGTTCGAGTGTTCCTTTGTAGATTGTGTACAATGCTTTGTGACCTAGTCCCCAGCTTAGTTTTGCGTATTTAGACAGTGAATGTATTAAAGATATTGCATTGTTATGTATGTGATCGATATGTTTGTTGAATCTGAATCTTTTGTCTAGATAAATCCCAAGGTGTTTCATTTCTTCAACTTGGTCTATTGGTTTATTGTTGACGTAAATGTTCATGCTTGCGTTGTATCTTTTCTTTCTCCTGGTAACGACTAGTACTTTCGATTTTGTTTCGTTAAACTTAATTTTATTGTCTCTAGCCCAGCGCTCTATCTTCATTACATCTTCATTCGCATAATTTTCGGTCTCCATTACTATTTTTCTTGTCGTCATAACTAGAAAGTCATCCGCAAAGGCCATTACCTCAGTGTTTTTTGTGTAATTTAACTGTAGGAAGGTATTGTAAAGAATGTTCCAGAATCCGGGGCTACAGCTTGAAACTTGTGGGCATCCTTTTTCCACCTGTCTTTCGACTCTACCCAATGGTGCCTAAACTTGCTTTTCTGCCTCTAAAGTAGTCCCGGGTCAATGCATATAAGTTTTTAGGTCTTAAATTTCTCAGGATGCCTGGCCACCATGCTGCATCAAAAGCTCCCTGAACGTCTAAACTGATCAGAGCTATATAGTTATTTTCATTGAGGTTTCCTAGTACGTATTTTTTCACTGCCATCAGCGCATCCACTGTACTCCTCAGCCTTGTGAATCCGTATTGTCGGGTACTAAATAAACCATTTGTGTGCATATGATGGAGTATACGATCGATCAATAATTTCTAATTTCTCTAGTATTTTGCCACCTATGTTGATTAAACTGACTGGACGGTATTTTGCAACGCCTTCGCTCGTTTTCTTGCCCGGTTTATTTATAGGAATTATAAGTGATCTCTTCCATAACTTTGTAAATTAAAAATTTTTGAGACAGATGTTGTATAGCCCAGTGAAGTAAAGTGGAAACCGTTGAAAAAACATTAAGAGGACATCGCTGGTTAATCCATTCTCTCCCGGTGTCTTGTTGGGGTATAAATGATGAAGTGCCCTCTCAACTTCCTCCATTGTAAATTCAATGTCGTTCTTAGTACGCAAAGGTTCTTCTATTTCTCTTCTTCACTGTGCATGATGTTCGCTGTCTTTGAGCGTATCATCATCTGGTGTTGTACCATGTGCTTTAAAGTGTCCACTGTATCAGCTGTATATGTCCCGTCTTCAGTCTTGATAGTTGTGAGTTTCGAGTTTACACGCTGAAATTTTATACACAAAGTGCCAAGGGTTGACTTGGTCCGTAGTACTGCAGCATTGCTTCCAAGATTCTATTTTGCTTGTATTCATTATCTACTGGTAAGTCCGATTAGCTTCTAAGAACATATGTTTCCTTTGTTGCCTTAATCCTTCGTTGTTGAAGGTTCTTTGATACCGGCGCCAGAGTGCGTTTATTCTCTTCCTCATTATTGTAAGTTGTGGGTTCCACAACGGTACTAACTTTCCTTTGTGTTCCTTGCTAGTTGACCTGCTCAGGTAAAATGCTCCATTACAAGCCTCAGTTATGCAACAATGACACAGCTTCACCAGATGTTCTATGTCTATGTAATTTTCGAAACTCCTGGCGACTTCTTTATTAAGGTTTCGCCGGTTTTTTGGCTGTTAAAAGTTTTCTTAACGCTATTCTCCAGAAGCGCGTCAAAAGTTGCGTAGTCGACTTCTTTCTTTCTGTACTTTTTGCCCCAGAAGATGTTTGTATACCTTTGGGTTGCGCTCTCGTATTCGAAAGATATTATGTTATGGTCTGAGCAAATTTCTTCCACTCCACAATGCCATTCTGTTATCTGAGCAAGGAGGTGATGGCTAGTTATTGTTAAATCTATCCAGCTCACAGCTCGTGCGGTTTCGAATGTTGGTATTCCTGTGTTTTCATTAACTATATATAGTGATGATGTGATGTATTTTTCCAGGGCTCTCCCTCATTCATTATTCATTATATCGTGCCACGGAGTATTTCTATCATTGGTGTCAGCTGATAGGACTATGCCTCTTCCTTTTATGTGGTTTAGAACAGCTTCAATTTTTCGTATATCTAAGGCAATATTCCTCTCACAGTCGAAGTATATACTTGTAGTGTAAAACACTTTTACTTTATATGTTACTTCGATTACCACGCACTCTTGGTCTAAAAACTTTCCTATTAATGTGGAATCAATGTTGTGGTTGTTAATTATTATGGTTGATCTTCGCCTTTGGTCACCGCATTCATACGTTTTCATTGATATAGGAATTCCTGCGAGTTTGTTATTAACTGCATATGACTCATATACGCAGGTTATGTCGATCTTTTTTCATTTACTAGCTGTATTGAACTATTAGTGGCTGTTCAGGAATATTGTACATTTATGTGAAGGAAGTTTAGGCTGTTATTACCCATGTTAGTAATCGATGTTATGTTGGTACCTCCGTAAAACAAGGGCAGCCGGCGTTGAGCGCAGAGTGTTTCACGTCAACAGTACTATTGTTGTTGTATTAAGCGTAAGTTATGAAAATGTGTGTGTGCGTGCGTGCGTGTGTGTATTTTTTTAAGATTTATTAACAGCATGCTCCATTACAAGTAATATTACATGCTTTGTAGTCTTTAGTATTCAATTTGTTTCTTAATTCGGTCTCTTTTATGTCCTTATAGTTCCTATTATTGTTCTTGTAATCAATGTAGATGTCACTCTCAATGTCACAACTTTAACTCTTTGCTTTCACACTGCACTGCACATCACTTCACAGTCCTATTCAGGTGCAGAATTTTTGGAAGTCTCTCAGATATTTAGATACAAGCTTTTGTGTAGTCGCTGGCCAGCTTTCTCCTTTTTCCCTAATGCCTTCTCTTAAAGTGTTTTTTTGTAGTACTTCTGGGTATTCATATATATGTGATGTACTGTTTGGTGACCTGTGTTGCATGAACATTTAGGGTTATCTGCGATGTGAAATCCGTGTTTATATGAATTGGCCTTTCCATGTCCTGTAGTTAGAGCTGTAAAACATGGCGTGAGTGACAGATTCACCTTGAGTCTCTCTCTAATGAAGGGGAAGAAACTCCTTGTTATTGCTCCTTTAGTAGAGTTGTTCCATCTATTCTGCCAATCCTGTATTCCCTTTTCTCTAATTTCTGCTTCGATTGTAGAGTTTGGTATCATGTTGTAAACTGTTTCTATTCCTGTTTCTTCTCGTGCTTGCTTTGCTAACTTGTCTTCTGGTTCATTTCCAGGAATGCCGATGTGTGCTTTTACCCACTTGAAGTACATTTTCCAGTTTTGTTGACTAAGCGCTGCTAGAATACTATGCATATCTGTTGTTATGGAATTATGTTTCTTATTGTTCTCGAGAAGTGACAGGGTTAATTGACTGTCAGTATGACTGTAATTGTCTTCTCTAGTTCCGCTACATTAAGTTTATTGATTTCTGTCATAGCTTTTAGGATGGCTATCTGTTCAGCTTGATTATAAGAGCAATTTTGGTTCGACTTGAATTTTAGTGATTTGATTAGGTTTACTCATTTGAAAATTGCTACTCCTGCTCCAACTTTGTTTGCTATCTTGCTGCCATCCGTGTAGATGTTGAAGTAGGTAGGGGGGTCTGCATCTTCTGTCATTTTGATTTTAACTGTTTGAGGTGGAGGGTTACATTTATTAAGTTCTAGTGGTGAGTCATAGTCTTCTTTGGTTTTCAGTGTCTTGTATAGGTCTGCTTTCCCTTTTATGTTTATTGTTATAGGCTGTACTCCTGCTATAACACAGGAGGCATCATATGAGATTGTGCAGTAGGCTTTTGCTATCTTGATATTGATTAATCTTTGGACTCTTTGCAGTTTTAAGGAGTTCTTGACTCTCTGTGCAGCTTCTACCCATAGTGGTGCTCCGTAAGTAAGAATGAGTGTGATTGCCCCTTTACTTATGATGCCTAATGCCTTCGGGCCTAGACCCCACTGTAATTTCGCTGTTTTGCTCACTGAGTGTATTATATTTGTTGCTTTTTCTGTCAATGGCTGATGTGGCTGTCGAAACTGACCTTTTTTGTCTATGTATATGCCTAGGTACTTGATTTCTTCTACTTGTTCCAGTTTTTTATTGTTTATATAGAGATTGATTATTTCATTAATTCTTGTTCGTTTCTTTGAAATTACCATGATTTGGTTGAAGTGCAGTTTGTTTTCAGTATCCCATCTTTCTGTTTACCTCATAACTTCATTTGCATAAGCTTCGGCTTCTAGTATACTTTTCCCTTTAGCTAAAATGAGTAGGTCGTCTGCAAATGCTAAGACTTGCGTCATGTTAGTGTAATTCAAATTTAAAGGTGTGTTGTAGAGTATGTTCCAGTAGCCTGGCCCACTGCAAGACCCTGTGGGCAACCTCTCTTCACTTTCTTTTGTATTTTATATCCAATTTAATGAAGTATCGCTTGTCTATTGTTAAAATAGTCTTTGGTTATTTTGTATAAGTTTTGGGGTCACTCTAAGTCTTTCAAATTTTTAAGAATGCCTGGCCACCATGCTGCATCGAATGCATCTTTAACGTCCAAGCTTGTCATGGCTATGAAGTTGTATTCTTTAATGTTTACCTCTACGAATTCTCTCAAGGCCATTATCGCGTCAATTGTCCTTCTCTGAGGCGTGAAGCCGTACTGATTTTTTTTTTTTTTTTCAGGAGACTTCTTGAGTGCATCTGGTGGGATATTCTTCCTATGAGCAGTTTCTCCAGTACTTTGCCTCCTACATTAATCAGGCTGATGGGTCTGTGTTTTGAGACTTGCGCTGTGTCCTACTTTCCTGGTTTGATTATTGGTACGATTACCGTCCTTTTCCACATTATTGGGAAAACTCCCTGTCTGAGACATTAATTGTATATTCTTGAATAAAACAATGGGTAGTTCTGATGTGCTCTTGCGATAATGTCACTGGACAATACGTTTTCGCCTGTTGCTTTCTTTGGCTTGAATCCTTCCAGGACATCTAAATTTTCCTCTTGGGTAAATTCGGGGTCATCTTTGGTATCCGTGGGTTCAAAAGCTTGTCTAATCGACTTGTGGTAGTCATCGTCTTCCAAGTCGTTTTCGTCAGATACAAAGTGTTCAGCCATTAACTTGATTGTCCTCTCCATGTCGGTGGTATATGACCCATCTTCATTTTGGAGTGTAGTGAGTGTAACTGGTTTTCGAATCTTTACCGCTGCTATTTTGTAAACTACGCTCCAGGGGTTAGACCCTTCCTCAACAGAACAGAAATTTTTCCATGAAGTAAATCTTTCAGTGTTTATGTTGGATTGGTACTCTCGTTTTCCTTCTAAGTATTTTATCCTTCGTTCTTCTCGAAGCTCTATGTTGTTTCTGGTGCGCTGAAATCTTCTTCTATGTGCGTTAACGCGTTTCCTCATGATTGTGAATTGTGTAGTCCACCATGGGACTGATTTATATTTTGTAAGGTTTCTTGTTCCGGTAATGATGCGAAAAGCTTTCGTACTAGCGTCATTTATGCAGTTAAAGGCTTTAGCTACGTTTTGTTCGCTGTTAGAAGAGTTTTTCACTATTCCAGTTAGTTCTTCATCTATTGTGTTATTTGTGGTATTACCGCAACCGGATGCTTCCGTCAGATTTGCCGTCAATACTTTGTCGAAAGTCTGGAATCCTAGCTGATTGTTGGTTATTATTGGTCGACCCAGCTCTTTCCTCTGACCGTCTCAAAAGTTGGTGTTTCACTGGTGTCGTTCACTATGTTGAGGTTGTTGGTTATTATAAATTCTCCTACTGTCTATCCCCGTGGATTGGTATGTGTGTCGTTCCATAGAGCGTTTCTGGCCTTACTATCTACTGAGATAATTATTCCTTTATCACGGGTCTTTTGTAGGATATCTTTAACTTACTGTAAATCTTCTTCGACGTCCCTTCGATAGTCGAAGTACAAGCTGGCACCGACAAAAGTAAAACCATCGTATTTTACTTCTATAACCAAACAGTCTTCTTTCAATAGCTACGAAATGGTTATTACGTGGACATTTGCGTTATCGACAATTACTGCTGCCCATTTCCTTCCAATTGCTTGAGCGTATATCCTCATGGATTTCGGTATTCCTGCTAATTTATTCTGCATGTTGTACGGTTTCTGTATAAACGCTATACCAATTTTGTTTTCCGTCATATGTTGTATTAGGTTTGACGATTGGCACAGAGTCTTATTGCAGGTAATTATCTGACTTCCCTATAGAGGCGGTGGTAGTGGCTTATTGTGTTTTGTTTAATGTTTGACTGCGCCACCGTCTCTATCGGGAGGTCGAAGCTGGGTACCTTGCCCTGAGCGAGGCAGTTGGGGTTTTAGGGCTCGTCTCGGCAAGTGGTGTTGAAGTGTGAAGTGTTGAAGTGTGACATTTTTAAAACTGTTCATTGTTCGTTGTCATGAAGTTGAAGAATGTTCTAAAACTATCCGTCTACTTTTAGATAAAAAGAAAATGATTTATTTTCAATAATGTTCAATGTTCGTTGTCGTGAAATCATTGTATAGTCTGAAATGTATTTGTAAAAGGAAGAAGTTGATTAAAGTTCTGGTGCAGTCTGGTAGCAGAGCGTGGTTCTAAATCGAGTATTTCCGGTTTAATTTCTGGTTGCTCCAAGTCATTATGGCTGCCACGGTGAACATGGCGTATTTGCGTAAACCAGAACTTTTATTTGAGTTGTGTGTTCGTGGTGGTGAATATCTGGTGTCAGCAGATGTGTCCTCCATTTTGGAAGCACTTCGTCGGGTACGGGACAATTCTACAGTTAAGTTATCAGATAATCATCCATTAATTGTGGATTCGCCATCTTTTTATAAAAAGGCCTTGATGGAATTTATGGAATTATTGTCCGATGTAAGGCCGAGAGTAGCATTATCGAAACATCGGGTTAGAAGAATAACGGCCCGTGTAAACCATTATGTCCAGGGTATCGATTATCTTCAGAGGTGTTTTCCTAATTTTAATTTTGCCTTGCCATTGCCAAAGTTACGTACAGAATTTGCTACCTTGATAGACCGATTGCCGCGAGATAGTGGTGATGATGTCTCGCCGCCCAACAGTGGAGTAGTCCTTTCTCCGGTAAAGTCCAATTCGGCTTTTAAAACTTTAAAATTACCTCACCCTTTACTACGGTATGTAGAATCACTCTCGGATTTCGAAGTGGTTGATGTTAATTCTGCTCTCGATTTCCTGAAACTTGTAATACAGGTGGAAGCCTGTGCCTTGTTATGTGACATTTCGGAGCCGCTACTCTTAGAGGTCATTACCGCAAGGGCAAAGGGAGTTATATTGAATTTGTTGTTGCGAGTCAAACACGTTTCTCGTCCATTACGCGCATTTCACCAGGGTGTTTTGGATTACTTTGTACCACGCCGTGCATTAATAACTCTTACACTTGGTAATTATCTAAAGCTCCAAGCTTTCAATAAGACCTTTGCGGATTATATGCTTAGGGTTAGGTTATTTGCCCGACTATTGTCGCTACCTGATAGTGAAAAACAGGTATGTGACGTAATTTTCTTCAGTTTCACGCCTGAGGTGCGTTCGGCTTTGATATTTTCTTCTAGACCTACTACATTTGTGGAGTTAGGATCACTTTTGTCTCTTTTGACAGAACAAGCTCTGGCGGATAATGCTAGGGGAATTGATGTATCTCGCCCACCTCCACGAGTGTTGCAGGAGAATACGAGGGGTAATGCCACGCTATCTCAAGGTACGAAGTATGCTTCACGTTCACGAGCGTGTTTTCGTTGTGGTGCTTTTGAGCATTTTGTGCGCCAATGTAATGTGTCACGCGGTATTCGTTCTAGTGTTGCATTGTCTTCAAGCGCAAAACGTTCTAACGCACGTCGCATTTGTCGCCGGGAACTACTACAGGCGGAGGAAGAGGGAATTGCTTGATTTGGTGTGTCGTTATTATCCAGCGGTTTACAATTTCTGTCTGTGACTTTGTGGGTTCGTCAAATTAAAAGTCCAATTGCACAAACTCAAAATGTTCTTTATTTCCACCAAATTACAGTTGGAACACTTGCCGATTACATAAAATTACGTGGCGCACACAATTACAATTCACCAGTTCGTCTGACACAGGTCCACCCCGAACTCGCAGTTACGTACAACTCCTCTGATGCACTTACACAGTCTTCCAGTCCCTTCGCTAGCACGGCGCTCCTCCAGCTGCTCGCCAAAAACTGAACTGACTCGTCCACTGCAGCTCTATATAGGAAGATCGCTGTTTCTGAAAGCATCGCGGTTCAGTGAATCATACCGACTGTTCCAGGCGTCAGGGAGAGGGGAAAGAGATGGCTAGTGATGCCTTTCCAACCATACCCTCATTAGCGCTACAAGATAAATGTTTAGGCGTGGTCTGAATGCCTCCTGTCGCCCACCCGGCTGCTAGCTGGTCGGGCCTTCCGATAATTAGGTGACATGTCGGTGTGCTGTTCTTAGCTCGGGAGCCATCAAATCCTTGTCTGTATTGCTTATTTTGATTTTCTCTGAGATTGTTTATTTCGTTGTTCCTCTCTGCTAATTCCACCTTTAGTTACACGAATACTTTTCGTATTACACTCACTGCTTTAAATATATCTAGCTTCAAATCCTTCCGTAACTTACCGCTTTCTTCCGTCATATGTAACAGTTGTTTCATGGCTCTTTCCATAGATTGTTCATGGTCGTCTGCTAACACGCTTTGACTTAGTGTGTGTGCATGCGTGTGTGTGTTTTTTTAATTTATTTATTCCTTTCTGGCATGCTCCATTACAAACGTAACACTAGACGCCTTTTATACAGACTTATATCCTTTTTACATTGTTATTACATTATACATAATTGTTCACTTTTAACGTTATTGCTATTTCCTTTTTTATTCTTTTTAACTGGTATACATTACTAAAGTTCTTCCGGCAGTTTGTATTTAACTGTATTCGCTCTTTGTGATTATACAGTTTCCTTGCCTGGTCTATAACTTTAGCAATTTCTCAAAACCAATTGAGTTTATAATCCGGCAGAAAGCGTTACAATATTTATTAATTATACTATCTTTTGACACAGGCCAGTTTTCTTATTTAAAAATACTGTCAACTAGTTTTTGTCTTTCACTCGAAACACTTGAGCAGGATATGATCCACTGTCTGGTCTCCAGCATTGCCGGAACACAATGAAGAGTCAGCTATCTTGAAGCGGTGGAGATATGATCTTATTTTACCAAGTCCAGTTACTATTGCAGTGATGTTCGGCGTGAGCCTAATGTTGGTCTTTAGTCGCTCCTTGATGTATGAAAATAACTGTTTGGTCTCTGCTCCTTTTGTTGTTTGGTTCCATTGAAGTTGCCAATTTTCTATGCTTTGCAGTTTGATGTGGTGTACTATTTCAGTTTTCGGCATCTTCTGGTATATTGTTGGTAGATCTTTTTGTTTTGCTGCCTCCTTAGCAAGTTTGCCTGCCAGTTCATTACAGTGGTTCCAAATGTGGGCCTTCACCCATTGTACATGAATCGTCCATTTGTTGTCTTCTAGCTGTTTGTATTTGCGTTTGATGTTATTTCGGTGGCGATTGTTTTCTGTTATTCTGTTTTCTTTGTTTACCTACAGTGTGTGAAGAGCCTGCAGTATGGCTATTTGATCTGCTTGGTTGTTTGAACATTTATCGTGTAGTTTGTATTTCAGTTCCTGAATGAGAATTTCATTTTGAATGATGACCGCTGCAGCTTCTACTTTCCCATCAATTTTGCTGCCATCCGTATATGTGTATGGGGTACTGCTTATTGTCTTCCGCCTCTTTAATGTGGACCCTTTGCGCTGGATGCGTCCAGCTTCCTGGTTCTGGGAGTGATTCAACTACTGGGAATGTGTCGCATTTATTATTTATGGCCTTGTGGATGGCTAGTTTCTCTTGGACTATTATGTCAATGGGTGTGAGTGCAGCTACGACGCATAATGCTACAAAGTATATGGTTCCGTACGCTTTTGAGACTCTGATGTTCATGGGTCTCTGTACCCTTTTGTATTTGGCAATGTTTTTGCCTTTCCGGATACGTCCTTGCCACACTGGTGCTCCGTATAAGAGAATTGGTAATACAGCCCCTTTATAGATAGTGTAGAGGGCTCGATGGCCAAGACCCCAGTTAAGCTTTGCAACTTTTGCGAGTGCATTAATGAGTGTAGTGCATCTGTTACTGACATACTGAATGTGTTTGTTGAAGAGTAGTTTGTTGTCGAATATTATTCCCAGATACCTAATTTCCTGAACTTGTTCCATTTTCCGGTTGTTTAAATATATAGTGATCGGGCTCTTTTGTTCTCTAATTCTTCTGGTTACCAGAAGAACTTTAGATTTCAGTTCATTAAACTGGTTCTTATTTTGTTTGGACCAGTCTTCAATCTTCTCCACGCCCGCCTCGGTAGCGTGGTGGTAGCATGTCTGCCTCACGTTCAAGAGGTCCCGAATTCGAGTCTCGCTCAGGGTGAGTTACCTGGATAAGGTTTTTCCAGGGTTTTCCCTTATCCTGAAAGACGAATGTCGAGTAACTCACTCTGGACTCATTTGAGCATCATTTCATCCATTTCATTCATCGTTTGATATGACTTAATGTTGGAGGACGTAAATTACCAAAAAAGAAAAAAAATCTTATCCACGTCTGAGTTTGCGTGCATTTCAGCATCTTCCATGTTGTCACCTGTGTTGAGAACAACCAAGTCGTCAGCAAAAGCTACAAATTTACTGTGATTCGAGTACTCAATATTTAACAGGAAGTTGTACAGTATATTCCACAGCCTGGCCCACAGCAGGATCCCTGAGGATAGCCTCTACTTACGGGCTTTGCTATTCTGCTTTGATTTGATGATAGTGTCGCTTTACGGGTGTTGCAGTAGCTTTTAATCAGGCAGTACAGATTCCCAGGGCACTGCAATGTTCTTAGATTGTGGAGGATCCCTGGCCACCATGCAGCGTTAAAAGCTCCTTTAACATCTAGACTTGTGACAATGATGGTCTTTCTTTATTGGAGATTTTGGTCAATAAACATTTTAACTACCATGGCAGCATCCGTGGTGTTCTTCTGTGGAGTGATGCCAAAGTAGAATGTATGTGGTGTGTGTGTGTGTGTGTGTGTGTGTGTGTGTGTGTGTGTGTGTGTTTGGGTGTGTGCGCGTGTGTTCGTGCGCGTGCGCACGTGTGTGTGGCATAATACTTGAATATTTTAATCATGCAATAAGATGAAAGGAATAGGAATGCACATGGACTTAACAGGAGTGAGTCATAATTTGGTTTTTTAGCACAATTCTTCTAAAAATTGTATTTAACTATTTTATGTATCTACTTCTATTCAGCTCTGTACTTTGCATTTCTTGTCTAATAGGGACTGTAAATATGTTTTCTAGCTCTTGTAAAATGCTTAAACTATCATTATTTCTCTAAACTTGTTCAATAACTATTTTATGTCTCTATATCTACTCAGATATTTATAACTATTTCTTTAATTGATAATGCAAATATATATATTCTGTCTCATTGTAAAAATAGGGCAAACGGAAGAATAAAACCAAAACTGAAACCTTTATGATCAAACCTAAGTATCTGGCATTTGTGACAACATACCGATATTTAGACTGAATTTATCTTCACAATGAAAGTGGATGGATGTCCACCCTTTAAAAGAAGATCTCGCATTTAGTTCTCCAGATGTGAACAATCACCTGTTTCGATTTTTGCTCAAAAATTAACAAATTATTAGTATTTATAAAATACCTTTACATTATATTAATGAGTAAGCTCCAATAAACAAAAAATTTTAGAAACTCTAACATAAAATAATGAGTTACATAAGAAACCAGCCATAACCAATATTGAGTAACATCTCAGGTACCGATTTACTTCTTGCTGAGTGACTCTCTTATTTCCTTAATGTAATCACGCTTACTTTCTCTTTGTATTAAATACCTAAACAAAGTACTACGTTTCAAATCTCCAAATCATAGTTTCACCGAAAATGCAAGTTTTGATGGCTGCTTATTAGCTTTGAGGGAATGTGTGGAAAAAAGAATAATATGGTTCTATATACTTGAGAGAGAAGAGAGAGAGAGAGAGAGAGAGAGAGGAGAGAGAGAGAGAGAGAGAGAGAGAGAGAGAGAGAGAGAGAGAGAGAGAGAGAGAGAGAGAGAGATTGAAAATAAAAACCAAATATTTTTATGCTTAACTCAGGCGTTTTTTCGACTACTACGTGAATATTTTCAGATATTTTTCCACATCAAACACCGTTTCCTAAAGTAGTTTTTCTTGACCTAGGACTTTTTATTTCCTTAAAATGACTGTAAGGAACTAACACAGATATGGAAACGGTTCTGTGTGAGCTGCATTCAAGGTCCTGTTCATTTTGAATGGAATTTATGTAGTTACAGATGCTTAATACATACGAAAACTTAAGGTTGGAAATGAGTAAATATCATAGTCATTCAATTATTGCTTTATGCCATTAGCAATTTATCAAAATAATATTTGATGATATTTTTTTAACTTTAGAAATATAATGTAATACGTACTCTTCTTTCAGTTTTAAATCGATGGTAAAGGCTGATTTTTAAGACAGTAACATTCTCTCAGCCTAAATCAAGGTATATCACTGTAGAGGATGAAAGTTTTTGGTGATGATTTGCTAGAATTACCTAAATAGATAGAACATTAGGATGGACTGAACCATCTGTGGAATAGGTAAGAACATAATGTCTAAGATTTAAGTATTGTATGGGATATATAAATGAATTTAAGTCAATATTTTGTAACGAATATCTACAAATAAATATTCAATTAGAATTGGTTCTGGACATAAGGATTTATTCGAACGTGGAATATATTTTGTAACGAATATCTACAAATAAATATTCAATTAGAATTGGTTCTGGACATAAGGATTTATTCGAACGTGGAATGGAATTTTTCCGTCAGCATGGTTCGAACCGAATTCATAGTGAAGCACCACTACCATTTACAAATAAATGCAATTAGTTTCTCACTTTTGGTAACTTTTCTCAAAAGCTGAGGACGAAAAAGATTTGCATTATAATGGGTCAGTAAATGCGTGATTTCTATGTTAAAATTCAGTTTATAGAACTCTTCATAGTATAATGGGATATGGAACGTACCAGCATAAAAGTCCTTCTTCTTCTTCTTCTTCTTCTTCTTCTTCTTCTTCTTCTTCTTCTTCTTCTTCTTCTTCTTCTTCTTCTTCTTCTTCTTCTTCTTCTTCTTCTTCTTCTTCTTCTTCTTCTTCTTCTTCTTCTTCTTCTTCTTCTTCTTCTTCTTCTTCTTCTTCTTCTTCTTCTTCTTCTTCTTCTTCTTCTTCTTCTTCTTCTTCTTCTTCTTCTTCTTCTTCTTCTTCTTCTTCTTCTTCTTCTTCTTCTTCTTCTTCTTCTTCTTCTTCTTCTTCTTCTTCTTCTTCTTCTTCTTCTTCTTCTTCTTCTTCTTCTTCTTCTTCTTCTTCTTCTTCTTCTTCTTCTTCTTCTTCTTCTTCTTCTTCTTCTTCTTCTTCTTCTTCTTCTTCTTCTTCTTCTTCTTCTTCTTCAACTTCGCTCTTACACCACTATGTGGTGTGAGGATTTGTTGTGCTTCTTAAGTGCCCGTAGGCGGCGGGTTGAAGATTGGAATCTCTGGATCAGTGAGAGAAAGAACCCAGGATGGGTGATCAGCCCGATGCTTGGTATAAGAGTGAAGGAAGTGGATGACAGAATGAAGGCGAGATGAAATTATAGGAAAGATGATAGAGCAATTGCGTGTCCAGGTGATTTTTTGTTAGGAAGACGGCGGATCAGATGGAATAGTTCCCGAGGAATAGTGAAAGAAATTTGGTGTGGAACTGTAGCTCGTTGGCGTTGGACACAGAGTTCATTTTCTACAGCTGTTGAGCAGGGTGATGTGATGGGAAGAGCAAACGTTTGTTCTTAATTTGCAGCCAGCATGTTACACTTAGCTGTGACGTCCGTAACAAGATTGGTCCCATTGTAGAGCGCAGGAATCACTCGCGAAGAATCCGTCTGGTGGCATCCCACAGGGTGTGGTCATTTGGAGAAATAGTCGCAGATGATGATGATAGGTTTGTAGACGATGGCGTTCCAGCTGAATCTTGACAAGCCGAATCAAATTTAATCCTACGAAACCAGGGTTGGCGTCCCCGTTACCATCGCCGAAGAATAGCATTTTTCTCCTGAATGAGACGGAGAACGGATATTGGCAAATGTGTGTGTAGTGTTTAACGCCCGCTTTTACTACATACGGCACCGCAGGCGGTGACAATGATGTTAGATGAGATGAAGAGGAGCACCGGTGGAATGATATGTATGTATGTATGTATTTATTAACTGCAATTGGGTACTACCCGGTGGCAGAGTTAAGAATACAGATCAAATAACATATACTAGATTTACAACAATAATACAGTAAACAATACAAACATGATATTATTTTACTTTAGTCACTTAAAACATATCTAATTACTTCTCTATTTACATATTATATACCATTATAATTCAAAAGTTAAACTATAAACCATTTAGATTTTTTCTAAATTTCTTCAACGACAGGGGACAGCCCTGAAAGACTGCTACAGGCAATTCATTCCGTTCTTCAATGGTTCTATTAACAAAAGAAAATTTTCCTACGTCGGCTCTGTATCTTCTACCCTTAATTTTATACCTATGATCGTTTCGTCCATAATAATCCGGATTATCTAACCTTACATTAACGTCCACCCATGCCTTTACACCAAAATTAGCTTTGAATAACGCTACCAACCTATGTTTTTTACGCCTAATTCTTAATTCCTCCCATTTAGTCTCATCTCCTTTTATAGGCCCAAAATACTTGCCTCTTTTTATGAATTTTATTGCCCTCTTCTGTATTTTTTCTAATGGATCGATTTGGTTAGCTCTATACGGGTCCCAGCATGCTACTCCATATTCCATAACCGGCCGCACTAAGGCCTTGTAGGCAATTTCCCTGGATCTAGCGCTCCCCTATTTCAATATTCTCATTACGAAATGTAATGCCTTCCACGCATTCCTAGTTGTGGAATTTACTTGTTCGTCCCATCCAGCATTACTTGCCAGGTACACTCCCAAGTATTTGCAGCTGTCCACCTGTGGAATTTGCACCCCTCCCATGTGATAGTTAACAATAATTTTGCCCTTAGTTCTACTAAAAACAATCGACTTACTTTTCTTGGCATTAATTGACATTTTGTTAGCCGCAGCCCAATTACAGATTTCATTTAAATCATCCTGAAGAGCGGTTTCATGCACTGTATTCCGAATTTTATTATAAATGATACAATCGTCTGCAAACAACCTTATCTGGCAGTTAATATTAACAGCAATGTCATTAACAAAAATGAGAAACAGTAAAGGCCCTAGTACTGAGCCTTGTGGCACACCCGAACTAACAGTTCCACTATCAGACAGTTCTTTACCTACTTTAGCCTTTTGCGTTCTCCCTTTCAAAAAATGTTTAACCCATAATACTACGCGTTTGTCAATTCCTGTATTAGCTAGCTTACAAATAAGTAAACTATGTGGCACTACATCAAAAGCTTTAGAAAAGTCAATTACCACTGCATCAGTTCTTCCCCCTGCATCTACCTCATCTGCCAAATCTTGAAATAATGAAGTAATTTGACTTTCGCACGAATACCCAGGTCTAAATCCATGTTGCGCTTCATTGAACCACTTTTTATTTTCTAACTCCTCTCTTATATATTCTGCAATTAAATGCTCCATTAATTTACATACTACTGAAGTTAGACTAACTGGCCGATAATTATTTATTTCTGTTTTATTACCCCCTTTATAAATCGGAACTATAATAGCTGTTTTCCAGTCTTCCGGTAAGGCACAGTTGTTAATTGACATGTTGAACAAGAGCATTAGATAGGGAATCATGACTTCACCCCCAAGCTTTAATATTTCAGTAGGTATATTATCTGGTCCCCTTGATTTTCGGTTTTGCAGCATCTTAATCCTTTTGCGTAATTTGGGCGCCATTATTTGAAAAATCGTTTCTCCACTCTCCCCAATTTTCTGTTCGGAACTATCGTCGGATTTAAGAAAAACCGATACAAAATGCGAATTTAATATATTAGCTTTGTCCCTATCACTTAATACATCTATCCCATTAACGTTAAAATCTGGTATGCTCTCTTTATTTCCCCTGCGTCTTTTTACATAATTGTAAAATGATCTCCAACAATTATTTGTCCCGCTAAAAACGTTATCTAAGAATCGTTCCTGCGCTTGCACCTTTTCGTCTTGTAATTGTTTAGCTAATTCTTTAAATTTGTTAAGATGCCATTCTGATATCTTCCTTTTATTATAAGCGTGCCTAGTCTTTCTTTTAAGTTTCCTAATACATTTTGTATAAAATTCTGGATCCGCTTTATGTTTAATAACTTTAAAAGGTACGTGTTCTCTAATTGTTTCCAGGATAAGTGTTTTGAAATTAACCCATGCTTCATTTACACTAGTGGCAGATTTTACAAATATCCCATATTTTTCCCGGAGAAATGTTTGGATAGCCTCCCCGTTCGCCCTATGGAAATCCCAACTAATTACTTGTTCCGTTTCAAACCGGTTTGTCTGCCCTTTCCAATTTATGTCTAATTGCACACACTGATGGTCACTTATACCTGGCAAGACATCGCATGCAGAAAACAATGACTCAGGTTTGCATAAAAATACGTCCAGTAATGCTGTTTGTCGAGTAACAGTTTTCACTACTTGAAATAACCCCTGCTCCCAAACCAGAAAGTTAACGAGCTTTTGAGCTTCACCTCCTATTAACTGTCCGTCCCAGTTTACATTTGGCAGATTTAGATCCCCTGCTAATATAACATTTTTTTCCCCTTCGGAAGAGATTTTCTCCACTAGTTTATGAAGTGTAGCATAATCAGTTTCTCCAGGTGGTCTATAGCAAGCTATTATTGTTAAATTGTTTCCTTTGTTTGCTTGATCAATAATTTCGATTGCCATAATCTCAACCTCTTCTTCTACCCATAATGCTTTGCTGTTTAGCTCTGATTTAGCGCAAATAAAGATTCCCCCTCCCCTTCCATCCCTGTTCCTCCTAAACACCCTGTAATCTGTTCTGAATACTTCTGAATCATTAATGTCAATATTCAGCCATGATTCCGTACCTATAATGACACTTGGATTGCATATTTCTACTAAATTCCAAAACTCAACAATTTTATTCATAATACTACGGCAATTTACCTGTAGCAGCCTTAAGGAATCAGCCCCTACCTGAAAGTCTACGTTTTCCTGAAGGGGTGAACCGGAGATCCCGGAGAAAACCCGCCCCAGCGCCATGTTGTCCACCACAAATCTCACTTTGCGGTCGCCTGGGATCGAACCCGGGCCGCCTTGGTGAGAGCCAAGCAGTCTAACCACTGAGCCACGACGCGGCCGATATTGGCAAAGAACGTGGAGAATTGCACCATGTAGAGCGAGAAGAAGAAAGCCGTACACAGTGGCAGACGGTAGTGGTGAAGTCACCAGAGAATAAGAAGAAGTTAAGGTAGCATCTAGCCGAAATTGAAAAGCTTCCCGTTCACAGTACCGTTGATGGGTCTAGGAACTGGAGACAACGAGGCAGGTGAGAGTTGTAAAGTAGTCGCAACAGGACAGTGGTCAGAATCAAGCTCGGCTAAAGCAGACACGTATGTTGGAAGAGAAATATTTCTATGAAGACCAATATCAAGGATGTCAAGATTGTGCCTAGGGTTATTAGGATAATAAGTATGGTCCGATGGAGCTGAGACAATAAGCCCATGAAAATACAATATATTAAAGAGAAGCGATCATTGGGATTCTTGGAACTACACCCGCAGGGAGAATGTTTGCAATTAAGGTCTCCTAAAAGGAGAGTGCTACAATCCGGAGTGAATAACAACGAAAAATATCGCGTATTTAGCCTATGATTGGGAGGTTTATAAGCACTCATAACAATGAGGACAGAGAGAGCTTAAGACCTACTACTTCAAGTAAAGGAACAGCTGGTAGAAATATGGCACTGTGACTAATAGTGCATTTTAGCATAATGGCAACACCTCCGGAAGCTGTGTCAGCTACACGGTCTTGGCAATAGATTTTATTGCCAGGAACTGAGAAGGTCTCGTTCGCTGAGAAAGTGCGTTTTAGTGACGCAAGCTATATCTATGTTATGCATGGTAAGAAAAGCGACGAAATATGCGCGTTTTGCATGGAGACCAATGGCATTCCAGTTAACGAGGGTTAGCTTTTTCAGACTGATGAAATTACGCGTTGCCATTGGGAAATGAAGAAAGAAGAGAACTAAGTAGCTGCATTAGCTGTGGTAGTATGGGAGGTGAGCAGAGTGCGAAAATAGGAGAAGAACTGTAAGACCAGATCAGAAAGAGAATTCAGAGATGCCGTCAAAGCAGAATCCATGGGCTGAGCGGCAGAGGGACCATTCGAGGGAGAAGGAGACGAAGATTTTACTTGAGAATGGGTCCGCTGCTGCGCACCAGGAGCGGTCGTTTGGTGAAAGACTGGTGTATGCTGATGCTAGGGTTGCTGCTGTGGACGTCGCTCTGGTGTAGGCACTGTACTTGACGAAGAAGGTGTAGGTGCTGGTGAGATGCTCGTCTGCTAAGGTCGTCGAGAGTGTCGCTCCTTCAGCGTCACATAGTGAGGAAAACCGGGATAATTAGCCGGATGTTCTTGTTCGCAGTTATTTTTTTTTTTGCAATTTACGACTTCCAACGTTAAGTCATATCGGACGATGAATGAAAAGGATGAAATGATGCTCAAATGAGCCCGGAGTCCATAGAGCTTAGAGGTACCTGACATTCGTCTTTCAGGATAAGGGAAAACTCCGGAAAAAAACCTTATCCAGGTAACTCACCCTGACCGAGATTCGAACTCGGGACCTCTTGAACGTTGGGCAGACACGCTACCATCTACGCTACCGAGGCGGGGTTTTTGTTCACAGTTAACACATTTGGCTGGTATGGGGAAAGGTTTCGTGCATTCAGAATAATTGTGTGCGCCCAAACGTCTCACACATTGACGTCCCAGCTTGCAGTAGTTTTTGGCGTGTTCAAAGTTTTGGCAGCGTGTACACTGTGGCATTTCAGTATTACGGCGGCGATGTTCGACTTTCACGACACTATATAACAGTCAAGTAAAATATGCAATGTTTTTACCTTCATCGTTATTTGTTAATTTGACAGCACACAAGCAAACATGTGACCCGTTAATCAGGATATTGCAGCTCACAACGCGTGTCATACACGTCTTGATCAGTGAGAGAGCAAGGAAGGTTGCGGATGACTACAGAAAATCGGTAATCTGCCGGATTTCGGTAGTTATAATATTCTTGAATAATGGAAGTGAAGTAAGATGTAAGACAGCGGAAATCAGAAGAAGTAGTGTTATAACGTTTAAGAATAGAGCCCCTGAGCTCAGTGCGAAAATATGATGTTACACACTTTTCGACATCTTGGAATAGTAGTGGATAATTTTGACCGTTACGTAGGCAACAGAAGTTGAGTGTGAAGTATCATGATCAGGGTTATCACCTAAAGGCTGGAAACCTATGGATGTAGGGATCGTATACGCATAATGTGGCATGTTAAACGGTGACGAAGATGGTGCAGTACAGAGCCGTTTGGTATGACCGGCTGAGTGAGTGGGTGAATGACGCACATTCGATGCCCCATTAGATTTATCCATTGGGGCACATTATATCATGTTGTCATCAACATGTGAAACAGAATTATTAATTGTGTGAGATACCCGAGTTGTAGATAGCTGGGAGGGTTGAAGAATATATCTATTCACTGTAGCAGCGGTAGACGAACAAGAATTGTTCATTGATACTGGTGGAGAAGAGAACGTATATTGTTATGGAGAGAGTATATAATGAGTTTGATGACCGGTAGGCATCGTTGAATTACAATTAGCTTGTGAAGGATAATCATTTTGATACACAGTAAGCATTGCTGATCGAAGAAGTTGGCCGGTAGCTTCCGACTGTTGAGCCATTGTAGAATAAGCGTTACGTAGTGGTAAATAATCCACTACATACACGAAGCCCAACCACAATCACAATATATGTATGTGAACACTAAATGCCGTGAAGTGAAATAACACTAACGTAGCACTCGTAAACACACGCGGAGAGAGAAAGGCTGAAAACCGTTCCGCTCGGCTGCTAGTGTGGAACCATCACTACAGAAAAACCTGAACAAAATTTTGCATCGCCAGGTGAGAGAGGAAAATAGTTGGTTGACTCAGTTTGTGGGGTGCCTGTTCGTAACTCGGAAGTTCATTTGTGGCAAGCTACGCGAGTCCACCTTTTTACCTCTCTGATAATATGAAGGTCCAATGCAATTTAAAGGCGTAGCACCGTTGAATGACCCTGTCCTTATGGCAGTAACCCTGACTCCTTCATTACTTGAATTCGTTTCTTTCTGCAACGTACATATGTCAAATACAAACCGATCTCAGTGTTATTTAAGTTCTCAAAAATAAATTCTAGTTATCCAGGTGTTGGCAGAAACTGTATAATTATACAAGCAGCAACAAGTCCTATCTGCTTATCCACTCCTAGACATAGCTTTCTTTTCCCTTTCCAATAATTAGGACACTTCACTGATTTATAAAGTTCTTTATAATATTATTTAGACAATTCTTCATTTTATGGGTAATGTCAAATCATCACCACTTTAATTGTTTCAATTGTATGCCTAGTCTGGCAATTATGCAGCCCGGTAATACCTGTTATATGTGGTATTTGATAATTATTGTGTAGAAAAGTGTTGCTAATGGCAGTGCTGCTAGCGAAGGTCTCTATTTCTTTACTGAAATTCTTTGTTCCATGCAGGATTTAGAACCCCGTCCCCTAGTTGGTGCTCATGCAGCAATGATGGACGGGGAATAACGAAAAGGCCTCGCCAAACGATGTATTTTCAGGAGCACATTAAAAGTTTCTACAAATAGTACTTTTACCTAGAAAATCGATGGCTCCGCCGTGGCTGAGTGGTTAGACCACTTGGCTCTCACCAAGGCGGCCCGGGTTTGGTCCCAGGTGACTGCAAAGTACGATTTGTGGTGGTCAACACGGCGGTGAGCAGTTTTCTCCAGGATCTCCGGTTTCCTCCCAGCATCTCAATCCACCGGTTCTCCATCTTCATCTCGTGTATCATCTGTGTCACCACCTGCGGTGCCGTACATGTGTAGTAAAAGCGGGCGTTAAACGCTACGCATTTGATTTAAAACAAGGATTTAATATATGAATGCAAAATGTGTCTGGTTTAAGTGACACCTATTGCAGTAGGTACATCAATACATTGACTATATCAATACATGTATTTTGTATTGGTATCCCACTTGAATTTCAAACGAAAAAAGGACGTTGTAGAAAATCTGGGTATGATAATGAAAATAATGATAATAATGAAAATAATAGTCTAATGAAAATAATAAACTAATGAAAATTATGAAAGTAATAATGATAGTCATTTATAATCTGATATATTTGGGGGACCTGGGTTCGTATCCCAGAACATACATCACCAATCTGGCGCGACACTTACCCGCCACACTCAACTCGAGGCTAAATGATGATACATCTGTTCCTGCAATGCTCGAGGAGTAGTGCGCAGGTTGCTTTTCTCTTACGTAATAATTTTGTGGCTTTGGCAACCACTGGTCTATACATTGGGAATTTGTTCTTGATTAAAATTATTCCCACGGTGACGGTGGTCTGATTAGTCTGTGCCAATTTGCCTCTAACACCTCCCTTGACATAAATCATTTCCACGGTCGTCTTCGTCTTCACATACACCGATGTGTTGTAACCACACCTTATTCGAAGTTCAATCTGAAATGCAGGCTTCAGATGGAATGGTACCCCAGTACTTCCTATATTTTTAATTGATTAATTGCGAAGACCTGCACGACATTCTACAGCCAAAATAACCCTTCATTTGGGAAATATTTCTGTATTTTTATTTTTTCTAAAGTTAAATGGACTGCGAAACTCTCCTTATTCTTAATGAATATTATGTAAGTCTGAAAAGAAAACGAATAGACATAAATCTCAATAACATTTTCAGTCAGTGGTAAATACAGTTTCCCCTAGCATTAGCCGTCTTGGAAGTAGTTATGTCATTTTTATATATTTATGTTTTCCCAGATTGAAATTTTCGTCGACGTAATATGTAACAGAACTTGTATGCCATGATGCTACTCTTTTATCTTCCTAGAGGATTTTTAATAACGCAAACCTACTTACCATATAAAAATCTGCGTTATGTTTTCACATAATACATGTAGGGAAGTCCATATTTCACTAATTTTCAGATGTGTTCAGGTAGTTATATGTGTTGTTAACGAAAAGGAAGTAGAAACAACCACTTTATATTTGGATAGTACCAGATCGATTTTGGCAGGCGCAACCCTTAGCCAAGTCTGCCGTCGTAGTCCAGGTGCTTGCAGACAGTGGCTAGGTCCATATTGGGGATAATTAGCAATGATGAGTGAAAACCATGTAAATGTATTATTTTTCATTATTAAAACGAACTACGAATGCTTTTTTTTCCTATGAAAGTGGAAAAAGATATTGCTTAAAACATGAATACTTATAATTTATATTAACTGGATAAGACCTGAAGCTTTTCTGGCGACAAATATGCTCAGTTTCTCCTCGGGCAGCAAGACAGTTGAAAAGACGATTAGAAATGGACGTTTCGGGAGAGTGCATCTCTCCCAACATCAAGATATTTATTTAATGTTATAAAAATAAATGAAACACTGTATATAACACAAATATAAACAAAGACAAAACACTATCAAAGTTCGATTACTGAACAAAAGACTGTTTTCAGTAAATTAAATGCCAGGTCAGGAGATGGCGTTAGTATAGAAATTGATTGGGTCAAAGAAACGTAAATACTTAACTTGATTATCAAGCTTTATATTGATCTTTGCTTCTCAAATCGACGGCTCTTTTCACCTGGCTTGCTGCCCGAGAAGAAATTGAGCATATTAACTGGATGTTGCAAAACATTCTCTACAAAGTAAACAGAATATGGCGTTAACAGGAGCTATCGCCGTTCACAAATTATGATATTGTTACCCCTTCAACCCGAAGGTACTTCGGTAACCTCTAAATTAACGCCCAATCAAAAAACCTACATCACCTTCATCCTACGAAATTCAATTCTAATCCTACCTGCGGTAAAACCCTTAATGGCTGGGCACGCAGCAAAAATCTTCTGGCTGTATACAGCCAGCCAGCACGAGCGAGCGAGCTTTTGTCATCATTATCTTTGCATATTTATGGATAAGTATGGCACTAGCTAGATATATTCTGTGCAGATATGTTAACTGCCTAAATAGAGATAGTAAATGTTATCACATATTGCCTTTGGCTTTAACTCCAGCATCATTTGCTCTTTGTACTTATACTTGCAAAATTGTGCAATTTAAAGCTACCTAAAATAGAAGTTTGATACTAAAAATAGTGTAAAAATAGTTAAAAATTGGATTTTTGTTGAGCCATGGGTTTAAGAGATCTTTCAATATCTGTGAAATAATTAATCCTTTTTATAGGTGTTTATTTAAAAAGTTGAGTCAAAACAATTAGACCGTATACGGTGAAATATACAAGAGGGTTATGTGTGTGTGTGTGTGTGTGTGTGTGTGTGTGTGTGTGTGTGTGTGAGTGTGTGTGTGTGAGTGTGTGTGTGTGTGTGTCCTCTTTGGAACAAAAATAACAATACGAGAAGTCATAAGTTTATTGATGATTCTAATCAATTGGTTAATACTTTGCAGTAGAAGGAAGTGAACGCCATTTTCCAACAGAATGTTGCCTCACCTCACTAGAACCGAGCAAAGTACCTCCACCATAATATAGCCGTTTATATTCGGGAGGTCCCGGGTTTGATTCCTATTTGTCTGTTTAGAGACAGTTAACCTTTATAGTATCCTCGGGCCGGTAGGGAATACTAGGGTGGTCATATGGTATCAGGACTGTAGCACCAGGCGATGACGGTGTATGTGTTGCGGCAGAAAGGTGAAATTTGTGCTCTGGAAATATTTGTCACTTCACTCTTGGCGGGATGCTATGGCTCCCTTCCAAGAAGTGTATCGTCTACTACACCTGAATTTCGCAGTTTACGAGTGGCTAAGGTCGGAATAGCCAGTGTCAAGAATGATGTCATGTTTGAACCGTTAGGGGACCCGTTCTTGCTACCACATTGTTCGGATTTGCTCTCACTTCGTTCGGCCCTTTATCCCTTCGCTCACGGATCACAAAAGATCTACTGTATTCTACGTGCAGTCTGCTGTTCAGCTATTGGAAGCCTCTATCCCCTGACTATTCCTAACTCCTAACCTCGATTACACCAAATTATTAGGCTTCCCTGATTGAAATACTACCAAAATGTTGGGTTGGGTATGAAACAGATGAAAACTATACTCTCATAAGGTGGTCACCAAGGAGCACATTGAAAGACTTACCTTCCTTCCCTTGTAATGCTTTTGTTGATACAGAAAAACTTAGCATCAGAGGAAATGGAGATTGGAACGAACTTGGGTCGTCTGATAAGTCTGGTGAAAAACCAAGAATATTTTTTAGTGAACATCTCACCTTATTTCTCGATATGGTCTCCATTGATGGCTATACACTTTGTCCATCGATTTTGCAGGTTTTTCATCCCGTTGGAAAATTAGGTTCCACCAAAGTCTGCAAAATAGTCGGTGACAGTAGCTATCACTTCTTCATTTGATGAAAATTTCTTGCCATTAAACCAAATTTTCAAGTTTGGGCACAGGAAGAAGTCGCTTGGGGCTAACTCTGGTAAATAAGATGGATGAGGAACCAATTCGAAGTCCAACTCATGCATTTTGGCCCTTGTGATTGCTGATTTGTAGGATGGTGCATTCTGGTGAAAAAGCACCTTTGCGTTTCAATCTAGGTCTTTTTTCAGTCAACTCGTGTTGAAAACGTTCCAACAGTGAAGCAGAGGAGGATATAGTTATGTTTCTGCGTTTTTCCAAGTAGTTTATGAGGATTATTCCATGAGAATCCCCCCCCCCCCAAAAAAAAACAGTGGTCATCACTTTACTAGGTGACAAAATGGCCCTTGCCCTTTTGGTGCACTTTCACCACCGTTTGTACATTGTTTTGACTGTTGTTTTAGCTCTGGTGTGTAATGTTGGATCTAAGGTTCATCCGCGGGTACAAATCGGTGCAAAAAATCGTGCTGATTGCGATTAAACATCGCCAGAAACTCGGTAGAAGTGTTCTTTTGGTCGACTGTGAGCAATCGCGCCACCCATCTTGCACACAGCTTTTCCAGTGCCAATTTTGCATGCAGGATATTCTGCACTTACTCACTTGACATGCCTACAGCCTCAGCAATCTCACGAATTTTGATTTTGTGGTCTTGCAAAACAAGATCGTGAATTTTTTTTCAGTGGTGTCCTCAATTGGTCGACCAGAGCACCATTCATCTTCGGTGCTTCTATGACCACGTTTAAATTCATTGATGCAAAAGTAAATGGTCTTCAGCGTTGATGCAGAGTCGGGGTGAACTTCATCCGATTCAGTCTTTATTTGTGTGGCGGTGCAGTCCGATTCAGTCTTTATTTGTGTGGCGGTGCAGCCCTTCAAATAACAATGTTTAATAATAGCACGAATCTCTGTTTTTCCATTTTCAATCGCAGCTATCACACAGACCAGTTCAGATGGCTATAAACAATGAACTGTATATTGTAGCACATTCGAATTTTTTATACAAAATTTTGATTAATCAAGCTTACCATCCTGAAAGTTGCCGCAAAATGTTTTTATCCCTTCATGGAAATTTTTTGTTGAAACTTTCAGGTTGGTAAGCTTCATTATTCGTGTGTACGTGTGCGTGTGTGAGCGCGTGTGTCTGTCTGGCTGTGTGTATGATAATATAAAAAACACTTATATGATTTTGACCATTATCTCACATTACAAAGTCCTATTCTTTCTGATGAATGAGAGCTGAAACATTTCCTAATTTCTCTTCATAAAGTTACCAAAGGAATAATAGACCAAATAGAAGTGAAATAAGTACGCAGCTTTCACCCGTGTAAAATAGTTTTAGTAATCATATTGCTGTTACTTATGTGGGTTACGTGAAAATAAGTGTTCTGTAATGTTACGTAGTAAGTATTTCGATATTAGGTAGGTGATTCTGATTTTCAACTACATCCTGAAGGTGATGATTCATAAGCAAACAATTATTAATTTGCAATTTGGGCACACACTGAGCCTTTTCTCAGAAATCATCTGAAGTATTTCAAGAATTTCATACGCAATTCCAAGGGATTTCTAACGATGTCTGCACCTCGGTTAGCGAGTATCGAAAGGGTTGCTAAGGTGGGCAAATGTTAGATTAAAGTAATTGTTGTCGAACAGGGCAAACATGTAAAAATATTCTAACACAGTATTTCTTGACATTATTTTAATGAATGTGAAAGCAAAATGCAATTCATTTGAAGCCCAGAGACTCAACCGTTTCAAGGAAGTAATTTGCCTAAAACAAAAACATTTAGCACGGTGTGTCAACGGATTCACGAGACAGAAAGTGTGGAAGTGCGAGGATCCAGTAATCTTGGTCGACAATAACCCTACGAATTTATGAAGAAAGGGGAAGAAGTGTAACAACCGCCTCAACCGCCTAGTTGAACAACTGTAGCAGTCGCTACACCACTCGTAATGTTGGGATGCCACATTGCAACTTTACTAAGGATGCTGTTGATGCTGTTGAAGATGTTTTCAGCAAAACAGCATTTTTCCCCGAACGATTATCTCCCAGTGAGAGGTTCTAATAATGGCTACCACATTAAGTGTACGCAGAACTCAGCATTTCTGGAGTGTGTTCTGGCAAAGAATGAAGCGTGTTTCACCTGAAACGGCATTATAAACATACACAGTACGTCCCGTGGGCTTACAAAAATCAAGATATTTAGAATAGCATATTCACAGCTTTTTGGAGGATGTACCGTTTCAGACTAGAAAAACGATGGATATCTTTACGATGGTGTTCCACCTTACACGTGTTACAGTATGTCTTCATTTAATAAAAATCTTTCTTGCTTGTTGGATTAGACTGATCTGAATCTGATCATGACTCACAGTATCTGCAGATCTCAACCATCTGGACTTTTACTTGTAGGGTGACATCATGAAATGTAAAATTTGAAAGGGTGAAATAAAGTATGTGGTAAGTGAAGATATTAGAAATAAATTGGGCATGTTCATGCATACAAGCAAGGGCTTCCTACTTTAAACGTCTACTGGGATGCTGTAAGAAGGAGCCAGACATATATCTGCAGTTGCTAAAGGTCCTTCGTTATTTAGATTAAAAATAATTTACGTATCATTTGAAAAATACCATTACTTTGTTTAAATTCAGTTTGATTCTAAACTATAAACAAAGTTGTCAATCATAACAAATTAATGCTGCAAGAGAAATGGCAAAGTGAAATGCAGCGCATGATTCCTTAATCGATTCTTAACATCACGGATTAGAGGGTATCATACGCCTAAGGGCTTTCGACCAGTATTTTAATATAACCCTTTGCACATTATGCCTACTTGTTAGAGGAATAACATCTTGCCTTTATTGACATCTATAGGCTTCTGAATTGTTTCCATAAATTGCAGTCTTTGTATTCTGTTTATTATTTAACTATGTACATAATTACAAAATGTTGCACAAACACTTTTCTTCCCATTTATTGCAACGTAGCTTTCTTTTGAATCTGAACACTTTTCATCTCCACTGTTCATACACAGATTTTCTATCTTTTTGGTGTGGACTGGGTTTTGGTAACACTGTTCCTAACAGATAATTAAATATAAAATTAGAAATGTATAGCACTTTGCAAAAATCTTAACCACGTGACATTTGAAGTAAAGCATACAGAAGTATTTTGCTTCTGAAATGCCACATAAACAATGAACTAAATACAAGATAAGTACAAAGCCTTGTCTTTTTCATAGGAAAAGTTCTTTTGGTGCAATAAATTGCTTACGGACATTTAACGACTTTGTGCGGACATGGTGGAACCCTATGAGCTCAGGTGCCGTGTGTACTGTAGTCTTGTTTTATAGCCTCCAGAAGTCGTATAAGGGGTACACAAAACATGTAATGTGTCATTAACCATGTTAAGTACCGTAAGGCAGCCATTATTTCTTTTCCTGTTATTTGCCTCTCCCCTACAATGTGCTAGTGTTAAGAATTCTTTTGTGAAGTCAAACACGCTTATTCTTATCAGATGGTTTACAAATGCATTTTAGTTGTGCTTGAAGCTGCATTTAAACCCAGGAAAAGCTATAATCTAAACGATAACTTACTGTGTAATAAGTAATATGCATTTATTATTTTTAACAATACGGAAAAAGTAAGGAAAATACATAAAAAATCCAATACTGAGATAAGGAAGGCGAAGTATAACTTCAATATTATAATTTGCAAGGTGTCCATTGTAATTTGCATTGTTGTTCCAAGCTGAAGTAAATAATATAAAGATTTCAAGAGTTAATTGCAGAATATTAAGTTGTGTTCTCCATTGGAACTTAGTAGTAAGCGACTGGAGGTAAAAAGATTAAAGGATTTGGGCCAATCAACTCGAAATCTTGTATCGTAGTTTTAGAAGGTTTTTCTATAAGGACGCCTTAACGTGGCTTTAGTTCATGTCGGCTATCTTCTCTTTTAGAACAATTTTGCCACTGGGGGACACAAAAGGTTTAATCCATTCCCGTTTTATTCATTGGAATAATGTCATCATGAAGTCTAACGAAGCTCAACATACGAGCAGGGAGAAAGACGTATGTCAAGTGTCGCAAAACGACATACCTTCTTTAAATGAGCCGGCCTCGAATCTCGGTCAGGGTGAGTTACCTGTATAAGGTTTTCCGGGGTTTTCCCTTATCCTGAAAGACGAATATCGGGTAACTCTACGTTCCATGGACCCCGGGCTCATTTGAGCATCATTTCACTCTTTTCATTCATCGTCCGACGTGACTTAACGTTGGAGGGCGTAAAATTACAACAACAACAACAACAACAACAACAACTTCTTTAAATAATGGATTCGCTTTCTCCTAAACATTGATATAAAAGAAGAAAAAATTTAATAGTTTCTGCTAATGAACACATGGGAAAGTATCAGTAGTGAGAGTATACCGAAACTCGTTAAAATAAAGAAGGCCTAATCTTCTACCGAATCATGCTTTAGAAAATATAACTGAATTTAGAGTAGTTATGTATGTGCATACTGATCACGCCGTGAAGTCTCCTAGCTCTACAAATATTACCTTCTTATATCATAGTTGAATTTGTCTACTTCTGTGGTGTGAGGGTAGCGTGTCTGCCTTAAATTCAATAGTTCTCGAGTGTTCGAATGTTTTTTCTTACTTTATTTGTTCCATTTATACCCGGCCTTTAACTGTAATGGTCATATCGGTGGCCACTCTCCTTTGGAACACATCGAAGGTGTTAATTCGTATTTGTTGGGTTTTAATCATTAGATCGCGCACACATTCGCACTCTCATTCATACTTCATATCTGGGGAAGATGAGCAATTATCTTGTTTGGAGAAAAATCCCTACCTCCACCGCCGGTAATCGAACCCGGGACCCCTAGCACTGCAGACAGGTGCTACGGTGCTACGGGGCCAGCCAGTTCGAATGTTGTCCAGGGTGATCTATCTGAATTAGGCTTTTACCAGGGTTTAACCTTCGGTTAATCCTATATAAGCTCTATGGATCCTGGGCTCATTTAAGCAACGTCACCCATTTCATTCATCTTTCGATATGGCCTGCGTAAATTATCTAAATGTGACACATCCGTCTAATAACAGCACCCAACATGCGAATTGAAATAAAAATGTCACACTGGAATAAATTCATCACAAGCGGAGAAGGTGAAACGAGACATGATTTTAATAAGCAATTAGAAGAAACAGCCTATGATATCACAAATAAATATAAATATTTTGTTTGTCAACGACGCTGTCAATTGCCAGGATCATATGAACGTAATCGGTGTGTGGTCATTCCTTCCACAGGACTGACACCACCGCCCTTTTTTATTTTTACAGGTTTAAACGCGCGAACTTGCGAAGCCAAGCCAAGCCAAGCCAAGCCAAGCCAAGCCAAGCCAACCAAGCCGATGTCTGGTATTCAAGTATACGATATACTTAGCATAAGTTAGTGAGAAACGCAAGCTTTCGCATACAGCTTAAAGCAACTTAGGATGACTAGGAATTGAGGCCACCTAGTCAGTTTCTAAAGTAGATTCTGTGGTCACAAAATTACATAACGGGCAGTTTGTCTATACAGAACGTGACTTATGGTTAACCATCGCGAATGACCTATATATTAAAGCTAAATAAGCCTCCTGCAATCTCTCCAACATGCAAATAATTTTAATATCTCCAGATATTATACTTCAACTCGGAGTTTATGCGCTTGCGAACTTGTCATACACAAAACTTCCATATGAAACTCCATTCCGATTTTACGAGAATTAAGACTACTCAGAGTGCAGTTTCACATTAAATTAATGGTATATATTTTGAATGGAGTCACGAAACTTAAGCTATAATCAAAAGATTTATTTTTGAAATAAATCTAAGTGCAGTCGAACTAAACGAAGTGCAACACGTTATAGACTTTTCATGTTTGAGATATGCAGTTCACATGCACGCGGACCTTTAAGGAAACTGAAAGCCATATCCCATTAACATTAAATTTTCTATTTTCTATATAACTGTTTAATACATAGGAGTTAGATATTGATAGGATGTAGGTGTATGTTTCCTTGATTCAGTGATATACTTCTGTACAGCAATGTTGTCTATTAATGAAGTTTGGTGTTTCTCTTAAACACACAAATATTAACTATCATTTATCAGCAGATAATTAGAAAATAATTAAACAACTTACGAACACTAAACTAAATCGGTATGACTATTCAGTTTCGCTTTTATTATAAAGTGCAATTAGCGATCTTTAAAAGCTCCCAAGAAAATGGGTTATTTATATAATTCAGAGTAAGCACAGTTTGAAGAAAAACTGGACAAACGTACTTCACATTATTTAAAAAGAAAAATATCATGCAGAAGTCATGAGTCTCCTTTTAAGTGCTCATATATATAAATATATAAATATATAATATATAAAGTCTCATAAGTAATGTAACCTTTTAAGGAAAGTAACTATTTGAAATATGTTCTGACAAGCAAATTACTAATTTTAAAGTATAGACTATGGTATTGAGCCATCGTTCAGCGAGGTTTATTATCCCACGATGGTATCCACCAGTGTCTGGATTTTGATGCGAAGGATTCGGTGACACCCATTTGCACTGCTTCAAGGTTGTCAAAATTTCTTCCACGTAGAAAATGGGTCATGGATCGAAACAGATGATAATCCAGGGGTGCGAGATCAGGGCTGTATGCTGAGTGTTGTAGCAGTTAGATTCCCCCCAATTCCTTAATTTTTTCCATGGTTGTTCGTGCAGTCTGTTGCATTGTCCTGTTGCAACAGAACTCTATTTCGGTAAACTAATGTTGGGTATCTCCGTCTCAAAATTTCATGAACTCATTCCAGTTGTTGAGAATAAAGATCTGCATCAATCGCCTGCACGTTTGGAAAAAATTACCAGTGAATCACACCTTCAAAATTCCACCAGACACAAAACATTACTTTAGGACCGAACTGATTATTTTAACGATGACTTTGGCTGGTTGGCAGGATCAAACCACGGCTTCGTGGCATCAAGGTTTCGGTAATATACCCATTTTTCATCACAATTGACAATTCTCCTGACAAACCCATCATCCATGGGATTACGGATAAGCTGGCGACTGATATCCACTCCATGTTCAGCTTGTTGAAGTGTCAGTTCACGAGGTGCAGATCTACAGCTTCTGTATGGTTTTCCGACTGTCTTAATATGACGATTTATGGTAGGTTTTGATGCACCAAGTTCTTCTGAAAGCTTACGGGTACTCTTTTGCGGATTTTGTCGCAAAACTTGGGGTGTATCCTTAACATTCCACACTTTAGGTCTTCCAGAAAGTGGTAAATCTTTAGTGTATTGGTCTTCATTGTTGAAGCGTTGAAACCATCGTTGTGCAACACGATCACTAACGATACCTGCTCCTTCCACTTTCATATTCTTAGAGCTGCGGCAGCGGCTGTATAATCTTATTTCCAGTAGTGTGTTAGGAGGACTATAAGTTCAAACTTTATCTCCATTTTCATTTTGTGATTCTTTATTAACATGCTCCCATGTGCGCAACACTAGCTATGGCATCCTGTAAATAGCATTACCAAACCAAAGAAACCCAATTATATATACATTTTAACTTTTAAGGTGTCACATGCAAGTAAGGTTTAGTAATGTACCTGTAAGCATTAAGCTGCCGAAGCATCTGTAATCATCCAAATGTGACACGATGGGATGGTGGAATGGACATGTTAAACTTGATGTAAAATATACTTACATACTTACATACTTCCATACGATCCCACACACTTAAAATGTGTCGCTTAACTTTCAATCTGATTTTCTTTTTAATTTACATCCTCCAACGTTAAGTCATATTGGACGATGATTGAAATGGGCGAAATTATGCTCAAATAAATCCGGGTTCCATGGAGCTTAGAGATACCTAACATTCATCTATCAGGACAAGGGGAAAACCCGGAAAAATCCTTATCCAGATAACTCACCCTGACCGAGATTCGAACTCAGGATCTCTTGGACGTGAGGCAGACACGCTACCATCTACGCTACCGAGGTGGGCATCAGATTGCTTAACGTTCCACTTCACAACACTCTAAGCTATGTAATAAGAATAAACTAAACACTTTAGCAACACAACTTCACTAATGATTATCTGATTTTGATATCCTTCGGAACCGGTTTCGAAACCGGTCCTCACTCAGTCAGAAGGCTGAGAATGAAACGGATGCGTTTCGAAACCGGTCCTGAGGGATATTAAAAACAAATAAGTATTAGTGAAGTTGTGATGCTAAATTGTTAAGTTTTATTATTAATACTTAGTTTGTTTCACTGTTAGCAACTTCAGGTTTTACATAACTCTAAACTATTCCTATAACTGTTTCTACTTTGCATTTTGTATTATACAACATGAATATCTGCATTATATTATAATTAAGTAGTATGAGAATTACAAGACTCTTTGTTGTATGCAGTAGACTGAGATAACATTCTGCTGTGTATAAGTAGTATGTTGCGATACAAGTGCACCTTTGCAGAACGAGGAAGTTTGAAAATATAAGGAAGACATTTTCACTACCGGGTTTCTGCAAGACATCTAATCGCAGATGTGCATTTCATACAGCCTTTTTCGACGATAGTGAAGAATAAAAATATTTATGCGAAAATAAAATTGAGTGATGTCAACAAATTAAAAGCATTATCAAGGTCACACCGCCACCTTGAATGCAAACTGTTGATCGATTAGTCACGCCTAGTTGTATTGACCAAACCAACCAGCAACTAAACGTGAAAAGCTGCTTGCGCGAAAGAGCTATATTCAAACGCTGCCTAAATTAAATCGTAAACAAATGTTAACAAATAAGGAGGACTCATCATGGTTAAATTCAAATTGTAAAACTAAACTTATCAAATATGATTGTATTGCATGCCTGCGACAGTGCCCATGCTAATGAATAGTTGGAGGATTAAATGAATTTTGTTAACATTGGCGGTAAAACTTCAAAACGCAAGAAGTGCAGGAACTTATAACTCCCTACGTGTTATAGCTTTGGTGGAATGTACATTTTCGAACAACAATTTTTATTTACTATTCTTTAGGTCATTAACATTTAAAGAAGCCAATTTAAAAATAGTCTATAGTGTTTTTAGGAGTGATAGAAGACCTATCATGGTTTCCGGTCTCTCGTAACGTGCATCCACACGGAATCTGAACAAATGTTGTTTTGAGATGTTGTTCTGTCTTCCATTTAAATAAATGCGCAGTTGAATTCTGGGGACTACTGAGTTCTGGGTTTCCTAGTGACGTTACTAGGAAGTTTACTTCTAATCCCCATATTATCTAAAATTACCTCAATTCTGTTGAACGTTGTTTCCCGCTCTTATGTTACAATATACTGTTGCTCCATATTATGCAGAAGTTACTTATATTTTTAATTTGGCACGCATAGTGGAGCTGTAAGCACAAGTTGCATTCGCAACAGGGTAATATGTATGTCCTCGGTTATTGTTGAGTAGAAGGTACGTTTAGAAGGTTAATTTTAGGAACATTAATTGGAAATTTACAAAAGAATGTTTCTTCTTCGTGGAATAATCTAAAATACATAAACTAATAAAATGTGATCCGATATTACCCCACTATCGTATTGTAATATATATTTTCCTCGCGTTTGTTGTGAAAATAAGCATGAAAACTGCTTTGTATCTTTAAATTCGTTTTCAAAAATGTTCTCTGCTTTGAAAGCAGTTTAGACATACTGACATACTCTCTCTCTCTGTATGTGTCTGTGAGAGAGAGAGAAAGAGAGAGAGAGACATTTTTAGGTCTTTATGTACCCCAAAGGCCTTTCACTTTGTGAGGTGCATCTTTCTGTACATAAAAAATTACGTACTATTTACCTGCAAAGTGCTGCGCCGTAGCGTAGTGGGCTGAAGCGTTGTACCCTCGTTTCCTGCCATGGATTGCACCAGGGTTCCATCCTACCTTTGAGAGTGCGGGTTTAAGTCCAGGACATAAGGGCGATACGTGAAGAATTTGAGGAGCTGCAATAGGTAGCAAATTTCGGTTATAGAATGCCAATTTTCCAGCTGGGATGCTGAGATGCTGACCACATTGGTTTGATGATCGTCCGTATCTGCCTTGCGTACGTGGGCCTGCAGTCGGGTTCGCAGGACCGTCTGATCTAGGCTGTTAAGCCGTTATGTAAGAAGATAGATCCCAAATAATTACATAATTGACTTCTTGTAATTTATTTGTTGATCATATAAAGGGGAATTCCTGCAACATTTAACGCAACAATACAGTTTACCAAATTGTACAGTGAATGGAAAATTTTTTTATCTGTGAGTTTAGCTTTGAATGGGAAACACGAACATTTAGTTTAGATGTAACCGATCTGTACTACGTGAATCGATGGATTATTTGTGTGTTTTATATGTTTATTAATATTAAATACTAACATGTCAATGTGAAAGTTCAGTAAAACAATACCACTGTACATAACTTTCATATCTCTTAATCTGCACCACCTCACTTCTAATACATTTAACTAAAGTTATAATCATTTGCATATAATTTGTCTCAAACTAGAATGATCCTGTTGTAAGTATATGGGAGGGCAGAAAGGGAAAGACAGATACTTTAACGGAACGCGCTTATACTCTTGGCTTTTGCTGAGAATCACCTCTGTAAGCAGCCAGGAGTATTCTTCTGCCAATTAGCAACTTAACAGCGTTTCATTAAAGTACTCTGTCTCTCATTTGTTTACAACACGATCGTTAGATATAGTTTGAGACGGATTTTAAGAAAACTCCTCGGTAATCCTTTTTTAAAATAAGAGTTAATGCATGATTTTTCCGTCATAAAATGTTGTGGCTAGACTCGGAAATCGAAATTAGGTCATGATCAGTTGAATGAGCATCCATTCTAGACTAAATACGTGGTGCAAGTATTCGTTCTATTTCAGACTTTTACCTTCGATGTTTTCCCTCTTTCTCTAAGAGTTCAAGAATAACTTGAAAGGGAATTCAGCCACATGTTATGTTCATGCAATCTGACATCGATCAGGTGGTGGTATTTGTTTTGGAAGCCAGGTGGAGTGCATTGCATGTATGTGCTGGGACTATTGCTATACGAGGTAATGGATTCTCTCTTCAAAATTAAAAAATGTGAAATTATTTCGCAAGTGAATACACTATTTCTGTTATTATAATTTGGTGCCAGGGAAGAAATTCACAGAAACTGCGTTTATCTTATTGGCCTGAAAATATTACTTTATTTCTACTGACAGCTGGAACAAGTATGTGTAGGTATTCCTAATATCTTGGAACGAGATAAAGTGTATAATTAATAAAGGCATTAATGCAGAATTCGTTCGCCTCGGTAGCGTGAATGGTAGTGTGTCTGCCTCACGTTCAAGAGGTCACGAGGTCGAATCTTGGTTAGGGTGAGTCACCTAGATAAGGTATTTCCCGGGGTTTTCCCTTATCCTAAAATACGAATGTCGGGCAGCTCTAAGCTCTATGGACTCCAGACTCATTTGAGCATCAATTCACCCATTTCATTCATCGTCCGATATGACTTAACGTTGGAGGACGTAAATAAAAGAAATTTACAGAATTCAGTGTTATTCAATATTGTTAATGATGGAAAATTAAAAAAATACGTAACAGTGCAGATTGTGCAGCGAGTGTCCTTATTAATCTCTTAATTTTCTCTTTGTGACGCGCATTATTTCAATAAACTATGGTGCAAACAAAGGATGGGTAGCGCAGGGTAGAGCAAAACGGGTACTCTCAGGGTATGCGTGGATATGTATGAGTAAGGATGGTTCTAATGACACTGGAATGCAAGTTTCAAACTGGTTTGATGACTGCTTCTTTTTATCATCACATAAAACTCGAAGTTGCCGACCAAGAGTTACCGATATGTCAATGTTCAGAGTTACCGTCTGTAGAATGCTTATTACTCGATAACACTTAATTCGTTCTTCACGTACATATGAACCAACAAATATCTTCTCTCATCGCTTCTGGTCTGCCTTTGACCAAGACCGAAGCAGATGTCTGTCTTAATCGTAGCCGGCCCTCGTAGCCATTGTCGTTAGAACGTATGTCTCTAGCGTTCCACCGCGGAGAGGGTCGCGGGTTCGAGTCCCGCCCTGGGCATGGGTGTTTATGTGTATAGTATATGTGTGTGAAACTGCAGAAAACAGATAGGTAATTAAACAGAAACAGTAAAAAAGGTTAAATAGGGAAAAGAAAAATATATATATCTATATAAATAGATATATATTTTTGATAAAACAAATCGCCCCCAAGCCGCGGACTGTGTCTCCTCACTGTGCACAGCTGCGTGCGTGTGTCTGACTTTCACTTCTTGAGCCCTTTATTCACCCTAAAACTCCTTTGCGACTATTTTGTCCATTGTGATTATTAGTCTCGATCATGCTATTATTAAGGGTCCGAAGAGTACCTTTTCAAACGTAGTCAAGTATCATTCATTTAGGATTATTGCTAAGGAAACCTCTTTCTCCCGTGTCTTTTGTTGCATAACTCAACCAACTGCCCCTGTACGTATCACAAATATGCAAGGTTCCTTTGAAATCCATTACGATTCTTTACTCATTGCAATCCTTCAATTTCGGTATCACCTATTTGTTTCACTTTTCGGGGCTTAAACGATTAAAGAAAAGACTGTCTCAGATCCGCAGCACAACAGCATTCGCTTTGCTCACTTTATTCTCACTGCTGCATGTGAAGTATAGAACTGTACAGTCTCATTTAGCAGTTATATGATGACTTATGGTCTTCTGGCTTTTTCAATGAACCATTATTTGCAGCTGTTTGTTGTTACTCCATAACTTAAGACCTTCTCTTCCCTCTGCAAGTAATTCAAGTTAATCTCATAATGCGACTGGAGTCCATGTTATCGTCCATGTTATGCGTGGTATGAGAATGTTATCAAATATAGATTTATGTGAGTGGCTTGTTAAATGTTAGTATTCTCGAGATTTGTTACAGCTCTCATTCAGCTATAACAAATATCTAGCACTGTATCCGTAAACGGCTTCTTATATGGCTTCCTCCTTTTTTTGGGAGCAGAAATCATTAGATCGTGTACTGACATCGTTTTTAATTGCTTTTCGTCCTTGAAGTGCTTATGATAAGAGATACACAAAGCATAAATTTACATATATGTTTAGTGTCACGGGGCACGAATGCCCACCGCAGAGGCATTAACTGTGAGTCATCCAATTCCACCGTTTTTAAATATTTGCCGCTGTGAGAAGCCAAAAGAAAATAGAGCATTTAAGGCATCCACTAGCTGACGTCACAAAGTCGAAAGTACGAGCCTCATTGTTGCCACACGCTGATGTTTTCCAAACATTTCGATTTCGCAGATCTAGAAGGTCAACTTCGACAATGTTGCATTCCTTCGATTCTAGAGCATTCAGTTTCTGGCTGGCAGATATAAAAGGGAGTGAAAAAGCCATCGATTGCCACTGTAGAGGAGCTAAATTTGTACCTCCCTTCTTTCCCCTACCTCATTTACACCTGTTACCCTGCAAACTCCACATCCCGTTTCTTCATAGTGAAGCCCAATCTAGGGCAGGTACAGGCATGACACACCTTGGTGCTGTTCTCAGCCTGCCAAGAGATGTTCGCTGGCCTCGTATAGTTGTTATGAGTTGATTAGTGCGTTTCGGAGTGAGTCGCTCAGCTATTCCAGGAAACGGCAAAGTTTGTTAAAAAGTTGTCAGAGTCAGCAAGAAAAATAGTGTAAAAGTGAGTATTGGTATGCGAGCAGTGAACGTCGAAAAGTTTTGAACAACAGTTCTGCGTACAAACGAGACAAAGAAACATAGACTGTCATGCTTGCTTTGTGCGCCTCCGTGTAATTCTAAAAAGTGAAGGTGATTGTAGGTTAGTACAGGGTTAACGATTCTACCTATACAATGCTTTCAAATGGGAAGAATTCTGCTCTGCAGCGAATGACATCGTTTGCGTACTCAGCGTTGTCACGTTTTTGCCCCAGCTCTTTATTTCACCCCCTCTTGCACACTATCCTAGACCTGTCGCTTTACATTCGGGAATCCAAACTAAAAGTTCTAAGGTCTATAATAATAAAGTTTTTGAGCTCAATTTTGGAACATGCATAATCGCATTTCTTAAGTGTTATGTACCTATAGTTTATGAATTACCTGTATTTTGTTTTACTCTATTGAATTTGTAAGTGGCTCATCCGAATAACTGTCATCACTTGCGTCAAGAGCCAATTCGTCAGTTTACGCTGTGTACACTGAGTTTTGGAAGTTTATGACGATAGGTTCCAAAATCTCATGGCCTATCACTTTTCAAAATTCGTGTTCTTGTAGTTTCTTTGAACTCTCAGGCAGTTTTTTTAAGTTTACGTCTTCCAACGTTAAGTCATATCGGACAATGAATGAAATGGGTGAACTTATGCTCAAATGAGCCCATGGTCGAAAGAGCTTAGAGTTACCTGACATTCGTCTTTCAGGATGGGGGAAAACCCTGGTAAAGCGTTATACAGGTAACTCACCCTGGCCGAGATTCGAACTTGGGATCTCTTGAACGTGAGGCAGACATATTACCATTTACGCTACAGAGGCGGGCACTCACGCAGTTTTCCCAGCCTTGTGTGACCATATCAATTTCTTCAGAATAAGTCGTTCGACATCAATCAGTTTAAAAGTTTCTGATATGTGAACGGAAGTACTCGTTGCAATAATTGACGTTTAGTTTCTTTTTGCCGAAAATCCAAAATTCTTTATTTTGCAACCGTTTAAGATTTTGGTTCTTTGTGCTGACCGTATTCTGTAGTTTGTTTTCAATAAATGAATATTACGGGACATTATCCACCATATTAATGTTTCCCTCTAATAATTTAAGAATCTGTTAGGAAACCATTGTTTAAATCAATATCCCTAAACCTCATGATAGTCTGAGATAGGTTTGGGTGGAGAAATCAATTTTCTTTTAGGTCGGAATCCTGTGTTAGCAGATCCTACATGCCAAATTGTAAGGCTATTGCCATTTCCAACGGGTACCTTTAGACCAAATCCTTTTTAGACGAGTCTTGCCAGATTGACTTTTAAAAAGTGGTGTTTATTTACCCGTGTCTCGTCCATGTACAATATGTAATAATCGGTTGGCTTTTAAAACTGTAGCTATACCGAGCTAGATGACTTTCTGGTAACTTAGGCACACATTTCAGGGGTACCGCAGTTCAAATCCTGTCAGTACTGTCGTCCCTGACTTAAGTTTAAATGCCTGGAGGCCCCAAAGCACTTGCTTCTCAAAATTTGTTTTCCAAATATTATTTCATTGCATGTTTCACCAGTGTCACCGCACGTGTTTCCATATGTGATAAAAACGAGCTTTGAATACTCTCCTTGGAATTGGAAGCATATTTCATGCTGTTCATTTTAAACACGAAGAATGCAAAAATATGCATTACAAGACTTATTGGTATCTAGATGTGTACCATGTAATCGTTTACACAGACAAACGACAGGAAGAGATGTACATAGACATCCCTGGTCATTCTGCACATCTTACAATTACTAGAGCACTTTATACGTCCATCACTTCATTTTTTAGCTGATGCTGTTATCTTGTAGCTGTTGTCACGCCATGCGCTACTTGTGGGATTAATAAGCATACCCAGTGGTGCCCAAACTTATGCGAAAGAGGGGAGGGTTTACCTCCACCTACGTTTCACCTTACTAATCTGCACTAAAAAAACTACACAAAAAACTACAAAAACTATACTAATGCTTTGTAAGCGAATTAGTGAAGGGGAATTACCTTAGGTACCGAACGATGGAATTGGGGTAGAGAGACATGGTGACATCATTAGCTCATAAGGCACAAGGCTGACCATCATTGAGCATCCTATACTAGTTCTGTCAACTCATTGGCTAATTAGAGTAATTGTGGCTACTTTCATCAAGTAGAAAATAGAGAAAATCATGGTAGCACGTGTTTAAAAACAGATAAGTTACACTTTCACATTCCTGCTTCCCTATATTAGGGATGAAGGAGGCGCCAGCACATATCGTGAAACTTGTTCTGTTAACGCCCTTTCAAAACACAGTGGAATCTGTACTCGTGAGCAACTTCTGCGGTTTTGGCACTTTCATTAAAAAGAATAGCAGAAGCTGTGGAAAATTTTGTTGATTGTATTGGCACATCGCTATATTGCCCTGAAAAGTGCTAAGTACTAAGCATTAAAATGACTAAATACACTATTTTGTCGAGAACATAATTCTCAATGAAATAAGACAAAACATTCACTTAAACAGAAATGTGTCAACCCGTAAGGTTGCATGAGATAAGAATTTTAGTTTATTTACCGATAAGTTACATAAGGGGAAGACGTGTTGCATTCGACCCCAAAATTCAATCAAAATCCGTAATTTACCAGTAATATATCTTTTGTTTTTACTTGAATCGGAAAACCTATTTAGCAAAAGTTGAGCAGTGAGGAAGGGAGAGTAGTAACAAGGCAGAGGAATAGGGATTAAGATATCTATAAAGGCTGTTTCACCGTAAGCAATTCAAACAATTTTTAAAGTTGACTAAAAATGCATGTAGGATTAGAACCACGATGTTCTGCCTTCCATGCCTTTGTTCTAACCAAATGAGCTGCGGTGGCAATATGTTACTACCACATTAAATTCTCTAACTTATTCGTATAGATATGGCGTCCTCAAATACTTTTAGAAGTTATACTCCAATAACGACTTCCAATCTCCTAAAAATTTTAGGTTATGGGATTCATAATTAATATCTATTAGACGAATCGGTGATAGTTCTTCGATAAAGTATGTTATGCGTAGGCTAAGACTAATAAGGCATAAACAGTCGGAACAGCTTAGTGTCGCAGCCGAGGTTTGAACCACGGATCTCCCTAACGTTAGCTTACACATGACGTGTAGGAAATAGGAATTAATTATAAATTTGACTGAAGTTTCTGTAATGATTTAGATTAAATCCTCAGTTTGGTGTACTGATATAATGAATTAAATGCGTATTCTGAATTTTCTCTAACTAGTACTAATTTGCGTCAAACTCCTCAGATAAAAATCTATACACTATGGCAAAATACATAGAAAGCTGTAGCAGTTTATATGTATTTCTGCCAGATCAACTATTTCCACAAAGTGTGTCTCGTATTTTAGTTCGTAATAGTAAGCGAATTTTTCCGTCTGCCACTAGGTCTGAAAAAACTGCGTAAACTCAAGATTGGTTAACATAATATTGATATTTATGCATTGTCGTTCAACATTCCAATGCCTGATGAACATTTGTCATGATTTATCCACGTATAAAGGAAAAATAGTCCGTTGTATTGATATGTTTAGAATAAACAGCAATAAACGCAGCAAATTCTGTGATTTTCAACCATCATTTTTTGTTATTTGCGATCTACGTATCACAATTCATATAAAACATTTTTCTTGTCACCGGCGGTAAAGAATTAGGAATCTAATTTTAATGTTTTCAGACCCAAGTAAGATATTAGTGACATTTCACAACTTATTACGGGATTCGTTTCCAGATTCGAATATTTTTCTTCAAGTTATATGGGATGAAAGGGTACAATATTCATAAATTTGTGCGATGGTCCAGTAAGTGAAAGCTGCTCTTTTCTTGACCATTTGAAGGTAGGAGAAGGGCCAGCAAGGAGCTGCTGGACCTCTCCCATACAACCTCACTTGTTTATTTATAAGGTACAGCAGGGGTATGGGTTGGACGTTAACACACTCGAACCTCAGGGGTCTCCAAACATGGAGTTTCCTAAGCAAATGAGTTTAAAGACTTCAGATATTAGGATTTAATTTAATAATGATGTTAACCAACTAGGATAGAAGCATATTTTGCGATCTTTAGCATGTATGGGTTTTAAGTCAAACAAGCTGGGGCTGTATTAGGGGCACAGAGGTAGAGTATTTAAGAATTATCTTATTATGTATACCCTTCAATGTTCTATTTTTTCTCTTGGTCTAACAGTTCCTCCACAAATACATTGCTTAATTTACCACCTGGTGTTTTCTGCACAGTGGTAAATGCACCCCAAACTGAACAGCGACTTTCAGTATAGACCATTCATTTTGTTTGCACTTATTGACACCTCAGTAGTGACCTATAGTATCATTTAGTATCAGGTTATTGACTTTGAACAAAGCGTTCGAACTCTGTTTCGATATAACATCCGTTATCGTGAAACCTGTCTATTCGGCGTTATGCCTCTTGGATGAAAATAAACACGCATGTCTGTTTGTGACACGAATAGTTGAAGGTACTGACCCACCTGTAAACATTATTTTCAAGGAAAAATTAGTAAGTCAGAAAATGAAGCAAATATTGAACGTAATATTCTTCATTATTTTGTCCTCAATTACGAATACAGATACCTGCACTTTTACTTCTAATTTTACTTCTTATATTAAAATTAAGGATTGATTTGGGAAATTATGCGTAGTGATTTACTGTGAAATGCAATCCGGTTACGTATAGTAATATAATTTCACATTTGAAGGAATAAGCTGAAATAAGTATACCAATTTAAATTGTAAGTAGCTCTGAGACATTTTGGGCATATTTATCAGAAAAGGCAATTCTTAGGGGAAGACGTTTGTGCCTTTAATGGTTTAGTGTGATTATACCTAAGGTTATATGGAATGTGCTATTCTCATAATGTAAAACTATATGTAGTATGAGATATAGCTTCTCATAAACCACTACAACACACATGATTCAGTTTTAATTTTTACAGCTTTTATTTGTACAAGCTTATGCTTATATTGGTGTTATCTGTTTGTTCTAGATATTGTGTTACAAAAATGTAACAGAAATAAGTCCTGAAAGTTTTATGATTCTGTGTTTGGTGAAACGTAAGAAAATATGTCTTAACTAACCAGAATCGGCCCTCAAAATTTTGCGTTCCTGCTCCTTAGCAGTTGAGCCATGGCAGTTTGAGTTATAAAATATATGTTTAGCATATTATTGGTAATTAAAAATAATTATTTTTTTAACAGCCGATTTATAATTGATAACTTTAAATATATTTTGAAACACTGAAAAGTGTATTTTAAAATTGTTTTTAACCCAAATCCCATTCAGAATAGCCTTAACACACTTTTTTTATTTTCGTAGTTCAATTCTAGAACGAAATGCTGTGGTTACCAGACGTTTAAATGAAACATTCAGTGGCACTTTTACCCTTTGAACTTTCAGGTTAGGTTAGTGTAGCTTTACACAAATAGCTTTGTTTCACATACACTTTCACATCCACACTTCTAGACTGCATAAGGAAATCATTTTAGTCAAAGGAAAATTCCCACCTGCTGCTGGAAATCAAAACTCGGACCTCCAGGTGAGATGCCAGTTCGTTGATCACTCGTCCACGTAGGTATCGTGAATTATATTACTCGTCGCATTTTGACATATTAAAATATTATAGATACAACAAATCCCTCTAGATATTAATATTTTACAGTCGTAAGCTAAGGGATTAATTACAAAATTATAAATTGCCAGCGTTAGATGTGACGATCGGTTGAAATTCAGGGCTTCCTTCTGTCTCTTTATTGGGGGAGGGGTCCAAATTTCTATAGCCTTCTAATAAATGAGTAGTCAGTAAGTCATTTAATTGTGAGATCTTTGAAAGTTTGCTTGATGTGGATCGTTTAGGAGTCTTGAGGTTGAATCATTAATAAATAAAACTTTACGTTTAGAAATCTAAGATCATTTAAATTTAACACATTTCTAATGTTGTTAAAGGTTACGTTCTAGAATGAACTGCGTATTCTTAAGAAAAAGAAAAGCTGGGAATTTATTGTTAGTGATGTTAGTACTCGGCTATAAATCAACAATAAAATATAGTTTAATTGGCCCACATGTGTCAATACAGCACTAAATAAATACAATGCTATAAATATGCAAGATTAGTAGAATTATAGGCCGCGGATAGAAATCTTAAAAAGAAGGTTTTGAGTTCTGATCGCTAAAATCACATAAGCAATGGAACACTTGGTAAACTCACCTCTCTAAACCTCTAAAGCATGCAAATTATTGTAACATTTTGGTTCTTGCATAACCTTCATAATGAAAGTTTCTCACTGTTCCAACTTCTTTGGTGCAAATGCTATGAAAACTTAGGATTTGTATAGGTGATATGACAAAGGCTGCGCTAGACTGAAAATCAAGCCCTCCTAATTAAGTTGCACTGAGCATGGCTCATGTGATACTGAGTGCAGTCTCCAACTAACAATTGATAGTCCTTGTCATCTGCAATTGACAAACTTAAATTCATGTCCGTTTGAACTCGCATAGCCCGATATTGAAGTAAAATTTAACGGCAATACATACCAAACTTGGTATTTAAGTTTAGTTGGTGTAGAGATATGAAGATTAGCAAACTACCCCGCCCGAAATTACTCCTGATAAAAAAAAGAAATGTTCATTATTAAATTTATCAAAATGACTAGGGCTTTTGATTGATTTAATCCATCCAAGTATTATATACTTATACGTCAAAATGCATAATGAATTTGTTGGGAATAACATGTTGGGTCTTCTTATTTCGGAATTAATTTGGAGAATTTTGTAGAATTGAGCTATTGTCAAAAAAGAACTCCGCAGAAATTCATAACATATTTAAAAGACGCAATTAATAGTAACTTACTTAGTTGCTACTTAAAAATTTCTGAGATATTCGTTGAACTAGTTTGAGTTTTTCAATACTTTATCTCTTTTGAAGAGCAGTTGGGTTTCAACTGTTTCTCGCGCTGTCATGGAAGAGTGTGGATCTTCAGTGAGATATATGGTGACTTGCTTTAGAAAATATGTGTCGCTTCGGACTCTTATATTCTCTTTAAACCTACAACAAAATATGTAATGAAAGAATTTATTTAAAGGTTTTACTCAGTTAACAAGAATTGAAAAGAAAAATATGCCTTTGTAAGAACAGTTTTCAGAAGCTGCGTAAAAGTAAGCATTAGTGAGGAGACAATGTCACCTGAATTTTATGCAAATGGTTCATGTCTCTTTTTTCCTGAATTAAATTGCACGGATGGTGTACCAAACAATAAAAGTAATGTATTGATTACAAAATACATAGGTGTATATGCTCATCTCAACTTTGATATTGAAATCATTTATGCATAGGAAGATGCCATATAATTATTCACATGCAATAAGAGCAGGCTTCCCGATCTATTTTATAACTGATCCTCGTACTAGCCTATTTCCCTTTGAAGCGGCATTCTGGACACGCCTGCAATATTCCAATTTCCCTATCCGCTCCCGTCTCCTAGTTTATGCATAAGAATGGCGGGACTACTCCTTTAAGGTTCCCAAAAATAGCACGTTCTGGCCCCAAAAGGCAATGTGAGATTCCTTGCTAGAAGAGATGCTTCTTCTGCTGGTAGAGTTTTTCGTATCGAACATGTAAAAAGCACGAGTCTTTATGAAAACATGTAACTTCTTAGACTGCGTTACACATGGTTTTGCATGGCATACCAGCGATAAAAGCCGAATTAAGGCAGTTATTTTATTGCCAACTATGCAAACACATTTTCAAGGAACATTGGCTAAAAGCAGTAAAGAATATCAAGTTAGCTTCTTCACTAAATGCACATTTTAATCTTATATTTTCAAAACATTAACTTTTTGTTTGAATTTTCACAATGTAAGTTGGGAAATTTTTACTTCATCTGTTACCTACCTGCAAAATGTAGAGGAGGTTTTATGCAAAAACCAAAAGTTCCATACCAAGATGCCTCCTGAAGCCACCCAAATTTTTGACAACGGTCCATTCAAAATGCAAAGCAAAATAGTGGTTAATGTCTTGCAAACTTTATATTTAACTCCAGCACTTCTAAGCATGCAACACGGAGATTTTAAAGGAAACACCTCACCTCAAAATACCGTTTACATGTAAAATTTGTTAAAATATTTTTATTGCTTCAAAAGATGTCTTAAGATTTTGATCGAAATACCATAGGTTAAGTATATTTTACCACAACTGAAGTGTATATCTTAGAATATTCTAAGAATACCCTCTGCACTCCTTTTCGTTAAGAAATACCTTTGTATAATCTGTAAATCATAAGAGACAATCTGTTACACATTTTTCATTTTTGTGGTAGTAACTGTTTTGAGATATTCTTGTTATTTGCTTTTATTTTCAATTACTTATACATTGTTTAACTGGAAGTCGTTATTAGTTGTTTTGCTTAAACTAATGCAGAGGCCGCACCGTGGCTCAGTGGTTAGACCGCTTGGCTCCCACCAAGGCGGCCCGGGTTCGATCCCAGGCGACCGCAAAGTGAGATTTGTGGTGGACATCACGGCGCTGGGGTGGGTTTTCTCCGGCATCTGCGGTTTCCCTCGCCATCTCATTCCACTGGTGCTCCGTCTTCATTTCATGTATCATCAGGTCACCGCCTGCGGTGCCGTATTTAGTAAAAGCGGGCGTTAAACATTACACACACATAATGCAAACAGAACGGAATTTTAAATCCAGCATATTGCAACATACTCTTTAAACATGAGATTATCAGCTTACATACTGTATTGCCAGCGAATGTGTAAATGTGAACTGAAAATTTGTTGTGAACTAACAAGCAGTTGGTTTAAGCATACGTTTCTTTAAGCAAAGGTTTCAGAAAAGTGAGTGGGAAAATCAATAGGAGAGGAAAACATCACTATTTTTATTTTATTTTAACATCTATTTTCCTGCTAATTAATTTCCATAATTTACTGTTCAAAACATATCAATTTATACAATTTTATAAATGTTTGATTCTCTTATCAATTCTCTCGCAGTCCAAGAAAACAAAATATTAAAGAAATGTTTGGTTCTCTTGTGGTGAACATTTTAATAAATGTCTTAATTATTAGAAATTTAAATTGTAGAACATAGATTATGTATTTCAAAAATGTATTATTTAAAAACGAAAAGCATTGGAGAAATATAATTGGAAACACTTTCATAATACGCTGTATATCAAAATATTTTTGTCTTGCAGTTATGAAACCTCATGTGAGAAACAATTTAAGTGTAAATTAATAATAAATAACAGTACTTATGCGAAAACCATTTTATGCAAAATAAAGGGCGGATTATTGCTTAGCTACTCTTCCAGTTGATAAAGAGATAAGTCGAACCACAAATTAAAAGTACCACAGAAAAAATTAGTGCACTGATATTTCCTTGAAATAATAAATTTTAAGATAATGTTTTGCATTATACACATTTTTGCAAATGCTGTTCTTGAATCTCAGAAGTATCTGAAAATGAAGGTTACAGAAAACTTACTTCACTTCACGTATTTAACATGTGGAGGTTAAGAATTAGAAACTTTACAAGGAAAGTTCTTAATGAGGAAAAATTTTCATCTACAAAGAAGTGGAAGTATCTAAAATAAATGAAGCTGAACATATCGTGATCATCACCACAATTATGGTTTTGTGATATAAAATGAGGAACAGTTTCATCCATTTCGAGCAGGTGACGATATTTTGCCATATGCCAAGTTTTGTAAGAAATATGCTGTTAATTTCTGCCTGATTTCCATGTGTCTTGCATCCTATTATCAACATAATGAAAATATGCTCTTGAATGAGAGCTGCTTCTACTTACCTTTAAAAATTATTTTAAGGTATAACAAAGTACTTTCTTTAAAAAGTATTTTAAGTATATCTTTTTCTATGTACAATTATTCATTTCATTGGGAAACTTAGGGCTAGCTATTTGGTCGGTTTTTAAAAGTATTTCGAATGCTTTAGAGTAAGTTTGTGTTGATAGAAATATGTTTATTCCGTGATTTAATTAATTATATATTTATTAAAAAAATTTAAAAATGAATCGGGGTTAATCGTTTCAGAATGTTTAGAACTGTTCTCGATTTAGAAGCACAAACTGCGCACGTATGATAAGACATTTCATAGAAAGAAATTATGTTTTTTTTTCAATTTTACTTCTTCCATACAGTTTCAGTGGGACAATGCTCTTAATAATATGGCTATCAATTGCTGGAAATTGTTGCTAATATTGAGTGTTAGGGTTGGTAAACGCTGCTGGGAGATAACTTGGATCGCTTGGGCCTATGCGGCTTCATCGTAGGGGTTTGTACAGTTGCATCAACATTATGGTCTTAATTTGGGACTATATTTGCTTCGCTGCGTAGTAGCAATCTTTATCCACACTTATCATTAAGCTACAAAATTAGTTTGATGTTAATCAACAGAAATATTTTGAGTGATATGTCCTGGATCATTGTTCATTTGCATTCAAAGGCAAGTGAATCACACCATATAAAGTAAACAAGAAAAGTATATATAAACAAGCAAACAAGAAAATTAAACAACATAAAGTAAACGATAGATCCAACTATTATCTGCAACTTCTGCATAATATGAAATTTATGATTTAGCACATGACTATAGGAAATATCAGTTGAGATGCTTTATTCAAAATCCGTAACAGCAGAATGGAGAGGGAGTGAATTTAACTCAGAAACCGGTTATATGCCGACCTACCTACCTGTGGAATGAACTCAAATTGCAGAGTAGACAATACAATCGGCTACTTAAACTTTACGTCTCTGGCAGTAATAGATTCGTCGCACTTCAGGAGAATGTTCGTTTGAACTAGACTTAAATTCTCGTGATGTTTCCAACGCTGTACATATGGCCAGCTTCTTTCACCTTTATACCCATGAAAAAATGCACGTAAATGTGATTGTTTAAACCATAAAGGGGCCTCAAATCCAATGAAAACGTTCAAAATTATTTACTTCTATCTTCCATGTATTTTTATATAACGCTTTGAAATGCAGAATGTTCGGTGACAGTGCGTCTTCTTTTGCCGATGACATGGCAAAATTATCCTCTATGGTTAACCTAAGACAGTTCTTTCGTGTATTTTGAGTGAAATATTTTAATTAAACTGTTCTGTTTAATATTTATGAGTGAACATAAAAAGAAAATTAGTGAATTAGTTCAGTAACATGCTTATTTAAAATCATCTTCGGGCCAACATTTAGGATTTGAAACACAGCTCTACTATAGTTCCTTTGCACACAATTATTTTTGTATATTCAGTTTGCATTCCATTTCTATTCCTAGCTTTCTGTTACTTAATACACAGTTATCTTACAGGATGAAAATTGAAATCCTCTCGAATATTACCTAAATTACTCTTGAGAAAATAAAAATATTTTCATTAACTCTAGGAAAGGTGATCCACAAGAATTGCTGAGCTTCCTAAGAGAAACGCACGAGGAAAGTTGGGGACCACTTAAGAGAAGCAAAAGAATATGATTAAAAGAGTTGTTACTTCTTTTTCTTGCATTTTGTTTATTTATTTTTGCTATTCCTCTAGAGGTAACTTAAACATATTGACCTTTCACATTTTAAACTCTTTACATTTATAAATCATATAGTATTTTGCGTTCCCTTAAAGCAACATAAGTGGGACTATTTGGCTTGTCATCAATGTGTACATATCTCAGGTGTCATGACCTTTTGCAATCGTACCTCGTTCTGGACAGTCACCTTCTTCTGAGTGTAATAATGTTTTTTGCTCTTGTCACATACCGAGCTGCTAATTGAACTGCAGCTGTGACTTTCATTAGTTTGTTAGGAAACTCATTTTAATGCTTAAGTGATATGCGTATTCTAGTCATTTGATGTGCACAACCAATGGTTTTAAAATTTTTGTCAGGGTTGAACTTCCGACTAAGAATTTAGCGCAATATAAGAGTACATCAAGGGTTTAAAATATCTGGCCTTCTTATTTCTTTATTAATTCGCATTTCGTTCTGGTTTTTGCTCCCATTAATTGTGTCTATTGATCTATATTTGTGAACTTTCTTAGGAGTTTTGTTATAATTATCTCTGGCGTTTTCCATTATTTGCTTTATGATGGTGCTGAGACCTCGTAATAGAGCGCCTTTAAATATAAATTGTGATCATTACCAAGGTTAGGCTTTTAGGTGCAAATTTCAAATGGAAAAAAGGAAGGGGAAAGGTATTCAATGTAAAGGAAGGGACAAAACGGTGTTGGTTTATTCAACTAATTCAACAATTTCTCTTGCCTCTATTCTAATTTATTGAATTACAAACAAGTACATCAAATTATCACTCATCAGAAGAAGGAAAGCACATGAAGCTCTTAAACTTAAAGACATTAAGCATCTCTACATTTTTAAAAGTAAATCTGTTTCTATTAGGAGATAAAATGTCTTTGTAGATGCTAAAGATTCTTTCGACATCCACAGAAACCAGCGGTGCACATCTTGTATTCATTCGGAATGGTAATTCTGCAAATGTGGCGAAATCCTCAATGTTCGGATTCTTCTGAAGACGAAATTTCAGTTTGTCTTTGGAAAAGCCATCTAACTGCTCCCTCACAGAAATAAAAATATCCTACTGTGTTTCCTTTTTAAAACCTTGTTCTTCTAATAGTTTAATATCCATAGTCAGGCACTTGTAATTATGAACACAATGTAGTTTTTTCTGCAAATTATGTATTTTCTCCGATAACAGAAGTTGTTGTGCCTTGGAAACTGCACCTGCATCGGCTGGTTCCAAAGAAAATACAAACTCTTTAATTTTGTCAAAATTTTCACATAACATAGCAGCACACTCGATCCAAGATCACCAGCGAGTAATGAGAGGAATATTTAGGTGGGATAGGCCAGTGGTTTCCTTGTAGACTACAACACGATTCGGAGCTTTCAGCAGAATCTTCTCTAGGGTAGAGGTGAACTGATTTGCGATCTTGTAATCGTTCCTTATGGATTCTCAAACCTTGTGAAGGGCATAAACCAAGTATGTCACATGCTTCAACTTAGGAAATAAAGGCTTCAGTTGGTTAACAGCTGAAGCCATGCATGGAGTCTGGTCCGTAACCACAAGAAGTTTCTCATCCTGGATACCAGCAGTCCATAGTTTCTGACAAAAGTCCATAATTGATTGCATTACTGTACTGGCATTGGCTTTCTGCAGCTCATATATTTTCAACAACTTGGGCTTAACTTTCTCCCCTACTAAGGGAAAATCTAAAATGTTCAAAACATATCGTTGCATTGAGTCTATGGTTACACCCACAATGATTGTCATCGCAACCAGACACTTTCTCCTTGATTCCTTGTATCGTTTCTTGGTAAATAGGCTCCATGTAGTTTTTCCTTAAAGTACTTTAAGTCGGCATTGACATCTTTGTGTATTTATCAAGAAATCCCTTGAAGGCTAGTATTCAGCTTATCGGGCGTAATTCCTGCTTGTATAAGAGCTGCACAAAGCTCAATGTGCATTTACTTAAAATTTTGGGTTTTTGAAGAACTGTTAAAACGCATTTCGTAATAGAGGCTGCCGCGATTTGTTTGCCTGAAGAGTCTTGTTCATTTCATGCTTAGACTTGAAAATGTGTTGTTTAATGCGATATCGCTGGTGTTTTTCATCTAACGAAATTTCTGGATCGCAAATAGTACATCGAATAACAGTTACATCTGTGTCTATGAAATCTTGTTTGAAATTCTGAGCCAGAACAATAACTCGAGCACTGGACACCTTTGGATGGTAAAATATAATAGTACACGCGTTTAGTAATGTAACAAAGGACTAACATTAGTTCACTTCCTAACTCAATGTGATTGTTATACAACTCATTCACTTATTGTCCACACTCATATAACACTGCAACAGTTATTACCAGAATGTTCTCATTCATTTCGAACTACAGTCTCAGCGATTTCTAGTAGCTTCAAGTAGAACCCAGGATCAATTCTTGGAACTACGAGGGTGTACGGTTACTGCTCTCAGCGTGACCTTGGTGTTCAAAATGACACTTGTCGCAGTAGCAAACTCACATTCACGAAAAGTGGGTTACTGATTCTGGTGAAATTAAAAGGATAGAATGATATACGGTGACAATGAATCATTGGCAGTTGCATTATTGCGAACTGCTTTATAGCACTAAAGCACGAGAAAGAGGATTTGTAGTACAGTTATTTTCCATTGTTGTAGGTGTGCTTTCAACGCCAGCGCAGCGTTTACTGAAAGAGTTAGGCTTACTCTCCACTTGTTAACAGCAAGCTGAGGAGATGTTAATTAAAAGTTAAATAGTTTGTATTAATTAAAATCGTATAGAGTAAAATGGAAGGAAACTTAAATGAAAAAAGGGGGAAAAGGGGATTATGAGCATGGTTGGGGGAAAAGGGGATAAAGGTACACGAAAAGGAAAAAGGTGCATAAAAGGTGAACACCTAGAAATCCTAGCCCTGATCATCAACTTTGACCACTAAGCTCTGTTTACGACTCCCAGCATAGAGGGAAGCTTCGGCTCATTTGGACCCTCGTGATCAAACTTAAGCTCTGTTAATGTTACTTATTATTCTCTACTACGTGCTTATAGAAAGTGGCGGAGGTATTGTACTACACCCAAAACTTCGAATGCGAAATTTTACCAAAATGTGCAAGTTTTGAGATTCCTAGAGTTTGAAAAAGAAAATAATTTTTAGCAAAAGGCGTGTGTGTATGCCTGCGAGCTTGATTGCAAGTAACTGACTTGAACAAACATAATTTGAAAACGAAATGTCTGTTGAATACTAAATTTGGTACTTAATTGAGCATTTTACAAGGATACTGGAAAAAAAATTAAGAAGATATCACCATCGCAAACTACCTTTAGTACCCTTTTCGTTTCGAGTAACTTGATTTTGTAAATAGCGGCTCTAATGATTTTTATTAAAATACTGTATGTCTAAAATATTTTCTTGGCAAATGAAATTTATATCTTAAATTTTCTGAGAATAGACTGTGATGTCCTCGCTATTCTGATTGACTTCCAGACTCTGGGGAAGATGAGGAATTATCTTAGTCGGAGAAAAATCCCCACCCCCACTGCCAGGAATCAAACTCGGGACCCCTACACGACAGTCAGGTGCTCTACCGCTACTACGCCAGGCGGTGATTGACTTTTGTTTAACTAGTAAACCAATATAGACGAAATGTAACTACATGTGATATATATTTCCTTAAAGCATTCAAATTATTTCAAATCAATCATATTTATAAAACTAATCATTTCCAAGACATTTATTGTTATTGTTTTGCATTTTTAAATTTTATAATTTTCTTAACTAAGTCATTATTCCTTTTGGCTATGCAAAGAGAAGGGAATGTCAAAATTTTAACGTCGTGACCAGCCCTTGCAAGATTTGACTATATCCATATTCCCCTTTTGTTCCTTATCATAACACTGTTGCTAGGACATTGCGCTTGCCATGCTTTAGTTCGAGCAATGTGCTTATAAATACACTGTTTTGCGTATTACCTTTGTGACCATGTTCAGCTGTTAAAATGTAATAAAGGAACAAATACAGTGGAGGTGGCTCTAAATATCTGTCCGATTGGAAATAGCCCCTAAAGAAAACTATCCGTAATTTAAAAGAAGATCGCTTTAAACTGAAATATTAGCTACGCTCAGAGTAAATCATTGAGCGTAGCTGAAGAGCTTCTGAAATCTTCAATATCGGATTATTCACCTCGAGCCAAATCGAGGATCTGCAGATGCGGACATCAGTCAATTATCATGGGAGTTTGCGTTCCATGAACTAGGTACAAAACGTTATGAATTTTATCATGCTCTCGACATCGTTACTTCTGTCTGAGCATCATAATGAACGACATTTCTATGCTTTTAAATGCCAACGTTCTTTTTTATAAAGAGTTTCTGCAACTGTGTTGTGAAGTTTCTGTTTTTGTGGAAAGTTAAATATTTTCGAAGATAAAAGTAAAATAATTTTTATTATGTATCATGGCGTTTATTACCTACACACTAATGTGATATTCAGGCACTATTATTATAATAGAAAATGTTTGTGTGTTTGTGTGCGCGCCTGCGTGACCGTGAAACTATATCAAAACCACTTAACCATGATCTTCTTTTTTGTAATTTACGTCCTCCAACATTTAGACATTTCGGAAGGTGAATGAAATGTGTGTAATGATGCCCCAATGAGTCCGCAGTCCATAGAGCTTACAGTTATCCGACATTTGTCTTTCATGATAAGAGAAAACCCAAAAAAAAGCTTTATCCAGGTAACTCGACCTGATCGAGATTCGAACTCGGGGCCTCTTGAACGTGAGACAGACACGCAAACATCTGCGCTACCCAGGCGGGCGCTCAACCATGTTGATAACTCATTACATTACCATTGAAATCATCAATTTGTTCTGACTAACATGAGGCATATAAGACCTATTAATCTGTTTCATAAATAACTACAAATTTAAAATCTCTTGTACTGGAATAAGAATACACTGCAGTTATAAAAGTGCATGCTTGCGAAGAATATCCTGAATTTTGTTTGAGAATGCCATGGAGTAGAAAAGAGTTATTGTCACTTTGCAGAATATAAATAGTTATTGCACTCCTTATAACAAGAAAGGAAACGAGTTATACTTCGTTGTGAGGAACACGCATAGATGGCCATGAGGCAGCACTTTAGCATAGAGAAGGCAGCTTAAAAGTGCATGTTATATTAGTTTCATTAATTAGTTTTCATAAATACTCTAGATATTTATGCAATGAAACACTGTTAAAACCTCTGATTAAAGTTTATTCGAATTCTATAGATGTACGCACTGATGTTTTTGGATGCCAAAAGTTTCCTTACACCTTGAAAAGAAAGTTCCTTTATTTCATTTGTACTTAGCTGGTAGGACAGGCTAAGTAAATGTATAAGAGGAAAAACTGCCAACATTCTAAACCTGTGAACCTCTAATTTATATTAAAGAGAGGATTAGTTTATTCGATGGTCATAGAATGTGTGTTTTCTGTGTTTAACTTAACATGAGAGTGAGAAATTTTACATCGCTGTTGGGCGTTCCTGAATTACGTGAAAATTGCGTAGCTTTTATGTCATTATATTACCGCTGAATCAAAAGTTTAATGCTTAAGCTACCATAATTATTTAGACAGTGAAACAATCCTATCGAGATTGTGTCACTGCCAAAGGGTACTTGTACATTTTACAACATTTCTTAAATTTGGAACATTGTCGGGGGAAGCGTAAGGTAGTCAAACATTGAACCGATGTTTCCAACCGTTGGCCTGAATACTGCAGGTTTTGTTATCCATTATTTGAAATAGCCTAAAGTGTACGAAACTGCAAATAAAGTTGGCAAAAGGAAGAATTTAGTACAGAATCCTCTGAATCAACACACAACAGTGTCCTAATGTAATGACTCGCTGGAGTTTAGCTCTTTAGGTAACCGGGAAATTTTAGATTAGCCAATTATAAATCTATATACCTACTCTTCCGGTTACATTATGGAACGTCTCTTTCAACGTTTACCCAGGGAAAAATAATTATGCACCTCTTAACTATGTTAATTACGAGTGTTAATTTCTCAGAATACACGGAGAAAATCAATGAGTTATGAAATGACTTGCGGAATAAGGTTTTAGCCGGTAAAAAGAGTAACAGTTTATATTATTGACTGTCAAATGAGTTGTCTACTTGGGGGGAAAGAAAAAGGAAAGTTCTAATCAGACTTATTCTAAAATAACGTCGTAAGGTTTCATAAGATAGATAAGAGCAGACTGTCAATAAGCGAGTACTATGGTGTGTTTCATTTGTTCCAACATCTCATGTGTACACCAAATTTTGAAGTTTCCAGTTGTGTATTTAAAATGCTTGGAAGCTATAGAAGTTTTGAGAAATGTGCTATGGCATGTATGGCCATTCTTACTCGCAGCATTGTGTTTTTATATAATGAAAAACTCTTTCGGAAAGCATTTGTCACATCATGTGGAAGTGAAATGCTTGTCGGGTGTCTGACGTATCTGCGATAAAGCTGTCAATCTCTTCTTGTTCACTCCCAGCTACCTAAATCGTCTTTTTCAGAGCCTAAATATTAAAAAAGAACGATTTAACAATGTGAATTACTATCTGACTTTACAAAGAGAGATGTACTTCAGTATTTTAAATTTTCATTACAAAGAGAACGTTTTGTTTTCGAAACACGAGCTGGGAAACGTACTTCACCTCGATATTTCCGAAAGGTCATTAGAAAACAATATGAATCGCAATGACACGCTAGCGGCGCAGAAAATGAATAAGAGATGAAGTATTGCTGGCCTATACTTAACGGCATTGGGATCGTTAGCATGAAAAAAATATCATCGGTTACGAAATATCAGATGCAAAATTTCACTTCTTAATTGTATTATGAGGATTGTCCATAAATAAGTTATAGAGAAAGAATCTATTGACCCAGTTTTTTCCAGTTCATAACAGGAACCCTTTATCTTCTTTAGCTTGAAGACCCCAAAAGATTATCCTTTAAAATTATGGATATAGACACATTCTACAGTTAAAATTTTTTGTTGTACCACTTTCTATCTTCAATTGAAAGATAATTTGAATAAAATGTCATATATTAACACCTAGAGGATAAGACCTAAGGTATTACGAGTACTGTATGCTACCCCGAGCTTTACACTTGCACTTGAAATATGGATTTATTTTTATTTAATAGTATGTGGCAATTACATCTTTCAATACTGAAATTTAATACCTCTGTTCTACGCAAGTATCAATACTTCTAATTGCCGTGGAAAGCCTTCAAAATAAAGCTTCTGTGTTCAAATTTCCAACATATCAGGAAGAGAAAATGAAATTGACCAGAAGGGAGAACTTAATTCAGTCAAGTATTCTGTGCCAAGTAGCAAATTTGTGTTTTTATAACCTATAGCAATGAACTTAGCAGCCGCAAAACCCAGATTTCATAGATCGTAACGTTCTAATTCTTTGTGTAACAATCATATAACCACTCTTCAGGTTTAATGCACTATTGTAGTTATTGAGAGATATTATACAGAAGAAAAGCTGCTTAGCGTGCCGTATCTCAAAACATTTGCGAGTCCCATAGAATACATAGTCTTGTTACTCAATGGATATAGAGTATGCATCTAAGGGGCACAACTCATGATCTGAGACCTACCACTGCCCAGAAATCAGGATAAAGTGGGGGAAACTCAGATGGGCACAGATGCGCATAAGCTCCTAACAGTCCTTCGCTGGAGACCGCTTCACTGCTCAGAGAACGATGAATGATCCATTAACCAAGCAGTTCTATAGTGTCCATGGGGACTACTCTTTCCTTTGAGCAAGCATCCGCACCATTTCTCTCGCATCGCCAACAAAATCTAGGAGTACACCTCAAACTTGGGACCTCCAGATTTCGAGCCTCACACATAACCGTGGAGCCATCTTTCTCTCTGCCTATCATGCAGTGGCTCAAAAGAAAATATCATTCTTATGGTTAGTTACAGAGCTATTTATATCAAAACTGCTTTGTGTTTCATAACAACATTTGCAAATATCCTCATTAGTCCTGTAATAACCTGGCCAATCTTCGTTCTGTTTCTTCATCTGGCTATCACAGGGTGGCTCTTTAGGCTAAGTAAATATTGGATTAGTACTAAATATGGAGTTACATAGAGCTATTTCTTGTAAAACGTCTTTGTGCTTCATAATAACATTAGCAAACGAGCTGGGAACCAGAGAATATAAATTAGTTTATTCTCTGTCCCGCTGTTCCGTTAACGTTATGCCAATTGAAGCGATGCCTCAGTTTAGAGCAGGAGGTTTCTCTCAGGGTCTGCGTGGATATATAGTAAAATGATGACGCTGATAACACTGGAATCCAGTTTAAGACTCGTTTAACGGCTACTTCTGTTTTTATAATCACATAATTGGCGAAGTTGCCGACCAAGGGAAACCAATCTATATTACTGTCCGGAGTTACCGTATGTGAAGCGCATATTACGCGATAACACCTAATTCCTGATTTACGCAGGAACAGATACGTTCCTTCTCGGGTCACGTCTGTCCTCCTGGACAGACAATCCAGCTGTGTCTGAATCCTTTTCAAGCAACTCTGTTATTCACACAGAACACCCCAACTCAAGTCGACCTTTTGTTATGTTTGGACATTTGTATATTTTGTTACGGTCATTAGTTACTAAAGAAGGGTCTAAGAAAGCCACTTCTAATCAAATGTCGACCTGCGATGATAGTTTTCCCTGAAGTGAACTACTAAACAAATCCTGTTCACATCTGACAAATATACCCCATGTTGATATCTAATTTACTGAATCCCTAATTTCGGTATATTCTCGATATATCTGATTATTATCAAAAACTTTATTTTTATTTTTATTTTATTTTTATATTAGATTAGGCGAAAATTGCAGTGTTATCTAATATGTATTCACGAAAGAGCGTTTTATACACCTTTATGCTGTTAGACGTGTTTCATAACCTGACATACTTTCTTAAAATAATAGTTTGACATTGCAAAATAGTCGTATTACACCAATTCAGTGGTATTGAGGATTGAGATGGTTTATTTTTGTGGCATACTGCAATTTTCCTTTTCCTGTCCTGAGAAAATGCGAGTTACGATGCAGTTTATGAATGTGCCTTATTAGATACCTTGGTAGACAAATAACTAGGAAGTTAACGCCGTTCGTCGGCTACAATTGCCTCTTTTGTGCTCCATTTTGCTTCACTGTTCAGGCTTTTGTCTTTTAGTAAGGGTTGATAATGTGCCTTATCTGTCGTCGTAGAGCAAGCATCTTTTGTCTTCGCTTCCTTTCTACCTAAGGAAACAGGCTTATAGAACCACGTGCCTCTGTACTTTGTGCCTATCACGGTTAACGAAAACTGCAGCAAACCATTTAAAAGTCTTCGGAAACTGTGAAATGTTAATCTTTTTTAAAAATTACTGAGGACTGGAATGAACTTCATTGCATAAAAAGGAGGATTCCTATTGAAATTCCAGCTCTTGTGGTGTTGCAGTCGCAGCTGGACTAGCTATATCTAAGTAGGAAAATCATATATATAAACTTAAAATTCAGTTATTTAATTTTGTAGAGTAGATATGATCCATTGAAATAAATTGTCAACACGGATATTTTTGCAAGTAATGGCAAAAAAGACAAAATTTTGTGAGTTGTATTCACATACTTTTCTTTACTTACTCTCCTACAAACTGTTCTTACAAACTTATTTATGCTTCTACCTACTTCAGGTTAATGCAGAATAAACATTTGTAGAAATGATATTATTACATGCTTCCTGGTAACCGAAATGGGAATAGAGGAATACAGTATGCTTAAAGGATATTCACATATTTATGAGCTAGTACCTTTGTGATGGATTTGAATTATATTTACACGAACAGGGGTAAGAATTTATGATTTTCCAATTTGAGAAAAATGTAAGCATCGGATAATTGCCTATGGTTTAGCGGTTATACAACGGTAATTCAGCGTGATGAGGAGTTCAGAGGCTATTTGTAGAAAATTAATGATTTGCACTGATTTTGTCATGAAAATATCTTAAATATGTGGTAATTCATAATCAAAATGGGTAAGTCAATTTTGAGAAAATCAAAATTTTCGGAGCAGTCTCCTTACCATGTTAGAATTTTTTGAAACACTTTGTAGCGGTTCATTGGAATATGATAAATTTAAATATAAAGTTTGATATTGAAGGAACTTCTGTTTTGAATTGACACACATACACACACACACATACACACACACAGACACACATACACACAGACACACATACTCAAAATATGATACAGCAGAATGCTTATTTGGTGGGATTCAAAGAGCTTTAAAACATACATTCCCTGTGAAATTACGGTATAGAATGTTGGGCTGGAACATAATATATATATTTATTAAGTACATAGTAAACAAAGCAAAACCAATTCTGCATATAAACTGTATTTAATGTATATTACAGTAAACATAACAACTCCTACCTTCTCTTACATATTTCAGACGAAATAAAAGAAGTGCTATAAAAAGTACATAATGGAATGACAAATGGGCCTTCATTACAAGCGCTGGGACACAAATCGTTCTGAAAAAGTAGTAATTCAATACTGTGTGGCATCTGGGAGTAATAAAACCGACTTAAAATAAATTAGCAAACTTCACCCGCCAGGTTTGTTTCTAGTACACCAACTTGCATGCATTGGTTACTCAAGACCATGATAAATTATACTTTCTATATTACATGGAGGGTTAAGTACAAAAGTCGGATACAACCTAAATAATTTTGAAGCACGAGGCTGTTTCATACGAAACTAGGTCGCCAGAGATACGTACAGGGAAATAAACTGTGTTACCGTATTTTGCTACTTCCGAAATAACCAGGAGTAACTGCAACTATTTTATTTTATATAGTAAACTCTATAGATGTTAAATCATTGGAATGATGCTCTCTCCAGTAGTTTATCAACAAGTAAACGCAATATTTTATACAAATAGGAAAGGAAAGCCTTGACGTTCTTTTTCTGTTTCTAACCGTTGAAGGTGGAAGAACGGAAATTCTAAGCCATCTATAGTGATCAGCTGTGCTCTTAAAGGATTTGGTTATCACTTAAAGCCTACTACGTTCTCCAAATATCTTTGTATTCACAAGAAAATATTTAACCATAGCGAGAGAAAGAGAGAGAGAGAGAGAGAGAGAGAGAGAGAGAGAGAGAGAGAGAGAGAGAGAGAGAGAGAGAGAGAGAGAGAGAGAGAGAGAGAGAGAGAGAGAGAGAGAGAGAGAGAGAGACAGAGAAATTTGCAGAAATCGCTTTAACATGAAGCAAGCGAAAGAATAAGCGTTTGTATGAATAATTCGTACAAGAGAAACACGAAAAGGTTATGCGAGTGAAGCATGTTTTTTCATGTGTATCTGAAGATCTTGTTATTTATTATTTATTAAATATATCTGTAATATGAAAATCTCTTCAATACATATCAAAACTGATCTCTTACCATTATAACAATATATTATCAATAATAGTTTAATGTTCCTAGCCCTTAAGGCCAGCAAGGGAGTCCATTGGTTAACATGTGTGAATGACAATGTATGTTGTACTTAAAATGTTTTACCTGGCACATACGTTGCCCATACATAAATCGGATATTGATTTTAATCACCAATACCATTGATTTATTTGCTTGTGCCAGTTAATGACCTTACTGTTACTGGACTAAACGATGACAACAGAATTATCACATACCACTTGTATGATGTAAAGATTTCCAATGGTTATTAATAGTCAACTTTCCAATAACTATTTATAATATAATTATATATATTTTTTTTTATTAAGAAACTTGAAATGGATATGTTCCTCCCTTGAAAAACAGACTGATAAAAAGAAAATAAAAACTGCCAGTTTCTACTTTGCTGTTACCTCGCCGTTTAAAATTCGTGAAAGATGATGATTTACTTCTAAAACTGTTGTTTGTTTTATACCTAATTCTCGTGAAATAATTAGGCTAACCTCAGTTAAATTAGCAGGATTTATCGGCATTTGATGTTTTATTGGGATAACATTACTGACTGAGTGCATTTCTTTACATTTATATTTTTGTGGATACCGAAAACTTAATCGATTAATATCACAACCTTTTATCACAAATGTGTGATTATCCCAAGGAAATTAATGGTCTAAAAATAAACTAACCCACAACTAGTTTGTATGTGTATTTGTGCACTTGATCGCCTGCTGTTTTGAACATAATAAATGCGGGAGAGTGGCGCAATGTTTCAACAGTAAACTGGGAGATATAAGTGTAAAATCGTGGCATTATAAAGAAGGAAAAGCAGAGATAATTAATTGCTAAATTAAGTCAAAGTGAAGTGGTAAAATTCCAGAAGAATATTAAAGTGTGAAGCGGTGTTGTTATAATAGAAGGTATCACAACTATGTGCTGAAGAAAATAAACTGCATTTGGATGTGCAGAAATGAAATGTGTAGTGTTTAAAGCCCGATTTTACTACATACGGCACCGCAGGAAGTGACGCTGGTGATACATGAAATGAAGCTGGAGCAACAATGGAATGAGATGGCGAGGGAAACCGGAGATCCCGGAGAAAAGCCGCCCCAGCACCGTGTTCTCCACCACAAATCTCACTTTGCCGTCGCCTGGGATCGAACCTGGACCGCCTTGGTGAGAGTAGATCGAAGCGATTTTGCTTCCATCCAGTGGAATTTTGTGAAAATTAAAATGTTCTTAAAATTTTCTGTATAAATACTTGTTTGGGTTGAAAGAATTTTTTAAACTTCTTTATGTCATCCTTGGAAGACGCTGAACTTAAATAACAAATTTGCTGTTTTGGAATTGAGTTTTCACAGATAGATCCACACGTAGTCCCGGAACCTTTTCTAAAAATGCTATTTTTTAAACTTTGGAAGTGTGTATACAGTGAAATCTCATTACCGTACTTTTGGATGAAATTCAATCTTTCCTTTGCCTGTTATATTTATGGTAGAGCAGTTAAGAAAAGGGGGATATCTAAACACATCTTATGATCCTTTATGATACTACGCACCATCTTTTAAGATATGTCATTACATGACTAACGCATTAGATTAGATTAGATTGATTTGCGTTCAGTAGGTTCACTTGTAGCCAGAAAATGCTGTGAACATTGAACATGTCCAGAGGTATAAAGTTTAATAGCATATATTTGTACAAAAGTTAACATAAAACACATATTATAGTATACAGGCAATATGAACAACATTATGGAAAACAAAGCAGGGATAATTATATATGATACAAAATGAAACACTGTTTAAACCAGCTTTCACTTGGCTTATGCCAGTAGTCTCAACCTTTTCGCAATGGATACCATTCATTGTTATTTATTAAATACATATACATTAAAATAAACTTTCAACTTGCATCAAATATTTATTAGTAATGATTTGTCATTGGAACAGTTAGATATTACTTATAGAGCTACAGAAACATTATCAGGATAATTTGTTATTCAGATAATCTTGTACAGAATAAAAAGATTTTGAGCAAAGGTACTCTCTAACAGCTTTTCTAAAAGCACCGAAATTATCAACTTTTTCTTTAAGAACATTAGGAAGTGCGCCAAATATTTTGATAGTTTCATAATGCACACCTTTCTGGAAACAAAAAAGTTTAGCACTGGGATAATGGATATTATACTTTTATCTAGTGTTTATTTTGTGAATTACATTTGTTGCAAATAAGGCACGATTGCATACAAAGAATTTTAGGATCGAGAATATGTACATGCAAGGAAGCGTTAATATCTTCAATCTTGTAAAAGGATCTTTACAGGAGCATCTGTTGTGGGTATTAGTAATGATTCTTATAAGCCTCTTTTGCATAAGAAATATATTATCTTATCCAAAGTGTTCTTCTTAAGACCATAGTACGTATATTTCATTAAACTCTCTTCCAGTTCAACCAATTATTCTGTTATGAAAGTTTAAACATACAATCGTTAATTGTAGCTATTAACACAGAGAAACAAACTCGGTTATTGTACGAAAACAACGGTTCGTCACAGCTCTGGCCCACACACAACATTTCATGTGTGCGTCCATGAGACGTACGTGACAGTTGGCCACGGCGGAGGAAATCTATAGATAGATGATCATGACATCAAATACACTGTAACTTATAGGAGTTACAGTTTGAGTGAAATTTTCAGCATAGTTGAAAATGTAAGCAGTTTACAAAGTCATATAATAATGAACGGTTTCAGAATAATAGGAAAAACATGTTCATTGTGGTTTTGGAATCGAAATTGGCTGTGGAACATGCAAAACATACACATGTAAAATATGAACAAGCAGCCAAAAACTACGTTAGACTGCTCAACGAGGTAGGAAGTTTGATACGAGTAAGAAAATGATTGTAACAGAGCAGCTTTTTAGTATACTATTGTCACACAATGAGTAAATTACTTTATTCAGATTAAGCATTGAAATCAGCTTTGAAGATGTTAGCAGATGTATTTTACGTCATAACGTAACAAAACAATTGAATATTACTCCAGTTTGCTTTATGGGACATTGATTTAGGTTAGGTACCCTATATAAAAAATCGATGATGTTTTTTGCGCAACGGCCCCCCAAAGGTCAATAAATGCAATATAGAACATAAATACTTTGGTGTACTTGTTTACTTTTATAGTGTAGTCAAGTTTTATTCTATTATGTGTATATAATATTCTGATATTAGATTATTCATTATGCGGATTTGTAAACATTAATATGGAAAATAAATAATGAAGTGTGCGCTGAAATTTTTCATATAGATGATAGTTTGAAAACAAGAAAATTTAAGTACAGTGTCAGTCAAACTATTTTCCACGGGTTTCATAATAAGACTTTCTCAGCTTTGCGTTCTGACGAGTTTTCTTAATTGCAGCTGAAATCTGCAGCATTTTATTATGAAACTTTGTCACTTGTATAATTATTGAAAGAGAAGTTTATTAAATATGAATTTCAATGGATATAATTCAATAAAATGACATCACAGAGAAACAATTTTGTTCAGATTTTACTACTTGGGAAAGGACTCAATATGGTGTCTAAAAATGTAAAATAAGTTTTGTTCTAAAATCTGAGTGTTGCTAATTTATATTTATGAAAGGTAAGAAAGTACTACGTAATGCAACAGATACGTAAAAGAAGCACTGGGAAAAAATTGCACAATTTCGTGTTGATTGCTTTATTAGCACTGCCATTCCCATAGATCGTGATATCTCTGGAAAGGCTGTAACGACAGAATCTTCGTTTGGCTCTTTGATTCAGAATGGTGCTCACGTATCCCATATCTCAGCAGTTAGAAGAGGACTTGTTAGTTACTGGAAGCCTTTCCTTGTAAATATGGTGCTAGGGCTTTGTATGCTGTAGGAGACTAACGCTGTGATGCAGAAGTCAAAAATAGACTTTCTTGTGTATTCAAGACTTTTCTAAAGTAAAACCATGTGTGCATTGCAAAGAGGAAACCTGGTTAAGGAAGATATTACAGTGTAGTAATTTTCATTAGAGAACTTCTAACATTCAGAAAATATGGTATAACCTTGAAAAGTAAACTGCTTACCTTTCCGGTGCCACAGCTCTTCTATTGTACTGCACTCTTCTACATTCATGTAGTATTAATAAGAAAGCATTCTCCATCTTCATGGGTACTTTAAACCGTCACACGGGTGCTTTATTCGGAAGTGCAGAGGTTCTCTCTCTTTTTTGGTACGTTTGCGCAGCGGAAATGACCTAAACAGTTGCACACCTGTGGTTGTTTGATCTTGGCATAAGGGCCTTCAGGACCACACATAGACCATTTGTCTCATGTAATCCCTGGGTGGAAAGGTTGAATAGGAGAACAAAGGACGAGCAAGACTGGATCCCTAATGATTCCATAATTATAAAATTCCTGACGCCGATACTATCAATTAAGGGACTCTGCGAAAGAGGAAGGGGCGCCAGTCGAACATTCAAATACTAGGAGGAATCTTTTCAAGTTTGTAAAGTGCAGATTCTGTCGTTCCAGCCCAATGTACCATCGACAACACCTGTTCCTACAATCGTGGAACACATGAAGAAAAATGCAAACTGATTGGGATTTCTTTGCAGAAGAGTAACCACAGAGAAACTGGGGAAAAACACAATAAATCTTGTTAGGGTGTCCGCGACGAAGGGATGATCTCTTACAGTCAGTTTCATCTTACTCAGTGTACAAAACATGTATTTTTCTCTTCCTGATAATTCCCATACTGATCTCTCTCCACTCCCTCTTTCTGAAACAGCTATGTTGCAGATTTTGTCACACACCTATTCTTCTCCTTATATATCTACACTAGGGAACAGTACAAGCGGCCCATTGCTTAAGATGGCAGTAGAATATATTCTTTCATTATGTTTTTACGACTATATAACCAAAATTAGATTATTATCCTCTCTCTCTTTCTCTTACTGATTTGAAGAAAACGTCCGGTGAAGAAAACGAAGGAAAGGTGTGGCATAACCACTCTTGATTAATTATACTCTTGATTCGTCCACAGAAGTAACAACACAGGATGATTATTTAGGAATAGATGTGCGAGAGTCAGTTACCTGCTGCAGTGAAACACTTAACAATCATAGTATTCTAGTAAAAAGTTTCTTTTATAGAAAACATGAAAACAAAAGTTAAAATTAATGTCGCGAAGAACATCCTATTTGAATGTCAATTGTAGTAATTGCTGTGAACTATAAGCATTTAGATAACAATAATAATATGGATGTACTTGTAAAGACAAAATGCCATGTAACACAGCTGACATTACCAGGGTTCTCTACATATTAAATCTGTAGATGGTTATTTGATTAATATTAATTATCTTGCGTTTTAAAATAAGTTGTTATGAAAAATGTGAGTAACACACAAAGCAGTGTAAACTATGTCAATTCTTTATTGACATACCATAGTTTTAAAATGTCCACGAATTTCCTTATTTTATCATATACATAAATTAACCGGTCATATAGTGAAATAAAACTTTATTTTCAGTTCACACATTACAGACGATGAAAAGGAAGACAGTCTATTAAATGATTAATCACATTCAGTTCTTCGGCTGTTGTTAACGGCAATATTTATTCAGCGAGTGAATAGAATAGTGGCTGCCTATTCTTGACATTAACATAACTGCTTATATTTTCACAACACTGATCAACAGACTAATGTGAGTGTGGCATGCAACTGTCACATTGAATTGCGCCTTCATTACTACAATCACTCCAGTCTTAGAAACTCAACTTTATGATAGCTCAGAATTAACTAGTTTGCGATATATAGGAAATCAGAGCACATGATAATATACAGTGTCCTAACTATGCGTGATTAGTGTTTAAGAAGTATGTTCCAACTGTATTGAGGCTGGCTGTTATTAGTGCGAGAACATGAAATTTGTCAGGAAAGTGATCGATTATTTCAACGCTGAGACTACATCAATAAAAGCAGCACAGTAGTTTCTAGAAGACAAATTGCAGGTACACTTGCCTACATACTAACCAATTTTGGGCTTCCGTCTACCGCAATATCTGCTTTAGAAAAATACCAACTGCCTCTATTGGGACAAGCTACGACATATGGATAAAGTTGCGAACTATATGAATCGTGTATGTGGTAAATTGGGAAAATATTGTTTTATTGCTAAAGTGCTGTCAGGTGAAAATATTTCTCTTACTGACTGTATTTAAATCCGGAAGATATTGCTGATTTTCAGAAGACATTAATTATTTCAGTGGAAGTAGAGATTCTTCATGAAAAATGAATAATTTCAGACAATAGACAATAATTTTCTTTGAGAAGCTTCGCAAGGTTTTTCGCTCATTTCATCTTAAATCCTTTGTAAACAGCTACTGAAGTTTACGTTTAAACAAAGGACTTATATATTCTTTATTTCATATTTACTATGGGAAATATGATAATGACACGTCAGTTCTGAAATATTAGAATTTTGTTTAAAAATGGTATACAAACAGTATGTATTTACTTTGTTAGGAGTAAGAAGTTTGTTTTATACTGTAACTCTAAATATGCCTTGTGGTCCATTAAACGGCTCTCTAAAATCAACGCACATGAAAAAAAAATCTCGATAGTTAATAATCATTTATTGGCCATTTTAAATTGTACGTCATTTTAAAAACTAGATTAGATCATAAATATATTTTTATTTTGGTTATTTAATGTCTTGCCCTGGTAATAAGTAATTGGACTAGAATTCAGTATACACGTTATAGGGTTATCTGCTAAGTGACATCACAATGACCTATCGCATTGAGCTATAGTAATGTAAATAATACTTGTTTACTTTTCTGGCGCTTTGGTATTATTTTAAATGTTGTGTAATTGTTACAAATTTAGTTTTCAGCACTTTTCACAGGAAAAATTGTTTATAATCTGATAGCGATCCATGTATGTGTCAATACCCTATCATTATTTCATTAGTAACTAACTAGATCTGCGGCACAACATTCCTTTCCGAGCCAAGACCTAAAGCCTGGCTGCTTCGTCCCTCACCTCTGCCTTCATGATTGGGGTGCAGTACTGGAGGGAGGGACGTCAGCGCTCCGGTCCCTCTCGACTGGTATATGCTGTCTTCGTAAGCAACTATTTCATTAATATTACTAATTCGTTTTGTAATAGTTGAATGTTACAAATTTGGTAAAGCTCATTTTAGTGATGATGAATCTTATGTTCTCGAGCCGCAGCATGGTGAACAGTCGCACAGTACAGTCTTGATTAGGGAATCGTTACATGAATATTAAGGTAAAGGCTGATCTCTGTGCAGAGATATATCTACTCATTGTTCAACTGCTGTTCAGTACTGTTTGATAAGTTCGCTTAAATTTTAGGTTTCTGGTGATCCATCTGGTTGATTATTGATAACATTTTAATACAAAATGCCGCTTCCTTTCTGCATTTTGAATAATTTTGATTTGTACCTATATTCCCCTAGATGACGTTATGTATATTTTATCATTCTGCTTGCAGATGTTACCCTGTTTAACGCCCAAGCACCATTGCTTTCGAAAACAAAATAGACGCTAGACCGAAGGCGTCAATACACCGAAGTACGTATATTGTTGATGCTTGGTACTCGTCTCTAGGTCAGAAACAAGAGTTCTCTTCTCCATTTAAAACTTTACATAGTTCTGCGATAATCGACTAGAAGAGCTAAAGACCGCGCTTGTAGTGGCGAAACGTAAAGTACTAATTAAGAGAACAAACCCTTACTTCCTCCTCGGCCTCTTCTTCGTTTTCGGGACAACACGTCTTTCTGACGAACCGACTGCTCGCCCCAGTGAACATGACCACACACAGGGCATATACTTTCACAGCTTAAGTTAAGATTTATTGATTATTATTTACAAACTTGTAATGCTTCGAATTTAGTCAACAACGTCCTTTTTATACTGTTCTTAAAGTAAAGCTAATCAGTTAGAATTAATTGCTGAACTTCTTTAGAAGTGCTAATTAGATAGTATTATCAGGTTCGTTTATTGAAATATAGGAACTCAATAAAAACATTAAATAAAGAAGATTAAATCTCTATAAATGAACTAATACTCATTTATTCATAGTTGTGTAATCTTTTTTATTCGCATAACAAAATGAATTATAGCAGCTGTGAGATAACCTTAATAAACCAAATTCTAATTTCATAATAATATGGTAAAGTAATGAATAGTTGTGAAGAGCATATTTTATACAGAAAATTTGACTTTAATATATAATCTTCAGTTTCTGAGCAACTTAAATTTGTAAAATTATATTTTACTAGAACAATACCTTTGACTGAGTCAACCAATCTGCTTTTTATTTTGTGTATCTACTGTGCTGATATCGGTGAAAAGAGTTCATTCAACATTAGACTTAAGTGTAGGAATAGCAAAGTATTCTCACCATTTTCAAAAATATTTTACTCCATCTCAACATACTTATAACTTTGAAACTACATAATATTTACAGTTGTAAAAATATAACATTCCAGATTTTTTAGAAATTTCGGCCGGACGCCGGACAGAAGGTAAAATTACTGGGCAAGGCTGGGAATGTTCGGACGTCTAGTAATCTTTCACGCGCCTGGTTCCAGCAGCCCACAGTCAATCACAGTAAAAGCAATTGGAGGCCAGTCTGTCCACTGAGCGGATAAATCTGGCAAAGCAATAGAAAAGTACGATTTTGCAGCTACCGCACTCAGAAGACGTGCCTATTTCGTCCATTCACACACTCTAGAAAAGGGCATAGCCTGCCAAACGTCTACCACATTAGCCCTGCACCTTTATGTTCGTATCAGAGCTGTGCAAATACCCCAAAAAGTTGAAGACCTGCTAAGCATATATGTAATGAAATTTATAATGCAAGAAACTAATAATGCAGTGGAATGCAGTACTTTTTCATTCTCAGGTCATTTTGGGTAGACTATTATCTCTTGATGATTCACCCCTGTGTGCTTGATATGTTAACGTCGGTGTCTCTGATTCTTAGCTCTTGACACATTTGACACATGTCGAAAGAGAGGTTGAATGTTGACCAGTTGATTAAACATGAAATTCGAGGAGAATTCCAAGGCGGCAGACTTCCAAGTATGAACCTTTTGCCAGTTCTTTCAGTTGTCTGTGGTTTTTTACGAAAATTTCTGAAGGTAAGATAGAAGATATGCCATCTTTCGATATTTACCTATAACATTGCGCGTCGACAGTTTACGAGAGTCCTAGTTGTCTGCTATCGCAAAATCATCATCATACATATGCATATCCGATTCATCAATTTGTTCTCATGATCCTCCAAAACCATATACTGTTCACGTGACACGCTTCAATGTTCAACCATCTTTAATGCCATTTAATGCCCCTCAATGCTTTTTGGCTCCTGTTCCTGTTTTTGTCAGATTTTTAGTAGGCACTCCTCGGAAACCAATTTTTTTTTCATGATTTGATTTGATTCCTCCAACACACTCAGTTACAGCTATAATAACCTGCTCTGGTGTCTCTATTCCTCTGTAGTTCTTCCACTCAATGTTTTGTCTGTAGCTCCTTGGTCCTTAACCAAAGGTTTCAAAGATGAACATATATTTTTGGCCACGATATGAGTGCGTTTGGTGGGAAGAGGAACTAAACAGTTCAGGAGCAAGTCGGTGGAATATCAGAAGGAAAGCAGCTAGATAACAAAATTATTCGCAGTTCCGAATTGCATTTACTAATTAGGCTGAGGTCTGCAAATGAGAGCTCTTTTCGTTGTGCAACTGTACATTCTCACTATGATCTTAGTACCTTTATCCCATCCTATCGCTAGCCTTGACGTTCAGCATTGTTAACAAAATAGTGGTGTCTTCATCCAGTGCACAAAATCTCGGCCCCTAACATATTAGCGGACTATTAAAAAGTACGGGGAAAAGGAGCAAACTTTTGATTTGATCTCACGAAGATTTGAAATGCAACTCTAAAGGTATGCAAAGAAAATAATTTTATTGGAAGAAAATTATCTAAAGTGAGAAGCTGTGAATGTTAGCAGGGTCGGAAACAAAAGCTGCAGCTTGTTCAGGGCGATAAGTGAAAGCCGTGCTCTATAGGCAGCATGCCAAACTTTTATGTCAGGCGGACAACAAACTGACAAAGGAGAGGTATTTTGTGTCCACCTCGATTACGCTCAATAACTGGATGTGACACGCAACAATAGTCTATACTGTAAAACAAATTTCAATTTATTCGATTAAAATGTCAAGATATAAGTAAGCATGCGTACCTCTGTGTTTTTATAGAAATTGCGTGTACAAACGGTGATCTCCACTGCTCTTCCAAAGGTTCTAAAATATGCTTTAACATACTATGCACATTCACTTTAACAATTCTTCTGTGAAAGTGTCACTTTTTATAATACTATTTTGATGTAAGGATCCCTTTTATGCACGTTATTAACAATTACTTCAAAATCAAAACCATCATAGAAATCTGAGTTGCCTATACAGCAACGAATTCAATAGAAGAATACTGATGACATAAATTATACCGGAGTCCTTGTAAGTCGAATGTTAAGAAACATTCGAAATTTTAGAATGGATAAATCGGAAGAAAAGTTCCCATTGAGATAAATTAACAAACAGTAACATAATTAATAAGGGATGGAGAGGTTTGTCATGCTACACGTCCTTGACTATAATCCAGTGGCAACTAAATCCTTCCTTCCACCATAGCTTTAGTGCTTAGAATTTGGTATGCCTACCTATAACTGGCTTCCTTTACCACGACCATACAAAGGGGATGGGATTCCAAAGGCACCACTTAGCGACTAGATGTGCTTTTGAACGATTGTCTCATAAACTTAAAGCGTCTATGTACCCATACTCGCCTTGCACCTACAATAAAATTAGCAGAGATGCTTCTAAATATGTCTATCTCCAATAACGTGAAATACAGGAATAAGCGTTTGGAAAAACAATTTGTACAAGAGCAGATAAAGTCTTGCGACTGCGCGCGTCAAATGCTTTAATAACAATTTAAAACTGCAAATAACTGTTTAATTAGTTCTGTACAATATAGATGTGGCATCTCGTTGACTTTAAGCTCAGTATTTCTCAATTAACATTTTACAGCAGTTTTCATTATTCAAAATGCTCATTGATTCATAGCTTATAATTTATTAGTTAAAACTTTTAGAACTTAAAAAATTGCGGCTTAAAATTGCTTGTGCACTATATCAAAATATTAGATTGTTCAGTTGGAAGTATTTAACTCAATGAAAAAGTAAAAAATTGAAACATTCAAGAAGAGAACATGTTTTTTTTTTCTATTAAACTAATTAAAATTAAGAAATGCCTACAAAAAACTTCTTTGCTTGTATACTTAGCTCAAATTACAAATATGGAAACGATACAATATACCAGGGGCTCAATTTGTACTTCAAATTGCCTTATTAAGAAGTAATATTACGAGTTTTTCCAAGCTCGTTAATCTCTTGTATAGACAGTGTGTTTCATGTTCAAAGTACATAATATATAAATAAAAACCAATAAGAAAGGAAAGGTTTTGAAAATTTTATCAGAATTTTATGTTATTTATTTTTCTATCGTCTTAAGAAAAAATCCATGTGCGTGGGTTTTGCCGCGTGCGCCTTTGTGAAGCAAAACGTCGAATGCATATAAAAGTTTTACGGTTCAAGCACTTGTTAGGTTGCAGGGAAGGTAAGACATTTATCGAACTTCAGCAGTTCCATAAATGTAACATTTTTCTTTTTTCCCTTAAAGATATGTGTTAAACACGTTTAAAATAAAAACGTGCTTAAGGTCATTGAAACATGAATTAAGCATTAAAATCTACTTTTGCTACAAACAATTTTAACAGTTAAACGAATAGACAGAATTAATTGAGTGTTGACGCATAAACCCGTTTATCATCTTGTAGAGATTACATATAAGTGTTTCAGTTTTTTCTGATTTCACTTGCCTTTTGAAAGCGTTTTCTGCTTTCATCGTGAAACGCCATTAAAGATTATTCTGGCGCAACAAATGGGAATGCTACTCATTGTTTGGCTTCTGTTTGTTATGCAAGGCATCCTCACAGCGAATCCCATCTGGACATAAGCATTTGCAATTTGCTGGCACCATGCATGAAACGAAATCCAGCAGTGCCTAGCCAATCAACCGTTGCGAAATGGTTTCTCTGAATGGAATGTTAGCACTTGTGGTTCTTTATTTGTTTTCCATTGAATGCAGATCAAACAAAAAATATGAGATACTTCTGCTAGTGGAATTTCTATCCCATTAATCAACATGGGACTGTAGAAACATTTTCCAAAAGTCAGGTTCATAGAGCGTCGTTAGAAATCCCGTATATCTTCTATATCAAAGCTTTTATTAGACTTTCATCTAATTATTGTTGAAAATACGGACCCTTTCATTCATTACTATTATGAAAGCCTTTCCTTGCTATATGAAAAAGTGAGAATTTATTCTATTTAGGAGTTTGTGATATTCTTCATTGTAATCTATCTTAATTAATATGAAGTAGAAGTTGTGAGAGCAGACGCAGCCACTAGAGGGTTTCCGTTTTCCCTTAAATTTACAAAGGGAAAGGATTTTTCATTAAATTTGCTTTAGTATCCTAAAATGTCTATTTGTTGATTTATAACCTGTAATGTGATACAGATACGCATAGCGCTTATTTTCGGAGCACTTGTTACAGACTTTGTTACACGAGTTAACATTTCATACCTACGTAATTGTTGGAAGTTAATTTATCCATATTATTAAAATTAATTGAAATTGATACAAAATTAGGAATACTTCATGGTTTATATGTGGCACCTTTTACGTCATATCTGAATAAAATACCAAAATTTTTCGAAACACACCAAAATATATCATGCTTGATTTTAAGATATTATTTATCTATCTGTGATTCACACATACTCATAGTTAGACTGGACATATAAATTTAAATTAAACAAATTTTAAGTTATTGTATAATTTATGGATTTAATTAATTTTATTATGTCCTTATTATATTCTCATTAGGTTTTTGACCTAAAAGACCTAATTATTTAAAACCTCCTACAATTCAAAAATTAAACCCAATGACTTAAAATTTCTTTAAAAGGTTCAGTTCAATTCCTGGTGGGCTTCAAAAAGCTTTTTTACAAGAAAATGTTCTTGATAGCTCCATTTTGTAGGCGTGAATATGAGAATGTTACCTTAACCATTTAACATCGCCGGGCTTTAATTTGTTTGTCATGATTTTCTCATAGTCCAGCAATGTATTCCATGCGCATAAATGGTTATTGACCTATTTGCTATTGTCTGCCTTCTTTTAGTTGGGAATTAATACTTTAAATATGTAAGAACTTCCAAATAAGCCCACTATAGGTAATTTACTGGAGTGTAGGACTTGTCGCCATTGCATTTAGTATAGTCATATAAGGTAAGTGCTTTGGAAAGGTAAGGCCCATGGAAAAGTACAAAACCAATATATAACCTTACAATCGGCAACGCATTTTTAAAGAAACGGCTTCATTTGTTGTTTATTAGAAGTTTTTATGATACATTTATAAATTGTAACATTTCAAAACAGTAATTGACTTTTGTTACAGTTTTATTTAGAGTAGTTCATTATTCAGAGTTTCAAACTATATTACGCGCTCTGTTTTGGTTTTCAAGCTGTATCTAACTTTTAGGAAAATAGTAGAAACTATTCATTTGAAGAATAATATACATTAAATGGTTCTGCAATTCAAGTTGTACTTTGGTTAGCAAGTTACTGATTGACTGATTGACAATTCAAAGAGGGAAGTTGTTGAGGTGTCGATTTAGTTTCAGCTCTAGACTTGAACTGAATTATGGGTTCTGTTATTTCTCAAGACTAACGCCTTCACACAGACAGATGTATCGACGCTTCCTTTTGTACTCTATATAGATGTAAGATGTAGAAATAGGAATATAGATGACTAAAGGAGCACGAATTCCTATTATCGATTCCTTTGCGTTTTTGATCAAGCCTTTAAGGTACAGCTTCATGGTCTTACGCATGACAGTAGAGTCCACTACTACCAATTAAACTGATATCATAATGAACGTGTTCACAGCAGTAAAGAAAAATAAGCTCATGGCATGTGATTTGCTTCACCTAGTGAAGATTATCTGATGTCTCTGCAGAAAATTAGATACAATCAGCTCCTATTGGATGAAAGCGGGATAGAAACGAACTCTACTCCAACCAATAAAGGATGCAACCGTAATCCTTAATAGAATACAAATTTTATGCTGCTCTTTATGATAGTGTAGCAAAACTGTTGCTTTTTGCTCTGGTGTTTCTTTTACAGTTAGAAAATGCATAAATGAGATAACCAATAAAATGACCTTATTACTCGATTCTTTATCACTTATTTCGGTTCTCTTTTTCTTGATAGGTATGTCTAGTGGCTAGAGATGCAATATTGGAAAGTAAATTCCTTATAAATTTACATAAATATTGTTCAGATGAATCTACGAAATCATAACCTTCTAATGATTTTAACATTACCATGAATTAAATTACAGTAGCTAGTAATATTTTATTACAAATTGATTTGTAATACAGATTTAGAAACCACACATGGATTTATAGAATAACAAATTTAATATAAAAATGCGCATTTTAAGTCCCCTGAACTTGCCAAAAACGTATTAAAACTCTACGTCCTTTGAATTGTAGCAGAATAATTTTAAAATATCAAAAGTGGTGGAATACTCTACATAGTATTTATGTTCAGCTCTTTAAAGAATGTAACACAAAAATAATCATGAAATTCTGTAACCATAAGCTAGCTCTTACATAGAAACCATTTCTTTCTGTTTCATTTTCCGAAAGGTGTACAACAACATTGAGTAAAACTTTTTTCTTTGAGATATTGATAGAATAAAGAATATTTAACTCTCTACGAGTAAAAATCTCAGTTTTCTATAGCTTCTAAGCAACAAAGGAATAGAAAAAGTAAACTTTAGAATATACATTTTGTAGTGTTAGTGTTCTTAAATATTTCGAATTTTAAATTCGTATTTTCCCAATTAAAAATGTACAAAACAGAATGTGTTTGAAAATCGTTTTTCTCTTTGTGGTTTGCTACTTTTCTTTTTTGTATTCTTTTTTAATTTTCCTTTTTTCGCTTTCTTTTCTTTTTCTTCCTTTGCAAGATCAGTACTTTTGCGACTTCCCATTGCATTTTTCTATGCGTTTCTGGTACAAATATATTTTTCAGGTGTAACTATACGATTGATGTTACTTATAAGTCCGTTCCAGAAGCGTGTTTATCGTGAGTAACATAATTCTTATAGAGCAATCGGTTTCATATGAATTTTGCAGTTTATATCCTGGCAGCTATCACACACGTTTTCTAAAACAGCTCTTTGACTTTGAAAATAACATATTGTCACAAGTGTCTGTTTTAATTAACACAATAGTAGTTCATTTGAGTTCAAGAGTACGTGTGACCCCATTCCCGCACTCCATCGCCCGATGGATAATAAGTTGGTGTAAGCCGGTTTTTCGCTCTCTCTTGGACCATCCTTCAGCCTGGGCAGATGGATTTGTCCGCAGCCTCTTGAGGCATGTAACCGGTCGCTGTGGCCATCTATGTAATTGGATTTATTGCAGTAAATTTTCTTATTAGGTGAAAGTTTTAATTAGTATTACCATACCTTTTGTAGAAATGAACCAGATAGTACTACTACTGCTTCTCGAAAAGCAGGTATTTCCTACTCTGAGAAATTCCCCGTGTACGATCTGGCCAAGTGGTTAGTTCGTCACAATATCTATTTCCATGAAAACATCAACAGTTTGAATCAAGTACAATAATATTCTATCCTTAGTAACAAGAAATCAAAGTTATACGACCTTTATATTTGTATGACTATCCCTATCCAATATCAAACTATTATTACGAAACGCATACTTAAATCTACTTCGCGTTAGTTAAGATATGCAATTAAACATTTTTCTGCAGCGGTTAATTTCACTGTAGGCACAAAGGGAATAGGGAAAATACAGTAGATTTAATATTCAAATATTTTAAGAGTCAGTCAAGTAGAAAGACCCCACTTTTGCATGACCCCGAGAGGAAAACGAATAGCTATTTCATTCTGGATAAAAGTATGAGTTTCAAAAAAATTAGAAAATAACAAATAATATCTCGGATATTATTTATGATACAAAAGGTTTTATTTGTCATAAACTGTGTGATTTAACGAGATATACATTTTTGTGCAATAAGAATTTATTTATCTCTTAAAGTTTACTAATTATATTAAAGTGAGTTGTAATAATCAGCACTTAATGGGATATTATTCTATAAAGAGAAAGATATACATTTTATTTTTCATAAAATACCTTAAATATCCATACTTGTCATAATCTTTAGCCACTTTCTGAAAGCCCACCACGGTAGCGTAGATGGTAGCGTGTCTGCCTCACGTTCAAGAGGTCCCGAGTTCGAATCTCGGTCAGGGTGAGTTACCTGGATAAGGTTTTCCGGGGGTTTCCCTTATCCTGATAGACGAATGTCGGGTAACTCTAAGCTCCATGGATCCTGGACTCATTTGAGCAAAATTTCACCCATTTCATTCATCGTCCGATATGATTAACGTTGGAGGAAATAAATTGCAAAAAAGTGCTTCGGTTGAAATGAGAGAGGAAATTTGCTTGAAAATTGCGTATAAGATTCTTAGAATATGCTAAACTTAATATGAAGTTTCATATTTAATCCACTTTTCCTTTTAATTTACGCTGCAATGTCTCCCTCTCTCTCTCTATCTCTCACTCATACACACTAACACACACAAACACATCTTTTTCGAATTCAGGGAACCTCAATGTATAATTTCCTCTGAGATCTCGGTATCGATATGTTGGGTGGAATGCAATACCTACTTTATTTATTAGAAGTTAGTAGTAGAGAAAGTAAAAAGAGCTATTCCTTTTCATGTACATCAATCAAAATGTTCTTATTTCTGTATAAGAAATTGATATTACGTCAACTGAAAACTATATTTAGTTGCTCTGGTCATGTGTTATAATCAAAAGCTTGGAAACTATAAAACGTTTGATATGAAAGCTGTATCAGTTAAAGGAAAAGTGGCAGTCTCATATTACTTACGACATCTGCTACAGCGCTCTGTGCGGCTGACAGTGACAATGCTTGTGTGCTGCCAAATAATAAAGGACCGCTAAAATGCATGTTACGCAGCTCCCTCTTCTATGCACCTCCAGAAATAATCCCATCCCACGTTTCCGTGACATCGTGCTCCATGTGTAAAACTACTAGCTGGCAACCTTTCAAATCCTTCTCGGGTAAATTAAATAGTACTTCCTCTTCCATTCAGTTTTTTCCTCTCGTTCTCTCTGTCTAATCCTGATGCAATGCATTTAAAGGTGATCCTTCCAAATGGTACATTTCTCTTCTATGATAAACTCTGAAGTGCTGATACATGTAAATATAATCTCGAACTGGAAGCTAAAGCTGGTATTGACGTACACATCTCACTCAAGCTTTTAGTAGTTTCATTTGTGCTCAGCATTTATGTATTTCCCTGTTTTGTTCATTGTTTAGACTCAGGCTTTGTATATAAAAATATGTTTCATACTTGATGGAATAATATATAGTGATGCCTATAATTACCTATTTTCATTGTGAAGCTTTTTATACCTTAAGAGCTTATTATTACTCTCTTTTCTAATGAGAGTTTTATGGAGACTTTTCCTTCTCCTAATTCTATTATTTTTGTCATTGATGCTCTTTATAAAATAGTGTCACCCAATTATCGGGAAGCACCACAAACAACAGCTGAGAAGGGACCGGAGGCCACGCCACACCCACTCATTTGTCTCCTGTCACTAACTGAAGGGATGGTTAGGAGAGGGATGGCGGGTCCCTGAGCCGTCTCTTTACCCTTCTCCTAGGTTCTGGAAATTACGGGACATTGAA
>CM060950.1:192152463-192322463 GCA_030765055.1 Mantis religiosa
ATACGCTATTACATCCAAAACCTTATGATCTCTTTCCAGTAGTTCTAATAAATCTTCTGATAAAATATCCCAAAAAAGGGGCCCCAAGATAGAACCCTGAGGGCAACCCTTGGTTATCTTCTTCCTAGTTTCAAAATTTGATCCACCAATGAATACTTCTCTATTGGAACAATAATCCTTTAATAAATTATAAATAGTACTTGAATATTTCTTGTCTTTTAAAATGCCGAAAAAATACGGCCACCATAAATTATCAAAAGCGCCCGATATGTCCACAAATAATCCAATTACATAATTCTTTTGGCTTTTTGACACTGTTTCTTGAATTTTTAATATTGCATCCTCAGTTGAATATCCCTTTCTGAAACCAAATTGTTTATTATTCATACCCAGCATCAACCTATTTTCCATTATTCTTTTATATATTAACTGTTCAAAGATCTTGCCAATAGCATTTAATAAACATACTGGTCTGAAAGATTTTGGTTGCGTTCTGTCCTTATCTGCTCCTTTGCACAAAATTACAACCTTTGCCTCCTTCCACAAGTTTGGAAATCTCCCTCTTGCCAAACAATCATTAAACAAGAAACACAAAAACAAGACAATTTCTTCTCGTAGATTATACAAGACTTCATTTATAATACCATCTGGACCAGGTGCCTTCTTCTTTTTTAACTTCTGCAGAATTAATTTTATTTCTGTAATATCAAAGGGATAAACAGGATTTCCTGTATACGGCAACATCATCTGGTTTCTTTTTTCAACATGAATATCATCTTCTTCCTCTTTATCGTCTGGCAATAACGTATGTAATAACAATTCCACCGATTCTTTCCCACTTTCTGTCATCTCTCCATTACCCTTATCTAATGTGGTTAAGATTTCTGGCTTCTTAATTTTATCCATAATAATTTTATACGGTTGTCCCCAGACATCTTGTTTTAAATTATTTTCAACGAACTGTTCCCAATGTTGTTTTCTGGTGTCTTCTAATAATTGTTTATACTTTTGTTTGGCCTCCCTATAATTCTTTAAGTTCTCTTCTCTTTCCGTATGTATGTTTGATTTTTTATATATTCTTCTTAATTTCCTTGCTAACGATCTCAGCTTCTGCAATCTATCTGTCCATTTTATTTTATCCTTATTATTAGAAATTGTTATCTTTGGAACGGATTTTGATACTGCTACTTTTATTGCTTGTGTTAAATTTATTGCATCCAAATCCACTGATATTCCCGTATACTGTAAATTTAAATCTTTAAAAACTTGCTTCATCTTATCCCAATTTGCTCTTTTATAATTATAACGTAATTCTATTTCATGTTCTTCTTGAATTACTTCCCCATTCAATATATAATCAAAATAAATCAAATTATGATCACTTGTGGTCTGACCCTGTGTGACCCACCAATTTCTAATCTTCTTCTCCGCTGTTGCTGACGCTAAAGTAATATCTATATTTTCTTCAGCACCTGCTCTATTTTGAAAAGTTGGTGGATTACCATCTTTATTTATTACATATAAATTTAATTCCGAGATATGTTCTTCCAGTTTCTCCCCTCTTTCATCTGGTCTTTTACTGAACCACCAAGTTGATTTTGCATTACAATCACATACATGCATGATTTCTTTATTTCTGAATTTATTATGAATATTTTGTAATTTATATAGAAAGGGTTCAATATCCAAAATATATTGAAAATAATAATTTGCCAATATAAAACTTCCATACTTTGTTATAACTTCAATGCAATTAACATGCGTATCCAGAAATTGCGCTATGTTTACTATTTGCAAATCTTGCTTGAAAATTACTATTGCTGCCATTGCCTTTTCCTGACATAAGATTTGTCGGGATCTTAACGGCATGTATGGAATTTTGGAATTTACCACATACGGTTCTTGAATACAAATAATATCTAATTTTAATTCTTCTGCAATTTTTCTTATTTCCGCCATAACCAATTTACTTCTTTGCCCATTTATCTGTGCAATTCTTAAGCTTTCCTCCATGAGTTACTTCCTAAATTTAATCCACCAAATACATCTCTTCTTACTTTTGCGAAATTCTCTCTATTTTCATTTACTTCCTTTGCCATATTATGATTGAAACTTCTTATATTGTCCTTAAATTTATTTACTTGGGCTATTTTATATTTATTTTGTTTAGAAGTTATAGATTTATTTGTGTTTACAGCTGATAAACCTGTTGCTATAATATTTTCCGATTTATTAGATTTATTTGGAATTTTTTGTGCATTGGTCTTATAAAACGTTGTTTCTGGCTTAAAGCTAGGATTAAAATTGGCAGTTTTTACTACATTATCCTTTACGACATCTTTTTTAACAATCTCCGATCTATTTAATCCTGAATGTCTAATTTGTGCATAACAATGTGGCCAGCTTGCTGCTGAATCAATTACAACTCGACCATAACATAGAACAAGATCATTATATAATTCTTCTAGATCTAATACCTCTCCCCTTCTCTCAGAAACAATATTTGACAACAACATTAATTCTTCTAGATCTGTTGGTAGATTTTTTGTTCTTGAATCCATCCTTTCAACTGCATTTGGAACTGGAATCATAATTTTATCGCCATTTCCATGAGCTCTTCTTGTAATATATCTTAATGCCGCAATTAGTGTCTTGGGTTCTTCTAATCTACTTAACTTCAACGTTTTTTCAAAATCATTGTAAATTTCCTTAATATTAAACTCTTCGGTCTTTTCTTTCGTATCCTTTTGAGGTCCTGCGACTCAACGGAGAAGAGGTTATAATCCGTCAGCCCGAAGAGCGTCTTGGAATCTGCAGGGTCGTCTTGAACGAAGGCGTGGTTGTTCCCGCGAGGAGCGAGGTGATGGTGACGGCGCGACCAGAAGGCCAGACAGCAGGTTGGGTCCCGAGGCTGCAGGAGTACGACTTCACCTTGGAACATCGTAGAGGGAAGAGCCACGCTAACGCTGACGCTATGTCCCGAGCACCCTGTCCAGAAGAGTGCGGCCAGTGTACAAGAGTGGAGGAGAAGGAGCGTGCCGCAGCAGTCCGAGTAGTCACGGCAGTGCCTGCGGATGGCTGGGATAGCGCAGGTCTGAGGAGGGAGCAGCTGGCGGACGCAGACTTGGGGCCACTCTTAAGGGAAGTGGAGGCAGGGACGAGACCAACCTGGGAGGACATCGCACCGAGGAGCGCCACCTACAAGTCGTACTGGGCCCAATGGGACTCGCTGAAGACCAGAGAGGGCGTGCTGTTCCGGGTATGGGAGTCACCCGATGGGAAGGCGCAGAGAGAACAGTTGGTACTTCCCCGGCGTATGGTCCCGGAAGTCTTGGAGGAAGTGCACGCCGGTACTTCAGGAGGAAACCTGGGAACGAACCGAACGATTCACAAACTACGGCAGCGCTACTACTGCCTGAGGCTCCGAGCGGATGCTGAGAGATGGTGCCGTCAGTGTCACGAGTGCGCGGCGAGTCGCGTCCCCCAGAGTAGGAGCCGGGGTCGCATGCAGCAGTAAAACGTCGGAGCGCCATTCGAACGTCTCGCCGTTGACATTGCTCCGGAAGCGAAACAGCCAGCGACCGAGTGTGTGCAGAACTTGGTGGACCATCTCCACGACGTGCACGAGATGGCTCGCCAGAGCATCCAGAAGGCGAGCGACCGCATGAAGGCCAGGTATGACAGGCAAGCCAACAGCCAAGGGTTCCAGCAAGGTGACCTGGTCTGGTTGTACCGTCCTACCCGGACCAAGGGACGCTGCCCGAAGCTCCAGCAGCCATGGCAAGGACTGTACCGGGTGGTGAAGAGGATTAACGACGTGGTCTACCGCATCCAGAAGGTTCCCCGAGGGAAGATGTTGGTGGTACACCTGGATCGTCTAGCCCGCTGTGATGGTGCTGTTCGGGACGACCAGCTTTGAGGAGGGAGCAGTGTCACCCAATTATCGGGAAGCACCACAAACAACAGCTGAGAAGGGACCGGAGGCCACGCCACACCCACTCATTTGTCTCCTGTCACTAACTGGAGGGATGGTTAGGAGAGGGATGGCGGGCCCCTGAGCCGTCTCTTTACCCTTCTCCTAGGTTCTGGAAATTACGGGACATTCAATCTAATCGAGAACCTTCCAGATCGGCAAGCGGAGTCAGTCAGACAGTTAGTCAGTGTTTGACGTGCTAGCGAAGGAGCGCCGTGTTAATGAACGAGAAGACTGTGCAACGGAAGACTTTACGTGATTGTGTACGTGCATCTGAACGGTAACGGACGAACTGGTGAATCGTAATTGTGTGCATTACGTAATTTTGTGTAATTGGCAAGTGTTCAACTGTAAGTCGGTGGAAATAAAGAACATTGTTGAGTTTGTGTAATTGGACTTTTCATTTCACGAGCTCACAAAGTCACAATAGTATATTTTGTAATTAATTAATGTAAAGTTATTTAATTTTTATTTATTTCTTTGCAACTACAGTTCGTCTGGTTTATCTTGAAACACGGGTTTTTAGAGAGAGAGAGAGAGAGAGAGAGAGAGAGAGAGAGAGAGAGAGAGAGAGAGAGAGAGAGAGAGAGAGAGAGAGAGAGAGAGAGAGAGAGAGAGAGCGCACTACTGCCCGCGCTGTTGTAGGTAACCCATGACTGCCTAATCCCATATCGCATCCCTACTATGTAACGTTTAAATTGACTACGTCTGTTTTTTGTTTTGTTTTTGTTGTTGTTGTAATTTTCGTCCTCCAACGTTAAGTCATATCGGACGATGAATGGAATTGGTGAAATTATGCTAAAATGCGTCCGGGGTCCATGGAGCTTAGAGCTACCCGACATTCGTCTTTAAGGATAAGGGAAAACCCCGGAAAAACCTTAACCAGATAACTCACCCTGTCCGAAATTCGAACTCGAGACCTCTTGAACGTGAGGCAGACACGCTACCATCTACGCTACCGAGGCGGGCTTGACTCCCTCTGATTATATTGTACCTACCCCTTTAATACTTTCAAACGCGACGCCTTAAAGACTAGTGGTAGATGACGGTAGTATAGATATACCGTCCATTAGGGATTTTTTGGAGAATCACTTTCTTCTAAAGTCATGATGAAATTGTCCAACATATCAGTTAATCGTGTTTTTCCCAGTACATCTTTTCTACCTCCTTCAATAATTTGTGTCCATATTAACGCGATAGCATTCGTATGACAATGACATGAAGGTAAGGCATGTCCATTTAATTCAACTATGGAGTCGATTGTATACAGTTTGAACTTATGTTTGTTTCTCTTAATTATCTCGTACAACACCGGTTTTGATACCATATTTTCATTATTACCATATTTCACCGTCAATATAAAGCATTGCTTGTAAGTAATCAAGCCTTGTAGCACCTGTTGCACTCTGACGGAGACTAGCCAGTCGCGCATAGCAGTGGCAAAGTGTTTACAAAACTTTTCACCCCTCCATTGTCACAGGGAGGAGTAGTGCTAAGTAGCTCATGTTTGAAGTTAAACCAGACGAACCTTAATTTGTGATATGAGCCATTGAGCTATTTTTTCTGTATTGACTGATCAGCAGCTTGCTTTACAGAATATTAATAATAAATAACAATGTAACATAAATACAATATAAGGCTAAGGTCGACCCATAAAGTTTCCCACTGATAATAAATTGTATGTGTATAATATATAGTGATAATATGATTAATACTCTAAAGATGTTTTAGTGAACATAAGTATAAATGTAATACAATACTTACAAAAAGATGTATGACAACAAATAATCAAAGAAATGAAGTGTACAATTTACAACGTCAGTTGATGAATATGGGCTGTATTATGTGGTGCCATTTTGTAAAGGTGATGATAGAAGACGTTAGAAATTCCTGAATTTCTGGTAGATGTAAAGTTAGGAATGAGAAGATTTGAGGGATAAATGTTTGCAAACGTTTACTGAGTAGATAAAATGTTCTGGTATCTTAAGTAGCTTGTTTCAGACGTTGGTTTTGACCTTGACGAATAGCTTGCGAATAGCTATATTGATATAACCTTGAGTTTCCTGTAGATGCTGATTGTTGCGGTGTAGATTTTTGACTCTGGTCTGATTCGCCGGATGTGCTGGTTGTTTCAGATGAGGAAAAGAGCTAAGACCAGGAAGAGGAGAAGGAGCAGGAGCAGTAATTGCGTTTGCTGTTCCGTCGGATAGTCGGTTAGTCTTAAGTTATCCGTCTCTGTAGGGAGTGTTGGCATCCGCTGTAGTTTGCTGGATGTTCCTCGTTGCAGTTCACACACTTCGGAGGAGTGGTTCTTGGTAAACCGCTTTCAGATAAATTATGAGCTCCGAGATGGCGTACACATCGTGGTGCAAGTTGACCATAATTCTTAGTATGCCCTTAGTTCTGGCAGTGAGTACGCTGTCACATATTTCTGGAGCTTCTGCGTTGTTCAGCTTTGATCAAACTATGAAGTAGGCATTGAATTCTGGATTTATTGCGTTGTATCACTTTCTGCGAGTTTTACTGCCCATAGAGGTAGTGGTGGTTTTATTTGTTCTCAGAAGTCTTGTTGTTTTCGTTAGTGTAATTCCTGCAATGTATTTAGTACTTCCGCATCACCATTGGAATAAGGAGTCCTGCGCTGTGGTGTAGTGGGCTAAGGCATCCTGCTTTGGTTTCCTGCCAGGGAAGGCGCCCGGGAAAGATCCCACCCCTGGAGGGTGCGGTACCCCCTCAGTCTCATGAGGAAATTGAGGAGCTACGATAGGTAGCGAATTCTGGTCTAGCCAACTTTCCACCTGGGGTTGCCGACATGCTGTCCACATCTCCTCCCCGTATCGGATGTATGATCGCTCAATTCTACCTGGCATATTGGGCGTAAGGCCGGCAGTAGGGATGGCAGGTCCTAGTAGGGGCTGTTGCGCCATAGGTTAACGTTTTAATGGAGTAAAGAAGGTTTCGTTTAGTTACGGAAAAAGTGTTATCTTCAGAAATTATGTATGTGTAATATGGTTGAAGTGAAATATTTATTTTGTATGAATGCGTACACTTTGTATAAGAAGCTGATACTTTTCAATAAGTTGGTGAGAGCTTCGGCCCATTTCTCGGCAGAAGTTTCATACATGTTTGCCAATGTTTGGAATGTGGGAATTGTAGGAATGGAATGAACTCGGTTTTGTGTTGTTATCATTGAATAAAAGCTTATTATTCTGCGTACGGGACATACTGTTTGAATTAGGACAGGCGGCATCCATAATTAAATTTTCCGGTTCTTAAACGTAAAATCTATAGTAAGTGTTTAAGTAATAAGAATTTTATTTGTTTAGCTTTCTTTACAATTGACCGTCTTCAACTTTACGCACCTTCAAATGTTTATTGCTTTTGTTGGCATCACTGGTGTAAATGCTTTAACCTGAATTTGATCCATTACTATTTAAGGTTAAATCTATTACAGTTTCCATGTTTCATTCCATGCGTAGAAAGGAAACTTTCACAGTACTTGCACTTTGATTTATAACACTTTATATAGAAAGCTAGGCTTCAATCGTAGCAACGGCAATAACTCAAAACACGAAATTTCAGTTGTTTAAAGACCCGTTTTTATAACTGCAGAAATTAAAGTATTAGCTATTTACAAAGAAGCGATATCACTTCGTTCATAGCGAAGACGTGGCCATGTAGTTTATCCCGAGCTATTTTTCACAACATACCCGAGGAAGTTTGTTATACCGACATTCCTTTTCTTAGGTCAGCAGTTGCATTATTTCTTGCAGTAATGACGTACTAACTACCTAGAACAAAAAGGGTATGACAAACGGTCAACTACGAACTACTACTAGTTTACGAATGAAATCAGTAATTTTAGTATTAACTTAATGCTCTGTTTATAATATAATTGACGAAAATGCATTACGGACCTAGACATTTCAAACGCATTTCATTCCAGAGCAATAATATATTTAACAATATCCCATAACAAACCAACGCAAACCAGAATGGAAGTGTAAAACATATTTAAGACAGAAATTACTTTACAATTAACAATAGAATTTGTCATAAAAATACACAGTAGAAAAGTGTGGAATATTTAAGGAATCGTGTATACAGTTAAATCTTAATAAAGAGAATAGTGGAATTTAATAACTTTAATATGTAGTTGTGGCTATTTTATATACTGCTCTGTTATGTCAAAATGGTTTTGGATGGTAAGTAAATAAATCTACGATTGTGATTACCTCAACATTTATCGTCACTGATAGTGCTCATATTGGTGCTTCTTTTCGGCCTATTGTAGTAGTGCCTGTTTGCTTGCCAATTTTAAGTTTCTTGTAGCACCTATTGCACTGAGCCCTTGTGACAACTAATGTGGCGATGTAGTAGATATTCCGTTCTTGTTCTCATAGGTACTATATTTCATTCTTCCAACATAGTAAAGTGAGCTCTATGATTGGATTGGATTATTCTACGGAGGGGATTCCGCACTGCCACCACATGTCTCATGTATTGTAGCACCACGTGTATTATGCCTATGCCCCAAGTGGAGTATCCACGGGAGAAAGGATGAGGTGAGAGAAGACAAAAGTTCCTCTTCTGCAACTGGTGTCCAAAACTTCCTCCTGCTGGTATCCATCTCCTAAAAGGACTGGCATTAGTAGATAGAGCTAGTTCGTCAGTTCCAGATATCCCGGTTATCGTCTTTCCTCTTCCATATACTCATTTGCATCTCACCGCTCCTATTCCTTCCACATACCTCCTCTGGCTCTCCTGGAGTTTTCTTTCTTTCAATGGCTTTTGTTCTTCCTTCCCATAGCCAAATCTGGAGTCTTCTATTCATCGGTGGTGCGTCTTAAGTTACGTCTTCTCAAGTCAGGTAATCTGTTTCCAGTTTCTCCTGATCCTTACATTTCCCAATATTTCCTAACTCTTTTATCGTGGGTCATATATTGCACTAAGATCTGGATATATTCTCTAAATGTGCATAATCATCGTTTCCCGTAAGATGTTCCATAAACATTTTCCTTGAAGTTTCCTTCGACCGTCTTCTACTAGTTCCCTTTATTTATTGCACTCACAAATAACATGTTAAGGGGAAACTAAATAGTTACATTGCTCACAAAAATTTGAGTTCGTCTTTCCTAATCTTTTTAAATATATATTATATGAACCATATCCTCTAGGAAAGCTAAATAATCCTTTTCTTGGTTTTATGCTTTCCAATTTTAGCATCTCTTTAATGTCTGGAAATAAAGCATGTACTCTTCTTCCTACGCGTGAATTATCTCACTCTTCTTGGCATTCCTGTAGTAAATAATTTCGCACTTCATTCTTAGTGTTGCATCTTTTTCCCATAATTTTAGAAATCCTTCCCATATTCTTCCTTCTTTGGCCAGTAAATTGCACCCATTAATCTAATTATACAGTCAATAGGTCAAATTCCCGGTACTTCTTTTTTAATTTACATCCTCCAACGTTGCCATATCGTACGGTGAATGAAATGGGTGAAGTGATGCTCCAATGAGTCCGGGGTCCATGGAGCTTAGAGCTACCCGAATGAATGTGTAGTGTTTAACGCCCGCTTTCACTGCATACTGCACCGCAGGCGGTGGCACTGATGATACATGAGATGAAGATGGAGCAACAGTGGAATGAGATGGCGGGGGAAACCGGAGGTCCCGGAAGAAACCCGCCCCAGCGCCGTGTTGTCCACCACAAATCTCACTTTGCGGTCGCCTGGGATCGGACCCGGGCCGCCTTGGTGAGAGCCAAGCGAGAGCTACCCAACATTCGTCTATCAGGATAAGGGAAAACCCTATATAAAGCTTATCCAGGTAACTCGCCCTAACCGAGATTCGAACTCGGGACCTCTTGAACGTAAGGCAGACACGCTACCATTAGTAAGGCTAAGGTACATGTGGTTTTTGTGGCTCCACTGCTGCGAAGTAGTATTTGTCTCTTGAGGTTTTGGATTAAATTTGCGCAGGATATACTCATATGGCATATTGTTGTTGCTGTGAAAGGAATTCTCTAGCTCTTTTGCACAATAGACGCTAATTTCATATCAACATTTCCTGCCTTTTCTTCTATATACTTAATATGGTTGTTTAGAAGTAATTTTCCATTGAATCCTAATCCTATATACTTAAACTTTTGTGTCTTTTTATATTTACATATATGTTTTTAATTGTGGTGTCTCGTTTGAGTTTTCCCTTAAACATTCCACATGCCGATTTATGTCGGGCTAATTTTAATTTGGTTCTGATACACCACTGTTCAAGAGCGTCAAACATCTGCTTTGATTTCTGTTCTAGTTCTAAGCCGTTCTTTTCTTCTACCTTAATCGGTGTAAGCGATGATCTCATACACCTCTTCCATATTCCAAATTTCCTGTAGCATCGGTTCTGTCATTATATCCCTAAACAAGGGCCCTAAAATGGAAACTTGCCGGCATCCTTTATTAATTTTTTGCCTATTTTTCCTGAATTGGTTTGGGCATAAACTCTTCTATGAGCACAGTAGTTTTTTATGCTGTTATATAGACACCTTGGGTAATCCTTATACCGCACAGTATTAAAAAGTTCTGACTACCGTAAGTTATGGAAAGCTCCCTTAATATAAAAGGAACCTCCTTGCAAATATTTCTGTTCACTTGCATTTATTATTTTTAGTGCATAGTTTATTGAATCTACCATGGATTTGTACTTTCTAAAACCAAACTGCTTACCACTCATACCTATCAGAACTCTATATTCCCGGTTGCGTTTATATAAATGTCATTCCAGTTCTTTTCCAAGAGCATTAAACAGGCAAATTGGTCTATACGATTTTTATCTATAATAGGTATTATCTTTCCCTTTTTTGCGAAATAACTACTTTAGGTTCCTTCAAAAATAACTATTTTTTCCAAAAGTAGGCACTCATTTAATAGCTGGGTTAGTATTGCAGATAATTTAACTGCCAGATTTTGAATTTTCTCTGATATTATCCCATTGGTCCTGGATATGTATTTTTCTCTTCTTGTCTAATGGCAATTTTTGCTTCAGTGATATATGGATATACAAGTCTTTCTACTAATAATTTCTTCTTCATAGAGGCATCTTTTGTAGTTGTGTTCTTATTGCTAATCTTACATTTTATGTCGTGGTAGTAGGTAACTTTTTAATAAAAATAATTTATAATTTCCATGTTTTCGTTTTTCCTCCAACTTCTTTTTCCAGGGTTGAAATAAATCCCGGAGCTTGTATTTTCTCCATTATCATCTTGTACGGAACACCCCATAGATTATGAATGAATTTTTCCTCTAAATAATTATTCCATGAGATCTTCCTTGAATTTGCCAAGTCAATTTTACAGTTTTATTTTATTTAGCTATACATTTTTAAATTCCTGTTCCTTTCTGAATATACTGCAGATTTTTTGGTAAATTCCTCTTGCTTTCTTTTATTCATTTGTAATTATATATCATTGCGTAGACCGTTTACTTAGTTATATCCTTTTGTGGTAGCGATAAACAAAGTGGATTTGTGTATTATTTTAGTATACCAACAGCCAATAACATTCCTGTATGCCAACCCTAGCTTACTGGTTGATTTGGCCAGCACATTTTAACATTGAGGAAATACCTACCTATTTATCAAACTGCAAAATTTGAAGTGGGTACCCATTATTGGGCTTTCTGTGTACCAATTATCTGACCAGATTTATGGGATATACTATGCTAATATTAAATATTCACAATCATATGTTTTATAAAATATTAACATTAAGTTAGGAATTATAAATTATGCACTACTCAGAACAATTTATTTTTGTTTTAGGGGAGCTCTATTAAAATACTCCTAAGTAGATATAGACAAACATCATTTGGAATTTTTCACTAGTTTCTGATGTTAATGTGCTAACTGAACATGGTGCGTGGACCCCAAACTATTGCATGTATATTCGTATAATAAGACAGCCGATCACTGCACAGTACGGGCTGGTTGCAATGAGCTACGCAGCACCACGTTACGAGTCGTTTACACTAAACAGTGTTTTGCAGGTATATTTAACGACAGTTCAAATTTTTTGTTAATCATATAATTTGAAGTTAGTGGTCCTTACAGATCATGGGGACCAGTGTTTACATGTTGATTATAAGCTACAGGATACGCATAGCTGCAAAATAATGGGTTGGCCCACTTTTTAAGCAAAAGTTTTTCGTGCGAAATAACATGTTTTGGCAATGAATTTAATGCTATTCGATACAGCATTATGTGCTCTACAAAATAGTGTGATTATTTTTTGTATGCTTGTATACTATTCCTTCGTATGAGAGCAATACATTGGAGTCAAGTCGATCGCTCACGATCAGCTTCTGTAATTTTGGCATCTCGATTAAACGCAAAAAGCAGGGATACGACACTCTTTAATGTCGACATAGTGAAATTTTTGGTGCGTTATAAGAAATTTGATGTTTTCTAAGTGTGAAAAAACCCAAAACTGCCTGAATAAAATACCTAGAAAGACCGGTCCAGTGCTATGGTATACATACATGTTAAAGGCGAAAATCCAACTGCCACTATATAAGAAGAGTTATAAAATATGAAGATTTCACCACCATATTATGAATTATGAAAATTTTTGCTACCTACTGAATTTTACACATTACAGATTGTAGAAGTGCTTGTTCTCATAATGTTAGGAAACGTAATTTGAAATAAACTTCCGTATTTTTTACTAATAAATAATTTAGCATAATATGTCAGGTTAATGTCATTTTAATGTTGCAAAATTATGTGCGTAAAAGTAATGTTTAAACCTAATTCAATAAATCCTGATGTAACTATTAGGTTAATGGACCGGGTAAAGTGGGAAGAGCACATAAATAGGGCACGTCTCTTATCCAACCAAATAATGGATCGTACAACAGTGTGTTGCGGTTCATGCAGATTAGATCAAAGGAATCTGTTGAAAAGGTAGAGCGCAGTTGTGGTTAGCTTTGTGCAGTTTTGTTGGGGATGGGGCTACAAATGAACTGCTGGCACAGATACCAGCAATTAAATGAGTTGAATGAGGCTAGCTCAACATATCTGACATCTTGTACACCCGTTAACCATCACAGAATGAACATGGCTTTGTTTCTCTTACTAATAGCTCCTACTAAGTGATGTTATTTTTAGAAGACTGCATTTTGCATTTGATGATGCTTGCAAAAATGTTCTGTTAATACAGATGTGCAGCAGTACCTTCGTAAATTATCCATTTCTTTCCGTGTTTGGTAAATCTGAGCTTCGTTTATAATCTTCTAATTAAATTGAGATATCCTAATTTAGTTAAGTAAATTGAGTTCACCTCAAATTAAGCGACGGAATTGGAGTAACATATTAGCCTAATGGGTAATGTCTATTATCATTGATCACATGATACATTGCAGAGATTAGTGGTAAACCCCACTAAAAGTACATTATTCTGAGCAACATGCATGAATTATCAACTCATTTAATCATTCGGAGCTAAAACATTAAAAAGAAGTTTTCACAAATTGCGGTGTTGGTTAATTCACTTTAGATTATTTCATTTATTTATAACACCAACAGTGATAAAATTTGTATATAAATTATCAAAATTTCTTCCCTAATTTATAACTGTAAATGACTAATATATTCAAGAGCTTTAGAGCTTATTTCTGTACACTATTTTTGACTATCAACAGTTCTTTCGCACAGTGATATTTGTTTAGATATTAAAGTAAAGGAATAGTCCTCTGAGATGAAAGAATGATGTAGTGAAAATAAATATAGTATTAATGTAAATAAAACTGTTGATATGCGATTTCGTTTTAATACATCTAATTATAAGCTCTGCTGTTCCGCGAAGTTTGTTGGCTTCATCTTGAAGATGGCCGGGCCCAAATGACCTTGTTGTCGACGGGCCCTAAAACACCACACACTGACTCACACACTCTTGAAGATGGCTAGGTTGGAATGACCGTAATGTAAACAAGATTACTAAAGGTATATGATCCGCATTATCAGCGGAACTCTGTGGAGAGACGCATTAATTATGGCTTACTATTGAAACATATAATCATTATTCAATAAATTATTATATTTGCAAATAGAGTTCCTACTTGATATAGCGGATGTCTCCGAGAACACATTGTAAGTCACTTATCTTGACATCTTTAGCATCAATGTATTGTGTTATATGCAAGGAAAATATGAAGTGTTGATCGTAACATCACTATTTTATGCGAAACGGAACCAACATTTATAAAATTGAAACAAATACGTAAGACGACAAATAGTTTCTACACTTGGTTGATAAATTCTACAAGGCAGTAAACCTGCCTGCCTGCTTGACTGCCTACCTCCCGCTTACTTACCGTGCGAGGAGTCTCGCGTTTGATTCCCGGCTGGGGGTGGGGATTTTTCTGCAAGTAAGATGAGACCTCATCTTCCCCAGAGTCTGGAAGTATGAATAAAGGTGTGAATGTGTGCGTGATCTAATGATTAAAACCCAACGAATACAAGTTAATACCTTCGATATGTTCCAAAGGATAACGGCCACTGATATGATCAATTGGAGATAAAGGACGGGTATAATTGGAACAAATAAAAAATATTACGTTATAATGCGACATGCATTTAATATTAAATTAAGAAAAACAACACAGATAGACAGAAATGCTACTGCAACTATATTATCGGATTCTAATATACGATAGTTGGCCCGTTGCTTTTTGGTTTTATTCAGAATGAATCTTAATTAAACTAAGTCTATATTGTTATGTTAAATATACGTAACTTATCGGTAAATATCCATTTTTGCAAGAAAATTAAGGAACTCGTAAAATTTAGGGTGAGTAAGATTGCGTATACAAAAGGTTTTGGTAACACAATATTTCAAAGTTCAGTTTGTAATGCATAATTTAAATGAAAAACATAAGTTTCAATGTTTCACTTAATACAAGATTCTTGTCAGAACTTTCCCTTTTCTATAAACCCAAAATAAAAATTTTCTTATATTTCAGAATTCTTTGAAGTATTGCATACGTTAAGGTCTATTTTTTATTTTACTGAACATATAGATCAAGCTCTATGCACTCAAGGAGAGATAGCGTAGGCTATATCTAATAGCGTTTAAGTTATAAGTTTTGGTTTCACTTTCTCAATGTACATATTTACATTATATTTATTTTTATTTAGTAAGGTCATTAATCTGTATATGAAATAATTTTACAGGGGAAAACGTTAAGTCCATTTTCTCGATTTTGATTGGTTTGCTTTGATTTGCTTTTGATTGATTAACTGTGCTATTCCCTAAAAAGTTATTCAACTGGGATTGTTAACACTTTACAGTATACGGATGTGAACACATAGGTATATAGTGAACCTTTTATTAATGTGTTGTAGTAGGCACTCTGGGAAACACCTTTTCTTATTCAAAATAATAAGTTGGTTAACATATATCATTGCTTGGATGAAATGAGGCTTTTCCAAAGGATGTAAGAGATCGCGTGAAGTTCACTGAAGGAAACAAACGAACAATAAATAACTTTTTGGGTCAAGTGTAACCAAATATAGGTCCAACATAGCCTATGAAATCCGCCCATTTATAGACTTCAGAAGCCATTCCCAGAAAATGAAGATATATATTTAATCTGTGGTAAGAATATCTTAAATATGTGTAGTCATCTTTGAAACATTAATAAGTTCGAACAATTTTCCATGTAAAGAGTAGTTTAGGGTTCAAGAATTTTCTTGAAAATTTTCAGGTTGCATCTTTGCAAGGCGCAGTAGCTGTATATCAACTTTGGTATCTCGCCCATTATTCATTTTGGAGTAATGCTGATAACACGCACACACATACATGCACAGATACACGGACCTTTTCTAAAAATACATTTTTCCTTATTTTGGATTCAAAGAGTCTCAAAAAGTGTATTTTCGGTTAAATATAGATTTTTAGTGGAATCTAATTCGTGTTCTACGGAAGTATAAATGTAACATTATTACTATATTGATAAATGTATTGATAATATAAATAAAAATTTATTTGCGTACACATTTATTCACAATATTGTGTTTTAAGTACTATGCAATCAAGCCTCACATGGCGGCCCGGCTTTAACCCCAGGCGACCGCAAAGTGAGATCTATGGTGGACAACACGTCGCTAGGGCGGTTTTCTCCGGGATCTCCAGTTTCCCCCGCATCTCATTCCACCGGTGCTCCATTTTCATCTCGTGTATCAACAGTGTCACTGCCTGCGATGCCGTGTGTAGCACACATTTCATTTGTGCAATCAAGTATATGAACATTCTTCATAAATGCATGTATGACCTCAACTGCGGCAGTCTCTAATTTGTTATTAACGCTGTGGTGGGCCTGTAGTTTAGTTTATAAATAGCCAACTCTGTTCTTTTGTTTTGTATGCAGTAATGTTATTTACCTTTATTCTCTCATTCTGATCTATGAGCAGCGGACAACGCGACGATTGCCCTGTCCCGAGAACATACATCAAACAGGATATCAGTCAGTACAATCAAAAGGAGATGGAAGATTTCCCTGTCTTATCGTTTCGCATTAATCAGCTCGCTCAAGAAGAGACGATGAAAGAAAATAAAGCAGGTTGAACAGAAGACGCTCAATGCATGAAATATTGAAGATAGTCTAGACAAGCAGTGGTGACGCCAAAGGTGTCGAAAACTCGATTTTAAAAATTACCAGTAACCGTCTTGGAGTGTTAAATAGCACGCTACATGTGTCTGTAAACGCAGTTTAAAGGACAACTCTGGCTATTTCTCTCTAAAATACTGATAACATTCAATTATTTTGATACAAAGGAGAATTAATCATGAGTCATAATGCACATTTTTATCCGACTATCAACAATACATTAATAGTTATTCTGTAGTGGATCTGATGATTACCTATTGCATATTTATTTTGACATTGCATGGTATTTACTCTAACTTTTGTATCTGTAATTACCACAACTTTTGCTGTGCACACGCTTCTGTTATTCTTAAGCCGCGTATGTCTATTTATAGGTATTATTTTCTCCATTCTGCAGTTGTATGCAGTTATTGTACAGATGTTGACTATAATATACATATAAATATATATATGTAACTCTAATATAAAATCTATATGAAACATAGTATTATCTGGCAAGTTGAAAATTTCTAATCTGCAGCTGAATTTATAATGAATTTTAAAATGTATAAATTGTTATTATTTCATTCAAGATTAATATTATTCTATTTTTCTTTATTTTACAGGTAAGTAATGGCAGAACCTACATATGCAGAACATTTGCTACTAGAAAATTAAAGTATTTTATTGGTAAGTTGGTGACATGTTACTATAACTCAAAGTGTTATCGAAATCAGTACCCATTTTGCTATAAATGATGAAAGAAGGTTACAGAATACTTTTCTTATATTATACTACTCTTTATTGAATTTCTTTTGTCGAAGAGAGTTGTATTTTCTGGTGCACACGTTGCTCATTTTAGAACGGCAAAGTTAGCATCTGTAGTGTATCAATAAGATTTCCGTCAGTCCATTATGTTTTAAGGAGAGCATATTTAATTTATCGGTATAATTTTGTTACTTGATAGTGAGACCTGTACTCAAATTGCCAGGTTTTATAAATATGAAGGATATAAAATTAAAAATATTTCCATTCGGTCATTCAATTACTAAATGTATATAAAATAGGCAGTAAAGTAGTGGTTTCGATGTCGTGTTTTGCGTGATTTGTAAATTAAAGTGGTAGAAATAGAGAAGCATTAAGTTTTTAGAAAGCACAAGAGCATGCACTAGGTATATCAGTAGGTATTACCCGTTGTGGTTCACAGATCTCTAAGACGAGAGCTGTATGACATCATCTCGTCAATCAGTCTATTTATATCCTTCAGCTTTGGTACCGTGAATAAAACCATACATATCTACTTAAGTGTTAGAAATTGTAATTATAAGTAGAAAAGGATTTACAGAAGGGAAAACCTTCTTATGGCCATTTCACATGTTATTAACTCCATTATTCCTAAATGGCTACAACTTCATGGAATATAACATTTGAGAAAACACTGCATATCTTGAAACATACAATAGAAATGAAAAGAAGATGAATTATAGGATTCGCTTTAAGAATTACTATAATTTACCACAAACAATTCTTTTTAAATGGGCAGTATAGCAAATTTGAACAAAATTAGGTTTTACAATTGCATTCACGGTAGGAAATATATGTCACTGCTAGCTGAAATTAAACTAATAGTGAAAAGTTAGGATATACAATAAATTAGTAGCATATGCTGCTGTCAAGAAGTCAAACGAGGAATGAAAATGACTAAGGAAGTTTAATAGGCATGGACCCTTGAAGAAATAAGGGAAGAAATTAGTTAAACGCTTGTGTGGAGTGTAGCAGCAGATATGTAGTGCACCCAAGTGAGGAGCATTTGAAATGTAGCAGTGTGAATGCATTAAAGTGCGTTAGAAAGGGTAGGCAAAGAAAAAGCCATTTTTAATTAATTGTTGTCAGGAAGGAGGAGAAAAGCTGATCCTGACTTTGAATAAGAAGAACATGTTAGTTAGGAAATGCGCAGGAACGAATTTTAAACGGAAAAATAAGTTTAAAAAAATTAGGATAAGAAATAATGTTTGAAACAGAAACGCTTAAAAGAAAGTAAGATTGGAGACGTATTTGTTAGCAGGAGTCATATCTCTTGTGCAGAACGCTTACAATTGACATAATTTTTCTATTGACATCTGCGCAAATAATAAATGTAGTATATTATATAGGTGCTCAAGGGTTGGGCTCCAAAAGACACATCGTTACTCAACGTACGTCTTATTAGAATAGGGGAAATCTATGGTAAATCCTTATCCTGGTAACACACTCCGGAACACTGTTGTAGTAATTAATTCAAAACAGAGGGCTACCTGACCTCTCTCTCTCTCTCTCTCTCTCTCTCTCTCTCTCTCTCTCTCTCTCTCTCTCTCTCTCTCTCTCTCTCTCTCTCTCTCTCTCTCTCAAATATATTTTCCAGTCGTGACGTTCACTACCATGAGCTACAGAGCGCTGCTCTACAAATGCATCATGCTACTGACAGACACCAGTACAGTACATTGGTCGAGAAATCCGTAAACACTTGGGAAAATTAATATTATATATTAACGGCCTGAAAACAAGGATATGTGTATGGTAATTCAAGTTCTCCCGCTTCAAGTGGGCCACCTTGATATTATTTGATTTTAGTGTAGTGCGTAGCTACGTCCAGAACCACTATGGCGAAAGAATATGTAAGGGAACATAAATGGCGAAATTTGTACAAAAATAGCTATTTTTATGCAGTCGTGCTAATTCAAACTATCTTTTTAACTGCATGTTGAGGGCTGCACGCACAAAGAAACGGTTGCCAATAATTTGGATGGGCAGTAGATAGAAATATTTTTCTGGGCCACAGATCGCGTAGTGCGTGGTTCACTTGCATTGCAATAACTCAATAGGCTCCACTAGCTCACTTAAGAATAACAGCCTGCTCACGACCTCTGTGATCGGCTGTGAATGTCAGCTGCCTTCGTTAGTGCTGTAAAGATCCGAGTGTTTCCATGATACATCTAAAAAGATCAAGCTTATTCAAACACATGTTGTGAATGATTTACTTTGGAGTATTCATATATATTTTGCTTTTCTTGTCTTGTTATTAGTTCACTGAAATTCCTACTCAAAAGTTCACGGTTAATACCATTAAGACACAAGTTTGCTAAACCAAGAACGGAAAATGTCATGTTCCGTAATGGAAGAAAACATTTACGGAATTAATGTTAACATTAGTATGCTCTCCAAAGAAGCACACAGTTGTGTCCTTCAACAACCTCTGTCCATAGAGATGCTGAAGTTTTCAAATTGAAACCCCATTGATTACAAATTACACACCCATGGTAATGAACAAATAATCCATTTCATTAATTTGATTTTACAAAATATCGTTGACGACAGCGTTGAATACATCGAAAAATTTTCTTAGATGAGGATTCCGTCACAGCCCATATTGACTGAAACTTCTTGGAAGGTATAAGTCTGTGTTTGAGGAAATTACTATTTCCAATAGGCTATAGCCCTCCACGGGTTTCTGGAACTTTGTGTGTGATTTCTACGTATGGGCAACTGTAATAAGTATCTAATATTATTTAATTATAATTAAATTTTATGCGTACAATATGCAGGCCATAGAACAATTAAAAACAATATCAAAACATAAATATAGAAAATTGCTCAAAAGTCAGTTATTCATTTAAAGGAAATTTGTTTGATCTGAAGATGCCAGAGGTGGGTCAATGTAGATGGATACCACTTATGACCAGTTTAGTACTCATTATAGTACATGCTTTTATTACTAACAATCAGTAAGTAACGCTGGAGGATTAGAGTGGAAAACCGTCCGGTGCAACAGGAATCACGTGAAGCACTCATATACCTGAGTGACCGGGTCATAAAACAACCCCTGTTAATTTTAAATATATATTAAAGCTTTACTGCATTTGCTCCTTTGAACTGTGAATTCTTAATTACTTCACAGACAAAAATTTACAAACACTTCACATTTGGAGCAGAGAGGTAAATTAAGCTCTTCTTGTAAAGGAAGTTTTGGTCTACAAATTGACATTACTGTTAGATATGGCAACTTGTTTAATCGAGTTATGTGGTTTCTATATTTTAAATGTACCTATACGAGATTTTTTTTCTCTATTTGTACTCTTGAAGTTTTTTTCTATGAATGTTATTTTCTGACAAATGACCCCTTTTCTCAGAACTATACAAGCATAGAAAAACTAAACATATTTTATAGTAGAGCACATAATTCTCTATCAAATAACAAAAGGCATTACCAGAACATGTTCTTTTGCAAGCAAAACTTTCACTTAAAATAAAAGCGCCAGGAGTTATGGGTCAACCCATTATTTTAGCCTTCTAGGGCAGGCTTTTCCCTTTAACTTGCGTATTTACTGCCATCACCTGGTTTTACCTTGCTGCCCCTATCCTGCCATCTCATCTCTTTGTTTTGTGGAGTGCAAGTTAGCCACTGCAGCACTCCATATTTCACCCACACGCATTGTGGCAGAGTCAACCACTTGTGCACGGCTCAGGGAGGTACCTTAAACATTACTTGTTCAGTTGCCCCACTTTAAACGTAATATCGATCAATTTTACACCATATCTCTAAGCTCTGTATTACAGCTTAAATATTTGTTCCATTTTGACACGTCGAATGCTGCATGTTGCAAGGATGTCAGTAAATGACAAACTGCAATGGTATATTGCATTGTTTTCTATTCATTTTCCTTGAATTAAGCTATGTTCCATTTCGTAGGTAATCGTTATAAAATAAAAATATGTAACTCATACGACCTTTTATTCTTGATCATCTATAAATTCTTAAGAAAAATATTCTTTTATCTACTTCACGCTAAACGAGATAACCTTTTAGGAACGCTTTTACTACATATTCTCTTGCAGATGTAATGGTAATATGGGAACACAGTAAACAAGAGAAAGTCAAATCTTATGGAGCTGATGGCTATGTAATATTATTCCGTTCTCTTTACCTAACCTGGAGTGCAGGAAGAAAGCAAACGATGACTTCAAATTTGGAACAAGTACAGGAATAGAAAGAAAGACATAGAATAAGAAGAAATGTTTCGGAAATGATTAATTATACAAAGTATTTGTCAAATTGTGTACATTAACAAGATCAACATATTTCGTGAAAGACAATTTTATCTGCCTTATGTTTTACTCGTTATGCAAAGCTCATCAGGATGAAGAGGGCCTCAGGGCCTTTCTCCAGAAAATTCAAGATATGCATTTAATTTTCCATGAAAATATCTTAAACATATGGATTTGTAATCAAAATAGTTATCAAATCTTTACTTATAAAATTAAATAGTTACTAAATATAAAAAACTGTTGGAAAACATTTCCATATAAAGGTAGTTTAAGAAGAGGGAATATTTTGAAAATCTTGGAAAACGCTATAATTAAATACTGGGGTTGGTTTGTAAACGAGTACTCGTTTTGCAGTTACGCTGTTTACACACACACACAGGCACACACACACACACACACACACACACACACACACACACACACACATACACACACACAGAGTGAGAGAGAGAGAGAGACAGACAGACGTTTTTATAAAAATATTTCTTGTTTAGATTCAGGTACATATTTCCCGCGAAGAATGGACATCACATTTTTGGGTGAATGCAATCCTACTTATTATATATAGTATAGAAATTTAAAAGAAAATGTAATAAGATGCATTACATTCCCATGACTTTGTTTGCCGACTCATTTATTAACTATTTCGGAAAGGATATTCCTCAGTTTACTTCTTGTTAATTGAGATAAACCTTTATTGTCAATTTGCAAATTTAGTGGTAGCTATAAGAAGTTTCCAACACATAAAGTGAAAGTCACTTTTAATACGAATGGAAACGTATGGATACAAATGAATACGAATCACGAATAGAAGCTTGCCACTGGAATTTGAAAATTCAAATTAATAACGAATATCTGTGAAGCAGTTAATGCCACAAAAATGTTTGCCAAAAAAGTGTGCTTTAACCAGATCTACACTTTTAGTGTAGTAAGATTTTGTCTATGTACGGGTTACTAATAACACAAAATGAACGAAAAAGTAAATTTGGTACAGCATGCTTTATTTATTTAATATAATCGAAAATGGTATAAAGAAACCTAAACACCAAACCTGAAAACGCCCTATCGATAAGTTTTGAGTGCAGGTTTGTTAAAATACTACACTGTATGACCTTAAGATTAATCATCGATCAGATCCTTACCTGTAATAGCACTATAGCTAAACCTTGTGATTTTCTTTGGATAACTAAAGGATATTAATATATTAATGCGTATAAACAAAATATAACATGTAAACATTTCCCAAGAGGAAATTATTGATTTAATGAGTTATTAGATAAAAAATTTGTAAAGAAATGTTGTAACGTTTGTTATAAGTTAAGTTAATATGAATATTTATTATATCATATCATGTCATATCATATATTATATTAAAATATATAAACATATTAGGTAGTATGAATATTATTCGAATAGTGTGAATATTTAAGGTTTACTTGCTGTTTTATTTGCGTACTAAGCTGTTAGATTTAATTACAAGCCTGTAAATTTTATTCAGAAAATAGACAAAGTTGACTGTGGTTTAATTTGCAGGTCATATAGGACTCCAGAATGATTTCGGAATAAGCTCGCGGTGCTTATATTTAACGAGCCATCTTGAATTAAAGGAGAACTCTGCAACAACTAAAAATATAATTAGCAGGAAAACTTGCCTTATCTAAAAATCGAAACTCTGGTGCTGTGAATAGGAAGCAGATACACCAATCACGCACCACGAAGTAATGGATATTTTAGTGTTGTCGTCGTTAGCATGGGAATTATTATACAAGCATAAACAATAAGCGCAGTTTTATATATGCAGAATCAGCGCCTTCACTTATTCCTTAATTGTTCCACTATCGTGGGGGATAATTAAAAATCAATTTGGAAAATAATGCATAGGCATGTGTGGAGTATAAGGACCTATCAACAGCTAGATCATTTGGGCTCCATTTACAAAGAGAAAGAGGGGGAAAGTGAGACTTAAAACAAAGCGAGAGACTGAGAAATGGACACAAAGGCAAAATCTGCGCTATTAACGCAAGTAGATAAGAGGTCTAATTTCAGGCAAATAAGATGTTTAAATATGTTGAATATATATTGTCTGTAACCCAAGTAATTCGCTAGTAAATATTTCTGGGTCGTTTACATATCATTCGCCTAATAAGTGCCAAAAATTTAGAACAATTTCCTTTCTATCCAAAGAATAGCATTTCCTCTGATGCCAGTAAAGTATAAGAAAGCCTAAAGTTAGCCCTTAACGTCGGTAATGCGGTGAAAGGAATAAAGACGGGATTTGTATTCTTGTCTTACATTACACAATGGAGCAGTGTTGTTGAAGGTGACGTTAACCGCTTTTGGCAACTTTCCATGCTCTTCTAGAGTTTTAAAGATGGCATGTGCCAACAAAATGACCCTCTAGCTCCTGGGGCATCAATCCAAAGAAAACACAGACTTCATTTTTTTTTCTGTGTATGCAAAGTGGCTTGGAAACATGTTATACTTTTTCCCGTTTGATTTCTTTCGTGTTATTTTAAACGGGTCATAACATCGCTACTATTCACGTTGTTTACTTCAAAAGCAACGCGAAGGAAAATGCAGGAAAATCGAAGATCAGGCAGACATCCTTCAGAATAAAGACCAGGATATTCATTACAAAACCAGAACATGTACTGTTATTGTGACCAGATTTGCTCTACCTGTTTTAACATTTTTGAACTTCAAACACAAATAAATTGTTTATTTATGCACTTGAATAATACTTGATGAGTAATTTAAAAGCACACAATTACTATATTGGTTAAGCTTAATTATTTGACTTAAAAGAGTAACTCAAGTGACTAAAAGTTTATTGTAAGGCTTCTCGAAACATCTACTATTAGAGCCTCAATGAAAGAAAAGCCTATGCGAATTACTAGCGAACGTAAGGGATAAGTCTCACCTCGACCCAACGAGGGCATTTGTACTTACCGCACCTGGGATGAATGGATAAGTTGAAGAAACCGCAGGCCAGCTAACACAAATGTGTAAATATCCCTAACGATTAGCCCCAGCTCCATAACGCGGCCATCGTTGGGCAACTCAGAGAAGGCTTCTCTTTGGCGGAATCGGGGAGATTTCGATTAACTTGAGGCGATGAGAGAAGATAGCCATCTGGCAGTGTCAACAAAACCACTTGTTAGTTGTAAAAACATTCTTGTTTTCAACCATTAGCTATAGGTAGCACAACCATTTATCACGTGAGTGCTGACAACACAGTATATGTTTTGGCAGTCTAGTGCAGTCCAGTCCAGTCTGTTGGTGGCGAGCTGAGGGCCAGCCCGAGGGCATTTTCTGTTACTTTTCCTGTCCAGGCTCCATCACAAATTGTTATATTATATGCTGATTGACCTTTAGCATTCTAATCTGAGAATTCTGAGGTAATTGTGAGACTAAAAAAAGATTATATAATTTTACATTTACATGACTTTTTCTACCATTCAACAAATTGTTTTTTCAGCAGGCCAAATGACCTTGCTGTTGACGGGCCTTTAAAGTTCCACTCACTCACTCACTCACTCACTCACTCACTCACTCACTCACTCACTCACTCACTCACTCACTCACTCACTCACTCACTCACTCACTCACTCACTCACTCACTCACTCACTCACTCACTCACTCACTCACTCACTCACTCACTCACTCACTCACTCACTCACTCACTCACTCACTCACTCACTCACTCACTCACTCACTCACTCACTCACTCACTCACTCACTCACTCACTCAATCACTCACTCAATCACTCACTCACTCACTCACTCACTCACTCACTCTTCTTTCAAAGGCGTATTGCATTAGCTAGCAATAGCTAATTTGATGGCGTTTAAATTCCGCTCTCTTTGCATAAGCATTACAGAGAAAGTATAACAACTTACAATTTGAGAAAGGTATAAGAGTTTCAAAATTTAAATAATATAAGCAATATGTGAAAACTGGTTAACTAAAAAAAGAGGGAGAGAGAGACACAAGTTTTGTCCTTTAAGGAAGTCCGCATCATTTTGAGTAGTATGATTTTATAATCTCTTACAGTTTACCAGTTATACAAACGTCTTTCAGAATGAGGCGACAGGGACTGTTCTCAGAAAATTTAAGGCGAACATTTAATTTTTCATAGGAATATCTTAAATATATGGCAGTTAAATCAAAATGGTTAGTAAAGCCATACTTGAGAAAATAAAAATGTTCGGAAAAAACTTTCATCCAAAGTGTACTTTGCGTTGGGGAAGTTTTTCTTGAGAATAGTAGCGTCACATCCTTGGAAGATACTAAATTTAAATACTAAATTTTATATTGATAAATTTGACATTTTACTTTTGATTTATGCTCTTGAAGGCCACAGACACACATATGAACCCTTCTCTAAAATTCTTTTACTTTTCTGGGAAGGTTTAAAGGGGCTTTGTTGGAACGTATATCTCCGATTAACTCTCGAGAGTTAAGCTTCCTCACCTTACTGTAGTATTAAATTAAAAAGAACCTAATTTCTATTAAATCATCCCTCCCTATTCACTTTATTGTTGAGATACTCGTGCAATATTTTAAACTTATGTAAATGATGGCATTTTAATTGACTTCTGACCGATTCATTACTATCTGTTGGTCACTTTTTCGGGTTCTAATCACATCTCTGCGTAATGTCTTTTGTTATTCATCACAATTTTTTTTACAATTTCTACGCTTCTGTTGCACAAACAAATTGGATTGTCTAATACCTTAAACCTATAGAAGTATTATAAGACAACTAATATTATTATAAGACTTGGATTTCTAATCGTCTTTTCACCTGGCTTGCTTCCCGAGAACAACTTGAGCATATTCGTCACCAGGAAATTTTCAGGTCTTGTTTTACATCCTTTATGGAAAGGACACAAAAAAGAAGGTCTTTGTTTATATTTGTGTTATCTCCAGTGATTCATTTGTGGTTATAACATTTAATAAATATCCTGATGTTGGCACGGATGCACACTCCCGAAACGTCAATTTCTAATCGTCTTTTCACCTGACTTGCTTCCCGAGAACAACTTGAAGTATTGTTTTAGTTTTCTGGTACGTATTAAAAATGTGGTTAGTGCAACATTAAGTTTTAAATTTACTAATAAGTATTGTCTTTCACTTCAAGATTTTGACAATACGTCTTTATTCGTTGACTGTCACCCATTCTGCATCTTCTGGACACTTTGATCCAGCAATTCTTTACGCAGAATGCTTCTAGGCGCTTTATTGGATACTTCTTCGATCTCACTGTTTGGTGCTTCCTTCGGCAGACGATCTGCTTATTCGTAGCCAATGATCCCAACTTGAGCCTTGGCGCAGAAGCGAATGTTGCAGTTTCCCCATTAGCTTGCATCTAACTTACAGTGAGATGTCTTCCGTGATGTTCTGGCAATTACTTTAAATTTGATAATGATAACTGTGTAATTTTATTTTATATACCTATAGGTTATTGCAGATCTGTCACCATCTGATAAGTGATTGAAGTTGGATTGCATAGTGTCCCTAAATAACTGTTGGAAAACGATACAATCTTAAAAGTACCTCTGGTGGATTTTGTAGTTTCATATTTTGGGGTATCCTGGATGCAATTTTGAAGCCGAACTATATATTGGACGGGATGAACCGGGGCTAAACTATTGAACCTGATGGAAATGCTTCTAATTTACCCCGTGTGCCCACATTTCATGTTAGTGTCTTCTGAAGTGCTGATTTGTAGGTTTATAATCCCCAAGGGACCTGCCAAGTGCTATCCGATGTGAAAATTGTCATAGAATGTTGCAGCTTAGCTTTTTAATCTCATCTTCAATCTATGGATGAGATGAGGTTACATGACAAACTCAAGGTGAAAGAGCAACCTACAGAATATATTAGGTGTGCGAGATTTTCAAGCAGAAAGTAAGGAAGATTTTGAAAATGTTTTCTGAGTACCTGAACACATTATCTTCCTATCGGCGTTTTACTTTATTGATTTTAGAAATATTGTGACTTTGTGGGTTCGTGGAATAAAAAGTCCAATTACACCACTCAACAATGTTCTTTATTTCCACCGACTTACAGTTTAACACTTGCCAATTACACAGAATTACTTGCTGCACACAGTTACAATTCACCAGTCCGTCCGTTACAATTTCACTGTACTCGCGGTTACGTAAGCTCCGGTACACATTCAAAGTTACGTTACAATATCACACCTATGTTCTGTACAGAACTAGCGGTATGTGTGGGTGGGTGGTTGGGTAGGTGGATGTGTGGGTGTGGGTTTGTGTGTGTGGGTGGGTAGGGGTAGGAGTGGGTGTGTATCTGTGGGTAGGTGGTGGATGTGGGTTTGTGTGTGGGTGGATGGGTGGGTGGGTGTGGGTCGGGGTGGGTGTGGGTTTGTGTGTGGGTGTGGGTATGGGTAGAGTGGGTGTGTGTCTGTGGGTGGGTGGTGATGTGGGTAGGGTTGGGTGTAGGTTTGTGTGTGGGTGGGTGGATGTAAGTAGGGGTAGGTGTGCTTTTGTGTGTGGGTGGCTGGTGGATGTGGGTAGGGATGGTTATAGGTTTGTGTGTGTGGGTGGGTGGCTATGGATAGGGGTGGTTGTGGGTTTGTATGTGTCTGGGTGGGTGGGTGGGTGGGTGGTGGATGTGGATGGGGTGGGTATGTGTTGTGTGTGTGGGTGGGTGATTGTGTGTGGGTGGGTGGTGGGTGGGTGGTTGTGGGTAGGGTTGGGTTGGGGTGGGGGTGTGTGTGAGTGTGTGTGGAGGAGACCTTAAGGTTCCATGAACAGTAGGCAAATCATTTAGACCCTCTAAGTTTAATTATTCGTCAATTTAAGGCAATGTGTAGATTTATTTAAAGTAAAGTAATTATATAATTTTTGTCATTTAAACTCTTTGAAGACACCATAAACATCGGATGCCTCTGTATATTTGAAATTTAATTTGCACTCAGTTATAAGCTTGGCATAAAATAGTTCAAGGACTCTTGGCTGGTCAATATATACTAATAAGTAGTTGCGCTTTAATAAGTTCAGAAGAACATTTACTTTTGACTTATGTCCACTTCCTAGAATATTTTATCGTATTCTACCGTCCAATGAGAAAACAATACTCGCTACTAATAACTGTCAACAGGATTATAGGTTCCAAAGCAGAGTAAAAGTTAACACTAGTTTGATATATCGCACAGCGGTGAGTCGGTATGTAGTAGACTGCATTCAATAATGTCCATAACTGTTACAAATATCCCATTAAGAACTCAAAATTAACGTCAATGAATGAATCAGTTCAAAATACTTGTGCTGTTATTAATAAAACAAGGTTAAATTACGGAGAAACTTGGAGAATTCGAGGAAATTGTTGGACGTGATTCCTCTATTCTGCACCAGGGAAATTTATAAATTTCATATATTTAACATTGGGCCTTCAGAAGTACTTTACTGCAGCATTTTCATGGCAACTGGCAGCGGTGGTGGAGTAATGAAAGAACACATGTTGTGTTGTTATGCAGCGGATGCTTAGCACCTGTTGTTATTATATATATTTTCAGAAGCTATTTTACAACTGTACCATATGGTTACATGGAGTGTACCTTTTTTAAAAATTATTTAAGAAGTTCTGTTATTAACTCGTTCTGTTTTTCGTAGCTTTGATGTCATTCATATGTTACTGGCGTTTTTGCTAAGCCACGCCGCACCCATAATGCTGATCACGTCTAGCAGGGCCACGCCGTGGCTCAGTGGTTAGACCGCTTGGCTCTCACCAAGGCGGCCCGGGTTCGATCCCAGGCGACCGCAAAGTGAGATTTGTGGTGGACAACACGGCATTGGGGCGGGTTTTCTCCGGGACCTCCGGTTTCCCCCGCCATCTCATTCCACCGGTGCTCCATCTTCATCTCATGCATCATCAGTGTCACCGCCTGCGGTGCCGTATGTAGTAAAAGCAGGCATTAAACACATTTCACATATCACGTCTAGCAGCAGGCCCAACTCCTACCAAAGCAGCATTCAACCCAATCGCTGTCTTCTTTGCCAATATACTTATCGTGCCATATGTGAAGTTGATCCTCCAGTTATTTATACGGAAACGAAAGTTTCTTAGAGGGAATGGTAAGAAGCGTGGCCTAAAGAGGTAAAGCAATTATCACCATGGTATTATGGTAACTCTTGAATAAAACGAGACTGAAAATACATAAAATTAAATTATTCTAGCACACAGTTGATACACTTGTGTGTGTTCACCAACTATTAGTAATATTTGTGCTTTTTAACAGTTACGTCAAGGTTATTTCAGAAGTACAGATGAGCTCATTAAAAGAGAAATAAATAATAAATTTAAATACTGACGCCACATGAGGGAAATAATAGAATGCCTGCCTACCTGCCTGCCTGGCTGCCTGCCTGCTTGCCTGCCTGCCTTCCTGCCTGCCTGCCTGTCTGTCTGTCTGTCTGTCTGTCTGTCTGTCTGTCTGTCTGTCTGTCTGTCTGTCTGTCTGTCTGTCTGTCTGTCTGTCTGTCTGTCTGTCTGTCTGTCTGTCTGTCTGTCTGTCTGTCCGTCCTTCTGAATGTCTGACTGTCTGTCTCTGGAGTTTTGGCTTATCCTGAAGAGATGAATACCAAGCAGATTTAACCTCTATGAACCCCGGGTTCCTTTGAACATAACTTCACACATTTCACGGTCTGATATGACTTCCTTGGTTAAAGGACAAGGTATTAGAGGAAAAGCAAACATATTTATTAAACCTCTTGGAAATAATATTTCACTTATGTTATAAAATTACTGAAACGGAATAATTAAAAGCGCACATTTAAAACTGATCTGCTTGCTTCCGGAATATTTTTAATGGATGCGTATGTTCGCAAAGTCAATAATTATCATTGTTGTCTATGGTATGAGGTACATTTACTGATATATTTTGTTGCTGGTGGTCAGCATAATAAGTATCTCACAGAGAGGAGAGAAGAAACAATATGAGGATATTGTGCTTCCATTGAATGTTTAAAAAAGGGGGAGTTTCTGCCAGGTTGTGTTGTTTTATCGCTCACGCTTGTGCGCTCAATCCCGTTCTTTGTTCATTCATTTTTCCCTTCCTTTTCATACTCCATCGCCTTACATTTTCCACTTCTGTGCCCCTCGAAATATTTCTGTCTTTTATTTCTTTTCTCTCAATAGTCTGATGAGACCTCGTTTTTTTAACCTGAAGGAGGCAACGTTTGTCGGTTGACCTACGTTTGTATTCATGATATTCCTTTCAATCCGTAGTTTGAACGTCTGACACCGTCGTAGACGTTTTCTAAATTGAGACGCATAACCTCCCTGTTAACCTTCATTTACTCCCAATGCTCCATTAAATGATGCCGTATACTTTTAATTATTCTACATTTATCTTGTTATGTACTTCTACGACATAACTGTTGTGCTATGCATACTTTCTCTTATGCTCGTCTATGGTAGAAGTATTCTATTCGATATCAAAAAAATCAGATTTAGAAATTTCATTGAAGATGCAAAGTTTATGACTGCGGGATAAAAATAATGCAAAGAGGTTCGTGATTCGCTATATTTGCTGGGTGTTTATATATATAATTAATTCTACCACTTGTATTTCTAATGTAAAGAAAGATAACGAACTATTTACGAATTGATTACCAATCAATAATAATTTCATATAAGGCAAGCTACGAGGGCTGTTCAATAAAGAATGATCATAATTTTTTTACGGTCATAATTTTCCGCACTAAAATTCAATCTTTATATATTCTGTTAGCCTAATGTGAAACAAACACGCGGTAGTAGTTTCATTGTTGCAACTCCTGGTTTCCGCCTGTGAGGACAAGGTAAGTTCAGACATATTCAGTATCGCCTACCACTGCAATGGAGGTAACATGCAGTTAAATTTGATGTTAGAGGAAGATAAGGAGTTACTTTCAAACGTAATCACTGCTGATTAAACTTGTCTACATCTTTTTAATCCTGAGAGCAAACAGCAAAGCTCAGTGTGGAAATCTCCTTCATCACAATTCCCCCAAAAAGCAAAAGTGGTTGCTTCTCCTGAGAAAGTTATGGTCATCTCATTTTGATATTCATGGAATGGTTTATCAGCATGTTGTACCTGCACACACACCAGTATCTGGACAATACTACAGGGTTGTCCTGAAAACATTGAAAGTCCATATCAGGCGCAAAAGACCACATTTCCGTGAAGCAGGCTGAATGCTGCACCACGATAACGCGCGGCCGCATATCGCCAATGTTGTGCTGAATATATTGCAAAAATCAACGTGAAGTGTATCCCTCACCCTCCCTATAGTCCGGATTTAGCCCCATATGACCTTTTTCTATTCCCTAATTTGAAGAAACGCCTTCGTGGGAGGCATTATCCATCATCAGAAGCAGTAGTGAAGGCTGTGGAGTCTTTTTTGAAGGATCTCTCAAAAATAGTTTCCAGCATGTCTTTGAAGACTGGCAGAAACACTGGGACAAGTGCATCGCATTCAGGGGAGGCTATTTTGAGAAGGGCCATCAAAATTATGAGGATGAATAAAGGTACATTGTCAAAAAATATTGTGACCATTCTTTATTGAACAGCCCTCGTACTTTCAAGTATGCAAAAGAGGAAAAAACACATTATCATGTAGCTTTTCCTAGCCTAAATATTTACTTTGTAGATATTTCCTTATTTCTTGCTAACTGTTTATAATGATTTTGATTAAATTAACATGTTTGTAATATCCTCATGATGAATAAATTGAGGACTTTGAAGTTGTGTAAATAATTTGAGTTGTAGTTTAACTCTCCGTAAATGTTTATTACTAAAAACCATATACAATGTATAACATATGTAACAATGTGCACCGAACACAACACCGGTTGCTTGAAACATCAACCCTCTATAGCAACTAGAAGTATCTTTTAGGACCACAAACTATTTAGTTTCTGAAAAACATATCACCCCAGTATCTAAACCTTGCAACCAAAATACGAGTGGAGTGTTGCTTGAAATAAATTTAGGATACCTTTAACTTAAGATAACATTCCATAAAAATTAATATTTCTTCTCTGCTTTTAGAAAATATGCTCCCTGGAATTTGAACAAATTACTAAATTTCCAACAATGCTAAGAAGTTTTACGAGGGTCGCTTGATAAATTTGGTATATTACCATGAAGAGATAAAAAAATGTGTATTGCAACTTTGTGAGCGGTAAGCTTAATTATTCAAAATATTTTACAGAAAATTTCAATGCCCTACAATATACAGTTTCTTGTTACCAGCCATCCGAAATGGCCAGTGTGATAGCTGCGATTGAATATGAAAAATAAAATTCGTGCTGTTATTAAACATTTTCATTTGAAGGGCTGCACTACCACACAAGTCAAAACTGAATTGGATGAAGTTTCCGTGGACTCTGAACCAACATTGAAGACCATTTACTTTTGGATTAATAAATTTAAACGTTGTCGTAGAAGCACCGAAGATGAATCGCGCTCTTGTTGCCCAATTGAGGTCATCACACAGGATACCATTGAAAAAGTCCGCAATCTGGTTGTGCAAGACCCGAATCAAAATTCCTGGGATTTCTGAGGCTGTAGTCATCTCATCTGAGCAAGTACACAATGTTCTGTACGAAAAATTGGTAATGAAAAAGCTGCGTGGAAGATTGGTGCTGCGGTTGATTGATTATAAGCGCATCCAGAAGAATACTTCTACCGAGTGTCTGACGATGTTTTATCGCAATCAGCACGACTTTTCGCACCGATTTGTGTTCGCGGATGAATCTTGGATCCAACTTTACACACCAGAGTCAGAACAACAGTCAAAGTAATGGATAAAGGCTGGTGAAAGTGCACCAAAGAAAGCGAGGACCATTTTGTCAGCTGGTAAGTTGATGGCGACTGTTTTTTGGAATTCTCGAGGAATAAACTTCATAGACTACTTGGAAAACGGCAGAACCATAACTGGAGCCTATTATGTTTTATTATTGGATCGTTTGCAACATGAGTTGACTGAAAAGGGACAGAGATTGAAACGCAAAGAGTGCTGTTTCGCCACGATAATGCAGCATCGTACACATCAACAATCGCAATGGCAAAAGTGCATGAATTGGGCTTTGAGTTGGTTACTCATAAACGTTATGCATCTTAGTCCTAAGTGACATCTTCCTGTGCCCAAACTTGAAAATTTGGTTTGGTAGTAAGAAATTTTCATCAAATGAAGAAGTGATAGTCACCGTCAACGAGTATTTTGCAGACATTGACGGGACCTATCTTTCCAACGGGATGACAAAGCTGGAACGTCGCTGGCCCAAGTGTTCAATGACCATCAATTCAGACTATGTCGAAAAATAAGATGAGATGTTCACGAAAATAAATATTCTTGTTTTTTTACCAGACCTGTCAAACGACCGTATATATTGTATATTATGTAATATATTTTTTTCTGTTTTGTTAAGATGCATAATATTTCAGAAGTTGAAATATTCAGAAACCCAATTCCGAAATTATTATTGCAGGTTCAGTATCATTCTCCAGTTGCAACTTTAGGTAATTAAATCTCAGAATACATAAAATTCTCATATTTTTTATTTGTGTCAATATATCAAATTAATAGAGTTGATGTGGACATATTTCTGAATGCCATGTTCTGGACATTATGCAGAAGTGCATACAAGCGATTTTTAGAATAAAAATTCTTATCACTGTGTATAACGCACTTCATATTACATTTTGAGAATAAGATATAGGAGCTATTACGTTCACCAAAAGTAAGTTGATAAGAGTATACGAAATAAAAGAACTCCCAATATATCACTTATTAAATAATATAGTATTTTTAAAATAACTATAAATACAGACTCTCCGACAGCATTTTGTTTTCAAAATGATGATATAAGTAAGGAATTAAACACATTTTCATTATTGAACTCGAGCTTCCTTTCTTTATGCGCTTTCACTTATTTTTTGAAGTGATCTGTTCTACTAAGAAACACATACGCACGCGCGTGCACACACACACACACACACACACACACACACACACACACACACACACACACTAAGAGAGAGAGAGAATGGTGAAAGCAAGCTGAATACAATTAAACAGCTTTTAATAAAGTAGAATATTTGGTGAGAATATTTAAATTTTAGGGAGCTCTTTCCTTCTACACACTAAACTATCTCCTTTTCATACTATTTCCCCTTAAGTATACAATATAAATATGTTTACACGTAACCATTCACTGAATAAAAAAATTTTAATACCGTGCCAGAAGAAGGAAACAAAGCTGAGAAGGCAAAATTCCTAGTACTGAAATGATGAAGCAAATTCTAACAGTGAGAAGAGAACGCAAACTTGGCAGATAATGAAGTCGCTCATGTATAGCTGCTAACTTTGAGAGAAAAATTAATAATTCTTTTCCCTTCCTCAAAAGGTAAATTTTCTAGGCATTTTTTGGTTTGATTACGAACCCAATTAAATTTCACCTTCTCAACTGTGTCTCACAATAAGTTGTATTCCTTCGGAAAGTCGGATGTCTGGATTTAACCATAAATACGGATTTTGGGCTTTCTGAACTCAATAGAACATTTTTATTAAAATACGTGTGTGTGTGCTTGTGTGTTGTGCAATATAATTGAACAACTAAATGTTCCAATGCCCCATGTAGGTATTTATTCAGTAACCTGTAAAGGTGCGACAAGTTTTGCATAAAGTTCTCTCACCCCAAACTTACCTTTGCATGTGATGTTTCTTATTTTGTCAATAATTGATAGGATATATTTAAATATTTACATCACAAAATACGAACTTTAAATTTCCTGAGAATAACCCGTTAAGACCTCTGCAATTGGGAGGACCTGTATATAATTACTTATAACAGATCATTGGTTTGAATTTTTCAGTGCTTAATTTTGTTTAAAGTGCTGCTGCTATTCACTGTGTCACGATATCATGAAAAGGTAATGCAATTTTAAGGCCAGCATATAAACACACAACTATGGAATCTTGTTTCTGATATAACTTATATCTAGCAGAAATGTGTAATAAAACTGCAACGATTTATCTTGATAAATGTGACAAGCTAGGAAAAGAACCTTTCTTAGAAATATGCTGCAAAAACTATACAAGAATAAAGTACAGTGGGTAGAGAAAGTCATATGAATGTATTGCACCAGATATTTTGCCTTCTCTGCTATATAGTTCCAGTAAACAGAGAACGTATTTTATTCTCTCCAAAACTTCAATACCAAAATTTCACAGGAAATACAAGATTTGTGGCTCCCCGAATAAAAAGAAACCCATCCAAAATTTAGAAAAAAGCTTTTGTGTGTATATGTGTCTGTCTGTCTGTCTGTCTGTCTGTCTGTCTGTCTGTCTGCCTTGTCTCTCTGTGTCTGTTTGTGAATAGCATAACTCCAAAACATATCCCGAGCTATAAGCGTAACATGATATTTAAGTTCACCATGTTATAAGGATGTAACACGAAGATTTTCAGGAAATAACCCCACTCAAAATTATTCTTTACATGGGAAATGTTTCCAAAATTTTGATTTTCTCAACAGCGGCTGTAAGAAGTTTTATTAAAGCACCTATGTTTAAGATATTGTCTTCAACTTTGTGAGAATAGCCTGTGAGATCTCTTCTTTTTAAATGTTTTTATAACCGTTAAGCAGCAAGAGATAGTCTTACTACACAAAAAATGTAAATTTCGTTAAGACACAGTTTCTATCAAATATTTTTATTTTCTGATTTGTTTGCGGAGTGAAGTATTTTGGGAATATTTCCTGATATGGCTTCCATTTTCCATCATACACTTTTCTCAAATCGAAATCGTGATTGGTTCTTTTCTCTCTGTCATCCAAAGAGGCAGAAATTTCTAAGCAATTATGTAGCAAACCGCTCTTAAAGATTTGACTATTGGTTAAAGTCTTCCGTATTTTTGCAGTTTTCTTTCACCTAGAACGTTATATCCAATATTGCGTTTCCCAATTGCTTATTCCGATTAAGAGGAAGTAGATCGTATGATAAAATTGGTTTTAATTGTTTGTTGAAGAATGGGAGAGATAATGATGTGAATGTGATATATCAAAGTTTATGGAAAGGTACTTATGGGTACAAACTCGCCAGTTTTGTTAAGTTTACGACGCATGTATCAAAGTTAATGTTTTGCGAGATTCCTTTATGTTGCCTTACGGCGAAGATCGTGTCTGCGTAACATGTAGCGTTCCGCTACGTCACGCAGTACTACCTCGCAACCCTTCTTCTTTACATCAGGTTACCTACAAGGCGCCTTAGCATACTTAACCTCTGCTTGCTTGCTTGCTTGCTTGCTTGCTTGCTTGGTGGATTAAATTAAGGTCCAGTAGCACGCGATACCGAATTTGCAATCCTTCCGCCGACCAACTTGACAACGTGCTGTGAAATAGAGAAAACTCCGCTAAATATACATTTACTGCATGAAACTTCCATTTATATGGATATCGGAAGTCAAAATAAGGATAAAACAACTCTCAGAAGACGATAAATGGCATGCAACTTTAACCAAAGCTTACCACTCAAACATGCTTCCATCATCATTTCAAGGGTCTGGAGGTATATTCTGTTCCAGCTTCATGTCTTATTCCATCTTGTCATCGATTTTCCAAATCGTTGATATTCATATGTCTTTTGGCATATCAACAAATGCTTTCTCCAACCTGCTTTATTGTGTAATTTATACGACAAACACCTAATTTATCTCCGACTTTATTTTTTATTTAAACCGTTATATGTACATACTTTGACAGCTTTAATGTGTCTAATTTCTGCCACATTCATTTTACCCTATTATTATTATTACTTTCTCAACTGCGTACTTAATTAGAGGAAGTATTGAATTTTACCCGAAAAATTCGATATCGAGATTTCACCGAAAATATGTTTTAAAATTCCCTAAATCTCAGGATGCGCTTTTATGAAACACCTCTCTCCCTCCATCTCTCTCTCTCTCTCTCTCTCTCTCTCTCTCTCTCTCTCTCTCTCTCTCTCTCTCTCTCTCTCTCTCTCTCTCTCTCTCTCTGTGTGTGTGTGTGTGTGTGTGTGTGTGTGTGTGTGTGTGTGTGTGTGTGTGTGTGTGTGTGAACAGTATTACTCGAAAACCAATAGCAGGAAAGTATCAACTCATGTTTAACGTCTTATTAGGATGGGACACAAAGATTTTCAAGACAATTCCCCATCCCAAGCTACCCTTTATCTGCAATATTTTTCGAAAATTTTCACTCTCTCAAAACTGGCTATAGTAATTTCGATTAAATTTTCAAATATACAATACATTTTAATGACAAATGAAATGTATATCTTAAGTTTTATGGGAATAGTTTCTGAAGTGTTCTTTATTCTTTGTGGAAACGTAGTCAGACTGAAAAATGCAATGCCATAGCCGGGATTTGAACCACGGATCTTCTGGTTTCCGTCCAGCCGCACTGCCATTGTGCTACTATGGCCAACATGCCGATGTGACATTAAATTCTCCAACTGACTCGTATTTTCCCGGTAAACCACTTAGGAGTTCTCATAAACACATGAGACAACTACCTTAATTGAATTTTTCAGTCTGACTCTACGTTTCCACAATTTAGCCTACACACGGCCAGTGTGAAAGAATAATTAATTTCCATTAATTGACCTAATAGTGGTTAACTATAAAGCCCGGGCCTTAAAGTACTTACATGTAGTAAGTCGCCATTAAGGTAGTTGTCTCATGTGTTTATGAGAACTCCTAAGTGGTTTACCGGGAAAATACGAGTCAGTTGGAGAATTTAATGTCACATCGGCATGTTGGCCATAGTAGCACAATGGCAGTGCGGCTGGACAGAAACCAGAAGATCCGTGGTTTAAATCCCAGCTATGGCATTGAATTTTTCAGTCTGACTCTACGTTTCCACAATTTAGCCTACACACGGCCAGTGTGAAAGAATAATTAATTTCCATTCTTTATTCTTTGTTACCTTGTATAACTAACTGGTAATTCGTAAGAGATATTTGTTATAATTTTACGTCCTCCAACGTTAAGTTATATCGGACGATGAATGAAGTGGGTGAAATGATGCTCAAATGAGTCCGGAGCCATAGAGCTCAGAGTGACCCGACATTCGTCTTCCAGGATAAGGGAAAACCCCGGAATAAACCTTATCCACATAACTCGAACTCGGGACCTCTTGAACGTGAGGCAGATATGCTACCACCTACGCTACCGAGGCGGGCATAAGAGAAATATCTTTTTACGCTGAATAGTGTAAATCTCATTAAAGCCCACAAAGTATGTTGTGTATTGAATTAACCATTTGCGAGGTATTCCTTGCTATTGGCTTTAATTTTCCAATGCTTTTACTTTTCTTAAATACGTAGTTATTCATGATTTTTCCACCTCCTTGTGATGCAATTGAAATTGAATTTCATGTAGGTAGTCATTGGATAGTGATGAACCCTTAAGAGATTTTACTCTCTTTTAAGCTTACTGTATTCCCGTATTTGCATTTCACTTAGAAGGAAATATAAGTATAATGTTTTCCATAAATACCTATCTTACTAATATTCAAAGGTTATTTTAAATTTGCTTAGGTTAGTATTTAAATTTTAGTTTTTAAAACCTGTTTTACCACCTCGGTAAAACAGAAACTTATATTTTCATAACACCATATATTACATATATTACATTATTGTTTGGGGTAATTACTTCTAACTATGGGTGTTTTGAGAATTAAAAAGCAGGTTTTAGCTGTTAGCTGATACTGAGTATGTTGTAGATCTGTATTTAAGGAGTTTCATATTTTGACGGTTAAAAATCACACTGTTATTGATAGTTATAAATAAAAAAAATATACTCAATATATCGGTGCTCTGGTGGTTAGCATGCTAAACGTCCTGGATTTGATTCTTGGCCAGAGGATGAGAATTTTTCTTTAGCCGATTGTTCCTCATTCTCCCTAGGCTCTAGAAGTATAATAGAGGGTATGAAAATGTGTGTATAAATACAGTAAATCAGAAATTTCATCACCCTAGTAGGAGCATTAGTCAACTTGGTGTTAAATTATGTGCATTAAATAAATCTGAATATAAATGAAGTATAACTGCCCAAATATACTAATATAGCAACTTTTAACTTTGAATATATGTATAAGAAAAATTAAGGTTTTGATTAGTTGGATAATGCTATGTATTGTATATAATAATTTTTGTTGCAAATTTTAATGTATTTTAGTTCTGATACTCTAAACTGTTTTGTATTATGACATTCTTCTAGTACTGTATTAGTGAATGGCTCCATATTAAAATCAGAACATCACAACAACGTTAGTTAGTTTGGAATTTATTTTGTTCTGTGACTTAAGGTACCGTTGACAATCTTGATCACATGAAATTATTCCTGAAGTCATCGCTGCTCAGCTTAATGATTATCAACTCTAAATCTGTCTGAATTAAATGCAAGAGTGCTCATACATTTTTCTCGCATCTCTTAATGATCTGGTCCATTTTATGCACTCAGAGCGGAATATAACCTGGCAATAGGTGCTCTCAAATCACACGATGCGATTATAAAGAGCTGATAAGTGGATTTTGCTATAGTAATAACATAATTAGCTTGGCGATGACGTTGAGTCTCTATGCAAGTTGTCAGGTTTAGAATAGCTGTTTTGTTCTCTTTGTGCGTAGTGTGATATTGTACGTGTTTCTGGATGACTCATAGCTCCATACACAAACAAGAACAACTGCTACTCCTATATGGATTCCCTACAATGAAATGACAGGAGAGAATAAGGTTTTAATCGTGTTTTAAGGTGGCTTTTGTTTGTCTCTTACGAGGTAGAAATTGACGATAGGATCTTATACACAAATTTAGAACATATTACTTTAATTAATGTGCATATTAAAACGAATAATATAGGTGCATAATATTCTCCAATGTGTATAGTGTAAACAACAACTAATGATTGGTTAAAAGCAATATTCTGACTAGTAATTTAATCATGCATTACATAAAATAAAAACCTTAGCTAGTGGAAATAGACTGAGTTAATAATTAATATTCACCAATAAATAAATCAAATGTTTGCAAGCAATTCTTATGAAATAATAATAATAATAATAATAATAATAATAATAATAATAATAATAATAATAATAATAATAATAATAATAATAATAATAATAATAATAATAATAATAATAATAATAATAATAATAATAATAATAATAATAATAATAATAATAATAATAATAATAATAATAATAATAATAATAATAATAATAATAATAATAATAATAATAATAATAATAATAATAATAATAATAATAATAATAATAATAATAATAATAATAATAATAATAATAATAATAATAATAATAATAATAATAATAATAATAATAATAATAATAATAATAATAATAATAATAATAATAATAATAATAATAATAATAATAATAATAATAATAATAATAATAATAATAATAATAATAATAATAATAATAATAATAATAATAATAATAATAATAATAATAATAATAATAATAATAATAATAATAATAATAATAATAATAATAATAATAATAATAATAATAATAATAATAATAATAATAATAATAATAATAATAATAATAATAATCGTCATCATCATAATAATAAATAATAATAATAGCGACAGCGGCAGAGCCGGCGACGGTGACAGCGGCGTCAGAATGTTTGGAAGGATAAATATTTTTCAGAAGATTTTTCTTGTAAAGGCTGTTTGGAATGGAGGATTTTCTTACAAAAATATTATTATTGCATTCTTGTAAGATTCTGACCTTAAATATCAAACTTGGTTGGTGTTTAACCAAAATATGGTTATTTACTTATGTTGCTCACATCCATACGTTTCCCAGAAATTAGTATTTGTTGGGTTCCAGGAGTCTCGAAACATGTACTTTTGGTGAAATCCCGGTAGAAGCTAAATACAACATTTTCACTCTTTACTTTTAAGTACATAGTGAAGAAGATAGATTTCGTCAATTAAATAAGCGTATATCAAAATAAAATTCCAATTATTAGGCACTTGGATATTACTGGTCAGATGGTTTCAGTTAGTTCAAGACCCCGCATCACCTAAATACCTAGTTTCATTTTCATATCCCAGAAGGTCTGTTTTGAAGAAATCTGTTATCAGTTCAGAAATATATTCCTTACTCAGTAAAAAGTTCAGAAGCTAAATACTTGTTGCAGAGTTGAATGATTTCGCAGTCTCTCTCTCTCTCTCTCTCTCTCTCTCTCTCTCTCTCTCTCTCTCTCTCTCTCTCTCTCTCTCTCTCTCTCTCTCTCTCTCTCTCTCTCTCTCTCTCTCTCTCTCTCTCTCTCTCTCTCTCTCTCTCTCTCTCTCTCTTTTTGTAAAGCTTTTAATCAAAGGTGTCCCTTCGAATCGAAACTACTCTATTTTAAAATCAGAAACAGGTTGTCGGCTCTCAGAGAGAGAAGGAAATGATGAAAGTCACATAGAAATTGCAAATATTTAAGGAAATCATTAAGTACAACCTTCTTAGCGAATAAATAAGAGAAAACCTAGCTGAATTCCAAAACCAAAAATGGATAATACAGATCTCGTGGGTCAAGGCTCAGGCTGGTGAAGTGGGAAATAAAACAGCAGAGAGACTAGCCAAACAAGCAGTAGCCAGTAAAGATTTGCCATACCAACAAGCACATTAAGTAAAATGTTAAAGGAAAATCGTATGTAACTATGGGAAGTAGAATGGCAAACAACTAAAAATGGAGGCACCACAAAATATTCTTCATAACAGTACGCTTAAGTATGAAGATCAAGCTTCAATTAAGCCATAATTTAACAACTATGCTTACAGGACATGGAAAATTCGGGAACTACTTGCAACGAATCAAGATTGTGCAATATCCTACATGTGCCAGCAGAGAAATTGCACAACCAGTTCTACATAGTATTTGGGAGTGTGTAAGACTGAAACATGAGAGAGAAACCCTTCGGAAAAGTGTAGTGAGATTAGCGGGCAATGGCCAGTGGAGAACTGTGAACTGATAGGACATTTTAAAAGACAATTCCTTAAATTTGTTGGTAGTATACACTTTGATATTTTAAAACCAAACATATGATTGAATACAAACTAGAGGACATTATGAAATTATGTGCTATCTATAATGTAAAGTAAGTGAACACCGTTGCATGTAGATTACATAGTAATGTAATGGAGCAAGCAGCAATAAAAATTCATAGAAAAAACGCTATATAGACATTGAAAAGGACATAGAATTCTAAAATTGTGTGTATATACCTATATATGTATACATAGCGAAAAGACTCCTAGCCAAAAAAGTTTGTTGCCCAATCTTTTTTCAAGCATTGGTCTATATATATATATATATATATATATATATATATATATAAACTTACATTTTAAAAAGTGGCTTATATAGAAATTGGATAATTTCAGCCCTTAATGAAAGACGTTTCGCCGTTTTCTGCATGATCAGCTGTCCCTCCTTCACTTGATATGTACTTAACGAAACTTGTAGGCGTTTTCAGGTTAACTTAGTAAGAAAACTGAACTAACAACCATAATAGTAATAATAATAATTATAATAATGATGATGATAGTTACACGTAGTTATATTATTTATAAATTATTTTGTTACAAATATATCTGCACGCTAATGGATTGGTTGCTGAAGTTGAATAATGGCACATTCTTGATGATCATTTTTCCAGAAGCGAGTTGTTCCTGCTATTGTGACAGTTCAGCAGCCTTTGTACCGCTATAGTCTATTTAATGGCTACTATAACTTTATAATTCGCTTGCACTTGTACTTCAAAGAAATGTTTGACATACATATAGAGCTGAAACATGCTACAGGTAACTTCATTTCTGAACCACTTTTTCCTCTATGGTGTCGAGTCTAATCATATTAGGTTTATGTAGCCTCTCATTATTTGAACCAATGAAGGCGATAAAGTGACTATATCTCACCAGGTTATACTTATTGTGTCCATTAGCTCAATTTATACTAAGCAAAGCAGAGGAACAAGGAGAAACTAGATTCAGGTGTAAAGTAAATTGGGCAACCTTACAGAAAAAAGTCACTATAGCAATCTAAGGCCATTTTTCCACTTACACGTGTACAGTAAAGTTACACTTAAACCAAGGTGCAATAATTTTTTTTTCTTAGAGATAAATACGATAGATCACACCAAAATGTTGGAAACGTTCAATTTTTCTCAGAACTTGACGCTGACTATAACCACGATCATAAAATTACACAGAGCGAAGCAAAAACAGGAAGCGGATCATGAAATGAAATATGCAGTGTTTAACACCCGCTTTTACGATTTCTTGTTAAACATGACGTAAGTTTCACGTTATTTTAACATTTGGTACTTCCGAAAAAGCGCAAGTTTCTGCTTTTTTTTTGGCGGCAAGGGATCTTGACGCACGCACTCTAATTATAGAATGGATATATTTTGCATTCAAACTGGGATACTGCACACAGATATAAAAACAATTTATGTTCCTTCTTTATGTGTATTTCATGTTTTGTCGGATAAGTTTCGCAATAAAGAGATTTAAACCGCTTCTAAAAACACAAGAACCTCGAAATACGTATCATTTTCGCCAGCACCAGTGTAAATTTAGAATGATTCTTTTATAATAGAGCGCTCAAATAACCTAACTACCCTTGGGACCTTAAACTCACTCACTCACTCACTCACTCATTAACTCGCACTTTCCAACTCACCCAAGGTAAGTGATGTCTTCTCTTCAAGATATGGGCAGCAACTTGCCTGTTCTGCCTTTAGATATCTACTAGGCTTTTTTCCCTAAGTCTACCCACTGATCTACTTCCATTAACTTTACATTCTTATATATTTTGTCTAGTCAATCTTCTATCTAGTATTCCTTCTAAATGTTTTTTTCCTCAGTTGTTTATTACATTTAAATTTATCATTCAGCTTAAAGATGTTTATATTCTTCTCGTATTTCTTCATTTTTAGTGATCCAGTTTAGCCCACTCTTTAATTAATTATAGGATGATAGATAATCATATCCAAATATATATATTAAATTCGTTCAACAAAAAATCAGTATTAATAAAATATATCAAATAAATTAGAAATAATAAATTTTGAATTAACCATAATCTATTACCCTCATAAATTTCATTCCTGAGGTATGCGTTATACTTCCTTTTTACTTTTATTTGTTGTCCACAATCCACTTCCAGGATGTAACAGGCAAAGCCAAAACCTTATAAAACTTACTTATGTTTTCTTCTAATTTTGTTTTTAAAAATAGGTTTAATAATTCCACAGTTCCCTGGAATTTGTCTGACCTCAGGTCTATACTATAATTCTTGTCATATCCAATATCATGCCCTAATCCAGTTGTTCTCTAATTTGGTAATTTTTATTTTTGGTTCTAATTCATTGCCTCAAATTACTATCCTTTTTGTTTTTGTCGTGGATATTTTCATATTTTATTATTCACATATCTGATTTAGTTTAAAAATATATACAGGGTGGGCTATATTGATGAGATAGATTTAAAATGCGTATTGCTAGTCAAGATAAAACACATTTCTTACACACTGGGTCTAACATATTACCAAATTGAGGGAGTTTAACATTATGTTCATTTTTTCAATATCACTCCCTCAGGTGGTTGCCACCGTTACGAGAACTTTCTTGATCTCTAATAAACATATTCTATATAACTTTGCGCAGCATTTCAGCTGGAATGACCTCTATATCCCTTCTCATGTTTTGCTTCAAATCGTAAATTATTGTACGTGGTGCCATGCTGTTTTTCCCTAGGGTAATTCCATAGGAAGAAATCCGGTGGGTTTAGATCCGGGGATCTCGTTGGCCGATGGATATCGCTGAATCTGGAAATGAAGCTTCCAGGGAATTGTTGTCTAAGAGTTCGCATTCCTGTTGCATCCACATGTCTCTAAGACCGAGTCATCTTATTTCAGGGATGAAGAAGGTTACTGACGTGTTATGGCACTCAGCATTAACTATGTCAGTTGCATTAATTTCTTCAAGAAAGTAAGGACACCATAAGAAATTTCTGCAGGCCTCCTGAAACAAATAATGCAACATAATCAGAATATCTCCCATCTCCCTTTCTAATAAACTACATTTCAAAATTGTAAGCGAGTTTCTGTATTTGAGACCGCAAAGTAAAATGTAGCCCAATATGACCCACTCTGTAGTTTTAAATTACATTTTCTATCTTGAATAAAGGCAAAGTCATCAGAAAATGGAAGCAAGTATACATATTGTGATATTTTGAAACCAGGGCTCATCAGGTTTTTTTTTTTTTTTTTTTTTTTTTTTTTCATTTCTTCACTAGATTGTGAAGAAGATTGTGGAGATACGCATACGAGGGGGTATTGTTAAGTTTTAATTGTTACCACGTGGAAGATTTTAATATAGAGTGAGGAAAAATTTTTAGTGTCATCATTTGATATCTCCGGGCTTAATGTTGAATGTTTCAGTCAATTGTGTCCCTTTCTTTTGTAACAGTGCGTACTAGAAGGGACTCCGATGTAAGATGCAGAAAATTGAGGCCCGTAGTATGATAAGGTTCCTGCATTTTGCAGGGCAAAATTTCCCAGGAAATCCGTGATAAGATGACGGCTGTTTATGGTAGTGATTGCTATTTTATGATACTATTGTAAAGTGGGAAATGAATTTTCAAACTCGTCACATGAATCTGACAGACGAGCCAAGAGCTGGCAGACCATACTTGACAGATGATGCTGTCACAGTGAAGAAAGTGGAGTGTTTAATCTGGAGGACAGACAGGCAAAAAACTAAATGATCATAATTGAAACTCATCTTAGTTATGATAGTTCCTTGAAAATTATTCATGACAAACTGCACACATCTAAGGTGTCTGCACGGTGGTTTCCACGTTTCCTAACCCTTTCCAAAAGCAAACATGGCGTGTTCAAGACAGACGTTGATGCTGTTGGAAGAGGATACTAATTTTTTGATCGTCTGGTAACGATGGATAAATCGCGAATCTATCAGCAGCATCCAGAGGCAAAATCCATGAGCATGGAAAAGAAGAATGCCGAATTTCCCCTCCCAAAATGCAAAGGTGCAGAAGTCAGCTGGGAAGGTCATGCTTTCAGTTTTCTGGGGCGACTTAATGGCGACTTACTACGTACTTTAAGTACTTTAAGGCCCGGGCTTTATATTCGGACCGCTATTAGATACAATTAATGGAAATTAATTGTTCTTACACACTAGTCGTGTGTAGGACGCACTATTAATGGTTAGAGCCAGACTTAAAAATTCAAAGCTATAGCCGGGATTTGAACCACTGAATTTCCGGTCTCCGTCCAGCTGCTCTTGACCATTGAGCTTCTATGGCCAACGTGCCAGCATGACCTTAAGTTCTCCTCAGTCTGACTACTGTTTTATAGCCGTAACTTCCACATTTGAACCAACACTCCATAAGTTTCCTATCTCAAATTACTTATTTAAGATATCTCCACCTGATATGAAAATATTTTGGTGTAGTTCATCAGCATAAGCACTTAAACTTCCTCTAGTATTAATGTAAATTTGTAAATTTGATTTTTTTTCTGAAAACGTTTTGGTAATTTTCAAACCATTGCTCATAGCAAACATTATAAGGGACTCTTGACGTATTAAAATTTACATCTTTTATGTTCTCAAAATACTTCTCATGTTTTTATTCAATCACTATACGTTTTGGACTTGGTAGCTCACATTCAGCACTTCACGCTTCATTGTTACCATTTTGTAATAATAATTATTTCAGAAATACTCGCATACATTGCATTCGTAAGCTCCTTACTTCACACATATTACAAATTAACTTAATTTAGTAACATTTGCCGCTTACAGTTGAAGACGTTATTTCCTATTCTTAGCAGATATATCCCAGATACCCAAAGTTGATAAAGAAATGTACTCTGTATATGCTTATAGGTATCCATGACGAGATACGTGATTACCACACTTTCGAGATTTTGATCTATGCTAGCTGCTAAGCTCGAAAAGCTCACAGGTTTATCTTTATCCCCTAATGCTAGACAAACGAGAAATGATACCCTTGATTGAAATCATTCCCTAAACCTGTTTAGTTTTATACCAGTTTTCTGCCAAATTTATAAACTATGAGTGTATAACACTTATTAGCACATACCACCTTCTTCCTAAAGAAGCAAAAAGAAAGTGAAGCCACTTTGAACTGGAGATGTAATATGCTTTGGGCAAAAGAAGGAGGGTCTAAAACCAAACTGGGTGGTGTTTAATCATGATGCAAGATGATAACATTAAATCACTACAGCACCTGGAGCTTATGCACTTTATATAATAGTTTGTATCTTGTTACACAGGAGAACAAAGGGTTGTAAATGCAGAAGAAAATTAAGTAAATGTGCATGAAACATAAGAAAAACCAGCATAAATAATTTGTTGAGTATGGCTATGTTAATACTGTTTGCCATTTCTTACACTCTACCTCTTGAAGAAAGAGTGTGTGGTTAACAGTTGTGCGAGAGCATTGCGTTCACCATTATTTAATTATTAGCAGTACTTTACTTTGATTGTAAACCCTACAAACATTTATGCTTATTAATAGTATTATAAACACTTCATGTATATATTTTCAAGAAGTCGTCATTGTTTAGCAAAGGATAAATCAAGATTAATGTCATTATTATAAAGTGGTTCCACGTGGCTCCACACTAATTGCATCTCACATTTATAAAGTGCATTAATGAATTTCCAGGAATAGGTATGTCATCACCCTAAAAAAAGGCACATGTGAAGTGCTCGATAATGTAGTGAACCCGGAAGAGTACTGATAATAAAATGTCAGTATAGTAAATGTTGGAGCTGTATCGTTTGATACTGTTTTCCCTTCCTGCACATATATCAGAAGTGTTTCATTACTGAGCTAATTAAGAAGGGCTTTGTGACTAATAGAGGGCCAGTCAGGATCGAAGGCCCTCTACCATGACCGGTCAGGAATTTCGGGAAAACGGTACACCACATTGAATTGTGCTTCACATCATGGTGGCTACTGTGATTCATATGGAATTTCTGATCCACTGAAACAAAAAAAAAACTACAACTTTTACAATTTGCACCGTATTTCCGAGAATATTCCAAAGGCAGTTGGCTGTTAAATCGCCACCACCACCGCCACCGCTACCGCCGCCGCCACAGCCACCACCACCACAGCCACCGCCGCCGTCGCCACCGCCGCCGCCACCACCGCCACCGCCATTTCGCATCCGTATACGAATCGAAAATTTCCTTAGTTGACACAAACATTTTCTGGTTTTACTTTTGGCGATGATCTGTATTTAAAGTGACGCTTAGAGTAATGTAGGAGTGTTAAAAACGACACAGTTTAATGTATTTCTTATTTGTTTATGTACATATCCAAATTTTACGCACGAGAGTTTCTTCTTAACCTCTTAAACGAAAGTAAGCGTTGGGGGATCACGATTTTACCTAGAAATCTTAATTTAAGTAACTTTGTGTGTTCGTGAGCTATAATACAGGATTCTGCATTTAAAAACTTGCGGAGCACATAGTGTTCCACCTCTCCCACGACTTTGCTGGATCCCCCACTACCGGCTGCTGTTGTGGGGGATTGTGCACTCGCCCAATACCACGAATGCATTATTTTAAATGGTTTCTATCATCAGTGAATGGCAGTTTAATTTATGCGTAGCTTCTATCTTTTTCCGACGAGGCGTGGTTCCACTTCAGTGGTTGTGTCAACACTCATAACAGTCGGACCGTATCTCTGAAAATCCACATCGCGTTCAAGAAATCCCTCGTTACGATCGGAAGGTTGGAGTTTCATGTCCTGTTAGCGCTAGACGCATAACTGGTTCAATATTCTATGAGCACACTGTAAATGCAGATAGGTACCGAAATAACGTTTTATTTTATTTTCTCCGGAATCGTTTTGTAATACATTCATTAGCATGCTAAATAATTTAGAGATGGAGAAGGCTGCTAATATAATAAATGTTGGTATTTTATATTACCTAAGCAGACCATTATATTCGATGATAGTCTGGAAATGCGAAATCTTACTTCGTTGTATACATTAAGGTTTTCCACAAGGATTAATGAATCATTTAGCTTTTATATTATTAAATAACTATGGGACTAGAAAACTAGAAATATTTCAAGTGTAACCTGTTATAAATATTTAAAAGAATTTCGGGCATTCTGACCGAGTATACTTCCAACACCAAAGGATTACATTATTTTGTTTGCGATGCTGTCAGTATACCAGACTTAAGTTCCTTTACTTGCCAATAAATCTACTATTATGGGGCTGTTACTTCTAAGTGCACTTAAGAAGCACTGGTGGAGGCCGGCTTTAAACCCGCGATCTTGGGATTAATAGGGCAGCGCCCAAGCAACTTAACCAACCAGACCGATAGCAGCGGGTATGTATAGGCCAAGCAGCATTTCCAGAACTTGGAAAACTGTCGGAGTTGATCGAGGAAGTCACAAATTTCGCCGATGTTTCACATTCCTTTGCGTTAATATCGGGGAACTTTGATCCATTATTTGGAGTAGTTGGGACGATACAAAAGCAGTTATAAGTGGCAAAGGGGAGGTTTCACTTTAAAAATTTTCTAGGTCAATGTAGAATACTTTATGAAATTAAATAAACATGAAGGTAAATGAAATTAGCTAGTTGCTTACCGGAGTTTAAAAGCTGAGTGTACAATTGTTGGGTAAGCCAGTATTATAAACTGTTCCCTGCTAAAATGAGTAAGGCGAAATTTTAAGAAGGATGCAAGAGCACAACATTAGGAAACATGAGGATTCACTGCATATTGTGGAGGTTCTTAAGATCAAATTTGTGTAATATCATACCTCAAGTCAGGAGTGTAAACTTGATGTATGATTATTACTACTAGTGTGTCCTTATGCATATACTGTACGACGAAACGCACCGCTATTTGCACGAAGCTCTGCATAACACAGGTAATTCCATATGCATCGGGCAGTACAGCTGTGTGTATAAACGCTGGATCATTATGGCCAAAGAGACCGAAAATTTACGCATGTTGTGTTTTACCATAAAAATAACTTTCCTTGTAGTATAAATGATAGATAAGGTAATGTTATATTTCATATAAATGTTTACTATTTACATTTTATAGTTGTCCACATTACGCAGGCCGAAGTGAGGTTGTTTTTTTTTTTTTTTTTTTTTTTTTTTTTTTTTTTTTTTTTTTTTTTTTTGCTTGTTTCATTTATACCCCGCCTTTAAGTACTATGGTCATATCGGCGGCCGTTCTCCTTTGGAACGTACCTAAGGTGTTAACTCGTTATCTTTATTTTTTAATCTTTACATCACGCACACATTCACACTCTCATTCATACTTCCAGACTCTGGGGAAGATGGGGAATTATCTTGGTCGGAGAAAAATCCCCACCCCCACCGCCGGGAATCGAACCCGGGACCCCTAGCAGGTGCTCTACTGACTGAGCTACGGGGCCAGCCAAGTGAGGTTTTGTGTATGAATTGAAATGTGGAATTTCAAAGTGAAACCATAACGCGTTTTTGCCATTTAGGGTAAAATATATTGAGGAGTTCTATCTTTAATTTACTTTCCTTATTTAAGGAAATATTAGCATGAGTACAGGAGATTCAATGAACCACTCTTTGTTTGCAATCATTCGAAAAGGGAGATAAGTACAAAAGGAGTTCAGATTTAGACATTAGATACTGATGTCCCGTCCCTCCTCCCAAAAGGTGAATTAAAGAAACTTACTTTATTTTTACAAGCAAAAATTACGAAAATAAATCAAATTATTTGAAGATATTTTAGGCTAAACTATGTACAATAGAATACACGGAAATTTACTTAAGCTTTCAGTTTTTTATAGTGACGGTATGGAAGACATGCTTTGCAGCGCAAGCCCGCCTCGGTAGCGTAGATGGTAGCATGTCTGCCTCACGTTCAAGAGGTCCCGAGTTCGAATCTCGGTCAGGGTGAGTTACCTGGATAAGGGTTTTCCGGGGTTTTCTCTTATCCTCGCAGACGAATGTCGGGTAGCTCTATGCTCCATGGACCCTGGATACTTTTGAGCATCATTTCACCCATTCCATTCATCGTCCGATATGACTTAACGTTGGAGGACGTAAAACAAAACAAAAAAAAATGCAATGCAAGTCCGCAGCAACCTGGATGAATTTGTCTTTTTTGTCGAAAGCTTGACTCCCAAGACTTATCCTGCAAAATGAAGTAGTTGTTAAGCTCAGGAGTGAGGGAAACTGGGAAATTATGAGAAGGATCACGCGGAGAGCCAGCTATGAGGCATGGGTGAGATGTGGCAGAGGTAGTTCATAATTTCCTTGCCAACATGAGCCATAGCGTATTATATCGGCACGATTCCATGCTCTCGACTGTACATGTATGTCGTAAGTGTTGAAACTTTGTAGGGTAAATCATTCACACCTCGCATTGCATATATCTGGTGATATAATCTGAAAGCATGCAGTTCCCGATTAACATGAATTATATTGGAAAATAAGCATTTCTAACAATTGTATGTACTACCAGGTGATTCAGTAACGCCTTATTCATTTGCAGGGTAGACCATCCATCAAACGGCATGTGACTCTTAGTCCAGTTTTGCGTTTACTAAACTGTATTGCTTGACGTTCTTAGGAAGAAGAATGTGCAAAAGTCAGAGGAATAGCGGCTTAAGGGACAAAACGTACTGCTCACTAAAGTACACCTCAAAAACATACGACTAATTTACTGAGAGCGAATTGCGGTTACCAGGCGATTTTACAAACTTTAATTTATTAGAGTACACATGGCAAAGTAATTCAGCAAACGCCTCGAAAAGAAAATGGACCTATCATATGAATACACTAACGTCAGCTAAAAAGAAAATGGCGGATTATTGCACTTAGAGCAGGGGTTGGCTGCCAAAACATTATGAAAAATTAGAGATACGCCTCATCAATCATGGCCGCGTACACTCAAAACGGACATATTAAACAACGGTTTATTTACATTTGTGCTTAAAATACGCCTCGTGCAAATAAATTAACATGCATAAGAGCTTTTTCATTGATGTAATAATATCAAAACACTAAGCAGTGTCTTAAAAGGCTAAATCAAGCACGAGTCCTCGCGAGGTGGTAAAGGTATAGCGCCAGTCATACAAGTTGTACTACTGTACCCAGAACGTGCTTTCAGGCAAGTCCCGAAATAGCTCAATGGGATTATGATCTCTCCTCTCCCTAACCTCCAATGACACAGGTTCGAGTCTCAGCCTTGTAATTATTTTTTATGCTTATCAAAACTTGGAAACCGAGTTCACAATAATTTAATTATAAAGGTCGTCAGTTCGAGCACTTCCTTCCTTAGAGCAGTCGTGTTCCAGGAATAGAAAAAGGGGCATTCCAGCGACACAAAACATACCAATTTGAAACGACATTTTTAATAGTACAATAATTCTATTTCTGCAAAATGGTGTTTAACTTCCATGTTAAACTCTGATACTGTAATTTCCATGTTTCCTGTGTTCAAATCTGTATAAATGAATCTTATTTCAATTGCACCTACCTATAGGTGTCCTTAAGCAACCATCTACTTGCAGTTCACCAATAAAGAAACATAAATATACCATAAAACACGAATAAAACAATTAAAAATAAAAATTATAACAGTTTTCAGAATGAGAATTGTAAATTGTGAGTATTACACGGTAAAAAAAAATTAGTATACCTATACCTATACCAGCGTCACAGATAACATCACTATTTTGCGCTGTTCCAACTGAGCTACCTAGTAACGTGTGAGATAAACATTCCGTTTAACATATAGTATTCCCTGGTTCCAGTGAACATTTGCAGACGTGCAAAGATCAGCTGTGTAATTAAAAATATATTACAGGCGATAGGATCTATATTGGTAATAATTTCGTCGAGTGTTTAACATCCATGTTAAAATACGCGGGTAGAACCTTTTAATGGGATGGATATTTTTATGTTGGCGTATAAAATGCGGATTGCATAAAACTTGAGAATAACGGGCAGCCGACACCCGGTATAGTGAATAGTGCAAGTCATGTGTGCACATATCACATTCTTTTGTTACTAATATGTTTAAATACTAATTTTAACATTAAAAATTTTACAATACGCCTATAGTATTTGCTCCATGTATGGAAAAATGATGAAATGTGCAGTAACATTGGAAATATGAAATTGAATGCACTTAATATGAAACATATTGCAAAATGTAATTCCATATCATAAGCAAAATAAAACCAAATATAACTACATTTGCGCATAAACCCGATGTGTAATGATCACTATTGTCTTCCGGAGTACCCAGAAAAGTTTTATTTGTGGGACTCCCGTTAGCTGACAGATAAGACATTTCACGTTGGATTACCGAGAACGTTGAGCATGCACTGTCTTTGTGATGTCAAGGCATTGTTCTCTTGTGTGAAAATAGTTCAGCTGTTTCGTGGAGCAAGATAAACATCTTAGCAGCTAACAGGTCATGGACAGAACTATTCAACTCCGTAAGTACCGTTGGCAAACAGTCCTAACAGAGCTACACGGGTGCAAGTCTTCTAACATTAAATGTTTCTCGTACCCGGTTGGGTTCGTCGCATAATCACTCAATAGGATGTGATAATGTGCCTGACGACAGACGCAGTAGTAACGTAGCATATTTAGTTATTCTGTGTAGCGATCTGAGTGTATTCCATCTTAATTGTCGTATAATTCTTGATAATTTTTGTAATGAAAATTGTGAGTGCAAAATAAAATCTTTTGGAAATGCGTTTTATATATTAGACGAAGCATTATATTCTCTATATTATAGTACGTTTAGTTTTTAAATGTTTCTATACTGTTTGTTTTTTCAGGTCAATAAATTGGAGTGTCAATTCGAGCGCTCCGAGTATCCTCTGTGACTTTGGCATCTAGAATAAACACAAAAAGTAGGCGGTCTCGAAATTACTCTTTGCTGTCGATTTGATACTCTATTTTGTTGATCTGAAAAGAACTAACACTACATAAGCATACAGAAATGCTTATGCAGAATACACACTATCTTTAAAATACATCGAATAACACTGGTCTCATTGCCAAAATATTCTATTTTGCACGCAAACGTTCATTTAAAACAACCATTGGAAAACCTATGCATTTTCTTCCACCAATCAGTTGCCTAAGTGTGTTTCGTCAAAGTTTCTGTCTCTCACTATTTTACCTTCCATGTTTACAGGAGGATCACTCTTGTTTGAGACAAATTATAGAAACATTTCTCAATGTTTACCAATATACATAGCGGAAACTAAGCGAATAAAATCTGAATCGTACTTAAATTTATGCATCACACCAAATGAACACCATACCGATCATGTGTCAGCATTGACATCTAAACCCCTTAGGTCCCGGGTTCGACTACCGGCAACATTCCCTATACCCCGTAAGGTATCTAAAAATAAGTGTACCAGTGAAAGTGAGTGTGTTTTAATTTAATCATATGACATTCATATGATTTTTCTCTTCTCATTTAACAAAGTGTTGTTACAAAAGCTTACTCTTCTCTCTACATTACGTTAGCCGAGATAAACATTTGTGCAAGTGCTTTATTATAAATGTCCTTGTAGGTGCAGTGGGAGTAAGAGAATACGTTAGATGGAATCAATATTATTTTACTGATAATCCTTGGAGAAACCCTTAGAAAATCAAACTGTTGAATAATTTTCCATATAAGGGGTAGTTTGAACCGGGAGAATTTTCTTGAACTTCGAGTCGCGTCCTTGGAAGATGGATATTTAAATATTAAGTTTAGTATTTAACTGACTTCATTTTTGAGTTACGAGTGCACACACACAAACACATAGACGTTTCTTGATAATGCTTGTTTTGGGGTTCAGGAAGCCTCAAAACATATTTCGGATGAAATCGCGAATCTCGAATTGAATTGTTGGGTGGAATAGAATACTTCCTCTGCTTACTGTACGTAGCACAGAAAGTAAAAGTTACGTTCAGAAATGTTTAGTTCAATGGATAATGACGGCATCAAGTTATTTGACATGACCACAGAATTTAAAAGGAAGGCTATGCAAATGAAAAATGTTTAAAAATGATTAGAAGACGCTTAAAAGTCTGGTAAAAACCTAGTGTTAGCTGCAGTCATAGGAGCATCTAGTGTAAATGTTAGGTAGCTCCATATGGGATTGAACATTTAGCTAATCAAATGGTAGGAGTTCTTAATTTAATTTTCTGTGCTACACAGAAGAAATGAGTTACCAATAACAGAAAGTGACCCATTCCACTAACGATCAGCATACTGCAACTAAAACACTGACAATATTTAATGAAGACGTTAAATTGGAATGTGAAAATGCAGCGTAAAAAATTAATATAAGATCTGCGTTAACATGGTCCGTGAATCATCAGTTTAAAGTAAATCCTTAATTACTTGGTGTACGCTGCTCCCTTCTACAAGCAGAAGTAGCTCACCAAAACTCTGGCCACAGGTAAAGAGAAGAGAGGCGTTTATTGCACACTCGCGTTAAAGCAGGCAAGTAGAGGTCAAACGTACACGCATTCAGTAGAATGACACGGTGACACTAAAGAAAGGAAACTCAGGTACAGTCAGCTATATATCTGGATACAATGTTTGGAATAACTCATCAGAGAATAAAATAAGCAAGCTAAAAACGGATTGAGACAAAATTCAGTAGCATTAGTGCGTTAACTTTGCGATTTTTTATCTTTCTTGCTTTCCCTATATCTTTCATTCATTCCTTTCTACCTACATGTCTCTCCCTTTTCAATTACTCTCTTTTCGTCCATTTCTCCCTCTGTCTGTGGAAATTCCATGTGACGTTTTCAAATTGGCTAGCAAAACTAAGGTGTGGACCATTTCAAATCTAACTGCATAAACTGCGTGTTCTACGCAGTTACAGAGGGGCCGATCGCGCATTCTTGTTCAATTACAGCAAATGCCTTGTTTACAATCATGCAGCTCAATGTCGAACAATAAATTATGTGATTTTTATCTTTATTAAGATTGAAAACATAAAATAAATTTGTTAAACAGTCCACACACTCTTCGAGTATTTGAGAATGTAATCGGGCAAAGGATAATTGCAATAAGGAAATGCGGTTGCAGAAGGTATTTCAGAATTTCCTAAGTTGATGAGATCTTTGCACCTAGAAAGTTGGATGTAATTTTGAAGGTTTAATTTGATAAGGTTACCTTTTGCTATTTCTTATTGGCGCATTAGGGGATTAGCCTAATATCCGCATTCACCGCATATAAATTTTATGTGCGAGCGAGGTTATAGTTCGAGCGAGCCTCTGCATCTCCCCAGTAAAGGGGGTAACACAACACAACAAAACTAAATATAACGCAACAGATAGAGATGGTCCACATTCTATACTTCCTGGGGTTTTAAAAATTCAAACATATGTACATAAAGGATGTAAGAAACACATTTGTTCGCATTCCTTATGCGCTCGGAATTACACTGCTTTGCAGTATATTATAGCTGTCTTCTGGTAGCTACACAAAAAGACAGACATAAAGTGGCACTATCCAACAACGATAATGATTAATGAAATCTGGTTCAGATCCCCTGCGCTGGTCGGTGTGCATCCATTCATTAGGTACCGGATTATTTATGTATTTCCTTAGTACGGCCCAAGATTCAACCCGCAACATAGGGTATAGAAATAAAATAATGATACAAGCAAGTTGCTATGTAAATAGGCAATCTGTTCAATAGCTACACTAAAGGGAGCACTAAGTGCACACCCTAATTTCCAATGTGCAGTAACATGTTTGACAACCAGAGATGCAGGAGGAAGTACCTGCAAAGTAAGCCAATTTTTCATTCACCAAAATTGCCATAGTGTCCACATATACACAATTCTTGCAGTGTAACTTTGTAGTTAGTGTGATGTTAAATAAGGAGGAGAATTGTTTGTACAGCCTCGGCATGGGTTTAGATGTTAAGGAACACCTCTAACGCGATTGAAAGATATGCGAAACTGTGTGTAAATTAAGTCTTTTGTGTACACGAATAATTATAACGAAACATTGACAGTAAAAGTAAAATGATCATGCAGTGATGCATGATTTGTTATCTCCTTTATACTTCACATAAAATTTAAACAATTTTTCATTCCTCCTCTGAGTAGCATATTTCCGATTCTGTTGAACATATAATACGAAAGTCTATTGCATCCAATATTTACTTTTACACGTCTTTAACAATTCAATATTTTCTCTATTTTCTTATTTATTTTAACCATTTTAATCTAATTTTTCCTAAATATTTTCCTGCAATCTCCATTATATTCATCTGATCCTAAGTTAAAGGTATTCACAACCTTTAGCCCTATTAGTAAATCTTTCCACTTCTCTTCCTTTTCCGTTTCATTGTTCTCAAGAATATAATGCCAATTATAACACCATCTGCTACATGTTCTGCACCTCTCCCACCTTTGTCACCCTTTGTCACCACTAAAACTCATTACACCTGTCCTTGCCCATGTACAGCCCATTCTAAACCCCTCTGTTGCATACTTCGATATATTTTCTCTTTACCATTCCATTTTTAAATATTTTTAATCTAGTAACGAATTTTTACATTAAATCTGCTTACAATATCTACTTTTCCATGTCAATGTCATTGACTCTTGTTTCGATTTCTTTCCAGAAGCCTTACTTTATTTCTTTCCACCCATGTTTTTCTCATTTTTATTTCTTTCAAAGTTATCTGTACGGTGAGTGATACAATTTTGTGTGGGTGTATATACATATTTTCAGTATTACGCATTAACTTTAAAGCTTGTGAACTCGTGCTTTCTTACAGCTTTATCTCTTAGAAGGCCAAATAATATATTCTCAGTGACATCTATCTTACACAAATCTTCTGTCTTGAAAGCAAAGGAGGCATATTAACAATCACAAATACGCATTTGAAATATGTTAATTAGGCTTTCAAACAAGACTTTTGTTCACCCAAGGTCTAAACTTATCAGCTACATAAATGAGTAATAGTTTATTGTATGTATTTATTCGCCGTTCCGAGTTAAGAACTGATCCATCTATTATGATTTTGGTCTACTGGATCCCTTGTACCTTTGGATTTGAAACTATACATTGTTTTATAACTATTTTTGCCCATCATCTACATTTATTCTGCACTGCTTAACTTCCGCAACTATATTTCTCATATTTAATTTTTCTTTAGGTACTATATCTAACTTTTCTTGTCGCTAAAACAGGATGAGCAAATCTCCTCCTTGCCACTTAAGGACTTCCCTTCTCTTGTTTCTTGTCTCATCTTGGGGGTGGGTTCATAACTCACAACCAAATTTTATAGAAGACTTTGCAGTAATATATATTTTTTTGTCTCGATTTATCGTCTTATTAGTTCATTTTTATTTCATTTAAATTAGTTTCACAGTGTTTTCCTTACATCCATTTCGTCGATATAATGTAACCCATGGCGTAACAGCCCTAGTGGGCTAAAGCCTGCAGATTCGATTGCCGACCTCACGCCCATAAGCAACGCAGAGAGGGCGATCATCCAACCGATATGGGGAGGAGATGGAGTTAGCATCTTGGCCCCCCAGCCAGAAAGTTGTTTTCCTAGACCAGAGTCCGCAACTCAATATCCGCAATATCCTCACCTACAACGCTGAGTGGGCACCGGTTTTAAAATCCGCACCCTCAGTGGTGGGAGCAATTCCGTACGCAGGGAACAAAAGCATAACGCTGTAGCCCACTACGTCACACGCAGGAGGAGGTGATCCAATTGTATATCAACATTTATTTTGATTCTTTGGTCAACTCAAAGTTTACATTAAAAGATTAAATTACCTTAGGGATAACGGCATAATTCTTTTTTCGTGTTCATATCAAAAAGGAGGTTAAATCATAATTCCCTAAACTTTTAAATTAAATTTTTATTTCTATTTTATGAATGAAATAAACATTAAAAATGTTTCAAAAACACTATAAAATATCAAAGAATAGCATGAGATAAAATATTAGTTTTGGGAATTAAAGATAAGAATTTATCTCCTTTGAAGTTTTAAAAGTAAGACATTCCATGGATATACCTCATCATAAATACAAGAAATTTGATTTCGGATTATTATTTCTTTAGTTGTGACATCTTATTCTATGATATATTCCTTGTAATTCCATCGAATTTGATTTTTGAAGATATTTTCACAGTATATACAGTTTAAGCTATTATAAGAGGACTTTCGCAAAGTCTATGTAATGTACCTTCCTTTTGCCTCCAGGACTACACTGTAACCAAAGGTCTAACATGTTGTTAAATAATTATATATTCAATAACATAAGGGAAAGGCCATATCCCTGATACAATCCCATATTTACTTCTAGAGGTTTTATTAATTTTTCCTTTGCTAGTTGTTACCTATTTTTTATTTTGTTAAAATACTTATTGCAATAATAAGGGATGGATAAGCATTTTAACTTTCTAGAATAGACCATAATTTTCCTCTTACTACTCAGTCGTAAATTGTAACAAAGATAAGAAACAGCCGTATATATTGATTTATGAAATAATGAGGATTGTCTGTAGGAACAGGGGCTGAAGCACGCCTAGCACTTTAAGTTGCATCGATTTTTCACAGGACACGCAAATACGAGAAGCAGTTCAACCAAAGCCTTCCAGAATGATTTTTACTTCAGTGAGATGATGATGATGATGATTATTATTTGGATGTAAGGGCGCTCAACTGCTTGGTCATGAGCGCCCTTCCAAAAAATAATTCATGGCAATAGCCAGATATAAATTACTCAAACTTTAAAAAACATATCAAAACAAAATGACTATAAAATAAATAAACCCAAATGGGTAAAAACAATAAAAAGCTATAATTTGCCATGAAATACCAAAAGGCATAAAAATACTACGTTCAATATCAACTAGCCATGACAAGAGCTAACTGCTCAGTGGTGGTCAAACCAGTTTGTTTCTTTTCTTTGGGACAGGTCTAGCACTTTCAGCAGGGGTTTCCTGCCTTTTCCTTATTGTCGTTTGGGCAGTGAGGACAGGATCTACCCACTCCACATCCTCAATGGAGGACGGCTTCCGCACTGGTAACTTCGAATCGACTTTCTCGAAACGAACGGAAACTGCGACCGGCGAAGATGAAAGTCGCTGATCGGCGTCCTCTCCAGATGATTCCTCAGTTGTTGTTGACGGAGGAGATTTTCGCGGACTTTTGTGCTGGCTAGCTCTCATTTCACTGGTCTTACTATTTTCCTTAAGGAAGTCCGTTCTTTCATAAGAGGTCTTAAATTTCCTTGGGGATACATTATATATTACCGGTTCACATGTTCTTGGAGTAGATGCTTTCGACGGTGACTTGGCTGAATCCTTCTTCTTAGGACTGGACTTGGTCGGGGCGCTCACTGTTGTTCGTGCTGGTGTTTGTTGCTTTGGCTGTGATCTTGGTGTAATTGATCCTTCGGATTTACTTCCCCGTTTATTTCGCTGGTTTGTGTTGCAATTTCACGTACGTAACGGTCCTAGGTACAGAAGGCAGGCGAATACGCAAGAGTTTCCGAGCTTCCACGAAGGACACCCTCTCTCTTACCCGGATATCTTGGATCGCCTTCTCCTCCATAAAACGGGGACATTCTCTGGAGTTTGATGAATGATTAGCACTGCAGTTAACACACGTTGCGGAAGTCATGCTTGACTTCCCCGCAGTCAACGCAAGTGACAACTCCAATACATGAATCACTCGTGTGGCCAAAGCGCTGGCATTTATAACACCTCGATGGATTGGATATATACTGCCTCACTTCAATAGCTTCATACCCTGTCTTAATCCTTTTCGGGAGATCTATCCGATTAAAGGTAAGAAACAGGGAACGAGAGGGCACTAGTTAACCTCGTTCTTTGCGGTGAACCAGATATACACTTGTAATACCTTGTTCCGCCAAGTTTTCTTGAATATCATCATTTGACATATCGTCCAATGCGCTGGTATTTACAACACCACGCGAGGAGTTCAGGGTCCTATGCAATGCAACGCGCACCGGATAGATCGCAAGCATATTGGCTTTCAAAACGTTTGCAGCCTGTGTCGGAGAAACTGCTCCGTCCAGGAGCGTGCCATTGCGAGATCGAGTACATGACTTTACAGGACTGCAATATTATCCAAACCCTTCTGAATAATGAACGGATTCACAGTAGTAAACTTTGGACCTTCCTCAATTCTACAAATAACTAAATAGCGAGGACCACAGACTCAGCTATTTCTTTTCCACGTTTAATTTTAGGATTTGCCATGAAAAATTGAATGTGTTTCATCCCCCAGTGCTCCCCACCCACCACGGAGCCCTACAAGGGGTCATCCCACTGGGATGACAGGGCTACACAGGGGATATAGCGGGCTCGCCGCCCCACTCACCCTGGAGTTCGATACAGTACCTAGTCCTGGCCGATTGGTTAGTCCCTAACCTCCCGTTTAGGTGAAGCAGAAACCAAAGTAGTGCATTGGAAATGCGCACCCTCCCCGAATTCAGAAGAAGACTGGAACGAGCTCAGAAGCGCATCCCAAAACCACCAGGACAAACCTTTCCACCGACACGGGTCTCCATACACAGCCTACACGTGTGTGGGTGTTTTGTCTGACCCCTCACCACTAAGAGGAACCCACATTGAGGGTGCCAGGTTGGCTCGAGACCCCGGGATCGCCAATTCCCGTACCTACATCAGTAGGCCCCTGTGGGGACTTCAGTGAGGGAGAACTGATTCTGCGTTATGTTAAATATTCCATCGCTATTGCATACTCAAGCTTTCTGTGGAGTTGTCTGACCTACTTCGCTTAGCCATCAAGTAATTTAGCTCTATCTTCTTCGTTACCTATCAGGGTCACTCACTCATGAACCGTTTATTGCTGGCTCATTATATCTGTTATTCCAATTATTTGTCTACGTAGAACAGGTTTTTAATATCAAGTTGTTCTGAGAAATGCTTATTATGTGGGATTTGTCATTAAGTTAGAAAAATTTGTGTCACCCAAGTCTGGAAATGCTGTTACATCGCTTCGGTAACATTTCGAATGAGCAGTTTGCGGGTCGTATACACCTATCTAAATATACAATACATATAGTACAAATCATAACGTGCGTACATCATTGTGGATTTAGCTGATAAATTCAGCGATACAGCAGTAGAGTTGAAGTAAATGACTGCGTTAATATTCCCCTAAAAGTATTTTTCAGTTAGCCTGGGGAACATTTTAATGGTAAACGATGCTGTAGTGACCTTTGAAGTGTTCAGAAGGAACGAATGTCATCTATTCTGCTTGACAGTCCCGCCCCTCCATCGGAAATCTTGTCTGAATATATAGCAAATTACGAAGTTGGTGTGCAGGCCATAATTCTGTAATTAAAGTGACATTGTAACTTTGGTTTAAATCGCAAAAAGGCAAAGCACCTTCTATCACGAGATTTACTCCATGTCAGGGATATATTCCGATGTTTGATTGGCTAAAGTAAGATATTGACCTTCATTGCTGGAGTAGAGTTCGTTGCCACTCCGCTTCCATGCACAAGGAATCGATTCATATATAATTTCAGCCAATCGGAAACAACAGAATATCTTTTCCTTATGGAGTAAGTCCTATGATATGTGCTGAATTCAGTTTACTGCTGTGAACATCTTTGTTATTTGCGATTGTCTTAATTACCAGCTGTCAAGATAAGCAACTACTTCATGAAAAGGAGTAAACAGTGCCGAATGATATTGTCAGTTTCGTTCTAAGAAACCCTTTATGTCGTATATGTAAATTAATTTTCAATTAAATTGAAAATTATGCTGTGTAGGTAGGAGCTCTTCTGTCCAATGTTTATTTACTATACAGCTTATACAAACCTTCTAACAAAAGCGTATTTTCCCCCTACTTCCTGTTACTCAAAAGTAACCTTTCGGAGAAGTTTAATTACACATTTCCTTGTAAATGCGTTAGAGAATATCAAATCGATGGTAAGATGTTTAAATACCTGTCGCTACCTATTGGGCTCAACATTCCGTGCTCTTTACATTACATCACCAGAAACAAATGAATAGTGGCAGAACTTTAGGAGTATTAGAAACTTGTTGAAAAATTAAAACAGATGATGTCTCGGAAATGGCTGATGCCACAGAAAGTGTTTTAAAAAGCGCTGTATTTGCTCTGAGGTAATTTTTGTCTATTTATATTGTTTACACGTTATAAAAGGTATACAAGTTCTTTCGGAAAAGAAAAGATTTTACAGCATGTTTATATAACATTCAAAACAAAATTTTTGTTTATGATATATCTCTGAGTACGGTATGTTGTTAAAATTCTTCAGAGCAATTTTTGGGAAAGTAAAACATGGACATTATTTCCATGTAAGGTATACATTGAGGTACGTGGTTTTCTTGAAAATCTAAGTATCAAAATTTCTAAAAATATTTAATATGCAGTAGAATGTGTAGCGAGTGTGAAAATATGGCCGAAATTGTTTGCTGAATAATGGGAATTATATAAATTTTTGCCAATGCTACTACATTTCCTGCTTAACTTTATCTAAAGTGAATATTAAAGTAGGCAATATATTCAATGCCGGTAATTTTAACTTTGAATGAATAGGATAAGTCAAAATTTTAGCTTAAATGTTTATGTACTTATACTAAACTTTAAATATATGAATAGAAACAGGGGTATTAACAGTCAGTTGTTAGAAATTTTTAGCTAAGCTTTCAGTGAAGGCAAAAGAGAAATGTAATTTAATTTACAGATGTAGAATATTACTTGGTATCAATGCATTTTCGGCTAGTTTGGGCTGGTGTTACAGATTTCACAAGCGTCATAACATAGTGAAAAAATATTTTGTTTTAAGAAATCGTTAAAAATATAAGCAATGCAAGGGATTTCGGAAAGTCAAAAGTGAAATTTAGTGAAGTTAAACACATTTGATTTGTGTAATAGACTGTCGAGAATACTCACAATAAACGTTCATCATATGAGAAGCCTTCTCCAAGAAAAATTTAATTAAAATCAGGTGGGCCTATTGGATCTCACGTATAATAAAATTATATAGTGCTTACTATTAACTTCATTCACAATTTTCTCTGTGGACATTTGATAATTCGGACATTAAACCCCAGTTGGTCCGTATTAACGATATCTTACTGTATTTATAATTATTGCTATAATAATAATTATATATCTTTCATCAGATGGAATGTTCTCGTTATTGTTTGTGCCCACCGGTGAATACATCAATCAGTGCTCTTAATAAATTTGGCAACCACTGTTTTCTCCCCTAACTTGTGGATAAGGTGTGTCTGAATTTGCAGAGTGAAAACATTTTCGTTCTTAGTAACTAGCCAAGGAATCGCTACTTTTTCTTTAAATTTACATCCTCCAATGTTAAGTCATGTCGGACGAAGAATGAAATGGGTGAAATGATACTCAAATGAGTCCAGGGTCCAAGGAGCTTAGAGTTACCCGATATTCGTCTGTCAGGATAACGGAAAACCCCGGAAAAGACCTTATAAAGGTAACTCACGCTAACCGCAATTCGAACTCGTGACCTCTTAAACGTGAGGTAGACACGCTAGCATCTACGCTACCGAGGCGGGAAAGGAATCGGTTTAATAATTTGGTAATTCCCTCACAACGTAATAGTTACTAGAACTTAGATACTACAATGTTTCTGGACACACCCCGCACGTTGAACGACTTATGTATAAACAATGGTTTTTCTTTTTCTTTTAGAGATTTCGTTATTGTGGGTTGAAAGCCTTAGGTAATTGCAGGGGCGGAAGGACTGTGACCTCGTTCACCAATTAATTCATTCGTTTCCCAGAATATCTCCGCTACTCGGGATAAGAAGTTAAAGAGCTTGAATACAATGCTCATCAAAGTATAAAACTGAGCTAAATTACCCTCAAATACTTCTCACTTTTAGCGAGGTGTACTTAATATATAGAACTGCAAAGATGTGTTGTCTGGAGTCGGCTATTATTTCTAATCATAACACTAAGAATCATAATACGTCGTAATGTTCAATAAATAGTACTTATAGAAATAGCGAGGGATGCAGTCAGAATACTTTAACCTCACGCTTACCAACTACTGTGTGCCTGTTTTGTAAACAATGGGAACAGAGGAGTGCTGAAAAGCTGAGGTAACTGCTATCCACAGATGTAGAAAATTACTTGTGCTTATTTTAACTTTCGGGTACATGATTGATCTTGACGACTATAATGAAGATAAAATAATTTTAAAATCTATGTTCGTACGTACTTACGCATGCTTAAAAGCAGAAAAAGTGGAATGTATAGGAGCGAAGGAATATTAAATTTATACAGAAATGCGCAGCTCCACCCTCTCTAAGCGTCACAACTTTCCTCTTGTAAATTAAATTAGTCACCTGATTGACGCACTGTTTCGATCACCCCGAAATATGGGAAAAGTGTGAAAATCTGGAAAAGGTTATGAGCGTAACTCGCCATAACAAAGATTCGAACTCAAGACCTGTTGAATGACACTCATGTCCCCCCCCCCTCATCACAGAAAGGGCCTTAGCTAAGTTAATAATAAAGATAATATTGTTAATAATACTGATGATAATACAGAATTTATTTCACGATATATCAATGTCATGCAATAATACTGCGACGACTACTCTACCACTACAACTGCTGCTGCAGTATAATAATACATAACAATACATTATAATAGTATATTATTATGTACCAAATCTTCGTCACCAAGGTTGTGGAATAGCTAATCACGTAACACTGAGCTTTCCAATTTTAATTTTTCACACGGATAAGCTGTTGAGCTTTTATTTTTTCTCTTTATTATTAATTTAGTCCATAAGATGAAACTTAAATTACAACGTTGTAATTTACCCTGATAGAACATATTGATTAATGATAAATAAAATAGTTGTGTAACATTTTGAAACTCTCTGAAACAAATTTTGAAAGTTAAATTTTTCAGCATTTTATCCCCTTAATTAGGCGTACTCGTAGTCTAGATTTCTTGTGATTTTGGGAAAAACATGATATCGCGAATACGATATTAAAAGCATAAGTATTCAGAAATGTTTTATTACTTTCAAGATTTCGATAAAATGAATAGTCAAGAAGTAACTTTCTTTTTCTTTATGTTCCTATCATAAGTAGTTTGTCTGCATTTCTCAGTTAATAATACATAAATGCACACTGGGTATTTACTATAAGTTTCTGACTGTTAACATCCTTTGTATTGGCGATGAGCTGTGTATAGATAATTTGAAATCAATTACTCAAGAAATCTTAAGCTTGCTTATAGGTATGGCTGGTTTTATTTAATTTAGTTTATTTTAAGAGACTTCGCAGGCATTTACACCATTTTACTCACCGTTTTACTCAACACTTGCCATGGCAATTATCTGGTAGGTAAGCATTTTTAAGCTGATTCTGAACGTCGGTAAACTCTCTTTAATTCTTGTTGTTAGAGCTTGGTAATCTAAATGTATATATTTTGCACCTGGCTTTGAATTCATTTTTAAAACTTATTTGTTTCCCAAACTACTTCAGTCGTCCAAAAGTGTTCGCTGATAGCGAAAGAAGCATGTGTGCAATAAACTTAAAATTTAATTTGAAGTTACAAATTCATAACATATAACTCTAGTTCAAACATTTAAAGAATTTCTCGCGTACCATAGTTCGAATGAACTCGAAAAGTGTAACAACTAGCTAAGAACAACAAATGGAATCGTGTTTTAAAGGAGGGGGTATGACATGACATGGTTAATGTTACTGCCACCAGTATGCAACTTCGACATACAGGGAATAAGTTTGGTGTTGGAAAAGGACTGAAGCACCCATCCGCGTAAGTGATAAAAGAAGTACCGAATAAGATCCAGGGCAATCTGATATTTTCTCACCTCGCTGTTAAATGTAGCTATCTTATAGCTATGTATGCAAGGGCTTACGTCGTTTACTGTTCGTTTATTAAGAGGAGAAAATAATACGCTAATGCACCAAATTTCTGTGAACAATCCTATGATTTGGGTGTATATAAACGACAGACCTTGGTAAAATGAAAATATAGAGGTTACCACATGGAGATATAATAATTGCGCAAGCAGGAATTTGGTAAATGAAGTAAATGATGTAATGTTCTAATCTTTATTTTTTATATAACTGCGGATGTCGTACGAAATGCGCATTAATACTGAAGCACTACTGAATGATCATTTGTGAAAGTGTATACAGCGAGTCTCCCTTACAAAGAAATTTACAGCATATCTTTTGGCATTTTATTCAATATGATGAAGCTTATGACGATATCGTTAACAACTATATAGCTAAACGCCCTGAAAGTGCTATGTTTTATTTCGCATCGAATTTTATTTCATGGTTTACTATACTTTGCAATCATTTGAGCTGTAATCCTTCCAAATTTTCAAATGAATACCAATGTAAAAATGTCAATGCATCATTTTCAGAGAACACTCTCTGTCCATTATCGTTTATTTTGTTCTCTCTACTACAAAGATTCTTAAAAAAAGGCTTACTTTTAGATTTTTTATGGTAACTGAGTTAAGTGTTTCTAGAAATGGTTACTTTGCAACCATAAGAGGGATACACTAGAATTAAGTGCTGGTGAAATTTTCAGAAAGGGAATCTCTCTTTTTTGCCTATAAATTTACACTCTTGCGTAGTATCCCCAAAACTAACGAATGTTATATTCATGAAAATTCAAGCCAAGAAAATTGAATATCTCGAAAACTGTTAAAGCAACTAAGACTGACATAATTTGTGAGATTTATCGAGACGTTCTTTTTTATCTTCCCTTTTATGTGCTCAAGGCAAGTAGAGAAATAATTGTAATCCACCAAAAGTTAAAGACTGATAGTTTACCAGTAACACATGTTTTAAGACTCCCTTATTAAAATGAAAGAATTTTAGATACAAATATTCTGCTAAATTCTAAACCTAGTTATTTGAGATCAACTTGTGCCAAGCATGGGAAACAAAAATGAGAAAAATGTCCCATTCCGAACTACCCTTTTCGAGAAATATTTTTTGAAAATTGTTTGTTCATATAAACGGCCTAATGAGATAGTATGCGCGTATTTTATTTACGTCCTCCAACGTTGTCATATCGGACGATGAACGAAATGGGTGAAATGATGCTCAAATGAGCGCAGAGTCCATAGAGCTTGTAGTTACCAGATATTCGCCCTGCCTGTGTGTCGGGATGGTAGCAGTATAACTGCAGATATGTGTATTCCTAACTCAGGACAGTGTAATTAATAACATTACATCAGTGTTCACTTAATTTGCAGAGTAGTAATTTAAATTAATAACAATAGTACGTTAACAGGACGATTTGAAGAGTAGCTACAAGTAAGCATGGGCCAGAAATCACTCGCACAAAGTGACAATTTTTATATACTCAAATATCCATTATTTCGTGTTATCTACAACTTGCACTTATATAGAGAGGGACGTGAGAAAAAGAATGCAATACATTTAATTGTAAATTTAATGTTTAACCTTGCAATTACAATAGATTCGTCGCTTAATTTAGTGTGTAGGAGTTCAAATACCTTCTGTGGGGTTAAAGAACCCAAACTACATGTAGTATTAAGTCAGCGTGGAGTTAAAGCAAATGATCCATACTAACACACTTGGTTCATTTGCTGGTGAGCATGTAGAAAACAAAGTAGTAACTTCTGTGATGTGTCCGTGGACTAAGTGTTGCAAAAAGAGAAAAATAGAATTAAGACACTGAAGTGTTAATATTTAGTGAAATGTGTAGTGTTTAACGCCTGCTCTTACTACATATGGCACCGCAGACGGTGACACTGATACATGACATGAAGGTGAAGCACCGGTGGAATGAGATGGCGGGGGAAACCGGAGAAAATCCGCCCCAGTGCCGTGTTATCCACCACAAATCTCACTTTGCGGTCACCTGGGATGAAACCCCGGGCCGTTATGGTGAGAGCCAAGCGGTGCTAGCATTAAGCTACGGCGCAGCCGCGATAAATATTAAGGTACCAATTATGATACTATCTGCACTTATACCCATAACACTTCCGCGCGCGCGTGTGCGTACGTTGAAGATGGAGAAAAAAATTCTGCTGTTCGCTTTGGAGATTTGATCTTCTGAGATTAAATTACCAGATCTATATTTAAATCATTTTCTTAAACAATGAAATGTTATCGTGAAATTTCTGTTAAGAGCCCCCAAAGTCCTCGTCTTTCTGAGTGACTTTTACATAATCCGTAAACCATAAAAAACAGACAAAATCGAATTACACAGATAGGCAGAGGTCGTTAAAGCGCACAATTTCTGTCCATCCCGAGATATTAGTTGTTATTGTTTTGAGAGTTTTAAAACTTACACTTTTTCAAGAGCCAATTACACGGATAGGTAGAGCTGTTAAAGAAGATAATTTCTGTCGATTCCAAGATATTCGTTTTGTCCCCAAACTTCTGATAGTCATACAAAAGTGTAGGGAATATTAAAGCTATCACTTGATCGCCCTGTGATCCGCGTACCAACAACACTATGCAATGAAATTAGTTGCGCAAAATTTATCTCGAAAACAGAAGAATGAGCTTGTTTTGTACGCGTTATTTTTTCCACTCGCCATTCAAGGAGAAGTAAATTTCAGGCTATTACACAGCAACGCTCCTAAAAGCTCTTAACTATCGCTAAAAGCTTGTTGTAATTCCGCTAATTCCTCTGAACCTACAAGGAAATATGCAAGAAAATAATTTAAGTAAATGTTTATCTCAGTTAATATGAAGTATATAAAAAAAGCAATAAGAGTGCGTAGGAGTAGTATGTAGAAGAATGAGCGGAGAAAGCTTTGCGGGTGTGCACAACACATTGGATGTTTTGGTATACTCAGTTTTTGTTTATGCGTTACGGTTTATCCGTTATAAAAACGCATTCACAGTGAAGAGGACTGAAAGGTTGTGTAGTGCATTGCTAATATACAAATGATGTTTTAATCAAAACCGTTTGCCCATTTTCCATTTCAACAGTAATTTGGTGTTTGAGCACTGGGAAAGATGCGGAGCTTTATACCAAGTTTGAATTTTTACTTCCTTACGGCTTATCTGTAACAAGTAGAGAAATACTACATTCCACCCAAAATTCATGTGTAAATTTCAGTAGAAATGCAGGTTTTGAGGTCTCCTGAATCAAAAGCATTTTGGAACAGAGTCCGTTTGTTTGTGAACAGAACTCAGAACCGAAAAGTGGGTTAAATGCCAAGCTTAGTGTTTAACTCTAGGGTCATCCGAAGCTGCAACACGAAGATTTTCGTCCAATGCAAATTAATCTTTACTTGAAACATTTTTCTTCAAGTTTGATTGTCTAAAAAGATTGCTCTTAGCGATTTTGATTAAAATCCACATATGCCACTGAAATGTGCATCTAGCATCTTCTGGAATCAGCTTGTGAAATGCCTTTTGTATAAACGAATTTTTATAAGTGATTACGTGTGAGAGAGAGAGAGAGAGAGAGAGAGAGAGAGAGAGAGAGAGAGAGAGAGAGAGAGAGAGAGAGAGAGAGAGAGAGAGAGAGAGAAATCTTACTGCACGAAATATTATTGAATTGCACAGCTTATTATTATTATTTTTTTAATTTTACGTCCTCCAACGTTATATCATATCGTACGGTACGCTGGGTAACACTTGTTGTGGTGTTAACCATTTCCAAATTATTTATAATATTTGTTTAAATTGTCCACTACAGTTTTCTCAACTACAAAATTCCCCTGTTTCTGTAAGGAAACATGGAAAAAGTAATTTTCGAAAAATTTTATGTCTAGTAGCATGAAGTAGATAGAAAGTTAAGTTTTTGTAAGAAATGTTGAATTATGGCTAGAGAAAGTCATGTGAAAATAACCCTTCACACCCATTACTTATGCTTACACAGAACACGAACACACATGTGGACGTTTGTCTGAACATGCTTTTAAATTAAGGAACTTTGTGCATTCATGAATATTTCTTGTGAAATATCCATATAGAATTTGTGAGTGAAACTATTTCTTTATTTACCATAAGAAGGTGATGGATGCATCAGTTGGAAACCAGCTCAAGTACAGTTGAGCATATAACTGAAGAAACTGATAATAAAGAAAAAAGTACAATCTTGATATCCAAAATGACTAAGTCGTGCGGACCTACAACTTTTAACTAAGAATGCAGAATTTGGTATTCAGTTCAAAGTGGAAAGGATATTTTTATCGTGCTCTGACCGAGTGTGGCTATAAAATATTTAGTTTATAAGATGTACGCTTTTCACTTTGGTGGCGAAGTTAGCTTTTATTTGAGACATGAATAGGGACAATAATGCTAGAGTATTACAGGAAGCTGAAGTTATGACGGAGTAAGGGGAAATGGAAGCAATGTGGATGATGGACGCAATGCCTTTGGGGGAACGTTCATGTTTCGCCCGTCCTGTCTCAGCACGTATCTATCGAACTCACTGCAGTATACCCTCAAATTCTGAGACCTGAAGTCATCGAACTATGATAGATATGTGCATTAAAACGGTGCTCAATATTCTTCCCCAGTTAATATCTTCGTAATCAAGAATAGCAGGGTTACTGACCTGTATTTCCGTTATATAATCTCAGCATGGGGTTAACGCACTTTCCCTCTTCGTGCTCTATTCATACCAACAGCGGTCAAATGAAGCATGTTAATGGATTATCCACCATAGTAACTTCGGGGGCAATAGAATCAAGTACAGAATTTTTCAGGAGGGTGAGCATTTTAATTAATAGCTTTAGCCAGTGGCAGAAATTCACTTCCGAGGTGGTGTAATTTAAAATTAAACCCACAGGGCAAAGGCTCGCGTTTAATCTCTAAATTACAAGCTGCTATTTGCAGCTAAAATAATACTGGAATGTAATGAAATATATTTATAGACATCAGGAAACCTTAACATTGTGTCCACTTTGAATCGGTGGTTCCTTTGGATCATCCATATTTGGCTACTTTCATTAGTCTGTGAATATTACAGAAAAATACATACTTTATCATTTTAGAACTATCACAGGAAATAACTTTAATGTAGTACTTAACCCCTATTACAGATGTTTTGTATTATGGAAAGTTCTGAATGTTTTGTAAATACGATTTAAAATAGCAAAAGAATCTTCTCAACTGAAATTATTTTCTATACTACGTAGATACAAATTATACTGCGATTGTAAAACTAGTGTTAATATTTGCTTACAAAAAGTTACTTCAGTACTAACAGAACCTGTAATTCTGCCAGCGCTATTGCATTACTTGCAAATTTCTCTTCATTATCAGTGTCTCATCCTCGCTCTTTCTCTTCCAGTCTGTCTTTCTTAAAGTTCTCTTCCTTTTCTGTTATCTTGCATATTTTGTTTCCCCTCTTATCTTTCGTACGCTCTCTCTTTTCGCTCCTTATCCCATTATCACTCTACCTCTAACGTTCTGATCCACTCTTTATTTCTCTCTGTGAAACTTAGATATATGCCATGTAAGAATACTGCCTCTTCTGAGGTGTCAACAGAAATTCTTTTACCTTTGGTGTTGGTCGAAACCGTAGGGATTGCAGAGGCAAGCGGTTGTGTACACGACATGCTAACAAAAAGATTAAAGAATTTCTTACTATTCACGATATGGGAACACATCAAACAAAAATTTGTATACATTGATTATGTATAACGGCCATTCAAATGAAACCCGGTCACTTGTGTAAAGCAGCGGTAACGATTTTACTGACTCAAAAATAGTCGCCAAAAATATTGGCACTTTTATCCCTTTGCGACACTTGCCGGTCGATTCCATCCTTGATGAAGCTAGTAGGCTGCTGTTGGATGCGCGCCTGGACCCATTCACACACTTCATCGTCCGTTGTTAATCGATGTCCGCGACTAGCTTGTTTTGGAGGTCCATAAATATTAAAGTCAAGCGGTGAAAGATTTGGACTGTACGGTGGATATTCCAGCTTTTCCCATCGAAACTGCTGCGATGTCGTCTTCACCGCAAGGGAGTGTGTGGACGAGCCTTACTATGCAAAAGAACAACGCCACTGGACAACATGCCTCGATGTTTCTACTTGATGGCCAGTCTAAGATTCTGTAAATTGGCTTGATAACGTTGGGCATTTATGGTGGCTCCCTATTCCAGGAACTCGACAAGCAGCGGGCCCTTCATGACCATACCAGAACTGGTGTGCACGACCTTTGATTTCCTTGGAGGTGGTGAAGTCGCATGTTTCTACTGCTTACTCTGATGCTTGCTTTCCGGTTCAAAATGGTGACACCATGTTTCGTCACCAATGACAATATTTTATTTATTTACTCTATTTATTTATTGTTATCTGAAAAGGTTCCCAGAGCCATAGCTCATGCTAGGGAACAGTACAAAAATATATAAAATTATGGCAAACAGCCCTTAACAATACTTATATTACATTTTCATAGTAGGAATAAATTACCGTACAAGAATAACATATATGAAACATACAAAGATACAGAAATTCACTTTAGCTCAAGAAATAATAGTAACAAAGAACTTAACAGAAAAATAGAAGCTACATATTCTATGGGACATTAATCCATATTAATTTTTAAACAGTTCAGCTTTCAAACCAGCTATAAATGTGTAACACTTTATCAGCTATCAATATATGCCTTTAGTAAATATATGAGAGAAAGCCGTGTTTCTTCTCATGATAACGTTGAAGAACAATCAAAGACAGCGCCATTCGAGTACTGCTGCTCTGTTCGGCGGTCAGTTGCACCAAAAATCGAATCACCCCTCGTTTTTCCAGCTTACTTGTTTAGTAGTGGATGATAACTTGTGACCACCTTCTCTTCGGCGTGAAACCACACTGTCCCTGTACAACGCCAAACGTTGCACACGCTGCACTCGCTCTACCAATAGATTGTGCCACCACACACGTTGTTACGTGGTACCCCCTTACGTGTAACGCAAAGTTAGACGCACTGACCAGGTTTCATTTGAATGCCCCTAATAATTGTGTTCAAAAACTGAACAACAAATTTCATAAGAATCCTCCTCATCTAAAAAGTAAGACACACACCAGCACACAAACTTTTAAAAATCTAATATCCGACTCTGGGTAGCCCATATTATTCATCCAAAAATTAAAGTTGACAGAAAATGATTCGTTTAGTTTTATTATATCGACATCGAATAATAAAATACAAAATAAGAAGGAATATCTGTTGCGCAATACTCATACATTTCTACCCAGCGTCACTTCAAATAAAGCAACTTGTGTGTTACCTATATTTCGTGAAGTAAGTGATTTTTGTGTTAAGTTCTATATTTTTTGTATAATAAGTTTGGACCATGACTTTTCTGTCGCTATGTTTTCTCAGCTACGCAATAATTTCAAGGGCTATTCCTAGAAAATTCGAAGCATAAATGTTATCTGTTTTACTAATATCTGCAACACATTATAATATAATTAAAAATGTTTTAACCAGTTGGAGCATACGAAACGATAGTTAAGTGCAAAGCGGTAGGATTTTGGGCTGTTTGAAGATATTCATTTCTGATCCTCAGAACATGCCAGGTAAAATATGGAACATGCCATTTTTTGTGATTTTGTTGCCTATGCTGTTCCTTTTCCAAAAGGTGCTTTGAGTTCAGATTCACCTTAACATTTCTAAAATATAAGCATCTTTAAATGAAATAAATACCCTCAAGTTACTCCAGGAAACAGATAGAGTAATTACGAGATATTCATAAAGTTTTACTACCAGTATACCTTACTATATATCTTCGAAATCTTGTAAAAGATGATGCACCTATTACTTGGATCTAGGCCCAAGGTATCCAAAAAGAAGGGCACACCTACATCCAAAATGGAAGTTGTAGGGTTTTTGTAACAAAGCTATCAGAAGAATTTGTAATTGTGTCGTAAATTTAGGTTCATTTGTTTGATGTAGCACTTATGAAGTGTCATTTAATTACTACAACATATAAACATAAAAACATAACATGTGATATTCCTGCACTCCGTCGTTTTGCATTTTTACAACAGACACTAACAAAATGCATATAATCCTTTAGTATGTATATTGTTGTAGAATGAAATATGAACACATTTCACAGTTGAACTTAACCGTTCACGTCCTTCTTTTATTTGCTAACATTTTAGGATTTAGTTCACTCGGCATTTAAATGTAACTCTTGGCGAAGCAGCCATCTCACATTCCTTTGTTATCTGGCTTTAACAACAGCTCCCAACCGGACTAACCGATCACTAGTTCTGATAGCAATATACGATTACCTGCATCGATTTCTGCACTGCCAGCGCTCGATTCCGATCACTGTCCAGTGTTGGTCACATTTAACCTCACTCCTGATATTTTGCCACAAATCCCGCGACTCATCGATGGTTTTGTCAACTGGGACATCTTTCGCACACACCTGGATGCTGCACTCCACACCTCTTATCAACTGGGTAATGCGGATGCCATTGACACTGCCGTTCACCATTTTACCTCTGCGCTCTCTTCCAGTGTACGATCCTCTACTGTCCGCAGTCCTCAACCTCGCCATTTCCCCTCCTTGCCTATCCATATTACTCAACTCATCCAAGAGAAACATCGCATCCGTCGATTGTGGCAACGTCAGCGTCTACCCTGGCTGCGCCAAAGATTAAATAGTCTCATTCGACAAGTACGGACCGCACTAGAGCAACACCGATTTCAGGAGTACCAGCGACAATTAGCCACTATCCGTCCCGGAGATCATACCTTATGGAACATCACTAAGAGGATTCTCCGAGAGCCGACAGTGATTCCACCTCTTCAGGTTGATGGGACCCTTTTGAGTGACTCTGCTGCCAAGTGTGACGCTCTAGCTACTCACTACGAGCGTACATTCACGCCTAACACCTGTCTTGACTCTAATATTCCCTCTTCCGTGGACAGGGAACTCCTTGAGTACCAACTTCGTCCTACAGCGCACAACAGAATTTCGTTCACTACTCCACGTGAATTGTCCCGCTTTATTCATCGTCTTCCCGTTAAAAAGTCTCCCGGTCATGACCTTATCCCTAACGTTGTGCTGAAGAATTTGACAAACAAAGCCCTAGCTTATTTATCATCAATCTTCAATGCTGCTCTGCGCATTGGTCATTTTCCATCTACATGGAAACATGCGGAAATTATAGTCTTCCACAAGCCCAACAAGCCAAAAAATCTTCCCTCAAGTTACAGACCAATCAGCTTATTACCTACACTTTCTAAGCTTTTTGAAAAGATTATTCATCAACGTATTTCTCATTTTTTGATCCATAATCAGATAATTCCGTCTTTTCAGTTTGGCTTTCGCCCGAAGCATGCTACCACTCACCAATTGCTCAGAATCACGCAGTCTATTATTCAAGGTTTCGAAAACAGGCAATACACCGTAGCAGCATTCCTAGATATCGCCCAGGCATTCGACAAGGTGTGGCACAGTGGACTACTACTTAAAGCATATCGCATTGGTCTCCCTTATTATCTGATACAAATCATAGCAAGTTTTCTCACCAATAGAACCTTTGTGGTGCGCATTGCTGGTTTCACATCCACCCGACGGCCTATTTTAGCAGGTGTACCTCAAGGTTCAGTACTTGCACCACTCCTCTTTAATATATTCACTTATGATCTTCCTGATATAGCTCCAGTTTGTACGGCGTTATACGCAGATGATACTGCTCTCTATTATTCTCACGCCAATATTCTTCATGCCATTCAGAAACTGCAAATTGCCCTAGATCAATTAGCTCATTGGTTCTCTCACTGGCGCATTTCCCTCAATACTAACAAGACAGAGGTTAAGATCTTCTCTATACGACCTTATAGGGATCCTCCTTCACTACGGCTGCTGGGGGAACCGCTCTCATGGTTACCAAGCAATGTGCCAGTGAAATACCTTGGGGTGTTACTGGACACCCGACTTACTTGGAACGCCCACATCTGTCGGTCTGTTACGCTTGCGTTTGCCCGGCTATCAAAACTGTACCCTCTACTCAACAGGCGCACTTCACTTGGTTATGAATCCTCCCTGCTTCTTTACACATCTCTAGTCCGTCCTATTTTTACCTATGCAGCTCCAGTCTGGGGTGGCACCTGTAAGACTAATCTCCGCCGACTGCAGGTACTACAAAACAGGGTGCTTCGTACAGTTACAAACGCTCCATGGTTCATCCGAAACCAGCAGCTTCATCATGAGTTTGGTCTTTTACCCGTTCACCAATACATCCGACGCCTGGCACGTCCATTCTTTTACCATCTCCAGGAGGTCCCTGGAGCTGTTACGTACCGTCTCGGCTGTCGCACTCGCCAGCCAACTCGCCTGAAGCGCAGACTGCCCCAAGATCTTCTCCTGAGTGACGTCTCCAGCACAGACTCAGACACGTGATTACTACCATAAGACTTTAAGTTCTCAATTTGTGTTACAGTTATCCTCCATATTTAGTTAGAGGAGTCGTTCATGGCTACCTCCATTGTTATGTGTCCTGTTCCTATGTATCTTATAACAAACATCTGTAAAGCATAATTGCTGATCGATGGATAAAATAAAAAAAAAAAAGTTCTGATAGACTAAAATTGTTAATTTTAATACTGGCTTTGAACAGCTGACCGCCATTAATTTTAATTTCACTAGAATATTTGTAGCATTTACAAATGCCCAATAAATAGTATGTGATATACATACGTTAAATCCTTTGCAGAAATTCGCAAGTAAAAATCCTGAACTTCATCTCGTATCTTCCAACTTGTTCCTCTTTCTACAAAGATGTACTTACTACACTTCTATGGCAGTGTACTATGAAAGCATGAGCAATGTTTGGAAGCAGGAGAGTTCGCCAAGTATGCAGCCAGAGCTGGCTTGCTGTGACTTTCAAAGGGGATAATTTCCTTTCTGAACTTTACCAGGCCAGCAAACAATCGTAGTCCTGCGGTGTTGTCATACTGCATTATCCTTAAGTAGTGCGTGACGAGCGCCAAGTGAATCATCTCTAATAGAAACTATTTGCGCCAAGACAAAAATACAAATTTTGCAAATAGGTGACTCACGAGGAATATAGGGAGTAATGTTTCTGTCACAACCAAAATTCCTATACTTTTAGCTCAAACAGTTTTCATAATACAAATAAATAAAATACCAATATTTTCAACGACTCATCGCCATCTAAGCACTCTAATGATTAGGACCCGGAAGTTTAGCCCAAAAAACGTAAAACAGGTTAGTAGTAATGGGGTCATACGCTATCTGTGTCTCGTAAACATAGGAGATGGGTGTTGAGTGCCATGCATTCGCATACAACCAAGGTGATCTCTCAAACGTAGTTAAATGACGGACACAGTTTTATAGAATATATTACACATCTATTCACAAAACAAACATATTTTCCAGATATATGAACATAAAAAAAATAATCATTGGAAATTAATTGTTCTTTCACACCAGCCGTGTGTAGGACAAACTAAGAAAGGATAGAGCCAGAAAGAAAAATTCAATGCCATAGCCGGGATTTGAACCACGGATCTTCTGGTTTCCGTCCAGCCGCTCTAACCATTTGAGCTACTATGGCCAACATGCAACATTCTGGTTCTACACTTTCACTGTCCTACACACGGCTAGTGAGACCACGCCGTGGCTTAGTGGTTAGACCGCTTGGCTCTCACCAAGGCGGCCCGGGTTCGATCCCAGGCGACCGCAAAGTGAGATTTGTGATGGACAACACGGCGTTGGGGCGGGTTTTCTCCGGGACCTCCGGTTTCCCCCTCCATCTCATTCCAACGGTGCTCCATCTTTATCTCATGCATCATCAGTGTCACCGCCTGCGGTGTTAAAGCGGTGTAAAAGCGGGCGTTAAACACTACACATATCATTTCACACGGCTAGTGTGAAAGAACAATTACTTTCCATTAATTGTATCTAATAGTGGTCCGAACTATGAAGCCCGGGTCTTAAAGTACTTACAGCATAGTAAGTCGCCATTACGGTAGTTGTCTCATGTGTTTATGAGAACTGCTAAGTGGTTTACCGGGAGAAACACGAGTCAGTTGGAGAATTTAGTGTCATGTCGGCATGTTGGCCATAGTAATTCAATGGTAGAGCGGTTGGACGGCAACCGAAAGATTCGTGGTTCAAATCCCTTTCAAAATAATCATTAATATTTACAGTGGAAATCTTTATAAAATATGGTTCTCAAAAAATCGTTTGTTATTTGTGATCCCGTCAAGTGACACATTTCTCTCAGTAATGTGTATGGATTTTTGACTCCTAACTCAACTTCTGTAAGCAACATCTTTGCTTTACGCGTATCGGATTCTTAGAATTCAATGCGTGCTGTTAAAACTAGATACGATGTACTTAGTAATGCTTTGGTTATGAAGTCCGATATTGATTCGGCAATTTTGCTGTAGAGAGAATGTAATATATAATGATATTTGGTCACCTCTTTAGTTCCCTTTACAGTAACGAATTTAGATTCTACTTACAAGAACCATATTTTTACGTTCTTGCGTCACAGTGACGGTATTTTTACAGCTACTCTTGAAACTTCTGTGTTGGTTCCTGTTTCATTGTTCTCAGTTGCATTTGACATAGTGTGTATATTTCAGTAACAATTATTAAATACTCAAAATATTGGAGATTCATCACATCATGCTCACCAGGTGTTGATTTGTTTGAAAATGTACTTGAATTTGATTCATCAAAAATTAAATCGCATATTAATCGCATATAATAGAAACGCTGAATGCATATAATATAAAACAGGGTTTCTAACTGAACTAACAATAAAACGAAATACAAACGCTGAATAAATGTCTATTACAACATTGCAAAGTAAGGTTTATGCAAGTTCAAGTATATGTCACGTGCTACCACGTGTGCGGAGGCGTGTGTGCGTGTGTAATTACTCAGAAAAGAAAAGAAAACTATTTACATTATGTGCTAAAAGAACTACTTTGAACAAGCGAAACGTTTGTAAAATTCGAGAGAGAGAGAGGGGGGGAGAGAGGGAGAGTGAGAGAGAGAAAGAGAGAGAGAAGACAGTTCACTTTCTGTTAACCTGTAGAATGCTGTCTGCAGAATGTGAATCATCACATGATTTGTGTGCGCTACCTTCATAATAGGAATGCAAACTGAAACAACACTTTTAACTGATTGATGTTGAACCACATATTCACAAAGAAATTAACAAGATACAACGAGATTTTAAAAAAGAAACTGCCTGAGACACGTAGAAAAGGTGCAAGACTACGACTTCTGGATACAGGTAACTCGGGACAATAGTTTGGAGCCTATCATCATAAATTTGCAAAACTCAGGCGATACAGAAAATGATAATGACGGATTGTCTTTAGAAGTACATAAGTGATGTTGACAGCTATACGGATGAGCCATTGTCGCTTCCATTGGATTAAATTATAACTAAAGGACTTGAAACATATACATAATACATGTGCCAAAATCCTTGTTTCATTTTATAATTTAACAACTTCATTATTACTCGTATAAAAGTTTGGCAAATTCATTTTGGGTTTCCTTACCTCTAGTGACAAGGACTCTGGCATGTTCTAGGATATTGTGCGAGAGAGAGAAAGAGAGAGAGAGAGAGGGGGGGAAATATGAAAACAGTAGGGGTAACGAGGTGGCGGCGCTAAGCACGAAAGCGCATCCCATTTACTGCAGACCAGAATGAAAAACATAATCATTCGCAGATTTCCTTATATTCCTCATATTGTGTACTTTGTCTTTCGGAAAAGCGCACCTTTAACTTCTTTTGAGCCCATAATGAGCTTTTAATTTGGTTTACTCATAACCACAAGGAACAAAATATAGTATAAATAGTTTAAAGTTCGAGAAATATCGAGTTTTCAAATTTTGTCTCTCAAGAACTTCCTATATGTGCTAATCTGTTTTTATTACCAATATAACAAAATATTTATTTATTATTTCATAAAGCGGTGAATTTATGTCATGGTTTGTAAATGAAATCATACATGTTGCATACGATACTACACGTAAAACCTGTAACTTTTTATACTTGTAAAACTCGCATTATGTACCACTTCAGCCACAAGCTGTATATACAGGTATTGTTGTTTCTTTTTCCTTACTGTGGCCATCGCAAAAGCGGTCGTTGTCACATTCTGGGAACACAAATACAAATTTGCGAAACTTTGAACGATTTTTAGTAGACTTAATTTTACCTGAGGTTTGATAAGGCACTGAATTTTCCGTCCAAGATAACTAAACCTACAATTAGGGAACGAGATGTGTAACGTAGGGTTTCGTGAGATCCTGGTTTCGGTACTGTGGTTCCATCCATGCTTTTCATAGTTTTTCGGGTGGGTAGACAAAGATGGGGTGATTCCTTCCCTACCACAACATTCGTTTCCATAATTTCCTTAATCTACTTCAGTGTGAGAGGAGAGGCGACATTGGAGGTATCTACCTGGCGCCATTGGACACCTCAAGGGCGTGCCGTCCAGATCCTCAGTGAGCTGGCTCTCGTTTAGGAGACCCCTGAGGTCGGGGCTTAGGGTGGTTAAGTCTGGACATGTTAGAGGTCCCGTCCACCTTTGTGCACTTTTAATCAAGGATCTGGACGCCCGTCGGGTCTGCTTCTCATCTCTCCCCCTACATAAGAATCGTGTTTGAATCACATAAGGCCATTTTGACCTGCGATGTTTTGCCTCGATTTCGGGGGCCCCTTGATGATACTGTACCTTTACTTTTCACCTCCAATTAAATTTTAACTCATCTCTAATAAGATTCTTCCAGCCAAACTTACTCAATGTGCACATGGCAAAATAATGGATTTGTAGCACAGGAATATAGCATGAACTATGAGATACGCCTTTGACCAGCGAAAGTTAGCCCAAGGGAGGTTGGTTCCTGTAAATGGTGAAACAAACGACGAAACATGCTCTTTTCAGAGAATATATAGCAACGCGTGACTCCCTTTTTCTTATAACCATGCACGCATCTCATTGATGGAAGCACTAAAATGAGGTAAACCAGTGTAAGAACGTGTTACTAATTTGTAGTAAGAAGTTTGTTGAAGTTCACTATTAATTGCTTTCATTATGGACTCAGTTAAAGTACACTTTCCAATTCAACTGGACTTTAAAAAAATATGTACCTTCTTTTAAAAGATGGAGATGGATTAGCACAATGATCTAGCAAACACAATGCATATTGTTTACAAAGATTTATAGATTAGTCTGCTACTAAGGAAAACTTTACCATGGGGAATTTTCTCATTTTGATAGTTCTGGAGCATTATATTGACTAACATAGTGTGGATATTTTGTTTTGAAAGCTTACTCATATTTCACTTTTAATGTCATTTTAGTGCTACTTCACAAATTGGAGGTTCATAATTAATTACGGGGATTCTTTTCCTTAGTAAGGAGGTACACAGGTAGAATGAAAGAAAACGTAGCCTGGCAGCTCAACGAATTTTAAGTTTCATTTTGTTGAATTATTATGAACTGGAGCCGTTAACTCCTGTAATTTATATTTTCAACTGCAAATCTTTTGGATATTTTTCTGACTTTGGGCATATTTCATTCCTTTCGTTTGCTGCTCTACATTTCTAAATGAAATTTTGTCTTCTTCATGTTCTTATTCTCTTAAAACAGATTACCTTTTTAATGCATTTCACTAATTTAAGGAACACCTTACTCCGAGTACTGTCCAAGTGCAACCAATTCTGCACACAAATTTTGCTGATACTCACAGACCAGTCAATGAAAGTCAACGTCAAAACAACTTTGTACGAAATTATTAACAAACTGAATTATGTACTAACCGTTAGCACTCATTTAGAAGTAAATTGTTCAACAGTCCACTGAACGCCTCCCACCATTAAGTCCTATCTTGGCAAGACTTTACAAATCACTCTTATTTCTGTCACCGTACATCATTGCTCAAAGGTGTATTCCTGCTATAAGGTTGGCGCGCAGGAACAGAAGATTTTAAAATTAACACTAAATCATATTTGGAGTTAGTATGACTGTTTACTCTATATTGTTCCTTAAACAATGCTGCTTAAGTTTTCATGGTGCAGTGGTTAGAGGAGCATCGGGCTTTTGCAGTAAAGGCGTGCTACAAAAAGGGTCATTTTTATGAAGATGCATGACAGGAATTTCGGCGTAATTTTCAACTTGGACGTCATGATCCCATACCGCCAGTTCTCACTGTAGAGGAAGGGTTAAAAATTACAATCAGTGCCACCATTCAACCAACTTCAACGTGTTCTTTATGCCATCATATTGTTTCACTAGTTTTATCGCACCGCACTCATTCGACTCTCAACAAAGGCGTTCGTTCGTTCGTTCGTTCCCAGATGATCGCAAATTGAGATTTGTGATGGACAAAACGTCGTTGGGGCGATTTTTCTCCGGGATCTCTGGTTTACCCCCACCATCTTATTCCAGAGGTGCTCCATCTTCATTTCATGATCAGTGTCACACGAGTAGCAAAAGCGGGCGTTAAACACTACACATTCGCTGTACTCTGAGTAGTACATTGATTTAGGATCTCAAGTGCATCCGTACAAGATTCGTATTCCTTAATAATTGTAAGCTGGTGGTGCCATCAGAAGATTATGTTTTTTCTGAACCATTTTAACAAATGTGAAGGTGAAAAATGTCCCTAAAGATGTGTGGATGTCTGAGGAAGCACATTTTTACTTAAGGGTTATGGAAATAAACAAAAATGTCCACAGAAAATCCCCGCTTATACTAATGACCATCGCACAATGAAAAAGCCACCTTCTGTTGCACCGTACCATAGATATTTGATCCGTATTTCTATGAAGATGTTACGGACCGTTCAGTTAGTATGCATTCCCAAAGTTACGTCAGTATTACTGAATCGTTCCTCGCCAGTAAAATTAAAAATTTTGTTGTGGACAAGTCCAGTGCTTTCAGCAGAGCGCAGCCACAGCTCACATGGTACGAATATTCATCTCTGCATTGCAGCTCTGTGGAAAACATTTCATCTGGCAGAATGGCAGCATGAATTGGCCTGTCCATACGCTTGATCCTTCAATGTAGGATTTTTTAAGATTTATTTTTATATAGAAAGATTGTACACTAGTAGTCCTAAAACATAAATGAACTTAAGGCAAAGATTCACGAAAACATTGCATTAGTATCAATTTTATATTGTAGGAAGTTATACCACACTGGGGTTTATGACTACGGAATATTTTTGCAGAGAGGAAATTCATTCAAGGAAGATTACCACTTTCGTGTGAAATAACATCCTAAAATGGCCGATTCCTACTATTTGTAAATAATAAAATGGCAAAGGCTCAGCATCCAAACGACATCGTTTATATGTATATAAAATACTTTGACAAAAGACGACAACTTTATTTGGCAGAAAAATCGTTAGCTTAATGCTAATGTACAATCAGCCTCCCTTTGACAAGTTCAACACTTCAAATTATCTATACAACGATCCTTTAGGTCTTTTAGCACGCACCCTTTGTGCTGTTGTAGCCTTTCTGACCTTCACACAGGTCAACTTGTAACACGGAGCTACACACCAATTCTGTACACAACTCCACAAGTAAACTGCTTCAACGATCCCACACTCAGCTCGAAACAGCACACTGCTCACTCTACTTCACACATACTACTGCTCACTGACTCACTTTGACCTTGCATCGGCTTTCATATATCTGCCGAGCACGGTAATCTTTCCAGAGTTTGAAATCCCTGGAACTGTGGTCGCGAAAGTTCTGTTTGCATAGTAATAATACGACGTCCCGACGTCTGCTGTCCTTAACGTCAGTTTATTTCTCATATAAACTGGCTTCCTGCTACGTGACGCCAACCGGTGGCTCTCCTTGAGCGCATATTACTTTCTCACGGTATCTTGGCAATCGCCAATGTGTCAATACCAGAACCGGCAGATATGTACTCAAAGAGGGAGAAGTATGACGTCTCAATATGCAACCCGCAATGCACATGACGTAGTGTCGAACAGGGGTAGGCATTCACCTTCGTTCAGAGTCAGTGTTGCACTCGCTCGCTACAGAGTACAATAAGGAATACATACTTGATGTGCATAGTACACATACTTGAATCCAGCTATTTTGGTCTACGATACCTTAGGTAAGCCTAGATATTGTCGCCCTGGCGGTAGACTCGCGAAGCCGAAGCCGAAGCCGAAGCCGGTGGAGATTCGGAAAACTTCGGAACCAATCGTTACCGGTAGCGACAGACAGTTGAATGTAGTTATTGGAAAAATAAAGAGTTTGAGGTTCTAGCAATTTTGTAATGTTGAACAGTGTATTTCGAGGAGAATAAAGTGTAGTTTTTGTGTTTCGTAACCTCGTTTTATTATTTCACGAACCCACAAAGTCACAACTGGTGTCAGGAAGCGGGATAACAACGTCACCGAAGATTATGGCCATGGAATCGGTATCGGAAATGCTTTTGCAGAAGATGAACGAATTAACAGCGAAGTCGGAAGCGGCAAATAACAACTTGGCCGCGAAGATGAACGAGTTAACAACAAAAACAGAAGCGGCAAATAACAACCTGGCCGCAGAGTTGAAAGAAATAAAGACCGAATTGACCACAGAAATGAAGGCAGCGAACGACAGTCTGGCCACGGAAATGAAGGAGGCGAACGAGGTCCTCGCCGCCAAATTTGAGGAACAGTTGGCCGGCGTGAGGGATGACGTGACCGAGCTGGGCAAGCGGATGGGCCAAATGGACGAGCGCGTCGAGGACCTGGCGAACCGCTTCAATGACCTAGAGGAAAAGGCCGACAATAACGCCAAGTCCCTGAACGCCATGGTTGAAGACGTCGAAGACCTCGCGAACCGCGTAAACAACCTGGAGGGAAAGGCCGACAGCAGCGTCAAGTCCCTGAACGCCATGGTGGAGGACGTCGTCGGCAGGAGACTGAAGGATTTGAAGGCTGACGCACATGGACGCGACACAACATCGGCGCGCGTCAAAACTCCGAAATATGACAGCGCGTCAACATTCGAGGTCTTCCGCCGCCAGTTCGACACAGTGGCCAAGCACAACAGATGGTCACCGGAGGAGGAGGCCACACAGTTAATAGCCAGCCTCCAGAGACGGGCCGCGGAAATCTGAAACGCGGTGCAGACGACGGCGGCGCCCAAGGACATCTGGGAGGCCCTGGAGAATCGCTTCGGGAACCACCGCTTAGCCGCAGCATTCCGCAGCCAGCTAAAGGCAAGGTCGCAGCAGCCGGGGGAGACGCTGCAGGATTTCGCCATAGCGATCGAGCAGCTGGCTAGCAAGGCCTTGGTTGACCTGCCACTGGAGTTCGTATCCCGGGAAGCCGCCTACAATTTTGTCGACGGGGTACGGGACACGGAGATTCGTCAGCGCCTAATGCTCGGCGATTATAAAAACATCCACGAGGCGCTGACAGCGACATTAAGGATGAAGGCGGCCAAGGTAGCATCTATCCCGACGTCGAGAACGAGGAGTGTCCTCTACGCCGGAGACAGAAGACCAGCTGAGGGACGCCGGCGAACACCTAGTGGCCTGTGTTGGGGGTGTGGACAGCCCGGACACCTGCGGAGAGACTGCCTACACCAGGAAGAGCAGCCGGAAAACGAGTAAGGGCCGTCGTGGAGAGGGGCACGTCGGCGCCATCACCACCATCCCCTCGAGTGACACTGCGCGCCGTCAGCCGGCGTATGGATGACAGCCTCATCGCGGACGGTTGGGTAAGAGGAAAGCCGTGCCGCGTGCTGGTGGACACCGGGGCGGCCGTGACCATCATCAGACCTGACGTGGCGAAGGGTTTGCCGACGAGGAAACCGAGCCGACCATACCAGCTTCTGACGGCATCGGGCGACACCATGCCTGTGGAGAAGGAGGCCCTGCTGGAGCTGAACTTGGGACGGAGTGCAGTGCATCTGTGGGTGTTCGTCGCGAAGGTGGCTGAGGAGGTGATTCTGGGACTGGATGCCCTCAGGAGCCACGAGGCGACGGTCGACGTCGGCAGGAAGGTCCTGAGGCTCAACGGAGAAGAGGTCTTACTCCGTCAACCAGAAGAGCGCCTTGGAATTAGCAGGGTCGTCTTGAGCGAAGACGTGGTTGTCCCCGCGAGGAGCGAAGTGATAATGACGGCGCGACCGGAAGGCCAGACAGCACGTTGGGTCCAGAAGCAGCAGGAGTACGACTTCACCTCGAAACATCGCAGAGCGAAGAGTCACGGTAACGCGGACGCTATGTCCCGAAGACCCTCTCCAAAAGAGTGCGGCCAATGCACAAGAGTGGAGGAGAAGGAGCGTGCCGCAGCAGTTCGAGTAGTCACGGCAGTGCCTGCGGATGGCTGGGATAGCGCAGGCCTGAGGAGGGAGCAGCTGGCGGACGCAGACTTGGGGCCACTCTTGAGGGATGTGGAGAACCTGGTGGACCACCTCCACGACATGCACGAGATGGCTCGCCAGAACATCCAGAAGGCGAGCGACCGCATGAAAACCCGATACGACAGGCAAGCCAACAGCCAAGGGTTCCAGCAAGGTGACCTGGTCTGGTTGTACCGCCCGACCCGGACCAAGGGACGCTGCCGGAAGCTTCAGCAGTCATGGCAAGGACCGTACCGTGTGGTGAAGAGGATTAACGACGTGGTCTACCGCATCCAGAAGGTGCCCCGAGGAAAGATGTTGGTGGTACACCTGGATCGCCTGGCCCGCTACGAAGGCGCTGTTCGGGACGCCCAGCCTTGAGGAGGGAGCAGTGTCGCCCTGGCGGTAGACTCGCGAAGCCGGTGGAGATTCGGAAAACTTCGGAACCTATCGTTACCGGTAGCGACAGACAGTTGAATGTAGTTGTTGGAAAAATAAACAGTTTGAGGTTCTAGCAATTTTGCAATGTTGAACAGTGTATTTCGAGGAGAATAAAGTGTAGTTTATGTGTTTCGTAACCTCGTTTTATTATTTCACGAACCCACAAAGTCACAATATTTAAACAATATATTTCAATTCACTTCTCTTTGCAATGTACCATGAAAATCTAGTGATATATCAGAAGTTGGCACTCTTAGTATAGCACGTAAATTATAATCTGTTAATCGTGATCGTTGTTTCGAATTTACAAGTTTCATTTTGGAAAAAATATGGTTGGCATACATGTTTGGATCCAAACAGAGCTGCTACACTGACAGCGAACGATCTATGAGATGGATATGGGTCTACTTTCAGATTTTTTAATATATCCATATCATCAAATTCTTACGCTACAATTGAATATACGTATCACATTGTAAATCAGCCACTTCTTGCAGTAATTCTGGTTTAACCTTATGCAAATCTATCGCAAGAGGATTAGCAAACAGAGCAAAATCATTTTCCATGGATTTAAAATCACTGAATCGCCTTATTTCAAATTCCCTCTTTACTTTACCTTACAGACCAGTATATTTATTAAGATTTGTTACAGAAATATTGGAAGGATATTTTAGCTATGGAAAATGATGAAACTCTTTTTTCATGAGATTTGATTTCCATACATCTGTCATCTTTACGAATTATCTAACCATGTCATACATATGAACTATGTTTTGGGACCTTTCTGAAGACGACGATTAAAATTATTTAAATGCTGAGAAATGTCAGTGAGGAAGGCTAAATCACTTATCCTATATTCATCTCCTAATTTATGGATATCTGTATCCTAAACAAGGAAAGAAAATGTAAATTTAAGACATATTCAGTACAACATAAACATATATTGCAATTAAGCAATAATATCAACATACCTGCCCCTTCAGGAATTCAGATATCACTTCACGCATTTCGAAAAATCGGTTGAGCATGTCTCCTCTGCTTAACCATCTCACTTCAGTGTACTATGAAAGGTCTTCATAAGAAAACTCCAAATCTTCCAGTACTTTATGAAATTTTCGATGTTTCAATGAGTTTGATTTTATTTTATATATAGTCTGTATAGCTATGCCCTTTACATGTTTCATATTTAGTATTTTTACGCATAATGCATTGTATTATACAATGAAAGCATGTATGTTATTGTTTATTCCCATTTCATATAAATAACGCTTCATTCTACAAATTAGACCTTTGTTTTCACCAGCCATATTTCGAGCCCCCATTTGTTACTATGGATACAAATTCTTTAGATTCAGTTTACTTTCTTCTACAGATTTTAAATGCTTGAAATAATTCTGCCCCTGTTGTATGTTCCCTAAGTGGAATGACTTCAAGCATTTCTTGTATCGAGAGGTTGTTAGCAACTCCACGAATGAAAATTACTAATTGTGCTGAGTCAACGTTGTCAGTGCTTTCATCCAACGCGAGAGAAAAGGCTATACATTCATGGACCTTGTTTAGTAGTCTTTTTTCGGTTATTTCTGCTATTTAATGCATCCTTCTCTTTATGATTCGTGGTGATAATGCAATATTACTAAATGTGTCATATTGTTCAGGGGAAATTATGTTGGCAACTTAACTCAGACATTTTTTATGTAATCTCCATCACTAAAACACCTCAGAGACTGAGCAATCTCCAAAGCAACAGCATAACTGGCGTGAAGTTGTCTTTCAGTTATAATACGAGTATTTGAATTAATATTAGGTATAGTTTCTGAATATTGCTTTTTGAGCTTTTGCAGTTGGTTACTCCGATCTAGACTTAAAGAAAATAAAAGAAATAAAGGACATTACTTCAGTGTTATGCTACTTTAAATCATGGTGTAAATATATCAATACAATGCTGACCTATAATTGTGTGGTTATCTTTATGACATGTATCATAATGTTGCTTGATGTTCCATTGATGAATGCCTTTTGGAACTTTAGAGCACAACAAACATCTTAAGTTGTCTTCTTGTGCGTAACAAAAATACTTCTCCTCCCACGATTCTTGAGATGCACATTTCTGCACAACCACCTTTGACTCTAACAGAGATATGATTAGACGTACAGGTAAATACGACAGGACAGTCTGGCCGTGATCGGTGTATATGCACTGCCAGTGAAGATTGTGAGGGTCGGGGGAGACAGTGAGCGTTGCCCCTGATACGTCATAGTTGCCCGGCCTCAATGAGTACCCGTTTGCCGAAGTCTGGTCAATACAGTTCAAATTTAACTATTGCCATATTAAAATAGCCGGTTCGAACGCGTCATCTGCATAGAGGTCAGCTGAAAATTTTGGCCAGCAATAACGTTACATTAGATGTTTCAAAAGTCAGTGAAATCATACTTATCTTAGTATTATACTTGGTAAAATGTAAGACTTGGAGCTTCTTAGGCGAGCGTTATTAACCAGGCTTCGTGGGTGATCAGCCGTGTCAAGTTAAAGTGGAGCTTTCGGTCATTTTATACCCCATGGCCGATGGCTCGACTTTCATTAAATTGACACGACTGATCACCCACGAAGTATTGATTAACTTTGTAAAATATTCGTTTCTGGAAACTACCAGAATGCTTCAAATAAAATTAGTAAAACGGAATCTCGCCTGTTTCTTCATATTTAGTATTTATACGAGCACTAACACTAGGGAGGCGAATGTTTCACTAGCTGCTACGTGGCGTAATTAATTTTATTTTAGCACGTCACATTCTTTAGATACAGAGCACTACTATAAATACAGTAGTATAAATATCCTGCCACATAATTAAAATTTAAAGTACAAACACGTATTAAACTCTAATTTTATTTGGTAATGAATATGCGAGAACGTGCCTTAGAAAAGCACAAACATTATTTTAAAAGAAATAATCCAGTACGTGGGTAAAATCATGATCAATCCATTCCAGCGTTCCTCATAACGGTGTTCAGCAGTAAGGATGTTCTGATGACATCTAACAACTTGCTCGACGCTAAATTACATCCAAATTATCTGGAGAAAATTAAAGGTACAACTCTTTTATTCGTATTCTGCAACCAATACTTTTGCAGCTCTCAAGGAGAACACTCATAAATGAAAGCAGTTATCGTGTTTTCTGTTGCCCAAGAAAACATTCACAATAGTTTTGAAGGGGGACTATGCAGCTAACTCTAGATCCGTTAGCATTTGGTCAAATATTGGATCTTTCATCAATTTCCCTATCTTTGAAACACATGTACATATAAATCCTTTCATGGAAGTGTTGAAAACAGTGTTGTTGTATAAATTAAATTAATTGGGAGTCAATTAATGACACTAAACAACACTTACTTTTAAATTTTCCCGGAACTACTTTCAGAGGCCTTCCCTCTACCTTCAGCGGGACATCGACTGGTTCTCATTGGTGTAACTGGCAATATTTTGTCATCGGTCTCCTCTGGTGGCGGTTCGAGGAACTTGCTGAACAAATCTTTCTGGGGGATGTCGAAATTGAATACTTTGTTCCTATTTTTTGAAATAAAGATTTGTTCCCATGTGGATAGTTCTTCTTTTCCTGTTGTATGTTTTAGTAATTTTGGTACTGGAATTATGTTGTGGTTTTTTTCCCAAAAATGCGTGGCAACTGCTGATTTTTCTAATTGTTTGTATTTTATGTCCCTAAAGTGTTCCTTTGCTCTTGTTTCTAAATTTCTTTTGGTTTTTCCAATATAAATTGGACTACAGTCACAGCATTCAATTTGATATATACCAGATTTTTTGTTAGATGAAATGGCATCTTTGATGTTTGAGCAAATTAGGTTTTTTAAGGAGTAATGGTTCACTGGAGCTAGTTGAATGTTTTGTTTTTTGAAGACTTTTTTGAATTTATCAAAGGCCCATGGATGGTAAGTATTTTTGAAGATAATTTTAGTTTCTGTAGCTGAGAGAGTTGTGGTTTCCTTTAGTAGTTTCTTCTTATTTGCTAAGTTCACTTTTTTGTCTACTAGTGATTTGGGAAAATCATTTTTCTGTGCTATTTCAATAATTTTGTTGTATTCTATTTTGTATTCTTCTGCTGTGAGAGGGATGTTGACCAGTCTGTGTGCTAAACTATTAAAGATTGCCTGTTTGTGGCATTTTGGATTGTAGCCATTAACTTTTATGTAGTTGTCTGTCAGTGTTGGTTTTCTGTAAATGCCAAAGTTTATTCTATTTTTATTTCTGATTATTTTTAGATCTAAAAATGGTAAATACTCGTCTTTTTCAACTTCTACAGTGAACTTGATGCTTTTTTCTTGAATATTGAAAAGTTTTAGTGCATCACTGATGTGTTTTTTGGCACTATGGCAAATATGTCATCTACATATCTTTGCCAGAGTTTGAACATCCATGGAACACTTTTAGTAATCCTTATTTCTAGTGCACTTATGTACAGATCGGCCAGGAAGGGTGATAAGGGGTTGCCCATTGCTAAACCAGAAGTTTGATGGAAATATTTTGTTTGAAACTGGAAGAAATTATGTTCTATGCATAATTTGGTAAGTTCGATGTAATCTGAAATTTCAAGTGATGGCATTCCAAGTGATTTGAGCCATTTTTCTATCAATGTTGGGAGTTGTTTAACTGGTATGCTGGGAAACAGTGATTTAACGTCAAACGAGACTAGTGTGTCCTCTTCATTTAGTTCAGTATCCTTAATGTGTTCTATAAGTTCAGAGGTGTTTTTGATGCTTAGGCTATCGAATTTTGGAAATGAGTTGAATTTGTTTATTATATTGGAAAAACCAAAAGAAATTTAGAAACAAGAGCAAAGGAACACTTTAGGAACATAAAATACAAACAATTAGAAAAATCAGCAGTTGCCACGCATTTTTGGGAAAAAAACCACAACATAAATCCAGAACCAAAATTACTAAAACATACAACAGGAAAAGAAGAACTGTCCACATGGGAACAAATCTTTATTTCAAAAAATAGGAACAAAGTATTAAATTTCGACATCCCCCAGAAAGATTTGTTCAGCAAGTTCCTCGAACCGCCACCAGAGGAGACCGATGACAAAATATTGCCAGCTACACCAATGAGAACCAGTCGATGTTCGGCTGAAGGTAGAGGGAAGGCCTCTGAAACTAGTTCCGGGAAAATTTAAAAGTAAGTGTTGTTTAGTGTCATTAATCGACTCCCAATTAATTTAACATGTACATATCTTTTAACTTTACTTCCATAAGTTTGGGAAACACTACTTTCAAACAATTGAAAGCCAGAATCTCACTATCAGGAACCTTCGGGAAGTTCATAAAAGCCAGCTCAATGTGAAGAAAGGATGTAATTACTTAACTGGACTAAACGACGCTATCCTTTTACTGCACGTTATCCTTTTCACCTAAGTAGGACTTCGTCACAGACCATTTAACTGTATAGTAATTCTGTGTGTCTCAGCTATCCTATAGGTGCAAAACAGCAGTATTCTGTAAACCGTACGTATTGCGATATTTTCTTAGTCACACATACCTGTCATTCCTGATTTTCAACTATGATTGTCTTTAACAGGGAAGCCATAATTTGTACGTTTGTTTCATGTGCCTAACATAAGCTGAAAGCACTAATGGAAGTTCTGTTAATCATTGTGCAATAACACGGCTTTCAAGTAGTTTTACTTGAACCAATAGCCGCCACGCCTTTAGATTATATTGGACATCCAGTGCCGCCATTAAGCCATTCATATCTTTGCAGAAAGACACTGAATTCTGAAACGCAAAATATGCAGCAAAACTGTAAATTCTTGACTCAGATGTTTCGTCCTGCAATCATGATCTCAACATGCTGCCTAGAAAGCTTTAAATCACAGAACAACTTGTTGAGTTATTCCTCTATTATGAGGTGTGGAGATCCTTCGGAAGGCTGAAGGTGAACTCTTCTGAGGACTTCCCTCTGATGACTCAGCGGATTGCAGCCAGATCGGAACAGGCGACGACTCATTCCCATGGGAGACATGTTTTTACACTTAAGACACATCAATATTTTATTTTGTGCTTTGTTTTACTGGGATATTCTGCAATAATTTTGAGGTAGAAATAAAAAAGTGTTAATTATGTTTTGCCATAATTAAGCCATAGGAGCACCAAAGGTCATAGCTCGATGCTTTCCTTTTATTCTTTACATTAACGAAATTGTGCAGTTAATTAAAAATAGGACATGCAGAAATTGTCCTGATCGCCAAGAATATAATTAATGCCTTCTAACAATTAAGACACTATAGTCTTCATTTGTGGAGCGAACTGTCCACATACGCAACATAAGTTGTTGAATGCTTCACACAGCCACTTGAGTTGCCAACTATTTTGCTGCTTTAATTTATTAAATATAAAAATACAACTATTCCTTAATCAATAAGTTACAGTTGAACACACAATGAAGTAACGATGCTTTCGCCGTGTAGGTTAGAGCATGTACTAATGACCACTCTCGGCTAATGCTGGTGTCGATATAGAAAAAGCAAGTTGTTGTGACATGCAGTATATTCGGGATGTATGCCATTACAGAAAAGTGTAAACAGCATAGCTAGGATATATTTCTTATATAATAAATTTTATATCAAAACATAACCTAACAATACTCGAACATTCACAATTATTTTAAAATCTCACGTGATACAGCACAATACAAATATGCATTGATTGTAAGATCAAAAGCTCATAGAAATAATGTATGAATTATATTAAAAAGAATGTTAACTAGTGTTTATGTTCCACGGTATGTAAATATATTAAAATAAGATTTAAACCTGTATTATTTATATAGCTTTATCCATTTAAGTGACAAATTTCCTAAATACTGTTTACAACTACTAATGGAATGTGCAAAACAGTATAAGTTAGTATTTGATGTAAATATTTTAGCTACTCATTTTCTGTTTACATTAGTATTTTTGCGTTAGTATGATTTTCAACATACCTTTTTAAATTTACGTCCTCCAACTTTCAGTCATATAGGATGAGGAATGAAATGAGTGAAATTATGCTCAAATGAGCCCGCGGTCCATAGAGCTTAGTTACTAGACATTTATCTTTCAAAATAACGGAAAACCCCACAAAATTCTTATCCAGGTAAGCCACCCTGACCGAGATTCAAACTCGTAGACCTCTTGAACGTAAGGCAGACGCACTACCATCTACGCTATCGAGGCGGACAGTTTCAACATAGATGTTCTCCAAATACAAACTAAGGCTACATTGTTATAATTTATTGTATTACGGGATAAATTATTAGAACTAAACAATATACCTATGTTTTGTACCGTCTAAGTACTAGATCATAAGACAATCGTGACTGAGGCGACATAGTATCTGGTATGTGGAAATATAGTAATTGCAAGGACAAGGGAAAACCCCGGAAAAACCTTATCCTGGTAATTCATCCTGACCGAGATTCGAACTCGGGACCTGTTGAACGTGAGCCAGTCTTTCAGACGGTTTTGTCCAAGGAAAGTAGACCAGTTGTAGGTACAGGTCACAGAAAGGACTGGTGATTGGAAATGTACTTGGCTACAATTGAAAAATTCTTGAAAGATTTTTCATGCTGTTGATATTTTTCTGATTTGGCAAAATTACAAATGTTTGTGTGACAAATCTCACAAATAAAATGTCAGAAACGAATACATTCCTAAAATAATAACAGATGGTGTAAAAATTATTTTCATGTAGACATTGTGAAGCGCTGTTTTATAATTGTAAACTGAGTCACACTTTTTAGAGTATTTACTGGTGTAATTGGATAATTCATACCCCTTTGTTCAAGTATATAAATTTCTCATGCAGTGCGATAACATTTACCTTCGTTCTAGAAAATGTTAGAAATAATACACTTGTACCTTCACACCTACGAGCTCTTTAAAGAAATAGTTTATCTGGTGTTTGGAAATACACGTGGCTACAAGAGTAGAAATAATTTCATTATTTTTCTCGCTTTTGATATTATGACGTTTAACTGGAAGTTCCAGAAAGAGGGCAAGAACTGTCTACCAGCAGGAGAACGTTCACAGTACAGATAAGAGGTAAATTTTGGTCTCGGACATGAGCAAAATTCTACATCGAGCAGTGCCCTATGTGCTCTATGAAGTCTATGAGACGCCTTGCTTATCGTAGACGAATAATTTAAAGTACCTAGTCTGTGAAAACGGTTCGTTTTGAAAATGGGCAAGCAGCTGGATATTTTTGAGTATATCAAACATCCTAAGCCAAGAGAATTCAGAGTCAAGAGAGACCTTGCATTTTGGCTTAAAAATAGCCGGCCCTCGTAGACATGGTCGCTAAAGCGTATGTCTCTAGCGTTCCACCACGTAGAGAGCCACGGGTTCGAGTCCCGTTGGACATGGGTGTTTTTTGTTATAGAGTTACTTTTCTGACAAATGGGATGTTAGCAACATGTACGGTGTTGAAATGACAAGGCTAGAGAATATTGTGACTTTGTGGGTTCGTGAAATGAAAAGTCCAATTACACCACTCAACAGTGTTCTTTATTTCCACCGACTTACAGTTTAACACTTGCCAATTACACAAAATTACTTGCTGCACACAATTACAATTTACCAGTTCGTCCGTTACAACTTCACTTGTACTCGCGATTACATAAACTCCGGTACACCTTCACAGTTACGTACAATCTTCCGTTGCACAATCTTCTCGTACAATAACACGTCACTGACTAACATTGCCTTCTTACACCAAGAACTGTCCTCACTCACACACACTAACCAACTGATTGACCAACAACTCAACTCCGTCTGTCTGTAACCTTCTTTATATAGGAATATCGCCGGTTTCTAGTGACCAGGAGAATGTTCCAGATTACGTAATTTCTGGAACCAGGTGGACAGAAACAGACGGCACACTGATGTTTTTCCTCCCAACCACTGCCTGTCACCACTACAAGACAAACGAGGGGGAGGTGTGGCTAACGCGGTCCTCCCCCTGCCTTCCGTTCCCAGCTGGTTCACAGGGTGTTCCAGCGCTCCCGTTACAATATAAAGGAAAACATTTTAGAAACGAAAGCTGCAAACAAGACATTCTTTCGACTCGAGAAGAATCCAAAAATTGAGTAAACTCCAAAGAGATTACAAGAACATATAAAAAAGATAGTCATTTTTAAAGAAAATATTCGAAAACGAGCTGGAAGAAGTCGATCTCGCTGAAGTGATACACGTGCTTAATGGTGTATTCCTGATACATTACGCTTGGCCATGCAACTCAAATTGTGGTGAAATCGTGAAGAATTGCTGTCATCATTTCAATTTAACACGGAAAAAGTACCTTTGTGGTATTTCATGGATACTTGGACTACTGTATCATAGAGATAAAGTTGGTCTGGTATGCTTAGTTTGTTAGGTGCTGGTCCTGTGATCCCAGGGTCACGGGTTCAAACCCGACTCAGGCCGATGAGATTTAAATTTGCTTAAATGTGATAGCCCATGCCAGAAGATTTATTGGCAAGTAGAGCAATTATTTTACAACAAAGTTATGGCATAACGGAAGCTCTAATATGACCATGGAAGCTGACAGTATCGTTCACAAGCGGAATAATCGACAAAATTAAAACTAATAAAGCAGCAAAGAAAATCTCGTGTTAAACGGAGGTTTGCAGCAACAAGAAATGTTTTATTCTTAAAGTGAACATCTTAGGTAACAGAAACAACAAAAGGCGACCTATGAAAAAGTTGGCGTTAAAAATAGAAAGAAAGAGATTTAATGCTGAAGATGACACTGATATTGAAGTAACAAAAGGTTCCTTGGTTGTCCAAAGGTTGGAGTTGTTGATTCCGACTCATTTTTGATTTTAATAAAAAGTTACTGTTCCACAAAACAAGAATGCAAACCGAGAGGTACTAAGAGTGAAACAAAGTTGGGTCAGTAGTTGATCAATAGAGAGAAAGGAGAGCTCTTCTTTTTATCGCGTGCAGACGCTGTTTGTGACACTACTTATTGTTTGTATAAAACAGAGAAAGCCTGTAGATATTTTAAAAACTTCGCAAGAATCACTGAGTCAGGCTTTGTTCTTTACAAAAGTGGATGTATCTCACGAGTAGACCTATTCTGTTCGCCTGTGTCTTTTCGAACTGCAAATTTCACCATTTATAGTAAGTATTACTGCAGTTGATAATGTAAACATAGACTGCTAACGTAACTTCTAGCCAAAGTAGTGATTTAATGACAGTGAAAGTCGTAATTGTGAAATGAAATATTTAAATTCTGTAGTTTTGCAGGTTATGAAGATTAAAGCAAGAAATCCGAGGACATGACTTTGATTATCCCAAACATTGTTAATTACATTGCGCATTTCAGATCAAAATCAATTATCTTGAGAGAGAGAGAGAGAGAGAGAGAGAGAGAGAGAGAGAGAGAGAGAGAGAGAGAGAGAGAGAGAGAGAGAGAGAGAGAGAGAGAGAGAGAGAGAGAGAGAGAGAGAGAGAGAGAGAGAGAAAGTGATAGATGGTGACATTCTCAATAAATAAAAATAACCTAAGGACAACAGTTCCTAATGTAGAAACTCACCTTCGTCATTGACAATACTGCGATATTACTTAGAGTACTTAACTGATGAGGAAGCAAGACGCTCTTTATTTTTTCTGAAAACGCACAAGTAAACTGGAGGAGTCCACATACATTTCAGAACCGCTGAGCTGTGGAAACAACAATTCTCGGTTTATATGCAATGTGTCGGTATACCAACGAAGTAAGCCCGATACTTCCAACATTTTTGAATCTCAGAGCTCCAACAGAGGCATGTGAGTATCCATTCCGAGTATAGTTGCTAGTGTACGTGAGGCTTGGAACTACTTTGTCGCCAACTAATTATAGACAGTAGTTGGAATAGTGAGTAAGTGTGTGGTGTTTTAGGGCCCGTCGACAACAAGGTCATTTGGGCCCGAAGTTGGAATATAAAAATCAATTATGCTACATAATCGACGTGTGAAATTTTCAGGTATTCAGGAGGATAACTGATTCAATTTGATATCTATTTCATTCTTAAGCTCAGCAGTTGTACGTTAGTTAGTGGAAAATATAAGCGATATGCTACTAAGGGCAAAAAGAACTCTTAATATTCTTACTTTTAATAAATTCAAGATTACCACCGGGAATTCAATCTGCGAAGTATAGGGCACCGTGAAACTTCGTGAGAAGGTAGAAATACAAAATAATTAATGTAATTCTTGGAATGTCAATAACAAGACTGTGAGCATAGGTACGGATTCGTGGCTCTGGCAATCAGGAGAGGAGGCTGTAGAATACAATTTCCGCTTTAAGATTTCTGCTGCCCCGTAATGCAAGCCGAAATCTGTCACTTAAGTTTCCCAGTGGAAGCAAACGTGCAAATAAGTAATTATGAGACTTGTACATATTAATGAAGTAAGCCAGAGAATACAGGTAGCGACGGAAATAGTTCATTCACTTACGTACTCATTTAGTGTATGATCAGCTTAGATTAAAGCACATTAAGGCGGAATATATGTGACACCGTAAATGTCCTTGTGTATGTTGTTCTGTTACATCTGAGTGTTTGGGTGCGTTAAAAATCATCACATACATCGTCCTGGTAGTACTAAGGTAGTAAACATAATGGGTGCGCCCATCAATTCTGGCGTCTTTAAGAGAAACTTTTACGCAAAATTTTCAGTTATATATACTGGGTGTTAATGAACTACACCAAAATAATTTCAGCGGTTGGAGGCGTGACTAATACAAGCAATGATCTGTGGCTGAGCATAACGCAGTTAATTGTGTCAAACCTAATTTCCCATCAGATGCTGATACGCTGGTATTTAAACACGATCACTGAAATTATTGGATTAGAATGTGTTAAAAACTACTCCCCGGGGATCAATTCTTAGAAGTTCGTGAGGCGGTGGGAACTATTATCCGACCAAGATAATTCCCCATCTTCCCCAGAGTCTGGAAGTATGAATGAGAATGTGAATGTGTGCGTGATCTAATGATTAAAAACCAAAGATAACGAGTTAACACCTTCGGTATGTTCCAAAGGAGAACGGCCGCCGATATGACCATAGCAGTTAAAGTGGGGTATAAATGGAACAAAGGAAAAAATGGCATGATTCATAACTAGCCGCCCGAATAATATCAGCATGTGATGTTATTCGAGGCACAACATCAACTGTCAACTGTCAACGCTGTCAACTTTGCATTGAAAACGCAGATCGCTATTTCGAGCAGTTCCTATAAACCTGACGTAAACAATTGCATTTTCTTTTTATTTTATGTGTTAGTCCATGCTTTAAACCACCTTCTATTTAGATGACTAGCATGTGCAGGTAGGATTGTGTAGGATTGAATCTATGTTAGACCGAGTTGTAATTAATTGCACTATGAGGTGAAATTAAAACATAAACTGCATACAGTTATACAAGAATTAAAAGTTATACAAAATATTTAAAAAGCAACCAAACGAACAAACAAATCAACAAAACAAAAATAACTAAAAGGAAGTGAAGGAGGCTTGAACTAATTCATCTCTTACACGAAAGCTAATGTCATAAACCTTGCGCCAGAAGACGCGTTACGACATAGTTATCCATTTACGTGTCTTGTGTGCTAAAGTGGTATTAGTAGTGGCGTACTAGCACTTCATAAACTTATAGTCGTAACTTCCACATTTGAACCAACAGGCCAAAAGTCTCCTATCTCAAATTGCTTAGGATATCTCCACTTGCTCTGAAAATATTTCGGTGTAGTCCATTAGCATCTTGTGTATATCCTTTAGTTTTCTCTTTCCCACATACATTAGTGCACGTACAAGCAAGCTTCACTGAGCGGTGCTGCTATCTGCGTGCGTTTTTTCCTGGTTTCCCTCTGATCAGATCACGTGGCCGTCTGTTTGTATCGTAATTCGAGTGTAGTCTTACAGTCAAACAGGTATCAACTACAACGTACTCAAGCGAAGGGTACACAGATATGATAATGATCTATGGAGAGACGTATCGCAATGCAGCTGAGGCCCGAAGACTGTGTTTGCAACGTTTTCAAAGGAGACGTCTATCTTCTGCATATGTTGTAGACGTACAGATATGAGTTTAAGAACCGAGGGATCTTGGCAGGTACAGTGTGTCGTGGAAGGTCCAATCTGCAACGCACCTGAAGTTTGCGGAACGTTATTGAGTATTTTGGAGCAAATCTTATGCAAAGTGCATAGGTTACATTCAAATTTTGATGTAGTATAAACAATAATGTTAGCATAATATTTCACTTTAGTCTGCATTATTATATGTATCTAAAGCATTATTATGATTATTATTAATATTATGAAAGTCATTCGTTTTTATCCATTAATACCTGCCTATTTCTCATCGTAGCCAAGAGAAAGGGACGCTGCAACACACTCGGGGGCACTAAGGTCTTTAGTTCTTCGGTACAAAGGATTCTGAAGAAAAGAAAATGGCATCCCTTCTGTACCTACACCAACAGCTATTTGCAAACTATTTCCAAAATCCGGTATCGTGCTGCAGGTGTCTGTTAAATAAAATTGACTTAAATCCGGGTTTAATCAAGGAGATTTTGGGTGAGATGAAAGCTATTCGCCAATGACTCCCTTGTAAATAGACATAATATATATTATTTATTTCCTTAAAATATTCACTGGTTACGACTACATCACTACCAGTAATGCAATAATTCATATTTGTCACTATATAACATGGGTTTAAACGAACATTAATTATTTTGATTATATTTATTGTTCTTTATTGCAACCAAATATATAATATCATTTTATTAATATTGCTAATTGTGAAGCACATTGTTCCATTTTGTGTTGTTTATAAATTAGCTGAGAGATGTTTATATGCCTTAAAACAGATAATTAATAGGCTTTGGCTCTTGTGCGTATTCTTTTGGTGAGCGGCAATCATTCTCCTACACAGAAACCTTCACCGAGCCCAGGAATCGAATCCGCTAAATCATCTCAATGAGAAAGTGGTCTAGCGACAAGCTATAGAACCAGTTACATTAGTTAGGTATTGGTTTTCAAGCTCTAGTCTTTAAGTTTAGCAGGGTCTCCTCTCTGTATTGCGTCCCCTTTATTGACATGCTTAGGCAAACTTTCCGGCGCCCTCGTTATCCGGGAGTAACTAACTTCAAGGAAGGACGGCTTGCGCAGGTCACCTGGTTAAGCTGAGCTAAGCTAAGCTGAGCTGCTTAATTTGATGTTTTATTACTGACATTCTGAATTCTATATAATTTTTGCATTGGATTGAACATATGTGTATATGTGCGTGTGCGTGTACGTGCGTGCGTGTGTGTCTGATATGGACCAATTCATTTTTAGATGGTGGCGAAGGAAACCATTACGAGCTTTTTATATCACAGATGCATAACGATAGATAGAATATAATAAGTATGTATTAATTAATTATAAATAATATAACATAAAATATGTATTTCAAGCCAATAATTTCTTCGTGTTTAAATTTAAACTACAGAAATACTGTGTTTTTGAAAACGTAACGAGTATAAAAATGTTACACTGAGTAAAATACTTTAGGTTGCTTGATATAGAAATATACTATATCGGTTTTATTGGTTTCGCAGCTGAGCTATACAAGGTAGAGGAAGTATTCGACACCGAGATTTCATCAAAACATCCGTTTTGAGATTCACTGAACTCGAAAAACAACTTCTTTAGAAAACTTTTTTGTGTGTTTTTATTTTTGTGAGTGATTGGAGGAAGCAAAAAGGCATAACTGAAAACGAAATTTACAATAAACACCAAATTTCACATTTGGGTCAGGTAATATGTAAACAGTACCATACGAAGAGCTCGCAGATTGTTTCCTATCTTAAACTGTCCTTTGTGGAAACACTTTCTTAATTTAATTTTTTAAACATTTGCTTATTGGGGTTTTAAGTAAAACACTTTTAGATATTTCCGTGCTTAAGTAAATAGGTATCTTGAATTTTCTGTGAATAACCTCTATGAAGTTTACATAGCTGATGAGCCCAACAAATAGCTAATGCTTCACTTTACAAATGATAAAAAGCTAATTGTGATATAAAAATTTGTTAGAGAACGTTTCGAACTAATTGTGATTATGAAATTTAATCATTCTTCCACACTAGTCATGTGTAGGCTAAGATTTGAATAGAGTCAGACCAAAAAATTTAATGCCAAGGACGGGATTTGAACCACGGATCTCCCGGTATCCATCCGGTCACTCTTAACCTTTGAGCTACCATGGCCAATATGCCGTCATGACATGAAATTCTCCAACCGACTCATATGTTTCCCGGTAAACCACTAGGAGCTCTCATGTAATGAGATACGCACCTTTTGTTACAACTTACTAACTCTAAGTACTTAGGTTCCAGGATTTTATAGTTACCACTATTAGGTTATTTATTGGACATTTAATCCTTCTTCCACACTAGCCGTGTGTAGGCTAAGATTTGAATAGATATAGTCAGACTGAAAAAAAGAGAAATAAAGTTGATTTGGTGTCGTAGAGGGATGCGAAGGAACCAGAAAAATGATGAGAGGCATCTAAGCAAAAACTAATCGGTGTTTCATGCCCAAAGCAGAATTGGTGGTTAGAAATATAGCAGTTAAAGAGCATCCATAAATAGAACCTCAATTTAGTTCAGAAGTTCTGATCTCAACAGATCGATGTAAACAATGTTTTGCACTTTTAACCGATAGTTAGATGGCAACGCATAATAAAGCTAAGGAGTACAGAATAGTTCTTAGGCTTTGATTGAAACCACACACTTGTAACAGTGCTAAGGGTAATATTTGAAACTAGAGAGTTTTATTTCAGGAAACAGGACATCCGACTTATATTTTAAAGGCCGGAACAAAATTGTACAAGCATCTTGTATGTTGTATTTACATGGCATTCTCTATTTACTCTTTTATAGCCATCATACAAAACGCATTCTTCTGTCTATTCGTAATGCACATTCTTAGTCCCAATGTCCTGAAGAACAATTACTACTTTTGTTGGTTAACAGGAATTTCAATACAGTGGAGCCCCGGTATTTTAGGCTAATTGGGGCTGAGGCTACCTCGAATTACGAAATTATTGGATTACACGGAAATGTCACTAAATCAGTGGATAAATCATTGGTAATCAATGAGCATAATAATGGTTAAAAATTCGATAAAAACATACCTGTGCTATATACGTTTATGAGCATACACTTTCAAGTTGCAGACAGCTTTGTTTTAAAATAGAACCAATGTCGCCCAATCTTCTAAGAAGCATAATGTCGGTTGCTGTAGCTTCCACTTGCTCAATATAACGCAATGTCACATTTAGTACTGCCAAATCCTCGGTGAGTGTTTACTGGTTCATTTTTTCGGGCAGTTCCTCGTCACCAATGTCTTCAGCATACTCATTAGCTACTTTAATAATTGCAAAATAGGTCACTTCAAACAGTTCATTCATTTTCAAAAACTCACTTGCATTCCCAATTTCAAACCAGCAGGCTCTTTCATCAGTTCTGCCAGTCGTAGATCATCTTCATCTGTATGTTGCTATCCATTTCATTCCTTAGAATCTGGTTTAAGACCTTTTTAGTCTCTGCGGCTTTATTGCAGACCAGCTAAATTACGTCTTTTATTTCAGATTTTTAAAAATAATTCTTTGATAAAAATTCCTGCACCTTCTTTTGTTAGTAGAATGATTTAAAGTAAACGAAGACGACGACGACGATGACACTTTAGTAAAAGGGCTTGGTCCATGTGCTGTATTAAATTCGTCTCGTGAGGGAGAAAGAACAAATCGCGAATACGGTCACTTTGTAAATCTTCCTCAAGCGGTTGTGAACCAGCGCTGTCATGATTGCTTTGGAAGTCAATCACTTTTTGTTTATGTATCTTTTAGTTTCTGGAACCACATCTTCGAAAATTTTTGTTGTTGTTGTTGTTCTTCTTCTTTTCAAATTGCCTGGTTTTGCTACTGTCGTGGTGTTAGGGGATTCATTGTCCCTCTATCCCGTAAGTCTGTAGAGGTTCGTATGAGGAACAGGGACTCCGGATCGGGTAGAGAACCCAAGTGATCAGCCTAATGCCTCGTATGAGAGTGAGAGAAGTAGATGACAGAATGATGTCCCAATGAATGAAATGAAAGATGATAATCGAGCAATTAGTGGAATTATATCGGGGGAAGCCGGGAATCTCGGAGAAATCCCCCTCCCCCCAGCACTGTGTTGTCCACTAGAAATCTTATATGCGGAGGACATGCGTAACAGGCAGTGCAGAAGCAGAGATACTATTTAAAGCTCTAGGCTTAGTAGACTTTCCTAATAATCAATAGCATCAGTTTATGCTCTCAACATGCATTCGATGCAGTAATAACTATTAACCTCCCTTTACGTTCTTTATAGCCTGGGGCAGTCTTCCTTCTTTTAAGGTTAGTGTTTTAGGTGGGATAATAATTTAGACTTGTTTCATCACACTTATAGAGGTAATCACGAGTAAGATATTCTTAAGAAATTTATCTTAATTTCTCACAAAATTATTTAACATTTTGAGCATTCGTAGAAATTTTTTCACCGCAAATTTCAACCTACTTATGCAATATCACTTCTTCCACTAACCAAACCTCCTGAAATAGCAGTATACCCTTCCTCACCTTCCTTTAGCTCACTGCTAAAGTAGAGATTTTTTCTTGCAGCTTTTTCTATCTTCTCTATTTTCTTTATAAACCAAATGAATATCGCTTCACAGTTTTTTCTTTCATACTCAGATTTGTTCATTAACTTCCGTTCAAATGATGAAATAACTAACCTGTTAAATGAAAACTCCTCAATTTTATCCCTATTTATATGCCAACCTCTGTCACTTCTCCGAGTCCATACTCAGCAACAAGTTTTACAATTCTTTCTTTGTCTAGTGTTTCAAAAACTCTAGTTTCACATACACAGTGCAACTTTTCTCTTACTCGTACCACCCATTATAATGTATGAATTGACAGTTACTCATATACATAAATACAGTACTTTAAAATTATGATACCACAGGTTGGGTTACTAAAGTGCAGATATACCCATCCACATACAACGGCCAGCCTATTTTGCCAAATGTGTATTTTTATTTAGGTATATTTTAGTGACCACGTTCGCTGACTAGGGGTAACAGTAGCAATAAGAATAGGATGGTATGCACTGTACGTTTATTGTACATGGAACATTGAAAGAAAGTTATAATTATAACAGTTGGTAAGCGTATAAGGCGTACATGCAGAAAACGTATATGAATCAGATTATATTTTAGTTTTGTATAAAATATTAATTTTATTAAGATCACCTCAAATCACACGGAACCTATAAATTCCGCAGCTCTACTGTAGATAAAATTTCCCCCCAAAACGTTTGGCTTAAATTGTAACTATACAACATTTGCAGATTTAATTTAATATAAAATCTAAAAGGAATACAGTAAATTAAAACGATAATAAACATTTTTATATATCGATAGCTTTGTGATAGCTTCCAAACTGTCATCTTTTCATTATTATAAAAAGAGATAGAAGAAGTTATTTGCAGCTCAAAAAATAAAACACATTTAAACATTCAATCCAATAACAAAGAATTTATTGTCGCGAATGTGTAACGCTACAAAAATGTATTTGACATAAATTGTACGCTTTAAGACGATTTACATTTTTCAAGCAGTAGGGTTTTGTCTAACTCTCACGGTGTACTAGTTATACAAAAGTCATTCTTAATGAAAACTTCAAAGGGTATTCCCAGAAGGTTCAATATATGCATAAAAGTAAACGGCATAAAATGTATGTGCGCATTGCTTGAAATATCACAAAAATACAAAAGAACACGAAAACTCTCGTAAACAACCAGTGCTACAAACATGCCATAAGTCGAAAATTTTAACATCTGCCCCCTTTTTAGTTATATCAATCTGAGGGTGACAAACATCACAATGAGTGCACCCAATGTTTGAACGTTTCCTAAAATAAGAGTATGAAAATACTCTTTGGATATTGAATTCGAATCTCCAATAGCGATCTCACCATTTCCTCTACTAAAACTTTTAGGAACAAACGCCATAAAACATAGAAAATGTATAACTGTAATGGAGCCTCAGAAGCTCTGCATAAGCATTAATAGCGTTTCGGCAAATATTACACGGAAAACTTGATTTAGCCCAGACTTGATAAGAGGGATGCCAAGGATAAGAGGAAGGATACTGGAAAGATGTTTGAAATCAAATAAAGATTCATAGAAAAATTTGAAGATTAAGACCTTGAAGGGCCTCCGAGGTCCTATGTGCATATTGCAGGGCTAAAAGTGGCAGCCGTATATAAGCATATTCACGGGCGTGTAGGACAACTCCTGAAAAAAAAAAATACACGGAAGTTGCTCTGGTAGTAGACAGTATCATTAATAAATACAATATTTCAATATTTATGTAGTTTATAACCAAGCCTATATAGACTATTCTGGAACTTAAAAGGCAAATGATCATTATTTTCGTACAGCATATAGAAAAATAAGTTTTATGTAAAAATTGTAATATATAAGGAAAGCTTGGGATTTCGCAATGTTAGATGTTATCTGATATTCCTAAGATATTTTCATTTTCTCTACTACGTAAGTAGAGGATGTGTATTCTGCTCAAACATTCGATGAATATTTCACCAGAAATAGGTCTCTTGAAACCATTTTCAAAGAATGTTGTCTTTTTGGATTCAAGGGGTATGTTTGTATGTCTATATGTCTGTTAACGGTATAAGTCAAATACAAAAAAAAAAAAAAAAAAAAAAAAAAAAAATCTGTTAGTGAACAATTGGTATTGTGACTTCGTGTTTTCAAGGCGGCAGGAGAAGGGATCCAGTAATTTCTGGTTACTTCTCTCCCCACCCGATCTCTCCTCGGCACATCATTAGCGCTGCGCATTGGCGTAGGCGTGGTTCTAACGCCATCCGTCTCCCCAACTCCCTGTTTCTCTCTCCCTCTCTCGCCAAGGCACCTCACGACACTGCTCCCTCCTCAAGGCTGGTCGTCCCGAACAGAACCATCCTAACGGGCCAGACGATCCAAGTGTACCACCAACATCTTCCCTCGGGGCACCTTCTGGATACGGTAGACCACGTCGTTGATCCTCTTCCCCACCCGGTATGGTCCTTGCCACACCTGTTGAAGTTTCGGGCAGCGTCCCTTGGTCCAGGTAGGGCGGTACAACTAGACCAGGTCACCTTGCTGGAACCCTTGGCTGTTGGCTTACCTGTCGTATCGGGTCTTCATGTGGCCGCTCGCCTTCTGGATGTTCTGACGAGCCATCTCATGCATGTCGTGGAGATGGTACTCCTGGTGCTCCACATGCTCAGTTGCTGGCTGTTTGGCGTCCGGGGGGCTCCCAAAAGCCAGGTCACAAGGGAGGCGTAACTCTCGGCCGAACATTAAGCTGGCTGGTGTCATCCCAGTTGTATCGTGTGTTGACGAGCGGTAGGTCAGCAAGAACAGTGACACCTTGACGTCCCAGTCTCGCTGATGGCTGGCCACGACCTTCCACAGGTATTCTAAGGTCTTTATGTACCTTTGGACCATGTCATCCGACTGGGGATGTAGATGTGTTGTGCGTGTCTTGTTAACCCAAAGTCTTTCGAGTGCCTCCTTCATTAGGTTGGACTCACAATTGGTACCCTGATCTCTGTGGAGTTCTAACGGCACCCCAAATCGGCAGAACACTTTTTCCACGAGGCAGTCTGTGATAGACTTTGCCTCCTGGTTCAGGGTGGCATACACCTGCGGCCACTTGCTGAAGTAGTCCACGACCACAATCACGTACTTGTTGCCTCAGTCGGACACTTGGAATGGTCCAGCTATGTCGACGGCGATCCTTTCGAATTGCGCTCCGACGTTGTACTACTGCATGCGACCCCGGCTCCGAGTCTGGGGGCCCGACTCGCCACGCACACGGGACATTGACGGCACCATCTCTCAGCATCTGCTCGGAGTCTCAGCCAATATTAGCGCTGCCGAAGCTTTTAGATCGTCCGGTTTCCTCTCAGGTGTCCTCCTGAAGTACCGGCATGCACTTCCTTCAAGACTTCCGGGACCTTACTTCGGGGGAGTACCAACTGTTCTCTTTGCGTCTTCCCATCAGGTGATTCTCATACCCGGAACAGCACGCCCTCTCTGATTTTCAGTGAGTCTCATTAGGCCCAGTACGACTTGTATGTGGCTCTCCTTGGTGCGATGTCCTCCCAGTTTGGTCTTCTCCCTGCCTCCTCTTCTCTCAAGAGTGGCCCCAAGTCTGCGTCTGCCAGCTGCTGCCGCCTCAGACCTGCGCTATCCCAGTCATTCGCAGGCACTGCCGTGGCCACTCTGACAGCTGTGGCACGCTCCTTCTCTTCCACTCTTGTGCATTGGCCGCACTCCTCTGGACAGGGTCTTCGGGACATGGGTCTGCGTTGCCGTGGCTTTTCCCTGTACGATGTTCACAGTTGAAGTCGTACCATTGCAGCCCCTGGACCCAACGGGCTATCTGGCCTTCCAGGTTCCTAAAGCTAAGTAGCCAGGTTAGGGTGGAGTGGTCAGTCTTCAGGTATCGTCTCCGCAGTTTTCGAACATTCTCGACCTGTTCTGCGGACAGTTGGTCGGCCGTCCTCTCCAAAAAGCCTTCCATCTTGGGCCCCAGGTGTTGCGTCGGCGCCGCCTCCTGTGTCTTGTCGATTGCGGTTACGCTGACCACGGGCTAGCACGTCCCCAGCTCCGTTCCGGCCTGGACTTCGTGATCAGTGTCCGCTAGGTTAAGCAGCCTCACTAGCAACTTCCTCTCGGCACGGCAACAATGTACTGGCTACACATAGTGCGTGCACAGGGGTCTTCTGATCCAGCATCATGTTCTTCATTCGCTGTCCTTCCAGTCGCGCCGTCACCACCACCTCCTTTTTCGTGGGGACAACCACGTCTTTCTTTCAGATGACCCTGCAGATTCAAAGGAGTTCTTCGGGTTGCCGGAGCGTGACCTCTTATCCATTGAGCCGCAGGACCTTCTTGCCGACGTTGACCGTAACCTCGTGGCTCCTGAGGGCATCCAATCCCAGTATCACCCCTTCAACCACCTTCGCGACGAAAACCCACAGACGCACGGCACTCCATTCCAAGGTCAACTTCAGTAGGGCCTCCTTCTCCACAGGCAAGGTGTCACCCGATGCCGTCACTAGCTGGTATGGTCGGCTCGGTTTTCTCAACGGCAAACCCTTGGCCACGTCAGGTCTAATGATGGTCACGGCTGCCCCGTTGTCTACGAGCACATGGCATGGCCTCCCTCTCACCCAACCGTCCGCGATGAGACTGTCATCCATACTCTGGCTGACGGTGCGCAGTGTCACTCGAGGGGATGGTGGTGATGGCGCCGACGTGCCTTACTCTTTCTTCCGGCTGCTATTCTTGGTGTCGGTCATCTTTGCGGTCATCGTCGAGGCCAAGTTGCTATTTGCAGCTTCTGCCTTCGTTGTTAATTAGTCTTCATTTCTTCCGTCTTCTAGGTGATGTCGTTGTTCCACTTTCTGACACCAATTGTGACTTTGTGGGTTCGTAGAATTAAAAGTCCAGCTTGCAGAAATTCAGATCGTTCTTTATTTCTGTAGAAATACGCTTCGCACACCTCTGATAACTTGCACACGGACGCAATCTTCCAGCCTGTCTGCACACTTCTCACTAGCAACTGCACTCCTTACGGCTTCCTGCCAAAAAGAAAACACTAACTCGTCCAATGCATCACTTATATACAAAAAGTGCAGTATCTAGAAGTTTCCCGACTATTAGTGAAGAATCAGTTTTCAAGGCGGCAGGAGAAGCTGTCCAGTAATTTCTGGTTACTTGTCTCCCCACCCCGTCTCTCCTCGGCACGTCATTTGCACTGCGCGTTGGCGTAGCCGTGGTTCTAACGCCTTCCGTCTCCCTCTATCGCCAAGGCACCTCGCGACAGTATTTAAGTTCGTGTTCAAGGGATGCAACACGAATATTTGAAAGACATTAACTCTACCCGCAGCTATTCCTTACATGGGAAAGTTTTCAAAATTTTTTTACTTTCTCAAAAGTGGCTCTAACGTTAATGCTTAAACTGCGTAGGTTTAACATATTTTCAGACGAGATAAATGCCTATAGTGATTTTCAGAAGTCTTATTCAGTCTGAATAATCCTTGCATAAGTAGTACTTCATGAGAAACAAAATATACTACAGAAAAATGCAAATCTAGTTAAAGTATGTAAATTATGTAAAATACTTATAATTCCTCTCTCCCTCAGTCAATGTCTCTGTCGTGAATAGTGGCGGGATTTCAATGCTGTCTAATAACTTGTCACTTAAGCTTACAGTGGATACTTTATTCTGTTAACCACATTATATAGACGGCTCCAAATGTTTTCTGGTCAACGTTTTTTAATTTTTTTATTTCTTTTATTTTTTTATAATTTACGTCCTATAACGATAGTTCATATCGGACGATGAATTAAATTGGTGATATGATGCTCAAATGAATCTGGAGTCCATGGAGCTTAGAGCTACCTGACATTCATCTTTAACGATAAAGGAAACCCCCGGAAAAAACCTTATCCAGGTAACTCACCCTGACCGAAATTCGAACTTGGACCTCTTGAACGTGAGGCAGACACGCTGCCATCTACGCTATCGAGGCGGGCTCTGGTCAACGTGCGCCTAATCTGGGGGAGGGGGAAGTGAGAATTTTAGGCCAGCTGCAGTCCCAAATTGGATTAGTCCTAGGATCTGCTGTACAAAATTTAGGGCTATAATGTTCTCAATATTATTTAAACACATTGTCCTTAGACTTGGTCGTAAGAAATAATAACAGTGGAAAGAAAACCACATTAACGTTACATGTAAACCTCGAACGAACACTCAGCGATACAAGCGAGAATGGAAACGATATATTTGGAATTAGGTGTATTAGATCACTCTGACATGCGTTAAAATAAGAAGTTTTGGTTTCCAGTTTTGTCAGCTTTCTCTACCCAGTATCAACTATCACACATCCTTTATTAATCTAATTATCCTTGTAAATCATAACTTCTTTGCCTGAAAGTATATCAAGTTCAGGTCAATTAAGTTACATTTTTCCTATTCGGCTACGCGCCAGCAGCAATAATGGTAGACAACTTCTTTTGACAGAGCTCCACCATTTCGTTTCTTATTTATCACAATCTTATCGATCAACTTATTTTGCTCCTCTTAGTTTCTAAACATTCAGAGATGGAGGTAAATAGGCTTCAGTCATACTTGCATATTAATTACTTTCTTCGAAATGGCTATTGCTACGATAAAATTATTTGGCATATGCTAAATTGTTCCATGAACTCTACATTGTTTCCCTCAGTAATATGTACGGTATATATTTTGGTTTCCTAGTTATATAAAACAGATAATTGAGAATCACGAAAACTTCTAACGGTGATTCAGAGAAAGCTTATGAATTTACATCATACACATTGTCGCGAACGCATTGTTGAGGCCAGGCGGCGCAACCGTCGAGTTCAAAGAGACGGACAGTGTAGTGCAGAGATAAAAGCTTGCCGAAACGGTGGGGGAAGGAGAGGGATTTCTGGAGCGTTCGTCTTTCTTCTAGCGCCGTCTTGATTGAGAACATTCCGGAATAGTAAGCTATAAAAGGAGCCGCCACCCGCCACTGGTGGTCAGTTGTTAATTGAACTCGTGTGCACGAACAACTGTGTGAACTTTGTGGTCGATGACCTTGCAAAGGTTATTGTTTATGTGACGTAATTCTGCTGCTGTCTGGTTGATTAAAGTGTGTGTCTACGGAAATAAAGAGCAATTTTTCGTGTTTGTAACCTGAACTTTTAGTTTCACAAACCCACAAAGTCACAATATTATGCCAAGGCTTGAAATATATTTGGAGAGCTGTTTTGATAAAAGAAAAATAACAAAAACGTCTCCCTCTGCTCTTATAAAAACTGCTTCCTCAAACGCTTATTCCGCTACTTTGTTAATAAAACTAAAAATATGCATAAATTATGTTATTATTATTCATCTTAACAGATATAAAGAGAATATGGGAATACAATAAGCCTTAAGTACTATAAAATCTTTAAAGAGCTAGTCGCTGTGTGATGTGTTTGAAACTCCATTCCGTTGGTATAGATAAACATACAAATACATAACGGCTTCGGGTTTGCGGAAAGTATAAATATTGGAAAATTCAGACAAATAAGAAGCAGTATCTTGGAAATAGTTCAGTCCATAAAAGTAATCTGATAAGCTCTATGTTTTAACGAGATCTATATTTCCTTCTATAACAAGATTTTGTCTATCTTTTGCGATTAACCAATTAAGCAAAACTCATCCATAACGAAGAAGACTTCTGAGGTCATCCCCAAAATATTCAATAAGTATATGTATGTGCATATATATGTCATGAAAATAAGATTAATAATATGATTTTTAACCTTCCGTTGGGGGCGTCAACTTTCGTGACGCCGTTAGTCGCGATGTATCTGCTGGATACATATGACGTTAGTTGTGTTTTAGTATCTGTTTTCCATTGTTTTAAAATGAATGCACCTTATTATGAATCAGAAGCGTTTCGCGGATATAGTCATTCCAATAGTATTTACACCAAGGTCATCTGTTGTCCAGAAGTCTTGAATATTTTGCCGTCCTCCGTGAAACACACCAACAAGGTATAATAATGCAATAAACGCTTTCATTTATTTTATGTCTGTCTCTGCAATCACTCTCACGTTCATGTTTCTCATTGAAATAATGTATGCGTCTGTTGGTGTGTTCAACAATTAGATGTAGAATAGCATCACTGACGAAAAGCTTCCATCAGTCAATTTCAGTTTTCATATTTTTGGCAGTCATCACAACTCCAGGCAGTTTAGTATGTTCTGGGATCGAACCTGTTTTGCCTTCCAAGGACTTTTCCTCCATTTTGTTCCGTCCTTATCTAAAGTAAAAGATAAGTAAGTTGTATCACCACCACCACCACCGCCACCGCCACCGCCACCGCCACCGCCACCGCCACCGCCACCGCCACCGCCGCCCCCGCCGCCGCCGCCACCACCACCCCACCACCACCACCACCACCACCACCACCACCGGCGCCGCCTCCGCCACCGCCACCGCCAACATTATTATTATTCTTATTAATATCTTCATCGTTATCATCCTGTGTCTTTTGTACTCACCAAAATATTAATTTTCATAATTTTCTAGCACTTTATTACTTTCTTCTTCTTCACCATCATATTCTGTGTCGGTGTCAACAGATAGTGTTTCAGTCATGTCTTCATATTCGGAGTCAGTTTCTACAAAATTATCCTCAATCGGCAGGGCATCATTGTCGAAAATAAAGCGATGTACTTCCTCCGAATCCTCAGGATTTTCCAAATCATATACTTGACTCAGTTTCAAGCCTACGTTTCACAGTAGTAAAGACAGGCACGATCATTTACCTCGTTAAAGTAATTGGTTGTGTTTTTGCATTCTCTCGCAATGACGTGGTTGGATCCGATAGCGGTGACAATGAGTAACGTGATTTGGGGCTATGTATCTGACAGATACAGCAGCACACACGTGATGACGTTTGCCTCGTATGCCAACTTAGCATTATGGAGAAATGGTTGAAACTTACAGGAAACAATACCAAAAGTATGGTGGAAGATGTCCTGCCTCGGCAAGCCCTTACCTCTATTTATTGCTATAATAATGAAACAAATTTAGGCTATGTATCTCATAGATACGTGCGCGACTAACGAAGGGTTAAGCAAAATCGTTGGCCATTTTTCAGAAAATCAATATTTTTACAAGATTTCCATGTAAAGGGAAGTCTGGCGTGGAGAGATTTTCTTAAAAATTTTCGTGTCGTATTCTTGGAAGAAGCTGAATATAAATACTACATTTTTGAGTTGTGGTGTTCATACACACACACTCACCCACACACACACACACACACACACAAACACATACACGCACGCACAAGGATGTTTTTCTAAAAACTAATTTTTAGATTAGACGATTACAATATATACGAGGGCTATCCAGAAAGTAGATTACGTTTTGGAATAAAAAGTAAACAAAGTATAGGAAACAAATTTTATTATATACAGATGAAAGCCACACTCAAATACTACTTTTCGACATAGTCACCATTCAAATTAAGGCATTTATCGTAGCGATGTACGAGCTTGGAAATTCCTTCGTCGAAAAATTCGGCCGCCTGCGCCTTCAACCACTTCGTTACCTCTTCTTGCAGCTGTGCCTCGTCATCAAAACGCTGCATAGCCAGCCACTTCTTCATTGCTGGGAATAGGTGGAAGTCGCTCGGTGCCAGGTCGGGACTGTACGGCGGATGAGGAAACAACTCCCACTTAAAAGATTCAAGAACTTCACGAGTGACATATGCCGTGTGGGGCCGGGCATTGTCGTGAATCAACAAGATCTTAGAGCTCAACATTCCTCTGCGCTTGTTTTGAATGGCTCTTCTGAGTTTTTGGAGAGTTTGGCAATACCTTTGAGAGTTTATTGTAGTGCCTCTTTCCAGGAAGTCCACCAAAATCACACCTTTTCTGTCCCAAAAAACAGTCGCCATCATCTTCCTTGCCGACATTGTTTGCATGCATTTCTTGGGTTTTTGGGGAGAACTTGTGTGCCCCCACTGCATTGATTGCAATTTCGTTTCACAGTTCACGTGTTTCACCCATGTTTCGTCACCAGTAACGATGCGATCGATTAAAGAGTCACCATCCTTATGGTAAACGTCCAAAAAGTTCAACGCTGCAGCCATTCGCTGATTTTTGTGGTCCTCTGTCAAGATTTTTGGAATCCATCTTGCACAAAACTTGTGGTAACCAAGCTTTTCGCTGATGATTTCGTGCAACAAACTTCGCGAAATTTGTGGAAAACTCAAAGAAAGTTCCGTTATTGTGACCCTTCGATTTTCACGGACTTTAGCATCAACTTTTTCGACAAGTTCGGCAGTCACTATGCTGGGTCTCCCACTTCGATCTTCGTCGTGAACATTGGTTCGGCCATTTTTAAATCTGATGACCCACTGACGCACTCCACCTTCAGTGATAATGTTGTCCCCATACACTTCACAAAGCTGCCGATAGATTTCTATCGGTTTACAGTTTTTTGCAGTCAGAAACCTTATTACTGCACGCACCTCGCAGCTCGCGGGATTTTCAATTAACGCAGACATTTCAAACCGTCACAGTATCTGAACGGAGCACAGCACGAACCTCTCACTAGCACGGCTAGATGCCGACTGAGCTGCGCAACGCTCTGACCCCAAGATGGCCGCGCTAGCCCCGCCCCTAGCGGAAACAGACGAAAATGTAATCTACTTTCTGGATAGCCCTCGTATATATAGTGAAACCTAGATATCAAAATATTGGGTTTAATAGAGGAATTATCTTCCGCATACTACATAGTAGGGATTAAAATGTTCAAATTATCGGCAATTTGTGTTGGAAGGTGTCTATATATGTGTATGTCCGTTTAGGGAGTTTAAACGGTGTCTTACTCGAGTATAAAATGTTGTGTTTAATCGACATGTTGTTCAAACACGAACACACAAATACACACACACACACACACACACACACACACACACGAACACGCGCACACATACACACACGCTCTCTCCCTAGCATGGCTCGTCCTCTAAAAATACTCCTTCTTATATTCGAGAAGTTTCAAAGTACTTATTTCGTTGAAATCTGACGTAGACATTTTGGATGTAATATAATACATGCTTTCGTTTACCAAATATAGTCAGGTGACGAAGAAAGCAAAAAGAAATCTACAGTTAATTAATGCACCCCTATCTAGCTGATGGATGAGAGAATGGCATAAACGGTGACAAAACAATGCTTTCTAGAATAGGGACGCACAAGACTTTTATATAAGGTGCTTACAATATCATATGCAACATTCACAACTTCTACCCATTCCAAATTTGATACATGCCTCATTTTATATTATAGCACTACGTCATTTAAAAATAATTCTTTGGTGCAGTATTTCTTCGCTTCATTTCTATGCTACCTTTAATGGTATTTATGCTAATATTGGCGACTTTCTTCCTTCGCACAATTATTTACCATTTGTGTACTTTTAGGTTTGTTGATATATCTATAAAAATTACATACACACATTTACACTACCATTCCTACTTCCTGACTCTAGTGAAGTTAGGGAGTAATCCTAAGTAAAACAAGAAACATTCTTCCAGCCGAATCGAACTCGGGAGCTCTGAATTTGGAGCCTAGCATGTTAACTACTGACCGCAAAGTTATTTTCCTTAATCATGTATGAAGTATGTATTTTGCTGTAAATTTATTCAAGTTAAGGAATTGTTCAGTTACACTGTATGTTTCTTAGATTTCATGCAAGATGCTGTAATGACATTTTATCATCCATATGAAAGGTTTGCTTAGTTTGCAATGAACTTTGGTATTTATGTTCATAGTGGCAGTCAATCTACTCTTCGACACTGGAAAACCTAAACATAAATTATATTTAAATCTAAACCGGTTTACCTGTCAAATCTAAAGGTACGACCAGGACAGGAACCTACTTCTGCGATAAACTTCAAATAGTACATAACTTTACAGCAGAGTACTACAGCAGAGTAGTTTCAAATTACGACAATTAAGTGTATTAACTATTTCAAACTAATATACCTTTTGTCTCTGAATTTTAAAACTCTAACTCACATATTATTCTCCTAACTGAAATAGTCAGATGTGTGCAAATTTAATATTTTGGAGTAAATATTCTCTGATCCGTGTCAGTGAAAATATGGATACACCCAAATTAAGAAATTAAGGCCTTCTGCTGTCCACTTTTACGGAAAACAGCCATTACGTTACGCCTATCATATGTATCATCATCATCATCATCATCATCATCATCATCATCATCATCATCATCATCATCATCATCATCATCATCATTTAGTCCTGTGATGTTTCTTATTATGAACAGAAGTACACTCTTTCTTTAAAGCATTGTGTAAACATGATTCTTAAACAGCGTTAACCCTATATTACATATATTGATTAAGTACTTACAGAAAGAAACGTTCTCTGTTGCTCGTATATATCGAATTAAGTATGGAATGCAACATTTAGCCTATGCTTCCTTCCCACTCACCTCACATAAGATTAATACACTTAACATGTGAATGCAACATATCACAAATTGGCTTTATTTTTGTTTAAACTCACGTAAACCTCTGGCCATATTTATAACATTGCAAGATATTGACAAATGAACTATCAAGGTTCGTCAAGCAATCCTATATATCCTTTAACTAACTATTAAGTTAGAGAACAGTTGGGGATTATTATCAAATCCAATTTAGATGAAAAGAAAAAGTTAGTGCAACTAGGAGGCATCCGTTGTAGAACTGAAGTTATTGACCGCCTCGGGCACCCGCAGCGTCGAAATTCATTTGGAGTGATATCCGGAGGATGGGAAGCCAAGCTTCATGTCAAAGCAAACATTTGGAAATAAATAAAAAAAAATGAAAAAAGACTACCTGCCACGCCTTGTATAGGTCGCAAGAGTTTTATTCCCTGAGGTGCCCATGTCTTGGTAATCCGATGAGAGTTTTTCTTTTTCTTCCAGATATATGTGTTTGCGGCTCTTAGCTTTCTTGTCATTTTCGGTTCTTTGTTTGGCTTTTCATTTGAAGAGATTGGTTCTCTAATCACTTAAGCGAAAAATTAATGTTCTATAGAACTGGAAGGTTCATTGCGTGTTCTATGTATGATTAGAAATTCTAATTTATTCAGTCGATTGATATATAATATTTAAGTTTTAAATAAATGTACACGTTAAACCTGATAGTTCTGACTATGAGCAGTACACCAATCGAAACTTCTGAGTCTGTAAAATGTGTGAAACGATTTTAAAATTATATAAGTAACTGCCAAAATATTTCCAAATATGCGTCAATTTCGTAGAAATTTGTTATAACCATTTATATTTGTTGCAGTCTATTTGGTGAAGGTATACGCTTGTATATTGATCACACCTTTGTTAAGCATATCGCCAAATGATAATCCGTTAAAAAGAGCCTTCTAAACACAAACCTAAGTGTTGTATGTTTTTGGGTTCTGTTCGACGCGTTTTATTGGTGTACGTGCTTTATTTTGTGAAGATTTGATCTGTGTTTAATAAGAATCTTCGTTTAAGAAGGAATGAATATACTAATTAAGTTGCGAGTGACCATTTATACACAATATTTTGTTTTAGATATGCAAAAGTAGATAGTTGTTATTCATAAATAATAACAATGTTTGAGTGGAGCAAACAACTAGTCATCAGCGCCTCTTCATAAATACATCTCTGCATTCAACAATGGTAGTCTTAAATTTCCTTGTAAAACTGCCGTGGGTTCCTAGTCCATTTTATAATTTGGGTTTATAGTGTCCTGACTGTATATAATCATTAGTCTTGGTACTCCATTAGGAAGTGAACACAATAAGTACCTAATAACATCTTCTTTTTCAAAAATTATGTGTTGTATATCAGTCATACATAACAAATTACTTTAAATAAACTTCACTTAAAATTATATACAGTTATTAGTTATACATACTAATTTATACTGTTGATGCATACACTTAATTGAGCTAACTTAAAATAGTAAAATAAGTTTTTAAAAGAATAATTTATAGATTCATTATAAATATAAGGAAAATGGGTAAAGGAACATTTAGGAATGTATGATTCTGTTTTATATTGATTCAAAGTATTACTTTTGTACAAAACTTTTCTGTATGCCTTACATTAATTGAAATAAGCAATAATGCATTCTTGATTCTGGGCCAACTTGTTTTAAAACATGAACACTTGTGCACTTATATGGTTGTAATTTTAATAATTTAGTTGCACTATATGCAGAAGCCTGAATTTTCCACCTGTTGTGCTGATTTTGGGATGGATTTGGATGGTGAAAGTTCAAAACATTCAGCTATGTCGCCTAACCTTTCCTCTGTTAACAATGTTGGTTTACGCTTTCGTTTGTCGTTTACTATAGAACCAATGGTTTTGAATTTCTTCTCAATCTTGTGAATTGTAAATCTGGAAGGAGGCACTTCACCAGGGAACTTTGAATACACTCTGGGTAAACGTACTTGGTGATTCTCATTTATAATAACTTTTACATACGGTAATGAATTGTTCTAGATTCAAACGCCTGTTCATGTGGTGGCTGGCAAAATGCTGCCGAGTGGAGCGCACAGCGCTATCCCCCGCGCAGGGCGATAGCCAGTAGTGGGGTAATCCAGCAAGGTCGCGAGAAAGGCAAAAGGCCGTGTGTTCCGGTAGGAGTTAAATGATGTACCCTGTATAACTTGCTGAGCTGGCATTCTGTTTAAGGAACACAGTCTTAAAGTGAAAAGACATGCGTTCCAGTATTTATGAAATTTTGTGAAAATTTAATGTAACCAAATCTTTATAGTAACAATTTGCTCCACCACAATACGAATTTCCGTGGAAAAATCTATAAAATTCTCTGCATTTGAAAAGAAGTTTGTGTAACTGGTGTAAGGTTAGAAATAGGCAAACATTTACTACATAGTACATAATACTACTACATTTTTTGAAGCACACAGATAACTTTCTGTGGCAAGCTATTTCTGAGGCACCTAAATAATTATTGAATCACCTGATCATTTTAAAATGCTGTCACTGTTTCTCGCGATGTCAATTAGATGGTATGGAATTTAATGACCAACTTATGGTGACACATTTTTGAACAACTGGATATCGATTTGGTTTCCCTTATATTTCTTTTATCTACATTAAATGTGTAAACTATTTCTGCAAATATGAAAGCGATTAATAATTGGGTAGAAAAAGTCTTTCATAGCGACAGTTTATAGATAATACGAGTATACATATAATAAATGGTACCAGGTAGAGAACATTTTGTGAATATAACACACATGATTGTTAAAAAATTATGGTTGCTAACTTTGGGATATTGTATTCACCTTATATCTACTAGAAAATGCTAAAATATGGAATGAGGCTATTTTCTGATTAAAATTAAGTAAACACATAAATGAGCTTTCATAATATTAGTTTGCAGAAGAGTGAGTTCAGAAGTCATGTGAATGAAACATAAGCCACTTTTTTAATTTTTCATAGTAAAATTGTAAGTTTAATTTTTTTTTTAATTGTTTTTTTTTTTTTTTTTTTTTTTTTTTTTTACCGTGGGGGGAAAAACCCAGTTACAGGCGACGGCCCTCGTGCGATGGCCGACAGTGTGAGGGTCCCCGTGCCCTGAGGGGGCAGGTATACTCACTAAAAAACCCCTCCACGTGTTAGTTACGTAACTTACATTATTTTGCGTGCATTTATTAACATGCTTAGTCGGGTCCCGCATAGCACCCCGGTTAGTATGTGGTATCTATTAAGCTGGCATGCGATGCATGCGAGCGCGTCTATGTTGCTTCTTGGTGGTGACCATGAAACCTGGGCACCACCAAGTGTAATTTATGCTTTACTTTAATTATGTACATTTGGCCGAGGCCGGGTAGGCCTGTTGGTCAGTGTTACGTGTAACTTATCTGTTATATATGTGTTATTCGTAAGCTTGTGTATTGTAATGGTAGAGCTCAGGCCTTGGTGACCTGATAGTCAGGAATTGGTATGGTTGTTAGTTCTACTTATGGCCCCAGTCTTTCTGGGTTTGTCAGTAGTTAGTACATGGCATGCAATTCGAACTATGTGTTCGGTCGTCCTTGGTTCCGGCGTGGCCGTTCGTTATTTCCTTTGTCCATGCGTTGTCGTCGGTGTGTCCTACTCCATCTGCAGTCGCCCGCTGTCTCTGCACCTGTAGGACACTGGTGGGAGACCCTCTAACTCCCGGGCCGCCTTGACTGTTGTCAAGGGCTTGGAGGGCTCTGTGCGGGCAGTGTTCTGAAAAGAGTCAGAAGAAAAAGATTAATGAAGGGAAAGTAGGGGTGTCAGCCTAACTGTCTGTGTCAGTTGTCCCTTAATAGGTTGTTCAGGAAGTTCTGAACGTCGTCTTCGTCGTCATCATGTGTGAGTCTTCTTTCGAACAGTGATAATGGTCGTGTGTGTGTGTTTATTTCTGTAGTGTAGTTTCCGAGTCGTGAGATTAGAGGATTGTGGTGTATTTCAAGATTTTTATATGTGTCATATGCTAGTTTCTTTATGAATTCTTCTACTGTGTGCATTTTTAATTCTCTGTGTAGTAGGTCGGCTGGTGCTGTGTAAGGTACTTTTGCTATCGTTCGTAGTACTTTGTTTTGAAATTTTTGTAATCTTAGAATATATGTTTTGGCAGCATACCCCCAGACCGGCGTTGCATATGTGAATATGGGCCTTATGAGGGTTTTGTATAGAGTGAGCCCTAAATTCATGTTTATGTGGGAATTCATGTTTATGAGGGGGTAAAGTTTGCCCAATTGAGCGTTGGCTTTACCCCTGATTTGGTGAACGTGCTCTTTCCACGTCAGCCCTTGGTCCATTTTGAGTCCTAGCCAAGTGACTGTGTCCGTCCATTCTATATTTTCTCCGAATATAGAGAGTGGGGGGAGCTGGTGTTTCCCCAATCTGTGCTTAAGCTTTTTGGTGAAAATTATGGCTTGCGTTTTTCTTGGGTTTACTTTAATACGCCATTTGGTGAGCCATTCTTCTAGGTTATTCAGGGCGTTTTGTAGTCTCCGGTGGATGAAGTCCAGTTTGGCTGATTGGGTCACAATTGCTGTATCATCTGCGTAGATGTACAAATCTGTGTAGTTGGTTTTTGGTATGTCGTTGATAGTGATATTAAAGATAACCGGCCCTAGGATACTTCCCTGAGGGACTCCCGCTTTGATTAGGCGGGGAGTCGATAATTGGTTGTTAACTTTCGATTGGAATTTGCGGTCGTGTAGGTAGTTCGCGATGAGCTTTATTAATATGTCGTGTATGTTCATGGTTTTAAGCTTTTTGAGCAGTCCTGCGTGCCACACCCTGTCGAATGCGCGTTCGACATCGAGCAAGAGTGCTCCTGTTGATTTGCGGATGTTAAACCCGTGAGTTATGTGTTCTGTGGCTCTCAGTAGTTGGAGTGTTGTGGAATGTTTGGCTCTAAATCCAAATTGCTCCGGGATTGTGATATTTTGTTTGATTAGTTGGCTGTTGAGTCGCTTGAGTATGACCTTTTCGAGGAGTTTGCCTAGAACGCTTAGAAGACTGATAGGTCTGTAGTTCTGTGGGTGAGAGGCGTCTTTGCCCTTCTTGGGGAAGTGTACCACAGTGGCAAGCTTCCATCTCTCGGGATAATATCCCTTCTCGAGGGTGTAATTAAATATATTGGCTAGTAAGTTAATCGCGTCTTCCGGTAGGTTGGCAAGTGCCACGGTTGGGATCCCATCAGGTCCCGGCGCTTTTCGCTTGGGGAGGTGCTTAATTATCCATTTAATTTTTTTAATTGTTTTACCCTCCGTAGGTAACAGTGGTTACGTATAACCGCAGAGAAAATTATTTGTGGTGGTAATGTTAGTATTTTGTAAGACTGCTACTTGTTGCTCCTTGTAATCTTCTACGCAGTCGATCCGCTTCATCTAAACTAACTCTTACAAAAGAGTATGACAGGAATTTATAGATAGATACATTGCTGATGGTTGTCTCTCAGAGAAACAGCTTGTAATCTCGTGAATAGTATCTATTCTTGTTTAGAAATCAAAAGTAAATTGCTGTGTTCTTGAGAAAACTGGAGAAAAACTCTGAGAAAGCTTGCTCAAGAATAAAAAACTTCATAAACCTTGGCTTAGTATGCCAGTAAACTTTTAAAATTAAAAATCTCTAAGATTATCGTCTTATTTTAAGGAAAATGTAGTTCAGGAATTTCAACCAATGCAAGAGTTAATTTCTGCAACTGTATATTGGATAATGAAAAGGGTACAATAAGTTTGTGAAGACATCATTGCTGTAGACAGCTGCATCATTGTTGGGGCTACATATAACATGTTACCTTCCGTGTTTGTATTATTATCTTTACATCGTCTCTACAGAAATGTACAAGAAGTTAAGCCATCCAGGTTTTTCTGATTTTATGCTTCGTACCTTGGAGGAATATTACGGAAAATCGGATTTTTGTGATGAAGCCTGTTCAAGTGAAGAAGATATGTCGAATGTCTCTTCTGAAGAAAATAGTGAAGAGGAAGCTGTATCTTCCGGAGATGAAGAGGGAATACGAGTAAATCCATCTTAAAATACAATATTAGGTAAGAACAGCTCTATTTGATCTCTCATACCTTCCAGCAGAACTCAGTACAGGAACATTGTCACCATTTCTAAAGAAAAAGTATGTTCTATCTTCACAGTTTGCATACAGCAATAAAGACATTGGTTTATTTTACTCTAAAGAAAGGAAAATCAGGTATTTTGCTTTTCAACCTTGCATAGTAAACCAGACATAAATGATCAAAGCAATAAACCAGTAATTATAGAACTCTATAACTCTACAAAAGTTAGTGTGGACACATATGACAAAATGCTGCATGCCTGCACAGATTCTAGATGCACTCGTCGTTGGCCACTTCGGACGTTCTATGGAATGTTGGATCAAGTAGGCATTAATGCAATGATTCTGTTTGTGATTAATAATCCTCAGCAAAAGATGAAACGCAAGGACTTTTTAAAGTACCTAGAAATGCAGCTCGCCAAATCTTACATTACTGAGCGCCTTGTGAGACATTTTCCGCGAGAACTTCCTTCGAGCATAGCTTTATTTCTAGGACACAAACTACCTCTTGAATTTGAATAAGCAGTTCCCAGACTTCTGATATTCCACCTGTCCGAGAAACAAGGATCAGAAATACATAACCGCCCGTGGAAAGTGCGGTAATCCGCGTGGAAGGAACACCGGCGTGAAAATATGCATTCGCTGCTTTCAAGGTCAACAATATGATGAATAATAAAGTAATTATTGATCTATATATCACTGTAAGCATCAAGGAAAGTGTTAGTAAATGTATTTCATTAAACAGTGTAAATCTTTAATCCGTGAGATACAAATAAGGACCTGGGATTACTAGCAACCCCTGTTGATTTTAATAGGTTCCAAGTTTGTGTTACCTGCGGACAGCTAAAATGGTTGCCGTAAAGATTACCATTTCATAAATTTCGCAAACTTTTCTTTACTACTAACCCTTTGCTAGAGTAAACATTTGCATTAATAATCCCAGGAAAATCAGTGCTATTACGTATTTTAAGACAGCATATGTCATGTCAGCTGTTCAGAACGATAGAAACATCAGGCGCGTCTACAGGTAGAATAAAAGTAAAACAGAAATATCAGAGAGAGAGAGAGAGAGAGAGAGAGAGAGAGAGAGAGAGAGAGAGAGAGAGAGAGAGAGAGAGAGAGAGAGAGAGAGAGAGAGGAGAGAGAGAGAAGTGAAGACGGAAAATTTTTGAGAGTAAAGAGAAGAGAGCTAGGGATTTCCATATTCAAGGCACCAACGCAATCAGAACTGTGGATTAATTTGAAAATTAATAATATGAGATAAAAGTTATAAGATAAAAGTTACTTATTCCAGTTCATTGAGGAGCAAATTTCAAAATGATAATGGCCATGACTGGTACTGAAGGTTCATGAACTTTACCACAGTAAATCCTGAAAACATATACAGGTTAGGTTCATTATATCAGTTACAGAGAATAACACGGGCAAAGAGTTTGTTAAGATTCCTTTTCCTCTGTCCCACCGGAATTGAATGGGAGAAATGGACCTAAGAAAATTGTATTCAGTTTATTAACGAATGAAATGAAGGAACCAAGAGAAGCTGTAGATCGCAGTACATGCAAAGATTGATCATGCCTTTCAGTGATCTGGTTTGCTTTGTTCGGCTTTGCGAGCAAAGCAAAAACGATGACCAAAAATGAGCAACATGGATCGGTGCTTACCAATCGAATTATTGATGACCAAATTTTAGCCGCTTGAGTTGAAAGCAATTTGCCAATGTTGGATGATACTGCATTGCAATGTGAACTGTGTGTGCGTGCGTGCGCGCATGCGTATGTGTGTTCACACGCGCGCGTTTATATTTAGAGTTGAATTTAAAAAAATAGTGGGCTTACTGAAATGCCTGTATTTTTGGATTCACCGAATTTTAAGTGCCTCATTTCACAGAATATATTTTAACCTTGCGAATCCACTCATTCATATTTTATCTTTCTTCTTTGTAGGAGATGGTTGCTGCGGTCTATTGTGTATATATGTATTTCCCAGTACTAACACAGAGTTCACAGAGTATATGTTTAAGTAGTTAGACTACAGGAGTAATATTTCTTAGTAAGAATTTGTTTCCAAGCATTTACCCTAAATAAGATAACGTGAATAAAATGATTTGTTATATAAATATGTAATTTAATGTTGTCATGTGGTAAATAAATCCCATTTTAAGTGTCATATAAGACTTTCAGATTAATGTTTATATTTTTCCTTCATATTTGATATTTAGGTAGTCCATTTACTCAAAAAGTAAGGCTCAGTTAAATTCCGGCCTTTCATTATTACTTTCAGAATATATGTGTCACGATGCATGGAAAAAATAAATATTAAGAAGTTCTTTCAATACAGTTGTTTTCCACAGATTCGTTGTTGCAACAGAAGTGTTATAAATCATTACGTGAAGCTTAAAATAGAACAGTCTGCAGAAAGCTAAAATCCTACAAATCCAACTTTTACCATTCGTTCACATTTGGGCCATAAATTGTAAAATCTAAAACAATCAGTCAATAAATATTTATTTAACAAAGGTATTATTTGTAGACAGCTATTGTGAAAACTATAGATGTATAAAAAGTAGTGCATTATTTAAGGAACTTCGCCGAGATAGTTTCAGAACAAGTGGGGGTATCTTAAACAAGTAATGTGAGATAGGAGACTGATGTCCTGTTGGTTCAAATATGGAGGTTATGGCTATAAGTTTCTAAAGTCCACTATACCACTGCTAATGATGGTACCATTTGAATGTGCAACACACGAAAATGAAGGGACTTGTCGGAGCACTCGCTCTGGCGCAATGTTAATGACATTAGCTTTCAAGTGCAAGGTAGAGTTCGAGCGTCCTTCACATTCTTATCTTTGTTTTAATTTTCGTTTGTTTGTTTTCAAAATATTTAGTATAATATTTAAGTATTTGTATAAATGTATGCATTTTATGAAGTAATTTAATTCTTGCCAGTACAATTAATTACAGTTCTTTCCAACAAAGCTTGAATCCTGCTTAATATTTTCCCATGCTCTACGTCTAAATGGGGGATGGTGTAAAGGATGAACGAACTTACATAAAATAAGACCTCTTTACGTCAGGTTTATAAGACTGCTCGAAATGAGCCCGCCTTGGTAGCGTGGTGGTAGAGTGTCTGCCTCACGTTCTAGAGGTCCCGAGTTCGAATCTCGGTTAGGGTGAGTTACCTGGATAAGGCTTTTTCAGGAGTTTTCCCTTATCCTGAAAGATGAATGTCGGGTAACTCTAAGCTCTATGTACCCTGGGATCATTTGAGCATCATTTCGCCCATTTCATTCACCATCCGATATGACTTTAACGTTGGAGGACGTAAAATTACAAAAAAAAAAAAAAAAAAAAAAAAAAAAAAAAAAAAAAAAAAAAAACTGCTCGAAATGACCACCTGCGTTTTCAATACAAGCGGCGAAGGAACAACTGTCGTACTCTGTACCAAATTCCTTGTGTGTGTCAAATAACTTCACACGCTGCTATTATTCAGATAGTTAGATCCTCTTATGCGGTATTAGGTGTTTCATACATCAGAGACTGAAGTGACCTCAGAAAAAGAAATCAATTGGATTGTAGTCCGGAGAGCGTGCTAGCCAAGCTACAGTTGTACTAATCCTACCAACAGGCAGCATAACATGGTTTAAATCATAGTTATTACACTGGCCAATCAGATTCACGTTCTTATTTACGAATCACACCATTTCTTCCTATTAGAATTTACGTATTAAAAAGGCGAAGAAAAAATTTAACCACACGAGAGGAACCGAACCAATGACCTTCAGAGCACCACTTTCGTACGTTACGGATTGAGCCACCAGAGCACTTACAAAACACCACTAAAGTAGGCAAGATTATGCAAGAAGGCAACAATCGCTGTTCAGTGTCAGACTGGCCGGTGATTAGTTAGAGATTTGAGAAATGTTTGAGGTTTTAAATCAGGAGGACGCCAATTACGAGCTACTAAGAATCGATATTTGTATACTCGAGAAGTAGTTTTAGAGACAATCTAACCAATAATTCCAACTTATCAGCATCTGATCCCAGTTAGGTTTACTACAAGTAACTGCGTTATGCTTAGCCACAGACCATGCCTTTCATATCTGAACTTGCTTGTATTAGTCACGTCTACTATCGCTGTGTAGTTCACTGACATCCTGTATATGCTTTCAGTATGTCTATACTGAAATGCAATTTCAGAATCATTTTTAAAACGTCGAGTCTCTAGATTGGTTAATAAATTTGTCAGTTTTTAGATCGTAGTTAAATATACAAGTACAGGTGATCCTCCGGTTTTGTTCAAATGTCAAACAGAAGATTGGAACCACATTTTATTTTTGGATGTTCTTACATTAGGTGTAACCAGAGAGTTCTGATTCCTGGCTGAGCTGGCAGTTTAAATTATATTTAGTACTGCTTAAGCAATTCTATACATTTAAGCCGATTAACAACAGTTAATTTATATATGCACACTCTTGGTAAATGATGACAATGGGTAACATTTAATTCAATAGTTGTAATTGCCAGTGACGTCAGCTACAAGAGAACGATTTTACTAACGCCTGCACAATTCTCGCTCATAATGGATTAATTAAACAATAAACAGCGGAAACGTGTAAGGTTTGCATTCGGGAGGTTCGGGGAACGATTTCCGTTGGGCCGGCTTTCTAACCATTGTTTCCCCAAGTTGGTAGGCAAGTACTGGGGTGGTTTCTCTTTTACCACTAATTTCCAGTCCTCATTTCCTTTTCAACAGTTCCAGGATTGTAGTACCAGGCGACGGCGGTTTGTGCGTTGTGGCAAGAAGCTCTATGGCAAAATTTTCCCTTGGCGCTTGGTGGCATTACTTGGGTCCCCTTAAATCCTGGGTGTGTCTTGTTGACGTCTGCAACCCTAAATTGTGGATGGTTAATCCAGGGCTAAGTGATGTTAGGTATGTGACCATGTTGGTATACCTAGAAACCGTATCCTTGGTAGCGCACATCGTCTTCCGGCTCCCCTTCTTCCCTTCGTATGCTGGAACTACAGGGGGTGCATTATGATATATGTGCGCGTTTACTGAAGGCCCCTTCGTCTCATACTTCTAACTCTAATTTTAACAAAACGGTGATCAAAGTAGAAAGCCGAAATCCGTAATTTCGGCTAGACTCTTGTGTAATTTCTTACGCTAAGCGGATTTTAAGAATTCTAAGTTTTCAAATGAACTAAATATAATAGGCAGAAGGTGAACCCTCATTATTTTATTTTACATTAACCCTGCTGTTTTCCTTGAGTAAATATGACCTGACATGAAATTTCTCTTTCCGTTACTCATTTAGGTGCAATTATTGGTGCTTGTAATTTTATGTATGTGATGCTCTTCATAACTAATTCTCATAAACTGTTGCATTTTTGTAAAAATTTATTTGATTTTTCTTGTATATGAAATTTTTTCACTGAGGTTTCTCCGGTCATTATGACCCGATTGTTTTAATAATCATTTAATTTAAATAATGATATCCAAATCCATGTGCATGGCAGCATACACAACATTTCATTCTGATGTTTACTTCTGTAACAATGGACCATGCATTTTGAACTTCTGAATATAGCTCAGTAGAAATCAGTTGCGTCTGATAGACTGTTGAAAGAAGGCGTTACTTTAGTTCTTACAGTAAATAGTGGTGCATTCCTATCATAGCAAAACATTGCTTGACTGAAAGTGAGTTAGAAACATTCGGCGATATATTTGATAGTAAGCAAATTTCAGAAGAAGAGAACCATACTAATAAAGACAGCACTTAACCTACATCAGAATTGAAAGACTGTACTTTAGACAATGCGGTTAGTAATGACAATAATAATTTGCAATATGCAGCAGTAGTTCATTCTGAAGATAAGAATATCAGTTGGAGTTTGGTACCCTTTCCACAAAATGGAAGAGCTTCCAGTGTAGACATAATAAAACGAACACCTCGTCCAACCAGGTATGCTACGTCCAGAGTAAGTGATATCAAATCTGCCTTTCAAGTAATTATGAACAAAATCCTATGCAATATTGTGTTGAAAATTACTAATATTGAGGGCCGAGGAGTGTACGTTGATAAATGAGAAGATTTGTATGAAATTACATTGGCTGCATATGTTGGTGTATTATTAACAGCTGGCGTTTACAAATCGTATGGTGAATCAACAAGCAGCTTATGGGATCCAGAATCAGGTAGAGCTATTTTTCCTGCTACAATGTCACTAAAGATCTTCTTTCGCATCTCTCGGGTCTTACGTGTTGCTTATAAATCTGATCGACGGGTGCAAAGCGCCAATGACAAACTAGCTCCTATAAGGGACTTATGAGAACAGTGGGGTGAAATACCGGCAAAATTTTATAATCCTGGATCAAATGTAGCTGTTTAATGCTTTGCCTGTGTGAAAGAACAATTAAATTACGCTTATCCTCATGTCTTAGTAGCTTCTTAATGCCTTATCTTTGAATTTTGCCCACCGGGTCATTATGACTCGAAAGACCAAAACTCTATGCTATTTATAAGCAAAACACGAGGGTTAATTAAATTAAACCAGAAACTGTAAATAAAAGGGCCCAAATTCAGTAAAAATACTCAAGTAAAAGTATAATTTCCACCATTTCCATTTATCACCTGGTCAATACAAAGATAGTACATAAATATTAAAATATTAAATAAACTAAAATATAATTAGAATGTTTAAAGCCTTTTTAATGCAATCCCATACTTGTACTCTATAGTATAGCATCAGTCTTAATGTTCATCTTTGTTGTCTTAGGAATTATGCAAATATTCGCACGTTAAAACAGTCTCTGTTATATTCACGTTATGTTCGCTGCGTATTTTCCCTTTCAGCCTTACTTTTATGGCTGCCCTCCATTCTAATCTCCCTCAACCTTTGACGCTGACAGTAGTCCTTTTTCAGGGACTACACCAAAAATATTCGTAGTAGCTTCAAATATGTAGTACATATGTAACTCATATTAAAGATGGTGGCTGCCTTTACGTTTACGTGTATTACATAAAGCTAAAAGAATAATTAACATTTGAATATTCAGAATTCTTTAAACATGATACATATAGTCCAATTTTGCTGTTCTGCATAGAAAGCACCCAGAATCATATTTGATAATGTGTTTTATATCACAAGATAAGCTCTAAATGTAAAATGTATGCTTTGAGTAGCTTTACATGCAGTCATCCATTAATGTACTATTAACAAATCTTTGGAACTAACAAGGAAACTAATCTATGCTCATACCTATACGCGGTTGAGAGTTTGTTGAGATCATCTCTACTCTATACGGGGCCTCTTGTGCCAAAAATTGGATGCGGGGTATAGCTGGAAGTACCCGAAAATGCGTCCAGAATACGTAGGGTCATTTAGGTATAATAACACAGCATTGTACGGGAGGGATTGTTTACCCCTGATGGGTAGTGGCCTACCCTTTGGCATATGTAAGGAGCGCCGTCCCCCACACTCGGAATACAGCTGACGTGGGATGTCCAGCAGCTACTTAACAAATAGTCACATGCGGCATTTTCCAGGCTTCATTTTGGGCGTTGTGGTTCTACTCCGAGGCAGATTTATGGTGAAAATGGTTTATATACAACAGATGTTATATCATCAAATTTTCAGGTGCGTTGCGGTGTGAGTACAGTGATAGTTCCCTTATAAGGCATATGTCTTTTAAGCCTATCCCGCTTCTATTCTCCTCGGTCCAACTATTTATTGGTACTTTCCCAGGATGGTTAGGTGAATGCTAGAGTGGTTCGCGTCCATCACTGTCATTCATCTGTTCAGGATTACAAGACTAGGCGACGGAGGTTAGTGTGTTAAGGTACAATTTATAATAAGAATAATTGCAGCCAAATATACAGTTACTTTACGTAAACATTTTCACATTTGTGCACATTCATTTATAGATACCACTCTTTTACTACACAGTTCTATGTGATATCGTTCACATACTTCGCTACACAGTTCACACACACTCGCACACACACGCACACACGCGCTCGCACACGCACACAAACACACACACACGTTGTGGTTGGGTAGTTATAACTTTTGTTTTTTGAAGATTAGATGGTGAAAGACCTGAGAATATAATCGTTAAGACATTTCGCAGATCTAAGTTTGGTGCTGTCCATGTGCAGTTCGTCATTGATTCGGTGCCATAAACCTTCAGCCATACTTTTTTTCGTTTATCCTCCAGGACGATCAGTTGATTTCTCAAAGTTTTTAAGGTACAATTTGTGTTCTCGATAGATTTCTCGGCGGTGCTTTTAGGACTGCTGGGTTCACCATCCTTCCTGAGAATGGCTGTCCTCCCACCGGGTTGTGGATGGCTACGTTGCTTTCCTGCCATTGTGAGTCGATTCCGCCGTTGCTAGAAAACATCGCAATCCGCCTCTGGTCACACTGCCAGCACAGATGCTCCACTATGTTCTTGTACATGTGTTGCGGCGTGATGCTCCAGATACTGGAGGCACCTCCGCTTTACTACTTCTAACATCTCTCTGAATGTCTAAAACACCATAAATATAAGTTTTCAGCACATTGGTGGTAAGAACGACGAATGAAATGATGAAGTTACAGTTATAGTGAGCACAGAAATGCAGCATTATCGTCTATGTTGCATAATGTTGGGTTCACTATTTAGCTCTGTTATCGTTTTGCTATTCCCTTTTTGGTCCCTCTGCACGTATGTCACTATGTAATTAGTACTCGTAGGTAAAATAATTGTAAATATTGTGTTCTATCCAAGAATTCCATATCGATATTCTTTAAAAGCGTATAAATGCACATTATAAATTAAAACAAGCTGGACAGCCGCAAGTAGCCTTAAGAAAACGAATTGCCGAATTTTACTGCATTGAGCAATCTACATAGGCATAATATACTTACTGAATTAAACACCTCTATGTTTGAATTTATCACTAAATGTTCCTAAGTTCGAAATGTCCCTCATTTGGATTTCAACCATGGAGGTGTGGATTTTAAGTCCGAATATCGGGCCGGTGTCCAATTAGCATACTAAGAAGATACGATAGGCAGCGATCCTGGCCAAGAAAACCAACATCCTAGTTGGGATGCGTGATGCTGGCCACATCATCTCCCCGTATTGGTTGGAGACACTTCAGTTTTGCCGAAGAAAATAGGTGTGATAACGGCAGCTAGTTTGGTAGTCCCAGGACCATCAGGGCTGCAATCATCATCATCATCATCGTCATTATCATCATCATTAAAACTTTGTTTTCAGGTGGCAATTAATTTTTAAAGCAAATCCTTGTTGCAGCATTGTTTTATCTGCCAAGCAGGTAATAGTTTTTCTCCGTTTTATGTCAAATCTGCTATTGCAACGGTTAAGCTGAAGCAACTAATACATATTGGACAAGGTCCAGCTATTAACGTGTAACATTTACGCACTATAAACCGTCGATGATTAATATCAAATATGCTTTATAGATAGAACAAATGGCGAAATTTTCCAAAATGTGATATTTTATTTTTCCCAAATTCCTATTAATTTCCTCTTTAATTTTATATTTATTTTATATTTGTATAATTATAGTTTATATGCTTTAATATATCCTCTACTTTGTGCTACACCACTCAACATTAAAATATCCAGGACCTCTGATCCCTCAAGAAGGGAGCTAACCTTCAACTGATGTTGAAGTGTCCTATAGGACACTTTTGTGCCACAAATTAATACAAGCACTAACTATAATAGCTTATGTTTGTTTGTTAAAGCCATGTGGTTTCTTTATTTACAAACATATGCGAATCCGTTTTCCTCATTTTCACTCAAACAACTTGTATCTGTAGATGACATTTTAACATATTCCCAAAGTATCGAAGTTCGTCAAATACAATATTAGGTCGAAAAAACCAATTTCCTGTGGATCTAGCAATCAATCCCACGGTGGAATATTTTTTAAATAGTTGCCTTAAATATAAATCAAAATATGGTGTAGTTAAGAAAACAAACCTATCTTACTTAACTAGACTTATGGGATAAAATCTCAAAATTGCACTTAGAAGAAGTCATCCACATATATCCTGCAAAACGTTCACTGTGATATCTTGATTATGTAATGGGTTAATGGGTCATTAATTTATGAAATTTAGAACTGGTATCTATAAAATTAATTGCTAGTTAATACCAAAACATAGCTGAGCTCCAAGTGAAAGTCTATGTAATGATGTTTATATATGCCATTGATATGACGAGTCAAGTTGGCCCGCCTTGGTAGCGTAGATGGTAGCGTGTCTGCCACGTGCAAGAGGTCCCGAGTTCGAATGTCGGTTATGGCGAGTTACCTGGATAAATCTTTTTCTAAGTTTACCCTTATCTCGAAAGATGAATGTTGGGCAACTCTAAGCTCCATGGATCCCGAACTCATTTGAACATTATTTCACCAATTTCATTCATCGTCCTATATGACTTAACGTTGGAGGACGTAAATTAAAAAAATATGAGTTCAAACAAAATAGAAAATCTACGTATTAAAAACACGCTATCAATAATATTCGGATAGTCAAGGCGCCTTGTTATTTTTTCAATGCACTTGCGAAAATAGTTATTTATGGCAAAAATACAGAAGGCCACGCATTTTTAACGTGGCAGAAATGCTTAGAACACTCTGCCGGTTAAGTTCTGAAAACTCACACGTCCATAGTGTTTCTATAGAAGTTTTGGATGTAATTTTCCCGCTACTTGCCTCAGAAGTACATATGTAACTGTGTCCACAGTTTTATTACTGGAGAAGCGTAGTAGATGCATTACGAGTTTATTATCAGGTCCACATAATTAACAGTGAAATTTTTAAGAACCCTTAGTTGCTGTGGAAATGTGTAAATAAAGGTCTCTGTGTTTAGTACCTTGCAGTTATTATTACACACGAGTTTCACAATTAAAAGTTAAAGAATATGGCCTCATATAGCGAGGAAAATGTCATACAGGAATCAACAGATAATTTCATGTATGACCCTTTGAAAAGTGGGGAAAGTAGAAATACCTGAAAACAGTTCTTCTGGCTTACCTAGGTGAAACAATGACAGTTTTCAAGATGTTGAATAAAACATTTGCAATTTGGTTTGCTATATTGTAAACGTTCGTAATTCAAATCATTTCAGGAATGAGATATTTATTTAGATGATATCCGAAAACTATAATGCTCTTCAAATTTTTCGAATATATGACGAAAATTAACTACTTTAAATAGGTAGAGAATTCAAGTGTACCGCAATAAAGGTTATTATTTTGTAGTCAGTAATAAATAACGGCACATAGGGTGCTGATATACAGAGTGAAGATAAACTTAGAACAGAAATTATCACAACTTCTGTACCTCTTCTCTTCCGACATTTGTACGCTCTATATCTATTTTATGTTTCATTTCAGCAATCTTCCTGAGCAGGTTTGAGTAAAATAGAACACAGTAGTCTGAATGAAATACTCAACACAAGCGAACATATAATCCAGTACTACTTCATCACGCTGTAACTAGAGCGAGCGTTGTTTCCGGACGTAGAGTTGACTGATGAGTAAGTTTGTTGTGGATTAGCAGTGACGTAATCGAGACGAGAGGGTTGTCCTGCATTCTGTGAGGATTATGTATTTACAATAGAAACTAATGAAATAGTGTACAACTTTATTGTAATCTGAGCATAATGCTATGTAAGTTTAATTTAGAGATTATAAAATATATAGATCTATACTATAGATTTTTGTGTCCAACACATACCTTATTTGAATTACTGCTAGTTTAATTTACATTTTATTTGTACTTTTAACGTATTTTTAATCAAAATACGTTCCGAAGATGAGTTTGTTTCTTTCAAATAATCGGTAGATTTTAAATGTATTAATTCAGATTTTACCCTTTCGCATATCAATCTTTAATTCGTTGTTGTTTGCACATTGTCTCGTAAAAGAATGTCTCCTCTAATAGTTACATTAGAAATACTTTTAGTATCATAAATGGAAGTATAAGGTAAATATAAATATAAATATAAAAATTGTTTTTATCTATACAGAATCCTATAAAATAGCAATTATTTGTAAGTAACTGACAGGAGGTGGCGAATACTTCCCGTACAGGAATTTTGAAACGCCCCATTCCACATTTTTTTTGTTTGCTGCGAGATAAGCAATACAAATTCAACATTCAAGGAAGCCAATAGCTGACGTCATGAGCCGAAAGTAGCTCCTTTATTCTTCCGCGTTTTGTTTTATAGACCGTTCGATTTCGGCAAATTTGGAAAATTCGACATCGGCAATGTTCCATTCTTTCACTTTGAAATATTTCGGTTTCCGGAGCGTGAGCAGTAGGCTACAAAATGAGACCAAAAAAATCAGCCTGAATTCAGTTCGGTTGAGTTGCTAGTTATGAGTTGACCAGTGAGTACTGGAGTTGTTATGAATAAGTTGGCCGGAGCAGTCGTGCAGATGTGAACATTAGTGTGCAAACAGTGAACGTTGAGAAGTACTTGCAGCGCAAGTTGGTGTACGCAATAGAGACGAAAAGAAACACAAGACTGACCGTGTATTTGTGAAAGGTGAAAGTTATTGTATGTAACTTGGGCTAACCATTCTAGTAACAAAGCGAGTTGTGTGCAACTTGGTCTTGTCACTTTTGTAGCATTACAGTGTAATAACATATCCGAACCTTTATTTTCGCAGTTGGTTAAATTAAATTCCATAAACATGCACATCTAAAAGTAAGCTAACACTTCCATTTCAATATACTACTGTACTTAGACATCCTTTACTTAGTGTATCAGTAATACTATATATGCATTCAATTTCAAGTTTTAATTTTAATATGGGTGGATTTGCATATTATTTTGCATTTCAAGGTTTCAGTACAATTTGACCTTCATTTGAAGAGAAATGAAATAAAATGCATGGTAAAATACTATCTTTTCAATTCTTTACCTAGCTTTACTGTCCAATGATGCCCTCTTCTTTAACGTGGCATATCTGCCTCATATTCAAGAGATCCTGAATTCGAATCTCGGTCAGGGTGGTTTATCAGTATATGGTTTTCTCCAGTGTTTCCCTTAACCTGAAAGATAAATGTCGGATGACTCAAAACTCTGCAGATTTTAGGCTCGTTTGAACATAATTTCCCCCATTTTATTCATCGTCCACTATGGCTTAACGTTAGAGAATGTTAATTAAAAGGGAAATGTGTTAATAAGTTACCAAATTTAGGACTAAACACAGCTGGGATACGAGATTCATAGCTAATTTCAAACAAACTGAACACTAAATTTAAAACATGTAGATATAGGAGAAAGAGTTCAGGCTTAATTTTATTAAACACTTAAAAATAAAACTGAGCTTCTGTTTACTTGCACCTGAGCTAATGGTGAAGGGTCAGTAGTGCAGTCTCATAATTCGGAATGTTCAAGTTCGAATCTTTATTTGGAAATAGTTGCTTGGATAAGGTTCATTCGACTTTTCCCATAATTATTACATAATTATCAGTTTATAGTTATCCGGTATCCTTCCACAGAGTTAATTCACTGTCTCTTTAGACTGAGTTGTTAAAGGTGGCTCTAAACGCATCTAAGAATTCTACAAATATTTTTTTCTAATTTTAGATACTCTGCGGTAAATAATAATTTTTAATAAGTCGTAAAACTCTTAAATCAGATAACGGTGTTTGGGCTAGCATAACATTAATTTTATACAATATTATCCAACTTTTAAACGTGCCGCAACAAATTTTAAACTACATGCAGTACACATAATAGATTTCACATAACATTTTCAAACCAAAATATTCATTGGCTCTAAACAGCAATAATACTATAAAAATTTATACGTGTATATAGTTCTGAAAAAAGCAAGTCAGGGTCATTAAAGGTCCAGTCATTTTCACATTTTCTCGATAATGTGATCTGCCCGCCTCAGTAGCGCAGATGGTAGCATATCTGACTCACGTTCAAGAGGTCCCGAGTTCGAATATCGGTCAGGGTGTGTTACCTGGATAAGGTTTCCTCCGGGGTTTTCCCTCATCCTGAAATACGAATGTCGGGTAACTCTGGACCCCGGACCCTGGAGACATTAAAGCATTATTTCACCCATTTCATTCATCGTCCGATATGACTTAACGTTGGAGGACGTAAAATTAAAGAAATAGGATAATATGATCTGATAAATTGTTTCTTTATAGACATTTTGCGGAGAAATAAATAAAGAAAAAGAGAAATCCTCGCTGCGTTGATCAAGTAATACACTACTTAAAACATCCAAATGCTCTGATAAAATGCTTCAATAATTATGAAATAATTTCAGTTATGTCTCTGTGAACAGTATTACGTTATAACTGTAATTTTAAATATTTATTTAATTCAATAGAAATGGAAAATAAGCAAGGGAATACCGAAATTACATATAAACGCTCGTAATTAACGAAAATTAAATTAATTCTGCTGTTCAAAATAGCACAATTGATTAATTCTGACGCTAAAAAAGAGGTGATAATGATTGTTGCATTAGTGTATTTTATGAGATTTTAATATGATGTATGGGATACACAAAGGATGCCTTTCGCAGCAACATACGAAAGGTACTGTTACGGCTGCCACCATATCCCCAGGGGGTAAAAATTAAGGAACTGCCATGGGCAGCCAGGCCAGAAATGAGAAATGGGAAATGCGTAACAGTTTCAGGCCTTAAGATCTATCTTACTACTGGAACTACTGAAATCATAGTGGGCGATGAATAACTCATCAACCGAGCAGCCCCCAGTGTCTAGGGCACAGAAAACCAATTTCCATCACGTCGTATCTGTACTGTGCACAGTCCACAACTTCACGCAGCCTTGCCGACCGGTAACTTGTGGTTGTATTACTATTAAGGAAAATCTGGTACAGAAGGAATTACTCTCGAACTTTGTTATAAACGGTTTGACTTCCTTTTGTGCTTTGTATTAAATTATAGCTAACACCACAATACAAATCCATTTAGCGTTAGATCTATTCAAAAGATAGCAGATACATATAATATATTTTATTATAAGAACAAAGCAGTACCTGAAAATAACAAAATTAAACAATTTAAACTTACTCTACAGTGATAATATTACCAATATAACTTCAAATTAAACGAATATAAAGTGCTAGTGAACACGTTTCAAATGAGAATTTGATATATTTAACTCTTCTTAGTAGACACTCTTGCTGTGTGACATCTTTAGGCCGTCAAAATATTCACCGTATTTGGGGACAATGAAACACCTTGAAACGCTTAATGTATACCTTAGTCAATAATCGCTGATGTTGTCCCTCTGAGGGCCCTTTATTGCATTTCATAGCTGAAAGGACAGTTTCACATACCTAGCTCGAACCCAAGCACTGCAAGATGTCGCAGTCCTGGGTAAACGAGGGAATCCTGATTTAGGAAATTGACCGTGGAAGCCTAGTAAACTGTCTTGTAACTCTCTGTTTACTCATTGTCAAATCTAAAGGTGATAACACCCCAGTTGAACATCTTTGGGAGTATCATCAATATTCACAAATGTCAGATCTTCAAATGCACATTTATCAAAGAAACTTCCCATCTTTAGGGAACCAATATCGCGGACCAAAATTTCCAACTTGGGGAAAATGACAATATGACAGTTGAGTTTCTTATAACAGCATATTTTTGAAATCTTCGACATTAAAGGACATACCTGTGATAAATCATTCATATATTCAAATATACTAGCCATAAATGCAAAATCACATTCCCCTTTAGTAGTTTCCAGCTCTGTTATAGATTCTCCACACATTTCAAAGAACACCCATATCTCCCCCAAAAATTCCAAAAATGTGCTTAAGCCTTTGCCTCGATTGGGCCAGCTAAGTTCAACTGATATATCTACTCCAAATATTCTTCTTTAGTGGCCGCGTCGTGACTGAGTGGTTAGACCGCTTGGCTGTCACCAAGCCAGCCTGGGTGAGATTCCTGGTGGACAAAACGGCGCTGGTCGGATTTTCTCCGGTGTCTCCGGTTTCTTCCGCCATCTCATTCCACCTGTGCAACATCTCATTTCATGTAAGATCAGTTTCACCACCTGCGGTACCGTATATAGGAAAAGCGGACGTTAAACGTTACACATTTCATTTCCACATCTTCTAAGGAGCTTTTAAATCGTCTGTTTTTTAGAACGTGGGGCCTCAGTTTGTTTACAACCTTCACTATCAAACTGTTTTGACACGTAAATTTTCATAATGATGTATGCAATGGACTGGTGCTGTTTCCTGTTAAATGTATTTTTACAAGAGTCACAATCATAGTCCGAGCACCACAGATGACTACCAGTTCATCTGTATCCCTAAGGGATAGCTGCTCCATAAATCTGCTGCACAGTTCAGAATGATTTGCCCTGTTATACCTTTCATTGGCGTCAGATCTAACATTTCTTCCATAACTTCCAGTTATGATTTATTCCACGAATAAAATACATAATCCAACAATTTTTTATATGTAGTTACTCTCATCGGTAGCATTAGAGAATGCAACCAATCCTCTTGTTGTTTTATTAAGTTCATAAAAGTTGTCCACCTGATCTTAAATTCTCCGTGATACAGTAAGAGGTGACAGACATACTTCCTCGAATTGATTAACATTACAGAAGGGAATTACTGGCAAGCTATAGGTAAGCGTAACTCATTTTGTAAATGGACTAACCGAAAAAAGACTTAAACACCCACTCATTTACGCTACTGTCTCGTAAGCTGTAACCAGCACGTGCACCACAGCAAGCGGGTTGGTTGCGGCTGGTCCACTAAGAGTATTCTTTTCTTTGAGTAAAAAATTCGCGCCATATTCCTGGTATAACTATACGCAGCCAAACCTAAAAGCATACTGGAAAGATGAGAAGCAAACTGAAGAAGGGGAAACTATGGCAAGAAAATTGTGGTAGATGAGAAAACACACCAGTATCCACCTACCGGCCAGGGAAAATCACAAGAAACACAGGACCATGATAGTTATTTACAGGAATAGGTCCCAGACATCTCAGTAGCGAGGATGGTACGTTACCGCAGAGCCATCTCGCTCCCATAATCGTAGACTACAGACAGGCGGAAATATGCACTTACAAAGCACTTAGCGGTCACAAACTGCAAAGAAGTTGCATTTTATGTATGTACATGTTGTACGTACATAAAATGTGTATATATGAGTTAGGAAATCTTCGGGTATATATATATATATATATATATATATATATATATATATATATATATATATTATATGGAATGGAGGAAATTAATATTTATATATATTCATCTACAATAATACATAATTATACCAGGTGAGTCACCTGCCCCTATTTATTTTTGTATTTATGCAACGTGCTAAGCGACATATTTGACCTACGCCTTTCTTAAATGCCTTCTAATGGATGATTTACATAACAGTTTATAAACGAGGTGTAGATAACTCAGTGCATAAGCGTTGTATGGGACAGAAACCAATTACTATCTATGTCGATTCCAAAAACATCACATCCAGACTCAGAGAGCTGCAGTAGCAATTTCAGACAGTTTGCAAACTTTTACTCATTAACGTGCATTCACATACACCCTTAAACACGCCCCTGAAGGAGCAACCTATCACGTGCATTAGTTGATAATAACATTGGGACACAAAATGGCTGTGTGACACAATGGAACCAATTGGATTTATATCTTCAGCCAACACGTGATTTCGTTGTACAGCAATGTCAAAAATGATAAGAATTAGGTAGAAGTTTTTAGCTTCTTTCACAAATTACAGCCGTTTTAGTTCATAGAGTAATTTAATGGCGGATGCAGTTTTTTAATTTGTGTTAAAACAACCAAAACGAGCTCAAAACACTGTATGAAGCTGTACAAAGCGTGTGAAGAGCCGAGGTGGGGGTGTAAGATCTGCGGTTACTTACTCCTATGGGAGGCTTCCTTCGCAAGGTATTGTTGGCTAAATGGTATTATACACGTTGCTTTACCGTACTGCCACTGCAAGTTGGGTTCCACTCGTTTGTGTTCAGCTCAAATATTTTATTACCCTTTTTTTACCTCATGGGGCCCATAATTTTAGATTATGATACAAATAACATTTTTCATAACATTAAAGGTGCTTACAAAATAAAATACTCGCCATGTTTTCCACTGGCAGATAGTTATAAATTTATAGTACCGTAGTACATATTTTATAGTCGATATTGCGCTTGGGCTATTCAACAAGGTTTAAAATATTTCAAAAATGCAAAGTGAAACATACTGTGACGTCGTGGGTTCGTGAAATTAAAAGTCCAATTGCACAAACTCAAAATGTTCTTTATTTCCACCGAATTACAGTTGGAAAACTTACCGATTACACAGAATTACGTAGCGCACACAATTACAATTCGCCACTTCATCTGTCACAGCTCCACCCCACACTCACAATTACGTACAACTCCTCTGATACACGTACACAGTCTTCCAGTCCGTTCACTAGCAGGGCGCTCCTCACGGCTGCTCGCCAAGAACTGGACTCTCTCCAGCCCGTAACGTCGCTTATATAAGATCAACTGACCTATCTAGAAGTTTCCGGATTAGATGAAATATCCCGACTGTTCCAGACGTCAGAGGGAGGGGAAAGAGGCGGCTAGTGATGATTTTCCAACCATCCCCCTCAGTTAGCGCTGCACAGATAAATGGATAGGCGTTACTGGATGCTTCCCGTCTGGTCCCTACCTGCCAGCTGCTGGTTCTCTCGGGAATTCCGATGTTCGGGTGATAATACGATTTAAGCATGAAACAAAAACTATTAGATTTAACGTCATCGACATTCTCCTAAAAACGAAAGTTAACTGCGTAGCATGATTTACAACACCAGATAGGTACAGTTTATAAAGGTTACAGAGTTAAACATGATTCCTAATTAAAGAAATAGATAGCCCATAGTTTCCCATTCTTGTGTTTTTGGCTCACAAGAGAACCAATAGCAACAATAAATAAATTAGTAACTAAAATACAGGCAATAAAGACTAGGAGCAAGAAAAAGAAATCTAAGCAATGTGACTCGTTTAGAACCTATCTCTTGCATTACTATATTTCTGCAGCTAACCATTTCGACTGGTTGTCACCTGTTCTATGCTACTCTTTGGGAAAGAATTTATTACCTTACTAGTATTATATGTGTGAAAATACTTCGCCTATTTAAACTTTTTGCAGCTTCTTGGTCCTCATACAGGGCTGTAAGTATTAATACTGGTTGCCTACAGTACAGAACAGAAGGGCACAGCTGCAATAACGGCTTTTGTGCCAATAGGGTTAATGTTTTCATATTATATTTTAAAGTGAGGGTTGCATAGATAAGTATAAGCAAGGGCAACTGATTCGCCTGGTATATAGTGCTATCATTTTAAGACCATTGACATTTAATAATATTGGGTTACTTCATACGGGGATACTTTATGCTTATTATATATTAATGTAACTTACGGTAACATTTTCTTGGGTATGTGATGGAGAAACCCTTAAAAAATTACATTTTTGTTGACTAATATAACCCAAAATCCAACTTAATTCTATTAACCGAGTTCTCATTATGGGTAATGCCACTGTTGCGTGTGATACATTGTTGAATGCCTACATTTTGAGCGTTCTATGAGTAGATTCCGATATGCGTTTTTGTTTATTGCTTCCGAATTTTGTTTTTAAAATATTAGAGCTTAACTTCCGTATTACAAAATTGCAAGTTTTCTTATCTCTTTACGTACTTCGAGCCCATGAAACAAGTAATTTCCTTTCTCTGACTATGTCTTCTTCACACGATCATACCTTCTCTTGTGTGAAACAGCAGGCAAGGTTTGCCTGCGCTGTAGGGAGACTCCGAACCTTAATAGCTTCTCGATGCCAGCACCATTTGCGGCCGAGCGCATCTGAAGACTTGCAGCAGGTGGTGAGAAGACTGCCAGCTGATGGAATTTAGGACGCATTCAATGTGGATTTCCTGCTACTGCATCAAACAATGACCACGAATGCTTTCTACAAATAGACGGTGTGACAGAGCTATATATTTGGCTCTCATGATCAATAGTGTAGCGATGTATGAAACTGAATTACTTATTGAGGAAAATATTTAAATAATAGGAAGATGCACTGTAAGAAACTCCGAACTCTTTTCTAGTTTTAATTACTATTAATATAGGAGTTCTCATTTAATGGCGCTGTTTTTAGCATGTCCTTCCCCTTAATATTGTCCCGGGTCAAGAAAATAGGCGAAACATTCCCAAAGTTAGAAAAATGTAATCCTATGACCCGGCTACATTTGTAGTTCCACAATAACAATATTTCTGTATATTGCTTTAAAAAATTTGCGTAATTAGCTTTTAATCCTATAAGCACGAACGTTTTGTATGTTCTATTTAATTAATTTGACGTTTGAACAATAAAGCTGGTATTCATAACAGTTGCCCAGGATCTCAAATGTTCATAACCATTGTAAATATACTTTTCATTTACATAGGTTACAAAAAATAATCAGCTTTTGTTGTGGACAAGTTTCGTTCCACTTATTGTTAATATTTGGCTACTATTCTTTATTGGTGTTGTAACAAATGAAAACGCCAGTATCTGCTAAACACACTTTATTTATTACCGATGCATAGTGTTGTGTCCACCTTTGACCTTTTGACGCCGTCTTTAATCTCGTTTTCCAGCGTATCTGTTGCGAAAAGTTGTAGTTTAAAACTAAATCTTTATCTCTGGATGTGAAATAAACTTTGAGGACAAATTTAATGGATGTTAATATTGATATATTTGAAGTGAGTTGTCCACTGATTAATGTTTACCATTGAACCATATCTGCTAACTTCTGATATATCCATAATTTACTGTTTTTTTTTAAATTTTATAATACCAATGCACAGTCGCAGAAATGTTGTGCTGAAGATCCCGCTAAATTTATTTAACTCGTGCGCACTTTTTTTTTTTTTTTTTTTTTTTTTTTTTTTTTTTTGGTTTTTGTAATTTTTGCGTCCTCCAACGTTAAGTCATATCGGACGGTGAATGAAATGGTTGAAATGATGCCCAAATGTGTCCACGGTCCATAGAGTTTAGAGTTACCCGACATTCGTCTATCAGGATAAGGGAAAACCCCGGAAAAAGCCTTATCCAGGTAACTCACCCTGACCGTGATTCGAACTCGGGACCTCTTAAACGTAAGGCAGACATGCTACGATCTACGCTACCGAGGCGGGTTGTGCGCACTCTGTAAGTGCTGTGATTTGTCGAAAATTAATCACAGTAAAGATATTTGTCTAACACTAAAATCACAAAAGAAAGACGGAAATTATAACAATACACGCTCTTTTATAAACTTAAGTCCTATTAATAAGCTCCACCCTCTCCAACGTTCGTACACGTATTGCCAGTTATTAAACTGCTAATGCATATCCAAAAACGACTGCTATTACTGAACTTCTTAATTCCAAGAATTTCATTTGCCCTTCGTGCCTTGGCAACTGCAACTCCTTATATACAACACACAACACCTAATTTCAAGGAACACTTTGAGCTAATATCGTTCTGGTCACCTGAGTTTCACCATAACCTCAAGTACTTGCCTACACTTGCTTAACTGATTGTTTTACATGTTCTAAATTACTTCAATAATGAATATTATTCGGGCTTACTGCATTATACATTAATTTTACCACACCGAGAAATTTTTTGCAATTATTCATCTATCTCTGTATACATTCTTTATCCTATAATAAAACTAACACTTTAATAATTCGTTATAACCACTTACGCGCTTAGAGTAGCGCAAACTTTGCCGTTAGACACTGTAATATGCACTCGGAACAAAACACAACTGATCCACAAGTGAACAGTGTCGTCCTCCGTGGTCTAGGTCTCTGGTTCTAGAGGTTGTGGTTACAAACCTGACGGAGGCACAATGGATTTATTCGGGCTTAAAAGTTCTTACATGGATTCCTTCAAAAGGGAAGTAAAGCTGGTGGTTCCGTGTGGTAGATTTACGACACGTTAAAGAACTTCAAGCCTCATAAAGGGCCGCTGAGCATAATATGGAATGGGATGCTGACAACCAAGCAGTTACCGTCCATAAATAATAACTCAATTTCAAGTCAGTGTATAAAGCACTTTAGAGTAGGCTTTAGGAGCATTTGCTTTGTATTCGGAGCCTAATTATATAGGGAGCTAAGAAGTTTCTGGTGGTCGGTTAGCAGTTGACTTAAGCACAATGGTTACCTTTAATCGGATTTCTACAGAATTTGAACTCCTCAGAGAGAAGCATCTTAATCAGTATTCATCTCGAGAACTACACGTCGTTCCGAGAGAGATGTCTGATATTGGCTTGCAAGTTAAATAATACCAGTGTCCTTTGGTCACGTTAGCTAGGCAGCATTTTATTTAACTGCAATAAGTGTTAGTTATAGTGTCAATATATAATTTCGCCTGTCTTCTGCCTAACCTATACCTATTTTTATTTTTCTACTACGTACTTAAAATATTTAGGGAATTGTTACAGTCCACCCAAAACTTCGATACTGAGATTTCAGTGGAAATACATATTTTGACGTCCACAGAATAAAAAAGCATTCTTTAAAACGGTCTTTGACTGTTTCTTCTGTATGTCGTTGAACAGCATAACTGAAATCCAAACTTGGCACTCATCCTCCAAGGATACGACATGAAGATTTTCAGAAAAATCTCCCACTCCAGACTACGCTTTACGTGCAAAATGTTTGAAATTTTTAACTTTCCAAAGGTATGTCTAATGAGGTTTATTAAAATACATTAAGTTTAAGGTATTTTGGGACAAACGAAATTTATATCTTGAATATTCTGGGAATGTCTTCAGGAGTCGTACTCATTCTGGGCGACCTTTACTATAAGAGACAATTTCGTACTCCTCAAAAGATGTAGATCTCGATAAAACACACAATTTGTCATATACATTTTTTCGTGGAGTGAATATTTCAGAAGTAATACTTCTTATTTGTAAGTCTTTTGCAATACTTTCAAACTTCAAACGAGAAGTCTTCATTTTTTCCTTTATCTCTTGGTAATGAAAGAGAACGAAATTTAAGAGCGATCGTAAAGCAACCAAATTAAAAAAGATTTAACTATCAATTAAAGTCTACTGCATTCCCATATTCCCTTGTGTATAGACTAAAATTAACAATAAGATAATATTTATATTGATTAACATGAAGTAGATAGAGAAATAAGCGTTTTGATGAACAGTTTATACAAGAGTAGAGAAAGTCATGTGAGTGCAGCATATATTTTTATAGTATATACTGTAGTATATAGTATGTACTATAGCATATGCATGTTAAAGGTAAATATTCCATTCAGAATTCATGAACATAGAACATATCTGTGTGGTAAGTGTCGGAAAGAGAGGAAATGTGCGTCTATTAGCTTTACAGGAATTGAAGCATTTGAATACGTTTCTCACTTCCAAACTTACTCGCTCGGAACAATGATCAGAAAATTATCCACAGGCTGTACTTTTATAAATAGTAGGCCCTTACAGCATCTATGCAAATAAAAGATATCACCCCATTACCTTCACTAAACCTATCAGGGAAGCCTTTCTATCACTCTCTCTCACTGTCTCTCTCTGTCTCTCTCTTCCTCTCTGCCTCTTTTGAGGCAGTGGAATGGCGGAGAGAAGAATGTCGCGTGGCATTGTGTGTATAAAGCAAACCAACTCCTGGATTGCACGATTTAAGCTGTTATTCAGACACGAGTACATCAAAGATATTATTAACGCTCTTAAACATCGATAAATATGTGGCGGCCACGAGAAACTGGTAGTAATACACCGGCTACTAATAAAGTAAATTCCTATCTATACGCGGTAGAAAACCAATATGGCTTCCATTGTTCAAATATGTATAATTATGTTAAAAGTGGAAACTGAAAGTGCGACACGCCGATAGCATACATTGTGAGTGTAATCAACGTTCTCAGACATAATTTTAATGAGAACCATTAAACTGGATATCCAACACCATACAACGCCAAAAAAGGAAGAAATGCGATAAAAATAAATTTTTTGCTGGATTTCACAACAATAGATTTCGCGTTACTAGGGATTTAATACGAAGAAATATATTTAATTGAATTTTTTTACAAATCAGAGTACCCCAACACTGAATAGAATTTTGCGTGAAGGTGTGCGGGGTTAAATAGGAAACCCTGAATATGAGCTCTTTTATCAGAGGACAACGTTACACCTTCTGAAATCTGTGAATTTAAGGTTTTAAAAAGCGAAGTTGCTAATACCAGTAATGGAATCAAAGCAAATAAAAATGACATGGTGATTATTGAAATAAAATTTCGCACTATAGACAGTTCAGTTTCTAAGACCTTTTTCTAGACGAGACACGGCACGATACCCACTACGGTGACTTTGGAAAATGGACGGATGAATTGGACTACGTGATGCTCAACTTTGAAGTAGCAGAGGAAAATAAAAAATAAATAGTGATTCTTGACAAAGTCTGAGGATGTGGCTTTGTTTCCCCGTTTATTATTAGGGGAAAGCCCGAAGAATGGTTTGAAAACATGGAATGTTAGAGGAACACTGGATGATTCTCTTAGATACGCAAAATATTTACGCTTTCTCAATCCCATGACTAAGAGACAGGAAAATGTAGAGATTCGCCGTATGAGTCTTCTGACAGCAAACACTAGTAAAATTGCGTCAGGTCATCAGGCCTACTTATCATAATGTACAGGTGTGCAGTTGAGGCTATAGCACTGAAATATGGCCATGTCGTTCTCACGCCATCTCCGCACCACATTGATTTGGTCACAAGTAAAACGCAAAGTTTCCTCGGAAATGCCCTTGGAAACAATGATATAAGGGAAGTTCGAGCACCGATCGAAGACCACTGTTGGCCAAACGTCATCAGACTTGTTAAAAAGAAGGAAGACTGATACAGCAAGTTGCACAACGCCCTAGATAGCACACCATTCGTTCTAAATGTGATGTGGCATTCTCATCTTGTCATTTTTGGAGAAGGAGGAGGAGGAGGAGGAGGAGGAGGAGGAGGAGGAGGAGGAGGAGGAGGAGGAGGAGCGGGAGGAAGAGAAATAAACATAAGATACTCAAACTGGAAAAATGTCAAAAAACTTATCTGTGGTACTGTAAATGTGGTTTCGTTTTTCTGCTTGCTTTTTTCTTCTTTCTTCCTTTTTGTACTGGACCTTACGTGGTACCAGCTATGTTGATATTAAGTAAACAAAAAAAAAATTAATTTTGCTAAAGTAAATGTAGTATAGGTCTGTATGATATTCACTTATCGTTCCAAAAGAGAATTAGCTGTTGAAGTAACGCCAAGTAAATAAACAAAGATTAAAATTAAAAACTTAATTTCACAAGGGCAATTATATGAAAAAGACAGTTATGCTGCAACGATACACTTTGCTGTAGCAGTATACCAATAGTGTCTCTACAGGTGTCTCAAAACACTATATGTGCCTTCAACTGACATTTACTAAGGTTTATTATTACCATTATCATCATCATCATCATCATCATCATCGCGTTGCATTTTAATGCCCGTATTCGGGCTTTAAGTGAAATACATTTGATCAAAGGAAATGCAAATACTTTGTTTCCCCATTTTTCCATTACATTACATAAATACTAACATCTGAATGTTTATGAAAGATTTATGGAGATGCATTATTATTACAGTATAAGTTCTTAAAAGTAATGTTATGCTCCGATATTATTCAAGAGCTATCAACATACACGTACGAAAACTGTGGGTATATCAGAATATTTCTGAAAAAAATTAACTGATATCAACGTTGTAATCCCTATGATGAGTCCTCCATAACAACATCCTATAGATAACACTTTATGGTAATATGGCTAATGCAATATTAATTGCATGCAAACATCTATTAACTAATCCTGCATCAGAATGTTCTAATCACACAAAATGTTAAGGGTGGAGGTTTGTATGAGGTTTGGTTATATTTTCAGACCAAATTTCAGTATTTATATTTTTCGTAAATGTTTTCTGCTGATCTATACTAAGTACAAATACAGGCAGAACTGTTCAGAGAGAAAGCTTGTGCTTTAGCACCCTGCCTGAGCCGGTTTAATTTATTTCTTCTTAAGACGCCACAGGTGCATTTAGTTCAAAGTTAGGTAAATGGATAGTTCGGAAACTTTAAGAAACTTCCGTATATACCGCTATAGCGGGAGAACTGCTGAGTTGATAAATGTAAGGTGACTTTTCTGTCTCTACTGTTTCTAAAATAGCCTTTCCATAGTTCCCGATTTCACAAATAAAGTAGTTTCATACTTTTATTATCTGTTGTTTTAGTAGTATTCTGCCCAAGAGATGCTTCAGACTACCATAAGACTCCGTTAACCACTCTAGATTGTGATAATGTTGGGAAACTACAGTGGCAGGCACGTAAGGTGCGCCCACGATAACAGTTATATATAATATATAAATTTAAATATATAATTTATATGTATATATAATTCATATATATGTGTATATTTTGGTATATACAGAGTGTCCCACCTAACGCTGTGACCTCAAATATCTCCGAAATAAAACAAAATATAAAATTAGCAATTGGCCAGGATTATATCAAGGGCTCACACAATTAGAAGGTATGCACAACCCATAAAGGTAAACAAGTAGCACTTCCAACAGCAATTTCCGTTTTGTTTAATGGAACATATATGCTTATTCTAGCAAAATGAAAACTAGAGCTACAGTTAGTGATAACACACTTGGTTTCACGTTTCTGAAACTCATATGTTCTGAAATACGTGGCTGTCAGAGGATGGCAATGGCGCCACCGTTTCTGACATAATGCAGGGCATGTATGTACCTATGTGCTCAGAGCAGGGGTTGCTTGCATTGGCCTGTAGCCTGCTGTAAACAAACCGATATGAGCTTGGCATTTTCGAGCTTCATTCTCCTGATCTGGTCTGCAGTCATACTGTAACGTAATTCACGTACGTTTCGTATATTGCTTTCCATATTGACACATTAAAGCGTGTTTTTCGTGTGGCGTGTAAACGTTGCCGTCATCAAGTCGATATGCTGACTTTCAGGAACGAAGAAAACCTGGATATTGCTTTTAAATTACGGCGAATGTCGCAGAAATGCAACCGCAGCTGTGGCCTTGTACGCTGAACGTTACCCAGATCGACGGTGTCCTTCGCCTCGCATCATAGCCAGCATCTGCACGAAACTCAGGGAAACAGAAAGCTGGGCTCTCATAAAGCGACAACGTACAAAGACAGCGACTGTCACTGGAAATGAAATTGCTGGCTGCTGTGGCGCACAATCCTGAGGCGATGTCCGACAGATTGCACGAGGTTTTGGAATAAGCCGCAATAGTGTGAGCAGAATTTTGCAAAGGCATCGGTCTCATCCGTTCCATATCTCACTGCACCAGGAACTGTACGGGAATGACTTTGAATCCCGCATTGTATTCTGTCGTTTTCCACTTCAGCAGTTGCAAGGTAATCCAGCATTTCTAAGTAATACGTTTTTTACGGACAAAGCTATTTACAAATCATACTAATCATGTGAATCCGAGGAACATGCAGTACTGGTTCGTGCAAAATCTCCACTGTATTCGCCAAGTTGCTCATCAACGACAGTGCAGTGTTAATGTTGTATGTGGTATCATTGATAACCGCATTTGGGGTCCTTATTTTTATCAGGTAACATTAAACGGAAAGCGATATGAATAATTTCTGCAACACACACTACCCCTCCTCATGGAGGATATGGGATTGGAAACGCGTGTATCAATGTGGTTCCAGCATGATGGATGTCCTGCACATTATGCACAAGTTTCTAGAGACGTTATGGATGCGAAGTTTTTAAATAGGTGGATAGGACGGGGAGGTCCTATGCGATGGCCAGCTTGGTCCCTAGACTTGACACCATTAGACTTTTTTCTCTGAGGCACAGTGCAACATAGAGTGTATCAAGAACCGCCAACGACAGTAGAAGATATGCAACATCGTATTACCGCGGCGTGTGCGGCAATATCTGTAGAAACACTGCAATCCGTGCAACACTCTCCTGTCACCAGATTCCAAAAATATGTTGATGCAAACGGAAGGCACTTTAAAAATCTGTTGAAGTGACACGGTTTAATTAGACTAGACACTACTGGTGATTTTTGGGTGAGTTTTCCATTCAGGATGTGATGAACAACAATGCAGTATCTGAGGGCTATGGGCTACTAGTAAATGTGTTTAGAAAAGCGGAACCAAGTGTGTTATCACCAATTGTAGCTCTAGTTGTCATTTTGCTAGAATAAATATATATGTTTCATTAAAAAACGCAACTTGGTGTTGGAAGTGTTATTTTTACCTGTATGGATTATGCATATCTTCTCATTGTGCATGCCCCTGACTTAGGTACATTTCTGGTCAGTTGGAATTTTCATATCTTGTTTCATTTCGGAGGTATTTGAGGTTGCAGATTTAGGTGGGACATCCTGTATGTGTGTATACACGTATACGCACGTATGTTTATGTATACATACGTGTATGCGTAATATGTACACATATTGTTTTATGTTTATAGCCCCCTTTAACTTGTATGGTCATATCTGGGACTCTGGCTTGGTAAATAACTTTGCCATTAGTCGCTAAACTATAGATATTCTGATAGTTGCCTCTCTCAGACTTTACTAATAGCACACTCAAGTTTACACATCCGGACTTTCGAGGGCTATACAGAATGGTACTGGTTAAAGAAAATCTCCTCGCTCCAACCGGAATTCGACTTTTATTTTGTATGCCCCTTTAAAAGAAATAGAAAGTAATTGGAAATGGAAAATTTGGCTCGTTTCTTTAGGATGAGGGTGTATTTCGCTTTTGCATGTGTCTCACTAAAGAGGTAACAGTTTGAAGCGGGATTCCTGATTTCACACGTCTTCGGCTTGTCTTACTGTAGGCATTCATGTCGATATTGGGAGCTTCATGTCGATTTCTATGTCTTCGAGTACGCTGCAGTTGGCAAATGTCTCCGCTATCTATTATCGGCTACCTGGGTTTGGTTTGGGAACAGCCTCGATGAAGGGAACGGAACAAACCAAAAATAAGAGGAAAACAAACTGATCCACTTAAACATTTGTCTCTAAAATACGGCAGACATAGTAAAGAAATTTGCACAAACTTTTCTGTGGTAATGGTGTAAGGGAAAAACGACTGAGGATATGTAAAATGCGGACATGGAAATGAATGAAGCATGTAAAATGGACAGATGAAAAATATTAATACCGGTTTAAAAAATATACGAAAGAGATACCGTTTGGAAACTGATCCAAAAGTGGCGAAACAGTTACCTCAGCACAAAAAGAAGCCACGAAATGAAGAATGGGGTGAAACTTCAGCCCAGATTGATAGGAATTATTTCGCAAAGAGGTGAGCGAAAATTACGGAATATTGAAATTTAACTTGTAGTTAAGGGCCATACAACTTATATATTCATCGATAAATAGACTTCTTGTTTCGAAAACTAAGCTTACAAGATAATTTTTTATATAAATAGAGCTATAAAACGGCTATTAGTCCTGACATGTTTATCAACGCACGCGCTAACATAAATTACACTTTAACTTGAAGTTCAGGTTGATTATCATGATAAAGCTCCCATCTCCTCAATTGGAGTTCGGTTTAGCTCAAATTAACTGAATTCTGTGGATGAGGCACTGAACTGGATATGTGCTGAATAAACCAATGCATATGGACGCAATATTCTCTTCGACATTGCTTCTGGCTGTTCACCCTACTGTACCTTTCATTGGAATACTTGGGATAATTTGATAAATTGCCTGCCTACCAAACTCGGAAGCAGATACGAAACTAGACAGTCTGCCATTAGAGTAACGTAGGTGAATGCATGTTTCAGATAACCTAGTGCCGAAATTTCCGATTACTTACTTCATAGACGGCATCCAGCCAATCGAAGTTATCCGTACCTCTACAATGCGCAGTATATACTCTCATACCAAAATCGCTAAAAGGTTCTGTAACAGTTTCTTAATTAGCAGTAATTAAGTATTCCACTAAGACACAAGAACTCCGAAGAGCTTAAGAACAACCACTTCCATCCGTCTGAAAGAGGGCAGTTTAAAACTGTTTCGTTGTAGGCACCCTCGCCAGGTTTTCCTTACCGTTTTCTGGATTAGCGACTAGATGGCAGATGATTCGAGCTTGATGCAGTGCGCTTATCTTTATTAATTTTAATTCTTGAGGATATCCGTGTACTAAATAAAGCCAAAATTACCAAAACTCCTAAACAGCCTTCCACCTTAATTTAATTATGTTTTATATCTGCACGATCATTTAAAACGTGGCATATAGCAATTTAAATGTCTAACTCTAAACCTAGCTGCATACAAAATTGTAATAAACCTTCTACATTAAAGTGTACAAACATTTTTCATATACTAAATTAGCTACAAAGGATCAGAAAAAGATGATCGAGTACCTGTGTTTGCATTACATTGTTTTTATATAGCAGAAGTCAGAAAGTACTATTTTAGCCTTATAATTGTTCAAGGCTGCTTTTGCGGATTCTCATTTTCAAATTGTTCCACGATGTAACAATTTTTATAAACCAACGAAACTTTGTATGCCTATTTGGAAACAACAGGATAAAAATGGTAACACGAAACTTCAGCACACCTAGTTGTGATATTTTTGAACAATTATTTGTGTTTTGTAAATTGTTAAAACGAAAGATCGAAGTCTAATATTAATATTTACTTTCTCCCAAACATGTAGGATATTAAAAATTCATCTCTATAATTTTTCTATGCAATATTAGAGCGTTTAAGTGTAAACTCTCCTTAAACAATTATATCGTCATGGAGACCAATACTTCAAAGCAGTAAAGATATATATAAAATGTTACGTATAGATTCAAACCTGGTTCATTATGCTGTATTAAGATTTTAAATGAATCGAGCTAAAATTTCGCAAATTATAATTGTTATATATATGTATAATTAAGAAATTACATATACTACCTAGCTTATCTTATATTGGCGGATAATATCTTGCTCATGGGAGAAGTCACGTCCCCAGAGAAAACTAGATTTGTTACAAAACATGCAAAACGTATTTTCAGAATCCGGAAGTAAACAATTGCTACAACTGCTTTCACTTTCACTAAAGTCGCAATTTGTAGTACCATATCGTGTGTCGATGTCTCAGTTACGATAGATGGAAAGGCGCATTACAATGATATATAGCATTGTGAATTGTATCCCAGTTCGGTGGTGTTCAAAATAATAGTCCATTAATGCTAAAAACAAAGAAACCGTTGAATATTTTTGAATGGACATAAAATGGAGAAGGTGAAGGAGCATGAGGAGAGATTATTTACTGTACCGTATGATCCCGTAGGGATATGTGTTATCTGAATAGTGCCAAATTTCAATACATATATGTATGTATTTATGTACTATAAATTATCTAATAGGTATATATTATTTCACGAAGGATTGCAAATGACTCTGAAAAGAACACTGAGGAAAGTACATAACCGTGCGTCATAAATGAACATTGACTGGAAGGTTCAGAACCTTCATTCAACATTATATGATTCCACATATTAGTTACACCAACGTACATTTTCCGGACTTCCACATTCATCTACCGGGGAGCCACTCATACACCTAAAGAAATTGTTAAGGAAGTTTCATACATTTATTACAAACGTCAGTGCACAAATAACCTGATCAATTAATAATCAATTCAACATTTTGAGAGCCCCTGTGAGTTTAAAACCAAATTATCGTTGACATCTAGTGCCATCAGGCAGTCTGGCAGGCTGTTTGGCGTTTCGACCGACATAGTGTGTTGTTCAGCTTTCAAGCTATTTCACCTTAAATATGGATGATATAGCTGAACTATTATCATAACCTGTGTTTAATATTTTACAGGCATATGAATCGTTATTTCATATTATACACGAATGTGCAAACTAAATTATGTACATAGGTGGGCATCAACATTTCAGCCCAGAATGAGACGTTAAAAAGCCAGTAATATTTTACTGAGACCCCGTTCAACTACATATGCGTAAATTTTACAAGAATATAGGTAAAGTTGAAAACTCATCATAAAAATTAACTGTGTATTTCATTATTACTTCCAACATTCCGTACACCGAAATTGTGTATCGTACATAAATGTACGTTACACCTACAGAGAGAGAGAGAGAGAGAGAGAGAGAGAGAGAGAGAGAGAGAGAGAGAGAGAGAGGTGGATAAAGAGAGAGCTTGTGCTTGTGTATCAGTGAACGGCATAACTCAAAAAAGAAAATTCGTCCACTTACTAAACTTTCTAATTAAGTTCAGCATCTTACAAGTACACGACAGAAAGAAATTCAGGATAATATTTCCACCCTAAACTACATTTCACTTTGGAAGTATTTTGTAATTTCTTTTTTATTTCAAAATTACTTCCGATACTTTTGATTAACGTACCATAGGTACGTTTAGGATATGTACGTGACAAGTAAAGTATATATCAGAACTTTCTGGAAATTGTCTTGGAACACTTCTCACTCAGAATGAGTGAGGAACCGATTAAATAGGGTACAACGAACATCTTCCCATACAAAAACTTAGATATAAGTGAAGCACAGACTTTTTCAAATAACCTTTGTATAAAAAGTTTCCGAGATATATATTGTTATTGGTTTAAGTTTCAAATTCTTATAGATATTTACTTTTTGTGCTACCAGCATACAATAGGTAATAGGAAGTACCTGTTGTATACCATCCAAACTTGAAGTAATAGCTAAGTAAGCTATTGTAAGAATAGGTTGTGTAAAATACATAAAAATAAATGAAACTGGCTATAGAAAGTCATGTAAGCGTAACATACCTTTTTTCCTCGTAGTCGTGGAGCATGAACTTTTAGAGCTCACACATACGACATTCTTTCCAAAATATTACAAGTTATATCTTTTGCCTACAGTTTTCTCTTTGTACTTGCAACAAAGTATGTAAATGTTTAACAAAAATGTATTTCATTCAGAAGTAGCAGAGATTTTGAAGTAAGAGTTTGAAAGAATATATTGTTACCGAATGAATAGAGAAAGTAGTGTTAATCCAAAACACTAGGGGTATTCTAATGAGGTTTCTGTTCATATTTCACTACACTTATGGGAAAGCGAGATAGTTTCTACGTGCTTATTAGATTATTCGCGAATATGTAATGAAAGTATTTCTGTAAAACTTGAGGAAATTAATATACTAAAGCAAAATAAAGTAAAAGTCAGTACAGGAGATTCATATTCAATAGGATTAAAACAGTTTGTGAATAGCTGTAGAACAGATATTCAAAATTTAAACTAATAAAAGAAGTTATACAGAGAGCATGAAACGATAGAAATCTAAACACAGTTACACTTTATTATGTAATGTATTTCATTCGTTAGATCATATTTTGTAATTTTCTAACTTTTGTAATACAAATATTTTTCCATTTTGATTGAACGGGTTTGTAAGAACCGACAGTATCCCACAACCATGTATATTAACGTAGAAAAATATTTTGCATTATAGAATATTTCAAACGTATGGCAGTATATCCAGTTGTTTTTACTGTATGTCTTTTCTACATTAAAGCGGCTGCCGCTGATTTTTTCGCTCTCCTTCACACCCAGCCGTTCCTAATAGCTGAAGCTGAAATCTGGACCGTGTACTCATTTACATATATACTACGCTTTTGTTACCGTGGAATGAATGCTTACACATTGTTTTTGTATAGAAGATGTGTTTAATTCTTCCAACTAAATAGAACTGCAGAAATAATCAGTTCTGCGTGTAAACTGAAACTAAAATAAACAAAAGCCTTTTAAAACCATTATGATTAAGCATTTTCGTGAAGGCGTTTCCTTTCCCATAGTGAAAGAAGAAGCAAGAAAAAACTGCTGCTTATTCCAGAAAGTAATAAAAACGATTTGGCGCTTAATTTTTTTACGATTGAGATATATCATGTAAACTCCATGCACTGCCTTTATCAGTAATCATCAGCTTGCAAAATATTTTATGTATACGATCTGTGATCATAATATATCTAAGTGTTTGTATTTGTAGAGCCTTCGTGTGGCCGTACCCTGCGCTGTACTGTTTCTGTTCCCCCTCCTCTTCCTGTACCGCTTATCAGTTGATGCGAAGTGTTTGTGCGGGGGTTAATATGTTGTGAAACCGCGTGTTTCAGCGTTTTGGTGTGTTACTGATGCTATCATGTCAAAAAGTCGATATACTTTAGTACATAAAACCTTCACGTAGTGACAAACTGTTTTAAAGAAGTGAGATGGTGATCTATACACAGATATCTTGCTTTCAAGAAGCCTGACAGTTTTTATAAATTAAAAGTGATTAAGTATGGCTAACCTAATTAACATTTCTGTTCTTTAATGCTAATAGCTAAGCTTTTTTTCTGATTCTTTTTAGGAGTTACGTGTACTTTGATTGCAAGAATACTCCTACTTTTCTTGTTTTGTTGACCGTTGTATTTTTCATTTTGAGCTTACTTTGGCTAGATTTTGTCTTTCTGTTAATAATTATTGTCATTCAACTTCGCTGATCGCTTCCACTCGATTCCACTGTTATCGAATGTCGATATAATGCACTCTACGGGTTGATAAAGGACAGGGCCATACCCACGGGCTATTTTCTTGTGTGTTTATTTACTGCACATTAGTTAAAGTGGAACATTCTGATGATTTATCCATTGAACAGAGAACTCTCTTACATTGGTTGCATGCTTTTTGAATAAAAACAGGAACTAAAATTCACCACTGGTTAAAAAAATTAAAAATATTATTTATTTGATGCGACAGAAATGCGATGTGAATTATCTAATTTAAGAGGGTGTAAATAAACACCAAGTAATTCAAAGCAAACATAAATGATGGGAGCTGCCTCAAAATATGTCTGTGGTTGTATCCGTTATTGAATATTATAGAAAGCAATAGCAGCAGCAGCAGCAGCAGCAGCTTGGGCATACAGACGCGCTCCGATCACCTCAAAATTGTTGGTTCCACTGTAATATAAGATGACCATGATTTCTTCTTCCTCTTGTCGAATAGTAAAACGCTTCTTTTTTCGTTATATTTTGTATGTGAAATTTGTCCAAATCTTTGTTTCTTATATATTCCGTCATTTTACGCCTAGCAGCGAACTTAGAAATTTCATTTCTGTACCTTCCAGACGATTGTTATCTTTCTCTATTAGGAACAAATTTTCTACTCTACCAAAGTTGGAGAATTGCTAAATATTTAAATCTTACATATTTTTCCTTAAGGATTTTATTCCTTAAACATCTGCTTTATGTATATTAATACATATGAAGCCTATCTGCTTTATACATTGATCTCTAATAAGATATTCTTCCTCCCAAATACTTAGTTGGTTCACCTGTTCATTCATTTGAGCTCTTATTAGTATCTTTGAACTTTTGTATTTGTTCGTATGAATGCCATTACTTTTCTCATTGAACTTTAAATATTTAAATCAAACTTTGTAGTTATATAGAAAAACTCAAGTTAGAAGTATTTACTATGAGTTTCTTCGGCAATTCTCCAAGTATTTACTCCTTAGTCTAGGCGCATCCCACCTATGATGAAATGTGTCAGAATGCTAGAAGCAAAGGACTTCTCCTCGGAACGACAATATTTGTACCTGCCGTATAGCAAACCTTCATAATGATCTCCATGAAAGTTTTCAAGTAACTACTGGTGGACTGTTCTACTCCTGTGTATCGACTCTGCACATTGCCAATGGAATTGGCTCGCAGTAGTTCAACATCATCAGAAGAACATAAGACCAGACGCTAATTTCACTTTAAAAATGCTTTAAACTGTTATAGATGCCAACGTCGAAAGGACTTGTTTCAGGTGAAATCTTTATAATACTCTATAGCCTGAACCTATGGGCAATAGATTTTAATTCCATCCCATAATAGCATGAGTTCTCCCATGCTCATATCTGATATCGAAGGTTATGTAGTAACACTTAAGCGAACAGAAGACGGAAGTAAAAAAGTGACAACGATATTGAAACGAATTGTATTCCTTTATTTAGGTATATATTTATATATAAAATACTCTGTGTGTGTTAAAATACTGTAAAAGCCTCTGCATAATACTTATTATAACTCTATAGATGCAGTCAATGAAAATTATTGTTATGGATGTCAAAACCTTCTAATAACCCTATGTAATATATTCCAAGATATCCGTCGCCAGGAAAGCATGAGATCCGTAAGTTACATGGTTTCAAGCTGCAATCAACTACACTACAACAATACAAGGCTGAGAAACAACAAATACAGATTCAGAGAAATCTCAATCTTGTAGTTGGGATTTAATATAATAAGTGTATTCTAGATCTGTATTTGAACAAAGTAATTTGATCTGAATAATAATATTGCCGAAACATTTGCGTACTCAAGTTTCATTTCCTTTTATGCTGTAATGGAACTAATAGTCGGGTATATTTACTAAAAGAGAAAATTGTGTGCAGTATGCATTAGGTATCAAACAACGGATGCCTTATAATTAAAATTCTAAAAGGTAATTTTTGTAGATATTCGCAGGCAACTGATCATTTTATCCATAAATATTTGTTTGTTTGCATGTTTTATTCCATGATAGCGAATTAGTGCATGTCAGTAATACATTTATTCCACATTTTAAGAAGTTTATTACGGAAAATTTATAGTGCATATAAATGCATATTTAAGGGGTTTGGGCATATTTAAATAATTGGTGCATATTTATGCATATTTACTTTTTTATAATTATTCGTACGTTTATTTCCTCGCGATACATTAAGAAGAGAGATACGAGAAAATTTCTCTACTATTGACCAGTTTGTCTTCCTAAAACCATAACGAAAACGAGAACGTAGCTATCAACAATTAGCACTTCCTGATATAAAAATATGTCGCTCAATAGCTTAAACTGAATAGTGTTCTACAATCATGAGGTAAACCTTTAAAGTTCGGTGCAAGCATCATAAAGCTTGCTATGGTTTGTATTAATATTGTAAACAAAGCCGTCTGCGGAAACTATAAAATCTATAAGAATTAAAAAAGTGTCATTTTAGTTAACTTTCAAACTCGTAGTAATTTCTGTGGTGTGAACAGTAGGAAAGGGAATATTGCAATGCCGAAAGAGAAGAGCAGCAAAGCTTATTTGGTTGGATTGATATTCAGTAATGGATTGGTGGAATTCCTACTCTTAACAACAGATGTAAATAGTACTGCGCATGTGTGTTAAAACATTTTTTTTTTTGTATCTTCAGCATATATTTTAAAAATCAATACGATTTTCGAGTTAGTGATTGTTGGTTTATGTTATGATGATTAATATTTCATATATAATTATTGTTCTTCCGGTATTTCCTAAAAGAGTTATTAAAAGGTGTCCTACAATAATATTAGCAGCTAATCGAATTGCTGAAGTACCAGGACGAATAATATTTCTAATAGTTTCAATACATACTATAAAGGGTATTAAGGCTCCAGGTGTACCTTGAGGTACTAAGACTACCTTAATGAACCAAGTACATTCACTATTAATAATAATGGCTCTGTTTTAAAAGATCTTCTATACGTCTCATGAGAATAACCTGCCATTGAAGGGCTTGTAGGAAGAAATACATTCCAAATTTTTTATGTAAAAACCAATGAACGTTTAAATTAGGAGTATCTTTACTGTTGTTACTCTTTTAAGAAGAAACTTAATACGGATGAGACTATATCACAGTAAAATGGTCTCTAAAATTAACTCTAGGCGGTATATCTTGATTCAAGTGCGGGATGCAGTTCGAAACTCGAAATAATATTGAAGGAATATTTGAAGTAAAACAGTATTCCTGTAATTTTGCCACAATCCCTCTATAATTATATTTGAATTTATAGAAGTGAAATATTTAAGTTCTTACTTTCAGAATCTCCTGTATTATGAATATAATAATCTGGTCGTTTAACAAAGATCGGCTTTTGACACAGTTCTCATAAATTAGGTAAGTCGTCGTTGCACCTCGGGTTCTCATAGGTAAACTTTCTTATAGGCATAATACTTCTTCAACCTCCTGTTAAAACGATGTAAAGTAACTTTACCTATCCTTTTAATGTTAGTGTCTTTCATTACTCATACTGGAAATAGAAATGTTTAATAATCTAGAATTGCCTAATTCCTTTGATTTTTGTTATTAATTATTCAGTAAGTGGGTTTTCATGAGACAGAGAGAGAGAGAGAGAGAGAGAGAGAGAGAGAGAGAGAGAGAGAGATGGAGAAAGGAAAGGTTTGTCAGTGTACCGTTCTCTATTCTTCGCTAATCTTCATACTGCAGAAGCGCTACCAAACCAAAAATATCTCCTAGTAATAGTTCTCGAGTTTTAAATTTGTTGAAAGATCCTGGAGTGTATCGCCTATGTCCTTCGGTGAATCCATTTATGATGTTCCTAGTGATATTCAAGTTAAAGTTATACGTGCATAAGCATGTTAAAATAATAATAACTTTGTGTTTATTGATTGTCACGGCAGAAACTTTGAAACATCCTGTTAATCATGCATTTATACTTATGATCTAAAGATGATGTCCCTTCTAGAAAGTATCAATATCTGACAGCATACACCAGAAGCGAGGAGATTGATTGCGTATGTATAATTCCGCCAAAGTAAGCACCTCACTTTTTTATGCAAGAGAAGAGAATTCAGAAGCACATGACTATTGTGAACTTTCTGATTGGTTCCTAACTGAAACGCTCATCATGATGGTGGAAAAATTGTTCCGCAATTTCTTGAAATTAATTTTGCCTAATATGTTTTAATGGAACTGTGAATACTTAAGTAGGATCGTACCACCACATTTATAATTTTGTTAAAAAGGAAATAAAAGTTCTGCTGACCATAAATAAGCTACTGAAACTATGTACAAATGAACACAAAGCGCCGATATAAATAACATGTGAACAGCAGATAGTATATGGCGGTGATACAAATAGGTACTCAGGGCAACAAAAAGCTAAGTTTTTGAAGAACACAGTATTTTATTAAATGTGCATTACAAGTAAATGCTGCACCATTCTGATGGTACAGTAAAGACAGTGTTAACTTGATGGAAATTAATCGTTCCTTCACACTAGCCGTGTATAGGTTAAGGTTTTGAATAGATAGAGTCAAACTGAAGAATTCAATGCCATGGCCGGGATTCGAGCCACGGATCTCCTTGTTTCCGTCCAGTCGCTCTTGCCCATTGAGCTACCATGGCCAACGTGCCGTCATGACATTAAATTCCCCAATTGACTCATATATGTTCCCGGTAAACCATTAAAATATCTCCCCATTGTTGAATTATCTGCCGATCGGCATATCAGTATACATAACACATAACATATTCATAACACGATGATCGGAGAGATCGGTATCGTTTAAACACCGTGTAAAACGATAGAAAAGCCTAAAACATTTTGAGAAAGATATGGTAAAGCGCAGTTCGTTATAACACGTTATGCACGTTATCAAAGAGCACTGCAACTGGAGAATATTACATGCATTTGACAGATTCATGATAAAATTAAGTGATACCAGTTCAGGATCAAGGCCCAATTCAGACTTCAGCAATACCTGTCACGATGATGGTTTCATATTAAATTAATGTGACTGGCAAGTTTTGTTCAATGCATATAATATATGCTAACTTGTTTTCCATAATATATTCTGTTAGTGCTCGTTTTAATATGCAATGACTGCGAACGTACTGATCTTAAATTAAAATGAGTTTATATTTATGGACGCTGCTTAACTACTGTGATTCTCAGCGTCCCTTTCTATATTGGACGTGAAAGATAGCTTAGAAATGCTCAGAGGCCTCTTTATCAGACTTGAGCTCCTTTAATGTACCGTAAATATAGTGCAGTAGGGAAGAACAATTTGTTTTTGTGGTTTCTTAGATAGCTCTTTGCAAATATATACAAAAATGTTTTCTCTTTATAATAATATAGACTATATTTCAGTGCTATCAAATATACTGCTAAGTTCGACATTGGCAGTTGGTTACGTTTCGATTAAATACAACCGTAGGTAACTTATTAAGCTACCAGTTTTACCTTTTAGTCGTAATATTGTTTCAGTGCTATTCTGCTGTAAACTGTCTCTGGTTTTCTCCAATTTCTGCACAACCAATATTCTCACTAAATAAACAGATATATAAATATATAAATAGAAAAATAGGTAAATTAATGCATACATAAATAAGGAAGCCGGAATAAGAATTTTCAAACTGAAGGAGTGCATCACCCTCCCTCGAGTTTGATCCCGCGACCTCGAAAACCAGAGGTTATACCTACACCACGGACAACTGTAGTGGTCTGAAAACAAAATTAATCATTTTAACTAATATTATTTTAGCGTATTTTCTATATTATAGCAATGAATGACTGTGACGTAATTTGGTAACCGAGCAAAACATACATATATCGAATATTAAAAAATAATAGCAGTGTTCAGGACCCGCAGTCATTAACGTATCTTAAAATAAAGTTGCACAAGGAAAAACGGTATTAGGTTACTTGTTTGTATTCACATATAAATACCAACAAAAATGTCTTGGTAGCAGCAGCAGGTAGTTACAGTAGTAGTTTTAATCCTAGTGTCCAAATTCAAATATTGGATACATAAGTTTTGAAACAGCATGCCTATTCCTACGCGCGGCCCTCTAAATTTTACACAGCAAGACTGTATATATCTGACACAATGTGGTTTGACACAATCACACAGCCGAGTAGAGATCAGGGAACAAAATAGTTGTGAAACTGATGACAGAATGTGATTAAAATTTCCCAACTGATTCACATGCAGTTAGTCCTACACCTGAAAAAATATTCGCTCTTCATGTTCTTCAAATTCAGAAATTTATCACAGAGTCATCTAAAATCAGAAAGTAACAACCGTTTTGCTTTACTACACTAAAAATTTTAAGAACATTATTAAAGCATGTCAATTAAAAAACAGAAGCTTGCTTATTTTGCCACATAACCGCCTTCGTAGAGTAAGCATTTGTCATATCTCTACATGAGCTTTGGAATCTCCATGCTTTAGTCAGCTGCTACCAATCCATTAAGCCAAGATGGGGGGGGGGAGCACAATTTTATCAAGCAGTCAAGCCCGTCTTGGTAGCGTAGTGAGAGCCTGTCTGCCTCACGTTCAAGAGGTCCCGAGTTCGAATCTGGGTCAGGGTGAGTTATCTGGATAAGGTTTCTTCCGGGGTTTTCCCTTATCCTGAAAGACGAATGTCAGGTAACTCTAAGCTCTGTGGACCCTGGGCTCATTTGAGCATCATTTCACCCATTCCATTCATTGTCCGATATGACTTAACTTTGGAGGACGTAAATTACAAAAAAAAAAAAAAAAAAAAAAAATCAAGCAGTCAAATATGTACAACGGGAGTGACTTGCATTTCACTCATACACTAGTCAGAGTATTCTGAAGAGTATTCCCGTTCGACGTTTCTCTCTCTCTCTCTCTCTCTCTCTCTCTCTCTCTCTCTCTCTCTCTCTCTCTCTCTCTCTCTCTCTCTCGCAGAGAAAATGATCATAGAGGTTTTAACGCTTCTAAGGGAATTCAGGTGAAGTAAAGTCATAACTTATAATTTAAAACCCAACTGGCAATTTTTCCCCATTTTCACTTTGTTTGCCATACTCGGTTCTGTTTAAACTGCAAACATATGTTATAAGCTTCATTAGAGGTTATGCACATTGCATTCTGTCAGCAGTATTCAAACTTCTACACGGAATACTCACATAAAAGACAAGAAATCACGTGTAACAAGACGGTTAAGAACTAGAGAATTTTAAAGGATATTTTAACATGACGCTCAGCTTGTCGGAACTGCCCCATAAGGAAGAGATAACTATCTGGGCCATACCGCCCAGAGGGGAATTGAGTGCGGTCTCCCACATGACATCTGCAGTATCTGCCCCATGCGGTCAACCAGACTTAGTATCGATGTTTTGTGGTTATGCAGATGGTCGATACAGCGCCCAGTTGGACATGCAAACTTCGGAAGGATAAATGGTTTATATTGGCAATAAAAGTTTGCATTATTCCTAACTTCTGCAAAAGAATTAACGCCCCACACCTTAGTATTAATTACCGAAATTGTGCAGAAGGTCATATTATTGCCGCATCCGCTACTTAATTTATTCCATTTCTTGTGGTATATTCGTAACAGATAGTTTGAACACTTTAATAAACGAAATGCCTGCTAGTTTCCTTGTTGCAAACTATTTAACAACTGTATAGCACAAATGACACTCCTCAGACGGAGGATCTGACTGACTGCTGGGCCTGGTAGGTATGGTCCATTTTAAAATGAGACTGATTTCGCTACTAAAACACTGCAATGATTACCGTGTGTCCTACCATTCATACCATCACATGTTTTATTAGCTGGAGTAGAGTTCGTTGTTGTCCCACTTCCATCCAGTAGGAACTGATTCATCTCCAACTAAAGCCAATCGGATACAAAGAATATGTTTCGCCCTTGTGAGCAGCTTCGGCGGCTTAGCGCCTTGATCAAAAGCAAAATGCAGCTTAGCTTGTCTCGTCTATAGTGTTCCTATTGTCCTAAAATCGTCTGCCCACCGTGTTTTCGGTCTCTTTATCGATCTTGGTTCTATTCTCGGATCCCATATTGTTGTTCTTTAGGTCCATTAGCTTGGCTCCATTCTGGCGGCGTGCCCTCCCCACCTCCATTTCAGCTCTTCCGTCCGTACAGCTGGTCAGTCATACCTGTCTTCTTTCTTATAGTCTCGTTTGATATCCTGTCTCGTTTTGTTGTTTGCAATATTTTCCTATCTTTCACTGGAAAATATCAAGCATTGTTTTTTTCTTTCTTTGTTAGAGACAAGGTTTGGCAGCCACATAATAATACCGGAAGCACACAGGTTTCTATTATCTCCTTCTATAAGCTTAATATAAGGGACCGTCTTCTAAGATAAATTTGAGGCTCCAAAATTCTTCCACGTTAGGTTGATGCGCTTTTTTATCTTCAATGTGGAATTGTTTGAAAAAGATACTGCTTGCCCCAAGTGGGCTTATTCACTGACATATTCCAGTTCTCCCCATTGAAACGTATTGGCTCCTCAACAGTATTTGTCATCAGCTTGCTTTGCCTTGGATTCATGGTTAGTCCTACCTCAATGCTTACACTGTTTAGCTCTGTTACCATCGATTGCAGTTCCTTGGCGCACCCACTCACCAACCATATGTCGTCCACAAACCGTAGAAGCGTTAATCGGAGGCCGTCTATGCTTATGCCAAACTTCATTTTACAGTTCAGTTTCCGGAATTGGTGCTCCAGAAGGCTGTTGAAGATCTTTGGCCATATCGGGTCTCCCTGTTTGAGACCTTTCTCAAGTGTAAAGCTCTTTCCTTCCTTTCGGCTTTACTTTGGCCGTGCTGCCGTCGTATAGTTTGGAGAGGATTCTGATATATTTTGCTTCTATTCTTAGATGTTCCAGTGCTTGCAGCATAAATTCGTGTTCCACGGAGTCGAACGCTTTTGTGTAGTCCACTAGTACTATGTATAACTTGATGTTAAATTCTTGCGCGTTTTCTATGAGCTGGTTCCAGTACCTTAGGTGGTCTATTGTACTGTATCCCGACAGGTAACCAGCTTGTTCAATCGGTTGATTTCGTTAAGTATTTTCGTCAGGCGTCTTGTCATTGTTTTAGTAAAGATGTACAGCTTTGATATCAGGCTTCTGGGTCTGTAATATTGCAGGTCGCCTCTGGGTCCTTTTTTGTGGAGCAGAATTATCGTACCCGTTTTCCATTTTGAGGGGATCTCTTCCAATTCCAATATTAGATTGAACATTTTTGTGATGAATGTAACCAGTTCGTCAGTGCCTAACTTGAGATATTCACTGCAGATACCATCTTCTCCAGGGATTTTTCCGCATTTTGTTTCTTCTAGACTGCTCTTTTCTCACTCGGAATTATATCAAATGAAAAATGATTAAGTTCAAAGTGTGTCGGAAAGACCATAGGTATCGGTCTGGATGGCTCAGTTGGTTAGGCGCCGGCCTATTGACACTAAGGCGACGACCTTAAAGTCCCAGATCAATATGCATTAAAAGTGCTTAAAAGTGACATACTCTTGCCAGTACATTTAAAAAGAAAGATACGTAAAATAATTCCTGCGGATCGAAATTCCGGCACACCTGCAGCGCATATATCCTGACAATTAATAGCGTCGTTTTACTTTTTCTCAGCAAAAATTACAAAGCACACCTAAAGGAAGCGTGTAGTTCTTGTAGTAGCCATTATCTTTAAATCCAAGGACAAAATGTTAAGTTTGAATTGTAGTCTATATCTTTGCCAATGTGAAACATTAATAAACGCAAATTAGCCTTATCTTGTCATCAACACGAATGCGTGAATTAATAGAATTGAAGAAGTGTACAGATCTTTGAGTAATTCAAATTACATAAAAAGTTCGCCAAAATGCATACATAAATTGAGATAAGAGAAGCTCAATGCGCTTTCATGGTTCTTGCCATCGAAGTTTAGTGGTCGAGCTTCTCACAGAAAGCCAAACAACGATCTGTGGTACGAGTTCGGCCATAGTATTGGGTTTTTCAGCTAGATTCAAGCTGATTCTTTTAATATGTGGAATAAACTTAGTTTGTTCTAGATTAATTTATACTATTATTCATTATTCAGTTTGGAATCCATGTCCTATTTACTAAAGATATCACAAAGTTTCGTATGTTTCTTTGTCTTAAAAATAATATATAACTTTCCTGCCCTTAGTCAACCAAATGCACAAATTACCAATTCGAAGCCTTGAAATAAAGTTCAATATTAGAAGTGTCATGCGGAGATAGAAAAATGTCATTTTCAGTCAGATGTGTTTGATGAGTCGGTGACAAATCTTGAGGTGTGAAAGGGACGTCAAGCAGAACATCCACTTAAAA